>CM046842.1:4110646-4183146 GCA_025618425.1 Heliocidaris tuberculata
AAATGAAGGGCATGCTATCGTTGATATTTCAGTTTCAGATTTAAAATTAAAATTAAAATCTATATAATAATAGCGGGAGCTTTTTCGGCGGTTCAGCGCCGTAAACTTTTTTGCCGCCGCTCCTCGGAACGCGCCCTTTGGGGCAACAGGTAGCCGAGGTGCCGAGGCAGTGCAACGCCGGGTTCGTATTTCGCGAAAGCCCGCCGTTTGGCTGCAAAATATGATTTTTCATAACAAGCGCCATGGACAAAGACAACCTGGATGGCTTGCAACCTGCTATGCCCACTGCCCGCCTGTACACGAACGTACACGAACCGTCTAAAAATAGCAATATGGCCACGAGTGCTCGCAAATACCACCCATCCAGTACCCGTAATCCATGAGCATTCTGTAGCTTTATACCAGGCGTCCGTATTTCTTTCCCAGGAATCAGTTGGTTCTACAACGGGAGAAATACGAGATTTAAACCTCTGAATATTTAAATGATGATCTTGGACAGTTGTTCTTGCAATTCAGATCTTTCATAATACCGAAAAAAGGCACAGAAGAAGAAAAACAAGAAGGTTACAATGTCCGTTAAATAGAAGAATCTTCACGGAAGAAATCGCCGAGCTTTCCAGCCACCAATCCAAGAAAAAAACCGTACCGTACTGCATCAAGGAGACAAATTACAGACTTCGCGGTATCCACCACAATG
Source organism: Heliocidaris tuberculata (assembly GCA_025618425.1). Classification (NCBI taxonomy): domain Eukaryota; kingdom Metazoa; phylum Echinodermata; class Echinoidea; order Camarodonta; family Echinometridae; genus Heliocidaris; species Heliocidaris tuberculata. The sequence continues at coordinate 4,111,344 of CM046842.1, forward strand.
GTGCATTGCTCATGGTGGAGTTCCCTGGAGTTAGTGATCGATGAATATGAGTAAAAGACGAGTGACTGTGATCATTGTGACTACTAAGATTATGCCTGTAAATACTAACATCAATTAACCAAAAAAATGATCTTAACCACTCATGCCCAAGAAACCTTAGTTTTTATTTACTCACCCATAACATGACCCAAAATTAATGTCTTTAACTAAAGATCCTTCTTGCAATACAATAATTATTTAATATTTGTTTGAAAAGAGTTTTGTTGCAAAAAAAAAATTACCATTTACAATTAATTCTGAACTATGGCCACAGAGGTATAATTCAAAAAATGTATCTTCAATGATACAGCACTTCTTACATATGAAGCTGTAATTTGCAACTTATAGACAAAAGCACATATACATTTCCCGTATTATTTCCCTTATAATTCAGCAGCTACCTTTAAAAACAAATATCTAGCATTCACCAAAATAGATTTATTGCATTTTGCAACAAAACTCTTCACATTTTTCAGTCCACATAAGGGTTATTTTTGCCTTTCCAACTATTATGTCAAATAACAAGTCTGATTGTTGCAATCAAACTCATCCTAATTTCAAAAGTGCCCGTGGATTTCCACGGCTTCCACTAGTATATTTATTAATTTCAAGGTCAAGTGAACATGAATTTTGATATTTACTAGAGGCAGGAGGCGACCTTCCTTGAAAGCACGAGGTTTGCGATGGACTTTCATCTGACAAGGCTACTATAATAATTATAGGAGAGCCTTATAGGAGAGCCTAAAAAAGAAACTATGCATGTATTTATGTTGATGACGATTCACGGCATTTTTATGTCGCCATACTTTAAAATTGAAAAGAGCATGCTCCTCCAATAAAGTAATTTACACATCTGTTGAATATATGTTTTGATGCAAGATTTGGATTGTTCTAGACTGTCAAAAGCAAAGAGAGGAATGCTTCATGTTATAACATGAATATAAGCATGAAAATTTTGTCAGACTTTTGAAAGGAACTACATGCTTAGACCCCGACTCACAAGAGGCTTCATTTTGATGACGTCAGTACCTGAGCTAATTGAGCCTGTTAACCCTTTCGAGACAATTGACCACATTTTGTGGTTTGGCTCAATAACTTTTGATTCAGAGCTCTAAAAAATATACCAGATGCATGAGTAGAAAGAGCAAAAATTTCTACACACATTGTTTCCATTTTTGTTGCATGACCATATTGCGTTTGATGCAAGGAATTGTAAAAAGGAGAATAAGCTTCAAAATCCTTAAATTGGCAACACATTGAGAGGTTCAAAATCACTGTTTTTATCAAAATTGGCAATTTTTTTCAACTTTCGACTAAGCTTCTATTGATGCATATTGTTTTCAAAGACATCACATTTTGTTAGCACCGTGTAGCACTAAAAGAAAAATATTATTGTTGCCAATTTGAAGAACAAAATGTGTTCAATTTACCCTTAAATAATTCCTGTCATGAAAGGGTTAAAGCATGCAATTAAGCCATACGCCAGTAATTAAAAGCATTGTTTGCACTGTTCATTATGTAATAACTTTTTTAAAAATGTCACTCTTTCATGACTCGCAAAAGACCGTAATATAGAAGTCACTGAAGCGGTATTAAAGGAGAGTGAAATCCTTGGGAAATATCCATTTTAATGAAAAGAGAGGAAAGCGAGAAGCAATTTTTTTAAAGTTCCATCAAAATCGGTTACGAAATGAAAAAGTTATGAAAGTTTGAAAAGTCTCAATTTACTTTCTATGGCGATCCTCATATTGGCAATGTTGCTTCAAAATGGTATAGGTGTAGTAGTACAACTCTCAATATGTTTTGTACAGAAAATTTCATATTTTCTCCAATGTTATCTCTAAAGATGCTGTTTGTCTTTTTGTGAACTCAACATATGTTGTGTCAAATACATTTTCCCGTGATATATCTTGAGCTAAGAAGTAGACAAGCTGCACCTTAAGAGATAATGGGGAAAATATGAAATTTTATGTGCAAAACATATGGAGAGTTATACTACTAAGTCTGTCACTTTGAAGCAACATTGCCAATTTGAGGATCGACATCATGGCCACAGAAAGTAAATTGAGACTTTTCGAACGTTCATAACTTTCTTATTTCGTAACCGATTTTGATGGAACTTTTTAAAAATTGCTTCTCTCTATCCCCTCTTTTCAATGAAATTGATTTTTTCCCAGGGATCATTCCCCTTTAACGTAAGCAAATGACGCCTCGCGTGTGGATCGGACTTTACACCTTCCACCAAATAAGACCGATGCCGCCGCCGCCCCCCCCCCCCTCCTATCCCACCCACGTACCCCACCTTACAAGAGTGCACCTTTATAACAAGTCCCAAGCCATGCACGCTATTATCAATACACGTGCTTCATTACACGTGATTTGTCATGTATAGGATCCAATGTGTATTCTATTCAACGTACATCAAGGTTGAGTTCTGGGAGAGTTAACAAATATAATTAGTGAGATTTCTCATTCTCTCTAGGTCAGTTTGGAAGATTATCATAGTAAAAATGTACCTGAAAAGGAGTACTCTACGAATGCCCTATATAACATTCAAACTATGACAAGAAACGGCTAAAAATAATGTTCGGGCCGAAAGTGTGTGTGTGTAGTGATATACACATTTCCTTGTGTAATGCATGTGACTCTCAGATCGAGTGAATTTCTTCTCATTTTGGTGATTCCAAAATTCCAAAACCTTACAACACACTGTAGTCTATAATATTCTTTGTTATACATGTATATTTAAGCAACCTTTCCCAATAGACCGGTTCGGTAATGTATTCAATGTTATACATACCTTTCAAACAAAGGTTGTTCTTGACAACCTGAAAGCTTGCCCGAGGCTTGCCGGACATAGCATCAAGCAATGTATGCAAAATGGATTCCAAGCATTGAGGCTCATTTATAAAAAGCAGGTTAATGGAATAGCTCGTCACTAGGTGCTCAGAGAAGAAATGTGCATTATTTTAATACATTAAAGAACCGGTCTACTGATTTGAGACAGCTTCTTTCACAATGTTATCGCATGACTAGAACTCAACTTTATATTTAAAATTAAATAAACAGATCATTTAAGTTTTAAGCAAAATACGATAAGAAATAAGAAAGATTTTTTTGAAGTTGTACTCAATCAAACACAAATTGGCAACTCCATGACGTATATCTTGCGATTTCACCTATGCGTTTACACAGAGCCTTTATGGTACAAATTTATTCCCTAATCAAAGACAAAGAAAATTAAAATTTATGAATTTTTGTCTACGGAGCAAATGGGAGAGGAGCTCGCAAGATACGTCACGACCTCCCTTTAAGAAGGCTATGAGGCAAAAAACAAATTACTAAAAAAAAAAAGTCTTTTTTTTTCTTCTAATCACGCCTTTAACCTTCGCTTGTACATACTACAGACTCATTATTACGTCATACAACTGAATGCTTGTGGTTCGTGTATATATGTCCGTACATGTATGTAGGCCTACTATTTTGCAGGCCGCAGGAGATCACCAAACTAATAAAAAGTAATGTGATTTTACGACAGGACAGGTTTGTTGACAAGTTTATTGCCTACCGCTTCACGTTTTTATAGCCGGTACCATGTTGCCAGTGTATAGTGCACGTAGTCCTCTATATAGTAGACATGCAGATATATTTCATTCGCCCATTGATATATGTAATTTCATATTATTGGCTTATATTTGTTATAGAGTTCAATGAATCACTAAAAAATGGGATAGTACTTTGTATACATTTACATAAGTTTTTAAGACTGATGCTTCATCGAGTGACAAAATAAGCGAAATAATACGGTTTTAGATTGAAATCTGAATAAATAATAGTGATAATGATACTGACCATTATTACTGCCCTACTCTGACAAAATGAAGCAACCCTGAAATAGCACGAATTTCATATTTTTTTACCCGGACAGCTAATTTTTAAACCGTGCAGAAAATCAAGCACTTTTTTCCTACAATAATTGATGAGTGTTCTAAGGCATGTCCTGAATTTCAAATATTGACAGAAATTATAGTGTTTCTTGATGCATCTCCCCGACTCCCCCCCCCCCCAAAAAAAAAAGAGAGAGAGAGAGAAATCGATGTTACGTGATATCTCTAATTTGCAGTTAAGTTTCCGAACACACAACCCCATGTGAAATGAAATCTGGAACAGAAAAACCACAACTTCAATACACAATCTCATCTCAACAAATACGGCTGCAATATTATGAATCATATTAGATCTATATCGGTAAAAATCTTACCTGGATAGGTTAAAAGGAGATGTCCAAGCGTCTCTAAAGTTATAATTCCTGCTCAGTTCAACCTTCAGACTTCTCATCCAAAGCGCATTGGATTCCTCAATACATAAAGATTGCAGCACTTCTCATGATTTAGTGAACAAAGTTGCATTCATATTTTGGTCCACGGAATCTGAATACACTCCCTTTTCAGTGGAAAATTATAGTTCACGACCTACATTTATTATGTACGGAGGAGCCTGGGTTGGATTACAGAACGCGACCTGCCTCGCAAACCGATCAGCTGTTTCCTAAGTGTACGGTATGTCGTGTATTGAATGAGCAACCCTCGATATCGCGGATCGGACGCAGTACAGGTAAAAGTTACATTGGCATTTTGCGCGTGTGCTGTCGCCTTTTTTTTGGCTTTCACATGGTTTTACATTGCATCGATTGAAGCCCGCGGCGCGTGCGTTACTTTTTCGTGTCAGCTCGGGTCATGAAAAGTCTTTATTTTTAGGCCATTTTAAAGTATTATGATGGCTTGAATTCATTATTCCTTAATAATTTCAGTGATTACGTGGATGATTTCGAGTAAATTTGTTGGCTTTACACGTTTTTCAAGGATTGATCATATTATACTTGAGAGACATTATAAAACAAAAGTTCATGAGTTGACCGACTTACCCGTAATGTCATAAGTCTGCAATGGTAGACTAAATTCCAGGGGGTCGGAAAATTATATGCGATCAGCTGTGAGTAGAGGCGGATGCGATTGATTGCATTCGTAGTCTCTTTTCCGAATGTCATTGTAATCACAATAATTTAATAAAGAAACAATTTATTATTGAATTATTGAATAGACACGTGGGTTTTTTCATTAGATTCGACAGCACTGTACCATATGCGCGCTTTGCTGATTGCGTAATCAGAGCGTAATATACGCGTGGATAATGAAGATGATTATTTTCAAGGGAAATATCAGGCAGTTAATCTTATTGAATGGGGGGGGGGTGGAACTATTTATAGCTGAATAGCAAATTTATATTGTGAAGTTTTAGTTAGGCTTGAAATTGATTTATAAACAGAAAATGACTGTCAATGATATATCATGAAAAAAAAAATGAAACGCTTTCCTCACTAATGTCAATGTAAATCGAAATATTGTTTTGATAAAAAAAAAGATTTAAAACAGTTTCTATTATGTCTTGATCATTAAAAAAAGAAATTATCGTGTCTTCTAGACCTTTACCCCGCCCCCTTCCCTTTCTCCCCCCTCTCTCTCTCTCTCTCTCTCTCTCTCTCTCTCTCTCAATCTCTTCCACTGAACTTCATCCGAATGATTCGTCAATTCAAGTTCACCCTAGGCCCTTTCACCCTATATGCTTTCACCCCCCTCCCCTTCTCCCCCCCCCCCTCTCTCTCTCTCTCCCAGTCTCTCCAGTATCTCATCCTCTATAAATTATGCATTCTTCTCCATTTACAATTGTTGTCAGCGGCTTGGCTAGATGGGGTGTGGGTGTAACGCCTCCCCCCCCCCCCTAGATAATTTTTTGTTTAGGCTGTCGGCAAATTGCAAGAATATTGATGACTTTTGTTATCTTATTATTTTTGGGGGGGAGGGGTGTTCAGCTAACCTGTCGGGTAATTTGGTCCACCCCTCCCTCTTCCCACTTTCCATTCAATTTTTTTAGCGACCTCCCCCCCCCCCCCCTCCCATTATTCTGCCAAAACTCTCAATATAGTCTGGGAGCCTGTCCCGAAATAGTCACCCCATTTTACCCGTAAGATTTGACCCTGTAAAGTTACTAAGACCATATAAGTCACTGACAAAAAGATTGTCAGCCTGACCGCGTAGCCCCCAGAGCCCCCAACATGCCCAAAGAGACCCCAAAGTCGGGTCGATTTCACCCCATGCACCAAACTTTGTCAGTAGGAAGTAGTAGGACTGGACATTAAAAAACACCAAAAAATGACAAAAATTTGCGTCGGGATGGGGTGTCAGACGGCCCCTAAAAATTGGGGTAAATTTTTCCCCTTGAAGACCAGGGACCAAATTTTGTCAGAAGGAAGAGCTATGGATGTACATTCCAAACATATAAAAACTTACAAAATTGTCCATCGGGAAGGAGGGTGTCAGACCCCCTGAAATGAAAACCCCAAAGTGCCCTTTGATAACGCTTTGCCCCCCCCCAAAAAAAATGCTCTGTATATAAAGAAAAACCACTTTCTTACCTTCTGACTATGATAATTCAAAAGTGCTTTATTCAATTCGCTTTAAATTTTCATAACATAATTTTGAGTATAGTGCCTAATAATCTTCTTGTGGTGCAGTATGGTGTTGATTGGTGTTTTGATTAATACGTTATTAAATTGTGAAAAAATGTATTGCTTTATCAAAAGTAGTCAAAAAATATTCTACGGATTATGTAAACACACCCATTGTCCATCTTCACCTGTTTGACAAGGCATAATAGAAGAGCTTTTCAGGTATCTGTGGTATGTGACTGCCAGGCCAGGCTGAAAAGTACTATTCATGCATGTGTTAATTGCACAGATACCAAGCAAGCTCCTCTATTATGCCTTGTCAGATGGTCAATGCGTGTGTTTACATAATCCTGACAATATTTTTTGGCTACTTTTGAGAAAAGCAGTTTGTCACAATTTGATAACTTATTAATCAAAAGACCAATTAATACCAAATTGCACCTCAAGAAGATTATTATTTATTATACTCAAAATTATGTTATGAAAATTTAAAGTGAATTGAATAAAACACTTTTTGAATTAACATAGTCAGAAAATGGTTTTCTTTTCATACAGAACATTTGGGGGGGGGGCAAAGCGTTGTCAAAGGGCATTTGGAGGTTTTCATTTCAGGGGTCTGACACCCCCTTCCCAATGGACAATTTTGTAAGTTTTTATATTTCTGGAATGTACATCCATAGCTCTTCCCTTCTGACAAAATTTGGTCACTGAACTTCAAGGGGAAAAATTTACCCCAATTTTTAGGGGCCGTCTGACACCCCATCCCGACGCAAATTTTTGTCAGTTTTTTGTGTTTCGTAATGTCCAGTCCTACTACTTCCTACTGACAAAATTTGGTGCATGGGAGAGATGGGGTGAAATCGACCCGACTTTTGGGTCTCTTTTGGGGGCTCTGGGTTCTAAACCCGGCGGCTACGGTCAGGCTGACAACCTTTTTGTCAGTGACTTAGATGGTCTAGGTAACTTTACGGGGTCTTCTTATGGGTAAAATGGGGTGACTATTTCGGGACAGGCTCCTGGCCTATTACCTCCTTCCTTCATGGTGCTGAGACCAGTCGTGTGAAAATGGCGATTCTGTTCTTGCTCCTACAACATAGAAAAACATGCATTATCATTAAAAATAACAAAATCTTATCTAACCGCCCAGTTTACAAATACAGCCTATTCTGATAATCTGGTACCATTCTTTGCGCTTTCCTTACTATATTTGTTTCTCTAATCGAGTCTTATTCTTTCTCGATTACAATACGACTAGTTTTTATCCCATGATTTTTATTCAAAATATTATCATGATTGTCCATCAAGGTCACCGGAATTCATTGTCTAACAGTAACATGTTGCTGTCCGTTGGATCACTCATTCTGAATTATGACAATATATTAGGTAAGTCTTTTTGTTCTCGAGTATCTGTTCAAGACATTTAATCATACATCGCTTCTTTCGTTACGCAAATGTATTATGTAGCTATTTGCAAAGCTTAATATAGGCCTATTTTTATTCATTTTGCATGATTGATATTAGATTGCCCTATTTATGTCAATATCTGAGGTACTTTATAGCATGAAGTGAAACGAAGAACAATATATTAACGATATGTTTATTTATATGTCTGTTTGTTCGTTTATTTGATTTAATTAACTATTTTTTTTAAATTTATTCATTTATTCATCTCTAGATTTATTTATTCATGTAATCATTTATTTATTTATTCATTTTTATTTATTATTTATTTATCTCTATATATTCAATTCATTTATTCATCTCTTTATCCATTTGTTTATATATTTCATTTATCTATTTTTTTTTTCTCCAGGCAGGCATATTTTGATCAACAGTGGTAATCTTTCATGAGGCCCTTAAAAAATAATTGATAACAATTCAGTTTCAATCATAAAATCATTCAGTCTTAATGATGATTAAATTAATAAAAATAAAGTCTTATAGCGATATCTAAAAAGTAAAATTTACAATGATTGTGTCGATACTAAGTCATGATAAACGTTTCAAAATTCCAACATATAATCTCATATGCAGACCACTAATCTATCTCTAACTACTCCTGTGACAGTAACCATGGCAACGAATTTCTCTAATAACTAAGTGTTAATTAGTATACACAACTTGGCTTTACGTGTTAATCTCAAGATTAGACCAAAGGAAGTAATATCATACGCATCATCCATCTAGTTACTTATCAGTTTTTAAAGCTTTTTGACTGGAGTATGAATAATTGTAACTAAAATCCTTCGTTCTAGATCAAAGTACAAAATTTCTGTACCAGAGAGAGAGAGAGAGAGATGAAGGGATAGGGAGAGCGAGCGAGAGAGAAGGCAAGATCGAGGAGAAAAAGAAGAAGAAAATTATATAGAAGAGAGAGAAAGAGAAAGAAAGAGAGAGAGAAATATGAAGGGATAGGGAGAGCGAGCGAGAGAGAAGACAAGATAGATATACAAGAAGAAGAAGCAGAAGAAGAAGAAGAAGAAGAAGAAGAAGAAGAAGAAGAAGGAGAAAAAGAAGGAGAAAAAGAAGGAGAAGAAGAAGAAAAAGAAAAAGAAAAAGAAGAAGAAAAAAGAAGAAGAAGAAGATTATATTAAGAAGAGAGAGAGAGAGTTCCTACAGAAGGAGAGAGAAGGGGAAAGAGGCTGGGGTGCGGGAGAGAGACGCAGAGACAGAGGGAGGGAGGAGGGGAGCATGGTAAGGGAGAGAGGGAAACATTACTAACATCTTAGATTCTCGGTATCTTTTTATTGCAAAGATGCCACATCAAAACCAAATAAGCTCAATGAAAATAATCATATTCTTCTCTCCCTGTCAAGCATTAGTCCAAGGTATATGGCTGATAAACCTCACACACTTTCTAATCTCCAAGGGAGTTCACTCGATTAACTAAATCTGTTAATCGGAAAATCCCGTCTCCACTCGATGGGTTTAGATAAAAGAAAGTAACATGAATCATGTTACTCACCTCTTCCATCTGAATCTATTGAATCAACGGGCTCGCAAGATTATTATTATTTTTTTCATAATAAAGGATTAAAATGCCCTGTGAAAAGGGCCTGTGATATAGCTAGAGTCAAGTACAGAGAAAGTACTTGGCATGTAATCCATTGACTACGGGAACGGATGGCTCCTATGGGAGTTAGAGAGTTCAAAAGTCTACGGGTTAAATTGCTGCTTAAATTTTTGAGAAGAGTTTACAACGTCATTCGGTTTTATCACTGATATTTACCATTTTCATGTTGAAAAGTAAAGGAGTGAGTTGTTGTGTATATCACTCTTCGTAGTGAGTGGAATGCAGACAAGTGTGGAAGGTTATTGATAACTGATTCTAAAATCGCCGCTCAATTCCTCTGATCTTGTAAAAACCCTAACGCAAGGTGGCGCCATCCAAAAATAAATCATAAGTGATTCACCGTATCATGTCATTCAGTAATTCCATTTGTATAATGATAATGATAACAACAACAACAACAACAACAACAACAGCAATGATAATAATAATAATAATAGTAATAATAATAATAATAATAAATAATGATAATATAATAATGGAAATAATAATAATAATAACATAATAATGGTAATAATAATAATAATAACAACAATAATAATGATGATAATAATAATAACAAACAATTATAAAAAAAAAAAAAATAATAACAATAAAAATAATAGTAATAATAGTAATAATAGTAATAATAATAATAATTATTATAATTTCAATAATAGTAATAATAAGAAGAAAAATAACGAAAACAACTATAATGATAATAATGATACTGTTACTACTACTACTAGTTTTGCACATAAAATAAAGCTACAATAACCCTTTTTGTTCACTTATTAACAAAATATACATCTGAAGTTCGCACAAACTATTATGCCTGCTAATTTAGTAATTTTCAACAAAAAAATAATATTATTAAAGGAAATGGACAAAGCGGTCATGTCCTTCAAAGCAGTTTCGAAGGGGCGTGCAAAACTTTGAGGCGATCTGTTGCTTTGCGGCAGAGATCTTGGAGAGGGAAGGGGTTTGGGGCGGGGGGGGGGGTGGTCATCCTGGACCTCCCTCCCCCAAAACCTCTTGACCCCAATTTTTTTTTTTTTTTTTTTTTTTTTTTTTTTTTTTTTTTTTTTTTTTTTTTTTAAGTTTAGGGCGTTCATCAAAACACGATTACAACTTTGTAATAATATAGGCTACTACCTGTACAACATGCATTCCTCTTTCACAGAAATATGACAGGTTATCGAATTTATATTTTCTCAATAAATCATAGAAAATTAATGCAACTTTCCATGAAAGCAAAAATAAAAAAATTAGGAACGCTTCACGATTGTGCGTGTCATCTTTGTGCAAGGGGCCATGCTAATCTTCTCTGTATCGTTCCAATTTTAATATGTGTCTACAATCTCTTGTCGACGTTAACTCTTCATAAAAAAAGAAATTATATAGGCGCTTTTACATAGATCTTACAATTAGCCTGGTGAGCGTTATTTTGCCACCAATGCCAAACGTTTGCAAAACGATTTACGGTATGTAAACTGTTAAACTTACATCTAACACAAGATGGCAGTATTTCATTTCTCGAATTTGACATTCCGCCTGTCAAAATTTGATTCACCGAACCACCGATGAATGTTTCGAGATATGGACCGGAATTTCATCATTTTCATCGATTTTGAATAATTATAACGAAAGTGAGTATATGTTAAATAATTTGAAATCGAAATTTGAATTTGTTTTGACATTTGAATGTTTTGATGGTATATAATTTCGTTAAGATATTGATCGCTTTTTAGTGAGTGGATGAATGTGCAGTCCCGTTCGTTCGAATGTGCGTTTGTTGACTGTTGTGAATGACAGAAGTGGTCAGGCGTTAAATTGTGTGAGTTTTCATGTTTCTTGTTAAATATTATCAAAGCCTGATCAAGTAATTTAAGTAAAAGTATGAAAAACTTTGTACGTGGAATGTATATACATGTACGTCTTTGCAAATATGGAAGAAGAAGAAGAAGAAGAAGAAGAAGAAGAAGAAGAAGAAAAGAAGAAGAAGAAGAAGAAGAAGAAGAAGAAGAAGAAGAAGAAGAAGAAGAAGAAGAAGAAGAAGAAGAAGAAGAAGAAGAAGAAAAGAAGGAGGAGGAGAAGAGGAAGAAAGAAAAAGAAGGAAGAGGAGAAGGAGAAGGACTAAGGAGACAATGGGAGAAGAAGGAGGAGGAAGAGGAACTCATGGAACCATCTTTATGTGGGGCTGTGTCAATTTCGGCGGAGGTCACTACCTCTTCTAAGTTCAAGACGTGAAAACACAAATATAACTGGCGAAATTCTGAGAAAATACTTCTACATTTTAGGATGATAGAAAAGCTGATTTCATGCTTTCAATAGGATCGTTATCACCTTGATCAAGTGAAATTTTCAGGCTGTTTTGGGCTGGCAGTCTTGCTCCTTCATAAGGAGGTGTTGCGATCGCCGAGGTATTATTGGTCTCTTACCAATAATCGTCGTCGAACACGTCGTAGTCGTCGCTCAGCAGTATGCTCCGGTATGTCACTATGTCGATCTCGGTGTTTTCTCGTCTGGTCTGTTCTCGGTTCTGTTCACATCTTGTTCTGTTTTCCTGTACTGCTCCCTGGGCCGGGCGTACGTAATTGTTCGCGCCGTGCGCTATTGTGCGCACACACACTCGGGCGAGGGGTGCTGATTATCAGAGCTATACATGCTCCTTCAATTAGCTCTGCTGATTATCAAATAGCGCCCCCTGGCGCCCAGAGTTGCATATACTTGGTCGAGGGTAGTCATTGTCGAGGGGCGCTCAATTATACTTAGCGCCCACTCGCGCCCTGAGCTACATGTGCGGGGGGCATTTTCACTTCACACCTCCCGACCAACAAGATTTATGCCCATAAATCTAAAATGTCCAGAACATTAAAATTTTAATGTAATGCCCAAGCCCTACGCTATAGAAAGGGGGCGAATCTGCATTACATATTTATTTCATAGGAGAAATAAATCTATATTGCATTATATGTGTCATATGTCACTGGAAATTATTTTCCGTCAGAACAAACAAAAAATTGCATATACAGACGCTGATGGAATCACTAAGTTCTCATTTTACATGTACCTCTTCACAATGATTCACAAATAATATGAAAAGGAATAATGGCCCATGAATTTACATATTATTTACCTATTTACATCATCGCAGGCCATTCTTGCATAACAATATATAATTTATTTCTGGTCTTTGGGGAGTTGCTTACAGGGCCAACTCTGATGAGCATCCTTCCACTGGTCGAAGGTATAATCTGGACAATCCGGCTCAGTACGTCGAGCAGACTTCTCAGTCTGAAGCAGACCTAGTCCACTCATATACATGGAAGGGCCACCGGCTGAAACCTGTAAAACCCCGAAAGGCGCCAAGGAAATACTGTTATGTATGTTGCACCTGAAAGAAAGCATAAGTCTGAAACAGCCTAAACCCGGCTTGCCCTAAGCCATAAGCCATAATCTACAAATACTCTCTACTTTGGGGGTGAAGGCTGACATTAAAAAAAATTACCATTACCTGATTACCTAATTACCCTTATTTCAGTTAAAATATTTCAACAGAGTTACAAACAGAAAGGGATCAATCACTGCTCTGGGGGTGGGGGCGGGATGAATTCCGCCTCTCCGCCACTCACAGTTTGAATCTTAGTAATTACCCGGCATGGTTATGGATTTTCCTTTCTATGGACACCCACCACAGGGAAGACACTCTGGCTCGATGCCCAGACGGTAATGTTCACATAAAAATCACTGTCGGGCATGCGAGATACATCCAAGTTCCGATGTTTTTTCTCCCGGGTCGGTGTTAAGCCGTCATTGTCTACAATATAAGCCCACGCATTAAAAGGTCAGAGTGAAACGACTTTGTAAACAACACACTCAAGAAGAGATGGAATGTGTATTCTTGACCAACAAAGATGTCCATCTGCTTCGTGTGTCGGATGCTCTACTAAAGTCGTAAATGGGGGCCATATTCGTCAGGAGTCCGGTGATCCATCATAATGATAGGTGGGGGCCATGGGGGCGTCAACCAGTGACAGGGTAGAGAGGGAGGACGTCCAGCACTAATGGGTTGGGAGATATTCGCCTCCCTTGACTCATTAGGGGTTCCCTCCCGTGATGTTCCTGCCAGGGTGTTCAAAGCGACACCTGCTCCGTTGCCCTTCTGACCTACCTCTGAAGCTGGGTTTCCCTCTGGTGAGAGTGAGGTTGGCGAAGGGCCGGGATTTGCCTCGGGGTAGGGTGAAGAGGGGCCTATGTCTACTTGGATCGGGGATGGCCCTCTTCCTCTCCCGATCCCCAGTCGTTTCCCGCATCTTCGCACATGAAGGACACTGACTTTCCAGTTTTGGCCTCCTGGCATTCCCGTATAAAATGCCCAAGCTTGCCACACCCGTAACACAGATTGCTCCTACTCGGTGAGGATTTTCCCCGGGCCGGGGAGCCTCTGGCTCGGGCGGGGGAGGCTCGAGTTCTTACTGCCTCAGTCAGCCCTTGGAGGGATCCCTTCAATCCCTGCACAGTAGACTGTAAGGTCTCTATCTGTGCAAATGACGCGGTCAGACCTTGGACAGTGGTTTTTAGGGAATCCAGATGTTTGAGTGCTAAATCCATCTTTCCCTCCAGTACCGACACGCGTTTATCTAGTGACCCTTTCGCTGGTGTGGGAGAGGGCGCTTCTACTTTATGCACAGTCATTTCTGGGCGAGCTTCCTCAGCAAGAGAAGTCTGTTTGATTTCTTTCCGGAGCTTCCCAAATATGGCTCTATGTGTGTGCTGGAACCACTTGAAAAGGTCTACTGCCTCTTCAAGGGTTCGCGGACGAGAGTTTAATACATGCTGTCCTGCATCTTTGTCCCAGGTACCCTGGCAAAAACGCATTACAACTTGCTTTTGTACATAGCCCTCTGGCAGGTCCGGGAAGGCCTGAGAGGCTAGTGACATTAAGCGATCCGCCCATTGCACGACAGATTCATCGGGGGCTTGACGCGCAAAAGTGAAGTGCATTTGCGTCACTTCCGGTAACTCTCGCATAGTGAAGCGCTTCTCCAGTTTATTGACCAACGCCTGATATACGATGTGCGGTTCACGTTCTAGTATTACCGCCATGTATTTACCCGCCTCACCATCTAGGGTCCAGCATAAATAATTTCTACGTTGGTTAGAGTCCCACTTACTTTCATCGGCAAAAAGTTCAAATTTGGCAATAAAAGCTTGCCAGCTACCCGTACCATCAAATGCAATGGTCTTAGGGAGAGCAACGGGTCTGGGAGTTGACCCTTCACCCCTACCTGATCTAGCAGAGGGGGGTACATCCTCCACAAAGTTCGATGAATAGTTGGGGGCTTCATTATACCCATATGAGGGGGCTTGATTTAAGTGGGATGGGGCTCTCACCACTGGAGGTGGTGATGCGAATGCCACCGACCGCTTGTCCTCACGACTATCTCGCCTAGAAGATACGTTGGTGTATCGGTCACGCCTTGAGTGTCGTACAGGTGAAGGGGATCGAGTCTCCCACGATCGATGACCATAATATGACCTTCGAGGGGGTGCTTCGCGATACCTATCGTCATCACGTGTACGGCGCGAGAGGGACTCATAACGAGTACCTCGAGATTGGCGTGGAGGAGATTCATTACGATCACTCCTATAACATCGAGGGGGAGAATCCAAATATCGTTCCCGTCTCGACGGGGAGGGAGATTCGTAATATCGCTCCCTTCTAGCCCGGCGGGGAGAATCATAATATCGCTCCCTTCTAAACCGGTGGGGAGAATCATAATCACGGTCGTCTCTAGCTTGGTGTTTGGAGCTATATCGTCTTCTAGGAGAAATTGATTTATACTCTCCCCGACTGCGATACTCGGGTGAGTGATCATAACGATCCCTTCGGTCATCGTATCCTCTTTTCAAGTCATAGTCACGACCTCTCCCATTGCGGGAAGAACTGCGGTCATGCCGTGACCTATGAGGAGAATCGACATTGCGATCTTCTACTGGCCTCCTATGATGCTGCCCTTCACCTCCAGTCCTCTGAGAACAATCTGAGCTGAATTCTGCTTGTCGGGAAGGGGGGCGATTGTCTTCCGCTCGACGACGGGGAGATTCCCGATAATGATCGTGTCGGGATCTTTGTGGAGATCGTTGTTGACCATCTCTAATCTTGTTGTCAGGATTAGGGGTCAATTTGTCGTCAGAGTTTGTGATCGCCGAAGCACCCTCAGTTTTAGAAGGGGGGTGCGCTGTTTTCTTTCTTACCGACTTTTCACTTGTAGATGCCGGAGGGGGGTATTTTTCATAGGGGTACGGCGGTGGGTGATTCGACTGTTGAAAGTCGGCAGTGTGCGGCACCTTTTCTAGTTTGGGGGGTGAGCTGTGTTCCTTCTCGGAAGAGTTGGAGGCTTCACCCTCTCCAGTTGGTGACCGCGACTTACTAATTTTGTGAGCCCCTTCAAATGGTGAAAAATCAAAATATTTGACTAATTCCGCAACATTCTTAATACCAGGGATGGATGAAAGAAGGTTCGGAGAGATGTCGCAGCCCTCGCGCAAAGTGAGAATGCGTTCGGCCAAGGTATTTCCTATACCTGGTACCTGCTTAAGCTCACTGACATCACATGTGTTAATGAGAACCTTTGCCATAGTGATCAATTGACCAAGATTGTTGAACAAATTCAAGTACTAGTATAACTGTATAAATATACTTATTGCAAGAGAATATTTAAATATAAATATAGAAAGTCGTAATCAAATATATATTTACAAACGAAATGCTCTTGCAATAATCTATTCTTATATAAATCTGCTCAATAAAGCACTTAATATTCATAAGCGCTTTGTATTTGACGCACCGTGTCAAAAGCAAACACTGGGTTTATAATTTTGATATGCACCGTCAAAAAGCGCACATAAATAATATTCAATATGAAATAGGCAATACGTAATTCAGTAAAGCGCTCAGTATACTTCTGCGCGCAGTTCAAATTGAAATAAGAATTATCGATAGCGCCTAAATACTGCGCCGAAACTAATTATATATAAATAAAGTGAATACACCGATAACTTAAAGAAGTATTTACAGTATAATTAACTTAACTTCAAACACTGCGCTTCAAGTTCGCAGTTGATCGGTATATTTCCGAACTTTATGTATAGTGTGCAGTCGGATTATAAGAAATATGTATATATATATAAATAAATCCGCTTACAGAAATATCAATGAGGGCACAGTTATATATACAGTTATCAGTGCACACCATATAATAGTGCACAAAATTTATTCCAGTATCTGCGCACCACTTTGCATGAAAGTAATGCACGAGCAGACAAGTGGAATGAATTAACGTTAAATGTACAATACAGTGGACTTCTACTCTCAGTCACATCAATCAAAGACGCAACCAAAAACCTTCAATATAAGTTCACACGGCCGACGTGGTAAGTATATATTTTATTTATCTTTTTTTTTTTTTTTTAAACCACTCGGCTATGTGACTGCACGCGACAAAACGACCACCACAAACAATCTGTCCACTTGAGTTAAGTCAAAATTACTGCTACTATTAAATACTAATTTGGCAAATAAATTATTCACTTGCCGAATGATACAAATGAATGATATCAGATAAACAAACGTAAACTATGTCGGCTGCTTAAATAAATCCAGCAACCATTAAATGCAATCTAATACAAAGAGTTCATGAAATCCAAGTGAACTCGAATAAATTAAATGTCACATTAAATCTCGCAAGATCGCGAGTTACAAATGCGCATTTAATAAAAGTCACACTTCGTTATAATATTACTTACACTACTTGTATCTCCTCATCCTCTCGTCCTTGAACGGGGAAGAATCAATACAGGTATAACAATAATCGCTACTTATCGCAGCGACATAAAAGTAAAATACATGAATTTACAAACTACAAATTCGATAATAGTAAAATAGTAAAATAGACCAATTATGCTACTATAAACACAGTAATCACACAACGTCATTCACTACAAGTAATCTGGATAACAATATCAAATATATATATATACACGGAGAAATATAACTTATTATGTAAGACGCTGCTGAAAAAAAAAAATGGCGCCAGAGAAGCCCTACACTTAAAAAGAAGGGGGCAACTATATAAGCGCGATATATTTCAGCCATGAGATCCGTATCGCCAAACTATGCTAGATGAGCCCGACGCTTCGAAAAGGGGGCAAATTTTGCAAAAGTTAAGGACACGGAAATCGCTGCCGCTCAACTATCACTTAAAACAAATAACTTAATCAATGAATACCGTAATTCAATCAAAAACAAACACAGGCACACTGTAATTAACTTAAATCTACAGTGCACTTACCGAAGAGTTCGTCTTAGCTTCGGTAAATGTAAAGCAGCTGGAGAAATGGAAATTCCTCTCCGGCTCGGCGATTGGAAAATAAAATCTAACTTATAAGAAAAACAAAACTCATATAATAACCAGTAAAATAAATGTAGAACTTTGAACATAAAGTCAAAATGAATATAAAGTCAAAATAATTAAACATAAGTCTACCCGTGTTTGATTAGCTTGGGGGTGACGAAAATCTCGACAACAATTTTTGTCAATGAAAAAATTATATAATAGAAAGTAAAATCGTCACCCTAATTAGTATTAATGTATAAATAAATGTATAATTATATACCAAAAGTAAATAATGATGAAAGAAATAGGTCAATTACAAGGTTGATGCAGTTTCCCGCCAAACGCGAGCCAAAAATCCCAGGTCCGCGGTTGACAATGGACTTGGATGCGGCGCACAAAAGAAAGTAATTTGTTAATGAATAGCCTGTGCGGCGTCCCTACTTAACTGTTCGCGCCACACCCAAATGTTATTTTACGCTACGGAACAGTTATATAATTTAATTATCTACGGAAAAAATACCTTAACAAGAATAAATATACAGTAAATCTTAAGCTACAGCAAAAATACAAACTCTTATCATAAAACAATCTTGCCGGTACGTCTTTTTATTTTTCTATCAGACGTGCCTAGTTGGCAATCTAAATGTACCTGCAAGAAAAATTACTATAAATTACTACAAATTACAAAATATATCAAATTAAGCGCAGCTTTTTGTTGCTCACAGCGCCATTGTTGCGATCGCCGAGGTATTATTGGTCTCTTACCAATAATCGTCGTCGAACACGTCGTAGTCGTCGCTCAGCAGTATGCTCCGGTATGTCACTATGTCGATCTCGGTGTTTTCTCGTCTGGTCTGTTCTCGGTTCTGTTCACATCTTGTTCTGTTTTCCTGTACTGCTCCCTGGGCCGGGCGTACGTAATTGTACGCGCCGTGCGCTATTGTGCGCACACACACTCGGGCGAGGGGTGCTGATTATCAGAGCTATACATGCTCCTTCAATTAGCTCTGCTGATTATCAAATAGCGCCCCCTGGCGCCCAGAGTTGCATATACTTGGTCGAGGGTAGTCATTGTCGAGGGGCGCTCAATTATACTTAGCGCCCACTCGCGCCCTGAGCTACATGTGCGGGGGGCATTTTCACTTCAATAGCACACATACATGTACATGTATGTGCTGGAGATTACACAATCTGTATGGGAGGCAATTCTCTGTGGTATGAAGTAATGGAGTTATGAATGATCTTGCATGTGTGAGTGCCCTCTTCCTTTCTTTTTTCAGCCCACCTTTTTTTTGTATACAGATCTACATGTAGATCTATTTTATATTTTTGTTTTGTAATTAATTTATTTGAAGACATCTACTTACATGTATGCAGTGAGACTGTAACAAAAGTCATTGATATGCATTTTCGCCATGGTTTATGCCTCTGTATTGCAGGTACAAATTAAATGAAAATTTGAGCTGAAATCGACCCCAAAGCATTTATTTAGAGAAAAAACATAAAAATAATAAATAGAATGCAAATCCCTCCTCATTTCGGAAAGAAATCCAATTTTACTCTTTATCCAAACTTTTGATGCTTCATACTGAAACTACCCCTCTCCCTCTACCTCTCTTATTTTCATTTCAGGGCATAGAGACCCCTGTGGTGATAAGAATTGTACCTTATCATTGTTATTTAGTTATTTACATTTCCTTACCGTAAGCAGAAAAAAATGAAAGGAAGAAATAAGTGAAAGTTATGAATTTTTAAAAGTTGTAATCGATCAAAGGCAAATTGGCAATGCTGTGATGCACTTCTAATGACCTCTCCCATTTCTGCTGTCTTCAAAATAATAAATTTATGTTTTCTCTGAAGAAAATATCTAATCTTACATGCACTCTACATATAAATCACACTAACCCGGTCTAACCCGGTTATAACACATCTACATTGTGTATTCCTTTATCACAAAACAAAATAATGGATCTACATATTAATTAATATGTAATTATTTAAATAATCCAGATATTCTGGGTGCGTGCGATTCAACAAGCCTTCCTCTTGGCTTTGCCAGTACATGCCTAATTTCCATTCATTTTCTTCTACTTATATTGCCATTAGTTTGCCCATTACGTACATTGTACCAACAGTCCAACACTATGTTACTTTGTTTGTTTGCCAGTCTATGTGAATGTTTTATTTACATGTTTTTAACTTGTTTGTATTTGTGTGTTCATTTGTTTGTTTACATTTGTATCATTTTTATTGAATTAGAAATAAATACTGAATTGAATTGAATACATACATGTACACCCAGCATGCATTTTTCAGTCCAATAGAATATGGGAGATCAAAAGCTACATCACAGGGTTGCCAAGTTGCCTTCTTTGATCAATTACAGCTTTGGATATTCATAACTTTTATTTTTCATCAACATTTTCTCAAACATTCATTGATCTGTTTCTCTCAATCTTCTGCTTTTAACCCATTGCCCTTTCTCCCTGTGCTCCTTGTATTAAGCCTATGGGAATGAGAGAATGAAGTATGGTTGATAAATCCGACATGTTATCAGGACGGACTTCCCCTTCAGTCTCATTGCTGCCGGGCAATAAGCCAGTTCGTAGCAACAATTTGCGCATGTGCAGATAAAGGTCATTTGTACCGAGTACAATTGACCTTTACACGCTCTCATTTTTTTTGCACCATGATGGCGCACTAGTATGATTTTGCATGTTAAACAAGTAGCGCATCCACCAAAGCAAATTATGCTCGAGCATGTAGAAATTGGGGTCATTTCACAGTTATAAATTTGTACCATGAACTAATTACGAATTGGCTTAGTATTATTGTCTTTTTTAACCCCCTTTTCCAATCATGCTCTGAAGTCTGAACCCTGTAACTCTATCCATGTACCGGTATGTGATTGTGTCAACTGCCAAGAGTAGACTTACATTGTAAGCGACCAGCTTATTAAAAGGTACATGTACATGTACTTTGTCCCTTTTGCAAATCAAAATGGCATATTCCATGTTATCTAATAAAGCTTTTTCATCGTGTAATATTTTCCCCAGTGCTCCGATGTACATGTATGCACAGGGGAGCGTTTCATCAAGCGTTTTGTCAGTGATTTTTACTGACAAATTTGCTCTCAGGCAATCAGATGCAAGGATTTCAGTAGCTTATAACA
This sequence comes from Heliocidaris tuberculata, assembly GCA_025618425.1. Taxonomy (NCBI): domain Eukaryota; kingdom Metazoa; phylum Echinodermata; class Echinoidea; order Camarodonta; family Echinometridae; genus Heliocidaris; species Heliocidaris tuberculata. The sequence continues at coordinate 4,132,511 of CM046842.1, forward strand.
GTTGTCGGTGAAAATCACTGACAAAATGCTTGATGAAACGCTCCCCAGGGCTTTATTTTGTCAAATATATGGGGTTAGGATTAGGGTTGCAATTGGGTTTTGGCTAGGTTTAGGGTTTGGGCTTAGGGTTTGGGTTTAGGGTTTGGGTTTAGGGTTTGGGTTTAGGATTTGGGTTTAGGGTTTGGGTTTAGGGTTTGGGTTTAGGATTTGGGTTTAGGGTTTGGGTTTAGGGTTTGGGTTTAGGGTTTGGGTTTAGGGTTTGGGTTACCTATATTGCCTAGTCAAGGGCAACTCTACATGTATTGAGCAGGGGTCTAAGAATTTTGTTAGTCTACGAAATTGATGCGGAGCAGTTGTCGCTGTAGCATGAACATGTACATGTACATGTGTCGTACAACCATTGTTCCCAACCAATTTTCACATCTTTTGATTCTCTTTGCAGGATTTAGACTCCATGATGATATACAGGACATAGGAATAATAAAGGAGTTACGTTATCTGATTTGATATCTTAAAAGCAAACATCATGGTAAGTACATTAGTACTCTTGTTCTTTCTCCTTTGTCCTGAACATTCCTTTCTGTACTATCTGTACAAGTCCTATTCAAAATACAGCATACCTGCCAACCAGTTCGATTTTGTCGTATTCGTTCCGATTTTTGCCTCAAAAAAGGGTGAAAAATCGGAACAGTACGATTTTTACGTTCGGAAGGAAAAAAAAAAAAATTGTACATATCGTATATATGCATTCACATGTGTGTGTTATACTACATAGTCATAGGGACTGTTCAAGTGCATTATCTTGTCAATGTACCCTCTATGCGCTGGCACAGTGCACAGTGCAACGCAGTATGCATATCATGCATACATACACAAGCCATCTGCTACATGTTGTTAGACCGATCGCGCGATCAGAAATCACAAACCCAAGTACTGGTTTTCGGCCTTCAAGAAGTAGTTGTAGCTTCTAGAAATGAGTCCAAATTGAGTTTAATTGTCATTTTCCATGATCCAGGTAATATAGAATTAGTATTTTATTGTCTAATCCATGTAAAACAGTGAGCAAGAAAACCTCCTGGCAAGTAAATTCCAGCGGGAGCAGGCGGACTTCTTCCCCAGCCCTAGCGGCCTAGCTTTTCTTGATTACTGGTAGTGTGGCGCGTTCACTCGATGCAAACTTAGAAAAGTTCTTCATGACCAAGCATTTTCTATTATTTTTTTTAAAACTCGTTAGCTTCATCGTAGGTTTTTTTTTTCCATTTATCTGTGATTGACTGATTGACTCCGCGCTCGTGATGTACGCGTTGCGCACATGAGAGTAAGATTTTTTATTTTCAAATGTTGGCAGGTATGATACAGTGGAACTTTTTTATAACAAACTCCTTGGGACCAAAAAAATTTCCTTGTTATACAGTGCATCCCAGAAAAAACAAAAACCTAAAACAAAGGGTTATTGTGACCTCACTATATGTGCATCTATTTTCCATAAACTAGAAGTGTTATGCTTTTAAATGATACCTTGATGGCATCCCACCAGTGCATGCTTTACCAAGCAGCAGCATTTTGAAAATGACATGTTAAAACTCAGCTGTGGCGGATTTGGGTAAAACCATGAAAACATAAGTACTTGTATCACATGCAGAAATGACTAAAGGGAAATACCAGCTCTAACTCTTTTGAGACAATTGACCACATTTTGTGGTTTGGCTCAATAACTTTTGATTCAGAGCCTTGAAAAATGTACCAGATGCATGAGTAGAGAGAGCAAAAAAAAGATTCTACACACTATGTCCATTTTTATTGCATGACCATATTGCGTTTGATACCAGGAATTTTAAAAACGAGAATAAGCTTTGAAATCCTTAAATTGGCAACACATTGAGAGGTTCAAAGCATTGTTTTTCTCCATCAAAATTGGCAATTTTTTGAACTTTTTTAGAAAATTCCTAGCCATGTATATTCTCAAAGACATTACACCTTATTAGAATCATGTCGCGCTAAGAGAAAAATATTGTTGCCAATTTGAAGAACAAAATGTGATCAAAATAGCCCTTACATAATTTCTGTCCTGAAAGGGTTAAGAGATATGTATGTGAAATTCCCTTGTCTGATCCTTGCATTCAATCAGAAATTCACAATTACCAATTTTCTTCTCTGCATTACACTCTAGATTTAACAATATAAGGTGAATTATGTTTGTTTATTTTGGTGCTCCATTTTTTTTATATTTTTTTTTTTTGTGGGGGGGGGGGCAGCAGCATTCTTGTCATGTGGGAATGATGCTAGAATTATTTTTTGCTGTTCTTGTAATCATTTTTTTTTTGGGGGGGGGAGGGGGGAGGGAAAGTCTGCATTGTCGGTCATTTGTAAAGAATTCTTTATTGCTACATATCACCATTTTACAATAATGTATTTTCCTATTGTTACAGTCTAAGAAGAGCGCTGAGTCGGTGAAGGTCGTGGTGAGGTGTCGACCTTTGAACTCCAAGGAAAAGTCTCAAGGTCACAAGAGGATAGTTGAGATGGATAATAAGAGAGGCTTGGTAGAGGTTACGAACCCCAAGGGGGCGCCAGGAGAACCCAAAAAGTCTTTCACCTTTGACACGGTCTATGATTGGAAGTAAGTTAAATGTGATTTTTGTAATTGTAATCTTTGTCTTTCTCTCTCTCTCTCTCTATCCCTTTTCCTCCTTTCTCCTTTCTCTCCTCTCTGTCTCTTTTCCTCTCTTGTTTCCCCTCTCTCTTTCTTTCTCTCTCTTTCTCTCTCCCTCTCTCTCTCCCTCTCTCTCTCCCCCTTCCCCCTCAAATTCTATTTTGAAGTTACACTGTAATGTATGGATGTAAATTGTTTAATGTACAGCACGTGTAAATGAATCGCAGGTTTTGGAGAAAAAGAAAATTATGCCTGCAACACAACCCCCTATTTACATACATCTTTGTGCTGTAAGGTACAGAACAGTGTCTGCTTACAGTGTATCTTTACATGTATGCTGCTGTGTTTTAAAACAGTTTACCATGTCAGTATCTGCACTTTCCATTTAAATGGTAGCCCCAGTAACACAAGAAATAGCCCCATAAAATTCAAAAGTGGCCCCAAGGCAAAAAAAAAGTAGCCCCTAAAAAAAATAAATTATTTCCTAGGCTGCATGTCACTTTAAGAAAGCTTTAGAACGCTTCCTTGATCTCATGATTATCCATAGCACTGTGAGATTGTATATGGAGGTCATGGACTATTGATGGTTTAATCGAGCTTCCTCGTCTCACTCTCGTTCATAATCAGGACATGGTAGTCAATCACATCTTTCTCCTCTCTCCTTTTCTCTCTCTCATCTCTTTTCTCCCCCTCCTCCTCCTAGCTTTCATAATCAGGACATGGTAGTCAATCACATGTTCTTCTCTCTTTCTCCTCTCTCCTTTTCTCTCTCTCATCTCTTTTCTCCCCCCTCCCCCCTCCCAGCGTTCATAATGAGAACATGCTCGTCAGTTTTATAAAACGGGTTTGAGAATGTAGCCAATCAGATGCGCTGAAATGAGTCACGTGGGCGCTCTTTATTTTTTCGCTAACATGCACGGGAGTGCAAAAAGTGCGCAGCAAAAAGTGATAATGCACGGCTGAGATGCGGGTATGCATACCGCTAGGGCGTACAAACTTAAAGCTCACAGACAGTCTCGGTAGCAAAAACAAGGCTGGCAAGAAACTTATCTAACATAGTCACATACTATTCTCCTTTTATCATAAGACACATGTACGAGATTATTTAACATTTCATTCACGATTTCGAACAAATTTTAGTGTAAATATCTGTAAGAAACGCTTGGTAACGGCTTTTCACTGCCTCACGCTAAGACCATATCCACCCGAAGGTTCCCCGCACAATAAACCCAGCGCTTCGCACTGTGTGCAGCGTATTCTATAACACACAGCAATCCCTATGTGCGTAATGTGTGTGGCCGTTGTTTGAATTTACATCCCCTCTTTTTTGGGCTAGGGATTTTTATTACTTTTCACCTCTCATTCGATAAATATTTCACTTGAGGAGGAAAAAACTTCACAGCATCTTAGTTATGTTAGTACCGTGCTGTTTATTAAGTAAAAATTTTGAGAGCTTCCCAAAACTATCTTCTACCTTTAAGACGCGATGAAATGCGCATATAGGAAGACCATGGCAAGGACTTTGATGCGCACACTGATGACACGCGCATTATACTTTTTGACTGCGCTTAATGTGATGTCATAAAGGAAAGCAAAAGGCGGCCTCCTTGACTATGCGATTCTTTGCACTTTGATGGGGTTTGTAACCATTTTTTTGACTTTATATTCAATATTGTTGACCCAAATAAATAATTCATGTTTTGTGGCTCGAGCATTAGTGATCATACATGTATGTACTGCACTCAGTTAAGTCACAATGAGACGGATAATGAACTCGACAAGTCTTGTTCATTATCCCTTTGTGACTTAAAATTTGTGCAGTGCATATTCTTTAATGCACTTGCAAACATGAATTATTTGTATAATATTCTTCTTCTCTCTTTCTCCTCTCTCCTCCCCACCCCCTCCCCCTCCCCCCGTGTTCATCTCATTAATTATTCTAAAAACTATTAATTATACATGTACTGTAAGCCTGTGATGCCTTTAATTCCATCAACCCTTCCCTTTTTCTCCCTCTTTCGCCCTCCTTCTTGTTCCCATGTTTTTTTTCTTGTACATATAAATTTGGAATAATTGAGAGACATGTGATTGATTAGTTACATGTACATACATGTACATGATATACAATCAGGTTTGCTCAATGAGGTAATCATCTCATTATTCTACAATTCTCTAAGTACTGCATTAATTATGAGAGCATAATACATTTCATCATTTCTCTCCCATCCCCTCTCTCTCTCTCTCCTTTCTCTCTCTCTCTCTCTCCTTTCTTTCTCTCTCTCTCTCTCTCTCCTTTCTTTCTCTCTCTCTCTCCTTTCTCTCTCTCTCTCTCTCTCTTATATGCGCTCTCACCCTTTTTCCCTCTTGAATCATTGTGAGATGGGTGATTATTAATGAGTTAATCAGGTTTGCTCATTTTTATAAGAAACATTCTATGAATTCATTATACATGTGGGAGTGTGGTAAATCTTCTCAATTTCTCTCTCTCTCTCTCTCTCTCTCTCACTTTCCTTTTCCGCTATATCTTCTCTGTTCCCTCCTGCTCCTTTGTTTTCTCAGCCTACTTCCTTTTTTATTAACTAGTCAGTGATTTCATTGGATATGAAATATAGAAGAATGTTAGGAAATCTTGACAATAGAGTAATAAAAAACATGTAATTAGGTCAGTTTCAAATTGTTTTAAGCCTTTGTAGTGCATGAACAAATGATAATTTGCTTAGAAAATTTTGGTTGAAATTCGGCTCACAGCAGATCATTGTATGTATGTGCGAGGGGGGGGGGGGATCAAATATGACTGAACCCTCTATGCATCGTAATAAAATCTGGACAGCAAAATTAATTGTACAGCATGTAATGATATCCATATTGTAAGACTGCTATCTCCTCACTCCCTCAGTCACCAACCACATAAAATGACCCATATCATTTAGGGGTAAATGCTGTGTTTAGAACGTCAGGGACTGATAGCCATGAACCTAAATATCATTTCCTTAGCTCCGATTGAGCTTCAATGCTTCTCATATCAGATGCTGAAAGATGCTATGTTTGTGTTATGATAGCGAGAGTGTATGTACACCATGAGTGTGTGTGTTATGAGTCATCCAGTGATGGGGGCCCAGAAAAACCCATTAAGCTTAGAATATTAACCAACCAGTAAATTAACCTTCCAAATATGTAGGCCAATGGATAGGGGTGACAGCATATTCTGCTTTGGGGGAGAAATTATGAAGATATTCATTAGACTTTCACTTAGAATTGCTTCATGGCTTAAATACATGTACAGTATAAAGATGAGTTCTGGTCGTGCAGTTACATGTACAGTACATTGTGAAAGAAAATGTCTCAAGGCAATTGGAAAGGTTGATCGTGTCTATGTAAGAATTGTATTGTGAGATTTTGGAATCGTCAAAATGATAAGAAATTGACCCAATCTCACTGAAAAGCACATGTACCTTATGGCCCGTACACAGAAATGTTTATATGGGACTATAGTACTATACACACACGTGGGGCATGAATGTTCAGCCCAAACAGTTGAGCTGTTTCTCATCATAGGGGACATTTCTACTACATGATGTTCTTCCAAACTATGTAACATAAAAGGAATGAGAAAGCTCACAAATCACCATTCTCAGAACTCAACCTTCTCTTTAACCCTTTCAGGACAGGAATCATTCTAGGGCTAAATTGATCACATTTTGTTCTTCAACTTGGCAACAAAAATATTTTTCTTTTAATGCTACAAGGTTCTAATAAAATGTAATGTCTTTGAAAACAGCATACATTATTAAGAACTTTGTTGAAAAGTTGAAAAAATTGCCAATTTTGTCAAAAACAATGATTTTGAACCTCTCAATGTGTTGCCAATTTAAGGATTTTAAAGCTTATTCTCCTTTAAAAAATTCCTGGCATCAAACGCAATATGGTCAAGCAACAAAAACGGACACAGTGTGTGCAGAAATTTTTGCTCTTTCTACTCATGCATCTGGTATATTTTTTAGGGCTCTGAATCAAAAGTTATTCAACCAAACCACAAAATGTGGTCAATTGTCTTGAAAGGGGCTGAGAATATCAACCAACCAGTAAATTAACCTTCTAAATATGTAGGCCAATGAATCAGGTGAGAGCAGATGCTGGTTTAACCCTGAAAGGGCCCGGAGATTTTGGCTATGCCACAGCTGGGGGGGGGGGGGGGGGTGGAATCCACCACCCCCCCTGAGATCTTGACCGTCGACCGCGCTGAAAATTGGCACGCACATCGTCCACAACGTAATCTACAAAACTGTGTTGTTAAATGTTCCGAAATAATTTCACATTTATTAATTATGCTAATTTATTCATGAAATCAAAATTTTGCTCTAAATCATTAAATAAAGCTCCAAAAATGCTAATTTTTGGTCTCGACACTCTTTCTAGTATTCTCAGCAAATATACTTGAAAAAAATTTGGTATCAAAATTGATTTCTTATGTATTTTATTGTATTTAAAATTTCTTATGTATTTCTTTGTTTTTTAACCTTTTGTTTTTAATTTTTTGGGGGATGAAATTTGTCGGGGACACTTTTACGATCATAAACAGCATAAAATAAATTAATTTTAATCAGTAAATGTAAAGAATATTCATAGATTTCTAAATTTTGGCTGAAAACACATTTTGTATTGAAATCATACATGATATCACGTTTTTGAGCAATTTTTGATCTGACGTGCTAGTACGAAATGTTGAGTAACTTCGGAACCGCATGCCCGGACATCGCGAATTTGGTCTCAAAAGATGCGTGAGATTCGAAAGAAAAAAGTCATAAAACAGTGGCGACTGCTTTGTGTGTTGTGGACATATTGCGAGAAATGTCTAGGGGGGGGGGGGTGGGGTGGATTCCACCAACAACAAAAAAAGCTGAAAAAATTGGCAGTGTTGAAAAAAACCCAATTATTTTGAACCTTTCAATGTGTTGCCAATTTAAGGATTTCAAATCCTATTCTCGTTTTTTAAATTCCTGGCATCAAACGCAATATGGTCATGCAACAAAAATGGACATTGTGTACGTGCAGAAATTTTTGCTCTTTCTAATACCGTATGCATCTGGTATAATTTTTAGAGCTCTGTATCATAAGTTATTGAACCAAACCACAAAATGTGGTCAATTGTCTCGAAAGAGTTAAGGCATGACTTGAACTGAAAATTTTGTTGGCCTTCATGTGTGGCTCATCAATTACAGAAAACTTTACATTTTCATACACTACATATTGTATCTCACTCTATGTTCTAGAAAGGTGATAGCATACATACATAGACCTATAAAAATATGTATGTATTGTACATGTAGTGTCTACTCTTATGTGTACAACATGCTAAGTTAAAAAAAAAAAAGATAATGATATTTGTGATGATTTTGTAACAGGCAGTCCCAGACGGGATTATATATGCAAAGGTTGCAGATTTCTAATTACGCCGAGTGGATTTTGAAGGGTCCATCCATGGGCGTGCATTAAGATCAAACCCCAATTCAGAAATGAAAGTTAGTCTCCAATCATGACAAGTGAATTTGATCAACACATTTATATCTGGGGTTTCCGTTTCTTCATACCCCATTCATAGATGTATTTGATATTTACATGTAATCTCAATTTATGCTGAGTGAATTTTGACCTGTCTATGGGCCTGCATTATACCCCATTCTTATGAAACTTAATTTCTAAAGCTAGCCCGTTAATCCCCTGAATATGATTTTACTTTAGTTTGAAGTGCATAATTTCTATAGACACCACTATGAGCTATCTTGGGCCTAGTTTTCAAAGAGCTACAGAGGGGAATATTTGACAAAACCCCTCATGTACATGTACATGTTCAAATGCATTGCAAATTATAGGGTCAAAAAGGAAGATTTGCATGTACATGTAAACTATAGGCCCCTTTGTGTTCTTATTATCAATGTTATACATTGTAAAAAAGAAAAAGATTAATAAACTTGAAGCCCTCTAAGCTTACATGTACATGTGTTATTATGCCACAACATTGATTTCTGTGTTTTATACATGTTTCGTATAAATTTAACGAGTCTTTAGAATTTCAGAGGCACAGTCTACAAACCATACATTACGTGTGGAGTGCTCTTTTAGCGGTATGTTTGGTAAAATATTTAGTCCATCTACTCCAGTCAGACAGCTGAGAGATGAAGATGAGGAATAACAATCTAAAAATAAAAGTTCAAGCTCAGACCTGTCTGGCTACGACATACTCACAGATAACAAGAATGTGGATAGTAGCTCAGTGTATTACATGTAGAATGATTCTAAGAAAAAAACCATACACTGTGCAGGGCTCCACTTTACTTTCTTTTTAAATGATATGATTGGGGGCATTTTTTTGTTTTTTACCCATCGCAGATATGGTTTTATTTTCATTCAGCATTTCCCAATGGCCCATATTCTTGAAAGTGGACTCAATCAAGACCATGGTACATGTATATGCAGATTTCGTGGTATAAGTGCGCTTGATTTTATAGCGCATACACTTAAAAAGTTCCGTAATGAACGCGCGTGATTGGCAAAGGGCGCAAAATTCACGCTAGTTGTGCGTAAAATTTACATAAACCATGGTCTAAACCACATGTGGCAACTAACGTGAATTTTGCATCCTTTGCCCACATGCGCGTTCATTATTGGATCTTTTTAAGTGTATGCACTAAATCAAGCACACTTACATGTACATGTATACCACGAAATCTGCATAAACCATGGTCTCAATTGAGTCCGCTTTCGAGAATACGGGCCAATGAGTTTCATCCTGAGTTGTGTCAGTTTTTTGACTAGTATGACTATTTTAAAGATAGGTACATTTTAGGGGTTTATGCTGGTACATGTATAATTGTTGAAATTTAATGGTCACTGTGACATCTGCATGTACATGGCCCTTTACCCAAGACTCTTTCCATCTATATTTTGTATTCATTCATATGATTTTCAAATTTCAACTAACAAACCATACATTTCTTTAATGAATTGATCAGTATTACTTGATTGAAGCCTATCAACATGTATTTCACTTCACTTCCAAACAGATAAATGTTTTAGATTAGAAATTTGCATTGAGATCTTTAGTAGAGTCTGTGATGGTCTTTTTTTTGTGTGTAAATAAACATAGTGGTATTTATGAGGCCAAGTAAAGTTGATTCCTAGGTTCTCGTCCTGATTTTTCGGAAATATATTATTTACATTCTTCTTCTTTAAATTTAAAAAAAAAAAACAAAAATATCAAATCACAAAATAAAAACTAAGTATAATTTTTATTTGGCCTTATGTACATGTATTGCTTTTTAATAAGCCCTCTGTTTAATTTTTTAAAATTTATTTATAGTGTACATTTATAACTTGATTAATTTTTTTTCCCCTTTACACAGTTCCAAACAGATAGACCTGTATGATGAGACATTCCGATCTCTTGTTGAATCGGTTCTACAAGGATTCAATGGGACAATATTTGCTTACGGGCAGACGGGAACTGGCAAGACATTCACTATGGAAGGTATGTCCTTGCTTATAAATATTTAGTTTAATGGAATTTGTGTAGACATAATGCAAAGGGACAATCATTACATTAGCAGACATAATATGAGAAGACATTCACCATGGAAGGTATGTTCTTGAAATGTGTAATGTATTGGAGTTCTACTGAAAAGTACAAGGGGACACTTATTGCACAGGGAGACAGCATATGAAAAGACTTTCACTATAGAAGGTATGTTCTGTAATGTGTAATGTTTTGGAGTTGTATTAATGACATTCAAGGGGACACTAATTGCATAGGGAGACAGCATATGAAAAGACATTCCCTGTGGAAAATTCATGTCTTGTAATGCAGTGGAGTCTGTACTGATAAGTTCAAGGGGACACTAATTGCATTGGGACATAGGATCTGGCAAGACATTCACTATAAGGTACGTCCTTCTAGTGACTAGAAGTCATTACTGATGAAATTCTAGGGGACACTAATTGCATAGGGAGACAATATATGAAGAGGCATTCCCTATGGAAGGTACAGTATGTTTTGGAGTCTATACTGATGAATTGAAGGGGGACATTAATTGCATTGGGAGACTGGATATGTAGTGATATTCATTTTGGAAGATGGAGTAACGTATAAAGGTCTAAAGTGTAAAGTAAAAGTGGACAGGAAAGTATTAAGTCATGGTTTTCATTATTAAAATGACCACATTAAAAAAAAAAAATTATGTGGAAAAAAGCAATTAATTAAAGAAATTAGATTTCAGTCATCATTAAAAGTAACATTTTGAATAAAACCAAGTTGTTAACTTCATCTCTTTTTGTATATATGCTTTGTTGTTCTTCCTTTTTATTTCTCAATTTTTTATTTTAGTCTCTTTACATTTGTATATTTTTTTCTTTCTTTCTCCCTTTAGAATATATCTAATAATGGATCTGTGGTGGATCATATTTTTTTTCTTTCAGGTGTAAGATCTAATCCTGAGCTACGTGGTGTCATCCCAAACTCCTTTGAACACATCTTCACTCACATAGCAAGGACAGAGAACCAACAGTTTCTTGTCAGAGCATCATATCTAGAAATTTATCAGGTAAGACTCACTTACCCCCTGTTCAGACTACCTAAATTCATTGTATGGCTATACTAGAATCATATACACTGTAGCTATACGATAAGCAGTGTTGGGTACCTCGAGATCGATCTTGATCTCGAGACCAGTCTCGAGATCGGCATCAGTAACCTCAGTCTTGATCTTGATCTCGGACATATCTGATCTTGATCTTGATCTGGATCTCGGACTGTCTGATCTTTATCTTGATCTTGATCTCGGACCCTCTGGTCTTGGACCCAACACTGACGATAAGTAATTGAATTTTCATAGTCTGAACATGGTATAAAGAAACATATAACGAAACGTTGTATAGGGAAACGCAGGTTTGGCATCATTTCAAAGAAAAACTCGATAAGGAATCAGCATCCCCTTGTAGTCTGAACATCGTATATCATAAGAGAATTGTATAACTTGTGTGCACTGATGTGATTAATCAGCTGTAATATCGTATGCTCCATTGCTGTCCTTGACATAACCTGATACAAAACATATGGTGTCATCTGACTTCCCCATAACCTGTTTCTTTATACGATGTTGTAGTCTGTAAACTCCTTTCGCTATACTGTGATTCTTCATACGTTGTTCTTTATACGAGTCTCGTATACCATGTAACTTCTGTAGTCTGTACAGGCTATCAAACTCCTTTGCACGCATCTTCATTCACATATAGCAAGAACACAGAACCAGCAGTTCCTTGTGAGGGCATCATATTAGAAATCTATCAGGTACAAATACATGCATACACTTTATGAATTTCATACGTGACCAGGCACCACAAAACCACCAAAAAGTTGCCAGATGTAAAATGTCAGTTAAGGTCGAAAGAGAAGATTCTCAGCTTTAAAATGATATATAACTCATTAGCATTGGATGTTCCTAACCCACTGTACAAAGAGTAGAATGCACAGTCCCTCAGAATGTTACTTCTGAGAAATAAGGGCTTAAAGTTTGCAGTCTATTGAAGCACTCTGACTTGCAAGGTCTTGTGCTATTAAAGGTGACAAAAAGAGGATAAGAACTCAATAGAAATTTCTATGAAGGGATTATCAGATTGCCCTAGAACTTGGCATACTAATTAGGCACATCCTGCTCATGATAGTGCACAAGTATCAATGCAAGAACTTTCTCTTTTTAAAATTTATGGGAGATCAAAATGAGACAAGTATTCAGGGTCGTAAAAAAAAGAAAAGTAATACCACAAAATCCAGGGAAGATTGTTTGGTGCCTCCAAATTTTCAGATTACTTAGAAAAAAGTATACTCTTTCAGGAAATACGCCAAACCAAAATTTCACCATGCCAACCAAAAACACATCGATTGAGCTCTAACTGAAAATCACACAGTGCAACTTTTTGGTGGTTTTGTGGTGCCTGGTCACATATGTACATGTAAGTGGTATTACTACTGCAATTTTTACATGGAACTACACAAATGCTTTATTCATAAACAACAAACAACTATTTTTTAAAGTATGATGTTTTCAATATACAGGTACATGTATGGAATTTTCTTCTTAGATATCATTTTATGCACACTCCAATTCCATGTAAGCTGCATACATAAACACAACGTAATACTGATTTTTGCCATCCAAATATTAAACTTTCAAAGTTTTTCATCTTTTAAGGCCTGTTTTTTGTACTTTGTTTGTTACCCTGTAGGAGGAGATTCGAGACCTGTTAGCCAAAGACCAGAACAAGAGATTGGACCTGAAAGAAAGACCAGATACTGGCGTCTATGTCAAGGTATAACAGCAGGGGAAAAATATGCTCAGGAGCAATTCAGCTCAGAAAAGCTCAAACGGTTCGATGGTTTATTTTACCTGACTGCTAAGAAAGCGTGTGTATGCTTGTAAGTAAGCAACCACGGGACCGATGGCTTTAAGTCCTCTCCTAGGGACTTGGTAATGAGGATTAATGCCTTACCAAAGGGCACTGGCGCATCCACTTGATTTGAAATGCGGGTCCTCCCAGTTATGAGACCACTACCATTGCGCCTCCTCCAAAAGAGCACTGGAAAACGAAAATAAAGCTCTGGTTAAAAAATGGAATGTTTAAGCAAGAAAATTGCACCTCTTCCATGGCAAACGGGAAAAGAATTCCTGTTAACAAAAACAGTTTTTTCCACACTTACGTAACAGTGTATTAATAAATTCTAAAAGATTTCATCCAAATCCTGGAAGCTTGTTGCATGAAAGTCGTGAATCAAAACTTTTATTAAAGAAAGTGCAATATAATCCTTAAGTAAGGCATTTTATCTACATTGCTCCTCTCCACCAAGGTGTTAAATGGGTACCCATTAGGATGTGAACGTTATTGTTGCTAGAATAGCACATTTGCGCCTGTAAAATTGTTGCCAAGCTGGAATGCTCCCAAGTGGAGTGGAGAACGTGCACTCTGAGTGCAGAATCGCAATTGAATCCAATGATCGGGGTAATAATACACTGTAAAGGGCTGTGATCAGTTACTTGATTAGAAAGGCGCTTTATGAAAAACAGTCATTATCAGTGGCGTAAATCCGTATCGAGGAGTGGGGGGGGGGTGGTTGAAATAATTTGCCAACGTGATCTTGTTTGACAAACACAAGGCACGTTTTGTCATTCAAAAAACACCCATAGGCATATATTTTTTCATTTCTTTCGTGAAAAGTGGGGGGATGATTGTACAGACCATCCCCCTCTCCTCGAAAAGTGGGGGGGATATATCCCCCATCCCCCCCCCCCCCCCGGGATTTACGCCAGTGGTCATTATTATTATTATTGGTATCAAAAGGGAAACCTTCAATGAGTTACTTTCTCGTTTATTTTCACTTGTCTGTTCATGCATTACCTAGTCACTTTTGCATGTATTTAAGAGAAAAGGTGATAGTGATTTGCAAAGTCTTCATTTATCAAAATTATAAGTGTGTGTTTTCAAGTTGTTAAGCCCATAATTATTTGAAAGCATACTTTCCGTTGCTAGCACCCATAAATGTTGTAAGCTGTCCAATTTCTCCATGTACTCTCAGAAAGTATTTAAAGCTTTAATAAACCAAATATGTACTCTATTGAATTTTTTTGTTTCAGGATTTATCTTCGTTTGTGACAAAAAGTGTGAAGGAGATTGAGCATGTAATGACAGTTGGTAATAACAACAGATCAGTTGGGTGAGTTCTTCCTACTCATATTTCAATATTTTCTTTTTTTCCTCTTGCGCCCCCCTCCCCTTCTATATAACATCAGAAACCATGTATAAAATTGGTCACTCGAGGCTCATCTGTGTCTCTACATGGACCAGCAAGTCTGTCGACACGTACTGAAGAAGAAGAAGAAGAAGAAGAAGAACTGGGCCCTGTTTCATAAAACTTGTTATCAATAACAAGTTACAATAATTGTTATCAGCTACTGAAATTCTTGAATCTGATTGGCTGAGAGCAAATTTGTCATAGAAGTATTAAAGGCAGTTGTTATTGATCAAAAGTTTTATGAAACAGGGCATCCAATTCCTCTGTAGACAGGTCAATATAAAATAATTTTGATATTGATGCCATGTTTACAGAACTATGTTAACAAAGCTTATGATTTTCTAGGTGGAGAGAAGATGCACCGTAAGTTTGATAGTCGTTTGAGGGAGAAATAACTAATATCTCATTACTTTAAAAAAAAATTTAAAAAATAAAAAATGAATTAAAAAAAGAAAGAAATAAATAAAAATGAATAAAAAATCAACAAAAAAAAAAAAAAAAAAAAAAAAAAAAAAAGACATTTATAAGACAAAAATAAAAAATACTATGTTGCCATGTTCCAAATTTTCTTCTGTCAACAAAAATATCCAACTGTCTGTCAATGACAGCAGAAATGCGTGCGTGTGTGCATAATTGGGTTTTTACAGACATGTATCAATCAGATATGATTATTTACGTCTGGGGACCGACCTTTAACGTCACCATTCGAAAGACGTGACTCAGTTTCGAACCTGGGTCCGCTGAATCAGTTTATAACTTCCACTGTTAGCTGGATTACAGGCGCACGCCACAACGCCCAGAGATGATTTGTAGGTGGTGATTTAGAAATCAAATGTTTGTGATGTTTTTCTCTCCTCATTTCTTACAGTGCAACCAACATGAATGAACACAGCTCTAGATCACATGCTATCTTTATCATCACCATTGAGTGCAGTGAGGTAAGCTAGATACAACCCTAGGGTAGGGCGGCCATTTTGTCATGTTCAATGTGAAGGTGAAATAAACCCTTTATCCAAATCATGCTCCATCCTGTACAGCTATCTCGCCAGTACATAACACTCTTAGTGCTGATACCAAGGGTGGGGTATTTCAGAAAATAAAAATTGTGTGTAGATTCTCCTAACAAGAGTACAGACAAGGGTAATAAATCAGTCAATGCCTACTTACGATGTCCACAGTTGTTTTTTCTCCTCCCAAACCACCTCCCTGGGATGTCAAAAGGCCATATGTCACTAAGTATGGACCAATAAATGTGTCAGTGCATACTTTCAACCTGCAAAATTGCTTTGGTCCTCTCAAGTCACCCCCATGGGATTCTGTAAAGCCATATTTCTGTCAATTTGAACCATGAGTAAACTGTTTTCTGCCCAGAAGCCTGCCTGTACAGAGCTCGTCTTATAAAGAGTTATGATTGATCCAAATCGATCACAACTTAACTAAAGTTTGTAAAGATGAACATCGCATGTTATATATCCCTGGTTTTTACACCACAGTTCGAACCAATTTCCTTTAAGAGAAAGTTGACTTCTGGGAAAGTTGAACAAAAAAATTTGTGAACTTTCACATTCCTTTTATGTCAGTTTTGAAGAACATCGTAGTAGAAATGTCCCCTAGAAAGAATTGCTCTTCGAATGCCCTCATATTCGAAATATGACGAGAAATAGTTGAAGTGTTCAGGCCAAACATTCATGCCACATGTGTATGCAGTCCCATATACCCATTACTGTGTGCAGTGCTTGTGCTTTTCAGCGAAATTGGGTCAAATTCTTATCATTTCAATGATTCCAAAACCTCTCCACAAACACTGATTCGTATTCAGACATGATCAACCTTTCCCAATTGTTTTGGAACAGTTTCTTTCACAATGTAATGACCAGGGCCATGTTTCATAAAACTTGTTATCAAAAACAAGTTACAGTAATTGTTATAAGCTACTGAAATCCTTGAATCTGATTTGCCGAGAGCAAATTTGTCATAGAAATAATGGGGCAGTTGTTATTGATAACAAGTTTTATGAAACAGGGCCCAGAACTCAAATGTATCTTTAAATGTTTATTCATTTTGTATGAACATAGCTAGATCCTGACGGCGGGAATCATAAATGAGTGGATAAACTCAAGGTGGTAGATCTGGAGAGAAGAGAGGCTTGATTTAGAAATGGACGAACATTTGCTCTCATTTTGTGTCGAAAGAAGTCATATATCATATACCCCTACCTTTTGAATGTTTATAGCTGCTTTTTTACAGCAGTATAAAAAAGATCTTTCTTGTTTTTCTACGTACATGTACATAGCTTGGTCCTGATATGGGTTGGTAAACTGAACTTGGTACGTGTAGATCAGGGGAGCAGATTAAGCATTGCTCTCATTTTGTAAAGATGGCAGTCACATATCACGAACCCCCGCAATCCAAACATAATGGCCTGAATTTACAAAGGAAGTTTAAACGATGGGTAAGGTTTAAACCTCCATAAGTGTACTAAAATAAGCGTAAACAAGCGCACATTGCCCATGCGCACGCTCAAAGAAAATATATGATTGGATCTGATTCCGTGCGCATGTACACTTACAAAACCCAGGAGGGGGTTTAAACCATGGTTTAAACCAAACCTCCTAAAGTGAATTTGGGCCAATAACTTTGAATGTTCATGCAGCACTTTTGCACTTGACTCCTTTAATACGATGTTCTGAAATTCTTTCCTCTCCCAGCTTGGTCCTGATGGAGAGAATCATATACGAGTCGGTAAACTCAACTTGGTAGATCTGGCTGGTAGCGAGAGACAAGCCAAGACAGGTGCAACGGTAAGTTAACCCTTTAGTCACTCAACCTCCCTGGACCACCCTTGGACTTTGACCTGTCTAACAACGAATGTAGGGGATCTCGTTACATGAAATCTTGTGAAATTTATATGATATCTGTGTATGCTTTTCTAAGTCTATCATTCGTTTATTCATTCTTACTAAAATTGAGTACAGGGGAAACTCACTATAGCGAGGACCTTGGGACCATGAAAATTGCCTTGTTATATCAGGAATCTCTATATCAGGTTTAAAAAAAACAAAAGGACATAAGGACCTCGGACCATGAAAATTGCCTTGTTATAACAGAAATCTCTTTATATCAGGTTAAAAAAAACAAAAGGACATAAAGACCTGGGACCGGCAAAATTACCTTGTTATAAGAGGAATCTTGTTATATCGGAACTCTTAATAACGAGTTTCCACTGTACTTTAATGTAAACCTTTCCTGATATCATGTGTGCTCCATGTTAGGAAAATGTGAAAAAATGAAAGTAAAAAAGAATGACTGAATCAAACCTTGAATTTTTGCAATGCATAAAGGTTTTGGGCTGTAATTTCAACTTAAGTTGTAAGTTAATGATCAAAATTTTAGAACTTTTCTGTTTGTAGATGTATTTGTGTACATCACAGCTGATCTTTTGATTAATGAAAAATTATACAATGAAAAAGCTTTGGAAGCATTTTTCTTTTTATTTTCATATTTTAGCATCCACCTTCGGTAGTTTTAAGAGAACAGGTTTTGAGGTAAACATACCGATCATGTCAAATCAAATACTTTGATCATATGACCCTCTAGAATACCACTTACCTTTGACCTTTGTGTTGCTAGGGAGACCGTTTGAAAGAAGCAACCAAGATCAACTTGTCTCTGTCAGCTCTCGGAAATGTCATCTCAGCTCTTGTTGATGGTAGGTAAACTCATACCAAAGTGACCTGTCATTTATCCTGCCTAAAATACCCTGGCCCTTGACCTATAGGTGAACGGCACGCAGTCATGTGCTGGTTTTTTTTTGTCCCCGCCGAACGAAGTTCGCGAGGGGACTATGAAACGGGCTCCGTACGTGTGTGCGTGTGTGTTTGTGTCCGTCCGTCCGTCCGTCCGTCCGTCCGTCCGTCCGTCTGTCCGTGTGTGCTCAAATGTTAGAAAATGCTACTTCTCCGTCATTTCTTGGCCGATTTTGATTCCGATTGTTTTATCTGATAGGGCTGGGTGGGGGCTACCAAACTTCTACACAGAATTTTGAAATTCATGAATTATGCAAATTTATGCAAATTTATTCAAAATCGACGAAAAATGCTACTTCTCCTCTATTTCACATCGGATTTTGATTCCGATTGTTTTATCTGATAGGGCTGGGTGGGGGCTTCCAAACTTCTACACAGAATTTTGAAATTCATTAATTATGCAAATTTATGCAAATTTATTCAAAATTGACGAAAAATGCTACTTCTCCTCTATTTCACATAGGATTTTGATTCCGATTGTTTTATCTGATAGGGCTGGGTGGCGGCTTCCAAACTTCTACACAGAATTTTGAAATTCATTATTCATGCCAATTTATGCAAATTTATTCAAAATGGCTGAAGGTTCATAATGTTTTCATGTTTTATATTTCAGTTGTATACATGCATTGTTGGTATTCTCTTCTTTTGCATGCAGTAACATTATTATTTTATTCACTAAAGTTTTTCACTGAAGTTTTAAGGTTCAGGCTAGTTAATTTCCACAGATCTGCACTTCCGGCGGGGACATTTATTACGCATTGCGTAATTTACTCATTCACTTGTTCTTCTGGATTTCCCGGATTGAGTGACACCATAGATGTTGTACAGTTTATATGAAATTGTATTTTTTGTTTGATATGTATACCTGCGTAATTAAAAAATGAGAACCATATTGTATGCCACAATAGTAATTTTTGCATTTCAAGTTTTTTTTTTCTCTTTTTCTCTCGTAATGTTCTTGAGTTTTTGCTTTGGACTGCTTTTTATCTTCCAGATGGTTTCAC
Source organism: Heliocidaris tuberculata (assembly GCA_025618425.1). Taxonomy (NCBI): domain Eukaryota; kingdom Metazoa; phylum Echinodermata; class Echinoidea; order Camarodonta; family Echinometridae; genus Heliocidaris; species Heliocidaris tuberculata. The sequence goes on from CM046842.1 coordinate 4,151,810, forward strand.
CAAGTCCCTAAAGTCCATTAAAAATGAAGAAAAATAGAAATGAAAATAAAAAAGAAAAATGCATAATCAGTCACACCTATCGTTATTTATTTTGTGCAGGTAAAAGCAGTCACATACCGTACCGTGACTCTAAGCTGACTAGGTTATTACAGGATTCCCTCGGTGGCAATGCTAAGACAGTCATGGTCGCCAATATGGGTCCAGCCAGCTATAACTTTGATGAAACTATCACGACATTGAGGTGAGTCAAGTTTCATGTTTTTTTAGTCAATGTTCTTGGTTGATAGATATCAGCAAATACCATATATTTATATTTTTGGTGTTTCGGAAGCATACAAAATCAACAGGATGTGTTGCTAAGAGAGTTTCAAGAGAGCATCTTCAGAGTACCATGTATTCCAATATCTGTTGTTTTGTAAAGATATTATTAGTCCTGTAAGCTTAATCTCAGTCCCATGTATTGAATTTCATGTTAACCTTACAGGTATGCTAACAGAGCCAAGAATATCCAGAACAAACCAAAAATCAATGAAGACCCCAAGGATGCCTTACTAAGAGAATCATGATCATGTATTGCAATCTGTGTTGTTATTTAACCATATCTTTAGTCCCATACATTGTTATTTAACCATATCTTTAGTCCCATACATTGTTATTTTTGTTAGCACTTATTATCCTCAGTCCCATACATTGTTCTTTTTGTTAGCACTTTTAACCATAGTCCCATACATTAAAAATCATTACAGGTATGCTAACAGAGCCAAGAATATCAAGAACAAACCCAAGATCAATGAAGATCCCAAGGATGCCTTGCTGAGGGAGTTCCAGGAGGAGATTCATAGGTTAAAACAAGCATTGGAAAAGAAAGGAGGAGGAATGGGGGGAAGAAAGAAGAGAAAGAGACGAAAGCCAGGAGAAGAAGGTATGATGTCCATGTGCTTACCGAGGGGGGGGGGGGATGTTTTGGATGTTTTGGGTGTTCTAGGTGTTCAAACACCCTCCTTTAGGTGTTATAACACCCTACTTTAAAAATGAAGCAAAAGCTTATTTTTGATGCCAGAATGCTGATTACCATTTTTTTCCTTTGTTTTTTAAATTTTTTTTGCTTGTCAGAGAATTTTGGAGTAATAGACACCCCCCTTTTAAAAAAAAAGTGGTATGCCACTGATGGTGTCTATGATTGAAAGAATGAATGAAGGAAAGAAACAGATTTTTTCTTCATTTAAAGGTACTGAGTCACCAATGTCTGTGTGCATTGTATCATAATTCGCTGAAACCAGATTTTGGTTGAATTACCAATTAATGTGTGTGAGGTCTCCCTGGCAGGCAGGCAGCGAAACCAGGGAGATGGGTCTGACCATGGGTCTGTCCAACCATAGAATGACTCGAGCTGGGAAGATTTATGATGATGACAATTTTTAACACTGTAGTAGGAAGTGGGAACAATGCTTTACATAAGAACTGCCTGTCATTATACCCCCGCCAAACGAAGTTTGAAGGGGGTACAGGAATCAGCGTGTGGTCGGGCGGTCGGGCAGGTGGTCAATCTTGCGCATCGAACTACTTCCTCATTTTTCTAGCGATGCTCATGAAATTTGGCACACATTTGTCTTGGGATGGAGATGTTCCACACATGTTTTTTGAATGTGTTCGGAAACTCTGTTGCAATGGTAACGGCATATTATGGCAATAAATCAGGTTGAAATCTTGCGCATCGAACTACTTCCTCATTTTTCGAGCAATGCTCTTGAAATTTGGCACACACATTGGTCTTGTGGTAAAGATGTGCAAGACATATTGTTTCAATGTGTGGCAAACTGTGTTACCATGGTAACAACATATGGCAATAAAACAGGAAAATTTTACACATCAAACCACTTCCTTATTTTTCGAGCAATGCTCAGGAAATTTGGCACACACATTGGGGCGGGGTATTAATCACCTTCAAGGATATTCTAGTTAAAAGTGAAGTCTACTAACTGACGAAGCATGTTATAAGGTAAACACCCGAATGGTGTCACGTTCCCCATGAGAACCTACACCTATGTATCTTTAATTTGAGTTGATTGATAAGTTGTTTTTCCTGACTGCTAAGAAAGCAAGTCTATGCTTGTAGGCGACCTAAGGCTTTAAGTCCTGTCCAGTGGACTTGGTATAATGAAGATAAATGCCTTACCAATTGGTGCTAATGCATGGACTTATTTTCGAACGAGGTACATCCTTGTTATGAGAGCACTGCTGTGGCACTGAGTCTTCTCAGATTAATTGAAAAGGATAATAGGCAAGAAGGCAGGAATAATGAGAGAGGAATAGAGAGGCTCAATAATTTACTTGAGTGTTCAGGAAAATGGTCTAAGATATTGAAATATGATAATATTCAGATGATGATGATGCGACCAAAGTTGTACTCCTGATCCTTATGCCCCCTTTTCTTTGTGAGTGCTTGCATGTGTCACTTAACATTTAGTGAAAGTGTATTTACTCTTGCAAAATCTCTTTACAGAAGTAACTACAAATTTTGAAGCTGATACTTTGAATATAATATGGCAGCTTGGGACCCCACCATAGATGCCAAAATAATATTTTGTGATTGGTCGACAGTTCCAGTAAAAAAAAAAAAAGGAAGAAGAAAAAAAAGATACTGTTGTGAGCAAATGTGTGTGTGGTTACCTTAAGGTGACTTTGAGGATCACAGTTCATTGATGCATCTCCTTTATATCTCTATGTTGCTAGGTGGAGACGATGATATAGAAGATGAGACAGAGGAAGATGGAGATGAGATGGACGAAGAGGAGATGTATAAGGAAGCTCAACAGAAGCTAGAGGAAGAGAGACAGAAAATCATGTCCAATCAGACTATGATTGCTGAGGTAAAGATGAAGAATGGTGATGATGGTGGTGGTGACGATGATGGTGATGATGATGATGATGGTGATGATGTTGATCATGATGGTGGTGCCAGTGGTGATGGTGATGATGATGATGGTATTGGTAGTTAGAATGGGGATCGTGATAGGAATGGTCTCGTTGATGTTGAAATAGACTATTATAAATAAAGTTAAATAAAATTGTTATTTAATGATTGTATTAATTTACTTTTTTGAAATAAAACTAATCCTAACAGGAGAAACAGAAGCTCTTGACGGAGGTTCAGAGCCGCCAGCAGGACATTAAGAAACAACATCAACAAAAAGAGCAGCTAGAGGGAAAGATCAAAGCTATGGAGAGCAAGCTGCTTGTAGGAGGAAAGAGTATTGTGGATCATACTAACGAACAGCAGAGAAAGATTGAAGAACAGAGACTGTTACTGGCAGAAGAAAAGGTCAGTAAACATCTGTTTGTTGGTTGTTGTTTTTTTTCCTTTTGTTTTGTAAACTTTAGTATGTAAATGTTTTTAATTGTGTTTGGACCCCTTTGAAAACCAATTTTAAGGTAATAGTAAGGAAATGCAAGGGACAAATTGTTTACTATTTGTTGGTTTAACTTTTAAAGAACTAATTATTCATTTTTTTATTGGTAGAATCGTGAGAGAGTTAGAGAGAGGAAATTGTGCATATTGTATATATCACAAATAACAGATGTTTATGTCTTAATTTCAGTTGTAGAATGATGAGAGAGATATGGAGAGAAATTTAAAGTCACAGCAGTGTACATGTCCATTCATTGTTTTTTTTGTAGAATCATGAGAGAGATTTGGAGAGAAATTTAAAGTCACAGATGTGTACATGTCTATTCCTTGTTTTGTTTGTAGAATCGTGAGAGAGATTTGGAGAGGAAACTGAAGGAGCAAGATGACAAGACTATGGAGATTGAAGGAACTTACTCCTCATTGCAACAAGAAGTAGAAGTCAAGACTAAGAAACTGAAAAAGGTGAGTGCAAGGAAGTCACTTCATCTTTATCTGTCCATTCTTACATATGCTGTCTGAGGAGGAGATAGTGGTTTACACCCCCCCCCCCCCTGGCTCCCCACTTCTAGAAAGCCCTATCTGCATATCAACTTCAACTATCTAGGCATACCTTAGAAAATTCCTAATGAAAAGCACCTACCATTAATGATGATTATTGTTTAGAAAAATAAGCTAATTCGTAATTAGTTCATGGTACAAATGACCCTAAAATGACCCCAATTTGTACGCATAGGGGCATTTACTTTGACGGACATGCTACTTGATAAACAACTAAAATCATACTTGTGCACACATCGTGGTGCGCACAAATACCATGTAGAGGTGTTATGGTCTAGTGGATAAGTCACCGGACTGCAGATCACAAGGTACGGGGTTCAAATCCCACCACGGCACTAACGTCCTTTGGCAAGACTCTAATCTACATTTGCCACTCTCCACCCAGGTGTAAATGGGTACCTGATATGCTTGAGCGCTAGTTACTTTGGCGGCTCGGCTATAACCAGGGTAATAATGTCTAAGCGCCATGAGCGTCACTGCGTGACGGATATGAACGCTATATAAGTGGCCATTATTATTAGAATGACAGCATATAAAGGTCCATTGTAATTGGTACAAATGATCTTTAACTGTACATGAGCAAATTGTAATTATGAACTGGCTTATTGAATCTGATCATTACCATTTGTCAGTTTTTTAATGTCTTGTATTAGTGTCATTAATTTGTTAAATTTTTTTATTTTCTATATTTCTGGAATGTTATAATTGTTGCTGTGTGTTCGCCTTGGCTGCCATTATAGCCAAATAAATACATTTTATAGATCTACAACTATTACTATTATTGTTATTCCAATGATGCCAAAAGCCTCACCATGGATGGGTTGGTTGGTCAGTTGATGATCAGTAGATTAATCTCAGCATTTTTAAATAATGATCTTTCTTTTCAGTTGTTCGCTAAGCTGCAATCCTATAAGAGTGATATACAGGACTTACAGGATGAACACGCAAGAGAGAGACAAGAACTGGAACAGACTCAAAATGAACTCATACGAGAACTTAAACTCAAGTAAGTGATTTGAATGCAGAAAGGGGTGTGGTAACATGAGAGAGAGACAGAGAGAAAGTGAGAGACAAGAACTAGAGCAGACTCAAAATGAAATCATTCAGTACTGGTCTATTGGTAAAAGTTGATTATATCTTCATAAGAATTGGTGTATACTGTGAGGTTTTGAAATCACCAAAATGAGAAGAAATTGACTCAGTCTTGCTGAGAGTCACATTTACTGAACATAGAATTGGGTTAATGGGACTACACACACATGTGGCATGAAAGTTTGGTCCATACTTTTCAAGTGGATCTCATCATCTTTAGAATATGAGGGCATTTGCAGAGCAATCCTTTTCAGGAATCATGTCTTGTTTGATATTCTTCCAATCTTGCATAAAAAGAATAAGGTAGCTTAATAGCGAAACATCATGGCGCGTGAAGACACGGGAAAGACACAGAGAAAAAGTGCTACCTTTGTCTGTGCATCTAAAATTACAGATTTATCTGAATAAAAGTTTTCACATTAATTATTTTAAAAGTGTTAAGAGACTGAGTCAAGTACTAATTCTACATCCTAATATTTTGGTTCTGCCTCCATAGAATAAAATTATGATTTTGAATAATTTTGTCATATGCATCTTTCCCCTGTTTTTACTTGCAATCACGTTGTGCTAAGCTAGCTAAGAAAGCTCACAAATTGATTTTCACCTTTGCTAGAACTCAACTTTCTCTTTTAAATTGCTGATTTTGTTTTTCTTGATTCGTTTTGGTTCAATCTGAACAGGAAGCTGATAGCTGATAACTTCATCCCAGTTGAGGAGAGAACTAAGATCACAACCAGAGCCGTCTTTGATGACGAGAGTGAAGAATGGTTACTCACCCCATTAGCGAAGGCTGAAGGGTAAGCTTACTGAAATTCTCATGATTGAAACTTGGTAGTTTTATCCTCTAGCAACCAGTTTTCATTTATTCAACCAGTCTTTGATGGAGAATGGTTACTCACCCTATTAGCAAAGGCTGAAGGGATATGTTCACCACAGGTATAAGGACTGAAACTTGGTAGTTTTCTTGACCAGCAACCAGTTTTCATTTATTCAACCAGTCTTTGATGGAGAATGGTTACTCACCCTATTAGCAAAGGCTGAAGGGATATGTTCACCACAGGTATAAGGACTGAAACTTGGTAGTTTTCTTGACCAGCAACCAGTTTTCATTTATTCAGCCAGTCTTTGATGGAGAATGATTACTGACCCCATTATGCAAACTTGGTAGTTTTCTCCTCTAACTCCATGTTAGTCCTAATATCACTGACTAATACAAGCAGTCTTTTGTAAAGTAGTTACTCAACCCATTAGCAAAGGCAGAAAGGATAAGTTTAGCATAAAAACTGAAGTTTGTTAGTTTTCTTCTCCAGCAACCATTTTCAGTGATACAAGCTATCTTTGATAAAGAGTGGTTACTTACCTCAGTATCAAAAGCTCAACGGTAAATTTTATGCAGGTGTAAGGACTGATACTTTTTCTCTAGCAACAAATTTTCACTAACACAGGCAATCCTTGATTAAGATTCAACGAGAGCAGTAAAAGAGTTTGTCATTGTGTGTTTTGTTTTATTCAGCCCTCAACAGATGGCAAAGAGACCTGTGTCAGCTGTAGGTAACAGACGTCCCATCGCAGACTACGCTCGTATGGCAGCTCAGATGGGTGGCAATCCTAGATATAAGGTACATGAGCCATACCTTGTCCTAAAGTGTGTGTGTGTGTGTTATTGGGCTTGTACAGACGTGTATCAATCAGATATGATTATTTACATCTGGGGACCGACCTTTAACATCCCCGTCCAATAGGCGTGACTCAGTTTCGAACCTGGGTCGCTTAGAGTCGGTTTATAGGCAAAGACAGAGAGCTGACAACGGACGATACCGCTAGACCAACTCACCCTCTCCATGTCCTAAAGCCCATGATGTTCACTGTATATATCGTCTGTTGAGAGCCAGAGTTATCGCCCTTCTAGCTCCAAACAGATGATACAGAATGTGTAACATATGACTGTTCCAGGATTTCAAAATGACCCCCTCATTTGCAGAAAATGTGGAGATTTTTATACAATCATAGCCTCCTTCTTTAGTTGAATAGAAGGAAAGTGTAAACTGTATAAGCACTTCTGTTTTAAGCATTTTCAAGTAGGGTCTGTATCAATGAGCACAATTTTTAAAGTGTTTTATAGAAAGCTTAAGGATCTACCTGTACTTCCCCTCTCCTAAGTTATGATAACCGGAAGATTAGACTTGATGGGAAAGAGAAAAATGCATAGCTTAGATTGCAGGATCATAACTGATTTTGATCAGGGCTTGACTCTTTTCACTTGCATAAGACAAGATTTCTACAAGAATGTGTATGTAAGACCTATCTCTTCTTAAATGCCTGACTATTTTTTGTGTGTTTGTAATTCTTTATCATTGGCAGGCTGAGAATATCTTGTCTGTAGACCTTGATATGCCCAACAGGACAACAAGAGACTATGAAGGTCCATCGGTAGCACCTAGGGTACAGGCTGCACTCGATGCAGCGCTACAAGATGAAGATGATCTAGACCTAGAAGTACAGTAAGTATCAGGGTCGGTGAAAAAGAGAGAGAGAGAGAGAGTTAGAGAGATAGGGAGTGTGAGACAGAGAGACAGACAGAAAGTTAGAGAGTTAAGACTCCTTCAGTAGCACCAAGGGTACAAGCCGCACTTGCTACAAGATGAAGATGATCTAGATCTAGAAGTACAGCGAGTATCAGGGTCGGTGAAAGTGAGAAAGAGAGAGAGAGAGAGAGAAAGGGTAGGAGAGGAGACAGAGAGATAGATAAACAAACAGGCAGACAGACAGAAAGGTGGAGAGATAGAGAGTCCGTCAGTAGCACCAAGGATTCAGGCTGCATCGGATGCAGCGCTACAAGATGAAGATGACCTAGATCTAGAAGTACAGTGAGTATCAGGGTCGGTGAAAGAGAGAGAGAGAGAGAGAGAGAGAGAGAGAGATGGGGACAGAGAGAAAGAAAGGGAGGGAGGGGAGAGATAGGGAGAGTGAGACATCGATAGACAGAAAGGTAGAGAGATAGAGAGTCTTTTGGAAACACCAAGGGTACAAGCTGCACGCGCTACAAGATGAAGATGATCTAGATCTACATGTAGAAGTACAGTGAGTATGGGTAGATTGATCAGACAGGGTCACAGAGAGAGAGAGGGTGTACCAGGAAAGAGATATGAGTATGGCTTTTTCATCCAGCCCAGTCACTGTAGAAAATAATATTTTTCTCTTTACATCCTCTGCAGACCTGAAGTTTTCAAGGCCAAGACTAAGCTGAAGAAGGACAAAGTCAGAACAAAGTAAGAATCTTTCTTCCAATTAACTCTTTATGTACCATTGAATGAAACCATGGACTGCCACATAGTTTGAAGTTTATTAGACATGTAAACTGTATGTGGGCCAAATGTTGACCTTGGCAGTCCCTTGTTTTTTCCATTGTTCAACCAAAGCCTCAGGATCTAATTACCAATGTGCAACTTGCTTGATTGAATTCATTATACTGTGCCATATACACTGTATGTTAATTTGCATATCTATTTATGTAAAATAATAAAAGAAATTATGTACATAACTCAAAATCAAAGCTTGAATTTGACAAAATGATAAATGTGAAGTCATGTGCTAGTGTCATCAACTCATTTTTCTATGTTTTGTCACTTGTGTCTTTATTGCAGGCACAAAGCCGTTACCAAACCTGGATCTAATTCCCAGCTCTACCCACAGGCTAGAGGTCTGATTCAGAAATAATGACAGTACCTATACCAACTGTGTCTTTATAATCATCAGTTCTCACCGAAGATGGGACCCTTCTGTTGCTATAAGGTGGTACATGTATCACACAAACACAAACTTTTCACAGGCCCTAATAATGACAGTGATATGGAAGATGGCTCTTATCATTTGAAGAACTGTGTCTTATTTCTCACTTTATAAGACCTTTTTGTCTCAACAAGATGGCATCACACAAGCCTACGCCCTTTTTGCAGGCAATACTGTTTCAATGATAATATAAATGAGCGAGATATACATGTATGAAAGGGGGCTTTTTATCTGAAGAACTGTGTCTCTTTACTCATCATTTCTAACCAAAGATGAGACCTTTCTTTCTCAAATAAGTTGTCATCATATACACACACATACAAACACACACACACCCTGCCTGCAGGCCCCAATTAATGTTTCAGTTAAATCAAGAATATCATGAATGACTAAGATATACAAGAGGGCATTTTTGTTGTTGTTGGTTGTTTTCTTTTTAACTGAAGATGGGACCTTTCTGTCAAAATAAGTTAGCATCACACACACACACACCCTCATTGTAAGCCCCAATCCATGTTTTGATCTACAAGTAAAATAACATGAATGACCAAGACGATTAAAAAAAAAATCACTAGAGACAGGACCTTTCTGTCTCAATAAAGTGGTATCACACATAATCTCATCAAAGGCAATAATCACCACCCACATGGATAGTGGGACACAATATCCTCTCAGAGGTGATATCAGGCTACTATTTCACTACAGCCATCATGATGGGCATTCTATTCTTTGTCATGTGACCTTATTTTGACCAATCGTGTTGCAGGATTCTTTTTATGTGGGATATGAAGCACATGTATAACTAAAGCCCAGCTCACATGTGGTGTCACTTGCTGACAATAGGACCACATCAGTGACTTACAGTAGGGTCTTTTGCATGGCATGATAGAGTGATATCATTTCAAAAGAGATTGCAAAAGGAACATTGCATACAATATTCTTAATAAATTTCTTATGGGATAATTGCCTTCACAGGCTCAATGAGCGCAGGTGCTGATGCAATCAACATAATGCCTCTTGTGATCAGGGCTTTAGATATACAAGGGAGGACATTATTTTAACAAATGAGTCTCCATACATTGGAGCACATACAGATGTTATAACATAATGCGATAAGGGCTATACAAGACTGGAATATTATAGTAGGATCATAGGAAAGTGATACATAATTCAGTGAAGTACATGTATATTCATGAACCCTAACCCTAACCCTCAACAGACCACATTACAGTGCCATGTTTGAAGTCTCCTTTTAATGATAATTTATGAGACTTAATTCATTTTATCTTGTCTGACATAACAAAAATTACTAAGTAATTATTTCTCTGTGTGTGTGTTTTTTGTGAGAATGCTTCAAAATCTGTGTTCTTTATTTCATTGTAAGTGTCCATTACATACATGTATCTAGCTGCTAGATATACATGTATGTGTATGGTTCTTGTATGTATCATATACTTACATTATAAATGTTGTGGAATATCAGTATATTTATGTATTCTGTTACACATTCAAATGTTGAATCTGTTCTGTTTTTTTCTGTCTATTCTCTGTCTTGTAGTTTTTACAAATATCTCCTTTTTTTTTCAGTTGTTACATGATTTTTGGGGATTTCTTTTTTAATGTTATTTTCCTTTCCATCTTTTTGTATTCCTCCCCCCCCCCCCTTTGATCATTTGTTTATCTGTCTTTTCTTTTTTCTTCTTCCTCCCCCTTTCTCTCTCTCTCTCTCTCTTATTTATTTTCCAAATTTCTCTATTTCTTGTTTCTCCTCTCTCTTCCTCTTTCTGTATAATGTCTTATTACAACTTTCTCCGCCTCCCCCCTTTTAGGCTTATTCTTCATCTTCCCATATTTCACTCTTCTACTGCGAGAAGTATTCATGGTCTCTTTTGTTTCTTTCTATGCAATTCATATCATCCTCTAATGTGTGACATTTCAGTTTGTATATGGACCAAAATTTGAAATCCAAAATGGAAGGTTCCAATAATTCTAATGTGGATTAAACTTTATGTACAAAAATGGTGGCAAGACATTTCAAAGCATAGTTGCATTATGGCTATTGCACATTTTAGAGTTTACCCAACAATAGAGATTATAATTGTAATTCATGTAGTGCTCCCTTACAAAAGCTTAATATATTCTGCACTGCATGTAGATTGTGTGTGAACAGAAAAGCAGTGTGTTCCATTATCAAACTACATTTATTTCCTTCATAGGAAATTCATTAGACATAAAAGGGAATTAGTGCATTTTATTTTCATTTTGTCTGAGTAATATGAATAATTTTAGAGACAAAGCTGTGGCCCTTGTTTGATATATAAACAGCAAACAACAACAAAATGATTTGACTGTAAAGTGATGATTTATGGTCGAAATTCAACTCTGTTCCTGTAGTGGGGTATAATTTTAGTAATTTGTGTATTTGATTCTTTACAGTGAGAAGTGTAAATTATGGATGGAATAGCAATTATTTGATTTTCTTTTTATCAATCCACCCTGTACATAGATAATATGATATTGTACATAATGAAGACATAAAGCTATGTATATATTGTGTGTTGTGTTGTAGAGCATATCAAAAGACTGTGTAAGTACCGTATTCATTTATTTATTGCAAATTTGTGGAAGATTTACTTTTGAGCGCAAATCTCTAGTTCCATTCGTAACCATCATCAAATAAGCGGTAGGTGTTGCAGGTTTGAATTGCTCCTGATTTGAAGATATTTTTGTCGCTGAGGTAGCTTAGAATAGTTTGCTGACAGTGAGGTGATTGAATTAATTGAGAAGGTGGTGTTAGAAATGTAGAAGCATTGATTTATTGATTTGGGCTGAGTTTGCTGGCATTCTTGATGTTTTATCTATAGTTTCTAAAGCTCCACCATTTTGAAGATGACATTTGAATTTGATTTAAAGCTGATGTTGGGTATTTGTCATGCACTTAAAGGAAACCAAAACCCAAGGAGAGAATCAATGTTATTGGAAAGTGAAAATTCAGAGAAGCACTTTACAAAAAGTTTCATTAAAATTGGTTAAAAAATGAGAGAGTTATGGAAGTTTGAAAAGTCTCGTTTTACTTTCTATGGGGATCCTCAAATTGGCAAAATTGCTTCAAAATGGCTGATTTTGTGAACAACTCTCCATTTGTTTTGTACACAGATTTTCAGATTTTCCCCATTATCTTTCAAGGTGCAGTTAATCTCCTTCTGAGCTCAACATATATAATGGGAAAATGTATTTTACACCACATATGTCGAGTTCAGGAGGAGACAAGGAGCACCCTGAGAGATAATTGGGAAAATCTGAAAATCTGTGTACAAAACAAATGGAGAGTTGTTCACAAAATCAGCCATTTTGAAGCAATTTTGCCAATTTGAGGATCCCCATAGAAAGTAAAACGAGACTTTTCAAACTTCCATAACTCTCTCATTTTTTAACCAATTTTAATGAAACTTTTTGTAAAGTGCTTCTGTATACATGGGACTACACCAACATGTAGCAGCAAACTAAGTGGGACAATATTGTGAAATATATCTGATCATGTTTAGAAGTATTATTGTTATTATTATTATTACTTCTACCATGCTTCTCCCATGAGGTTCAAAGCGCTTACAATAAATTCAAATAATTAAAAATACTCATAGGAAGAAAAACAACGATACAACTACAAACTGCCAAAGAGATGTGTTTTCAAGGCCTTTCTGAAGGCATTGACTGATGAAGACTGTCTAATTGTAATTGTAAGTGGTAAATCATTGCAGTATTTTGAAGCAGATATGGTAAATGTCCTATCACCGGCCAAGGTGCAAGTAACTGAATATGTGAGACGGAGAGGATCACTGGATGAACTCAATCGCCTGGTAGATGTATATAAATTCAAATAGGTATCAAAATATTTTGGAGCTTGGTTATTAAGTATTTTATTTACAAACAAGAGTAACTTAAAAGTTATCCGTTGTTTCAAATGAATCCTATGTAATGAGTTCAAGAGTGGCTGAGATGGGTGGTCCCTAGAAACCTGAAGCACCAATCTAGCAGCCCAAATTTGTAGTCGTTGCACATGATTTACTTGAGTCAAGGGAATGGTAGAAAGAAGCCTGTTACAATAATCGATACGGGATACTATAAGGTCACTTCAAGAGCAATCCTTTTCATGTGACATAGCTACATCTACTACATTTATATGGTATATTATTACACAGGTATAAAGAAAAAAAAATATGAGAAAGCTAAAAAGGTATTAACCCTTTCAGAACAGGAATTACTTAAGGACTAAATTATTCACATTTTGTTCTTCAAATTGGCAACAATAATATTTTCTTTTTAGTGCTACATGGTTCTAATTAGGTGTAATGTCTTTGAAAACAGTATTTCTTAGTTAGGAATTTTGTCGAAAAGTTTTTAAAAATTGCCAATTTTGATAAAGAGCAATTATTTTGAACCTCTCAATGTGTTGCCAATTTAAGGATTTTAAAGCTTATTCTCATTTTTTGAAATTCCTGGCATAAAATACAATGTGATCATGCAACAAAAATGGATATAGTGTGTGCAGAAATTTTGCTCTTTCTTCTCATGCATCTGGTATATTTTTTAGATCTCTGAATGAAAAGTAATTGAGCAAAACCACAAAATGTGGTCAATTGTCTCGAAAGGGTTAATCACCTTTCCTATTACTCCACTATCTCTTTTTGAAGATACAAATGAATTCAAAGGAGTCACTTCAAATGCGTGATAAACTATTACAATAGAACCTCGTTATAAAGAACATTATAACAAGGTAATTTCACTGGTCCACTTCTTTGTATTCCTATTGTTTTTTAGCTCTGATATAACAAGTTTTCAATATAATGAGGTGATTTCCTTGGTCCTAAGGAGTTTATTATAACGAGGTTCCACTGTACCATTATGCAAACCTTTGTGCTAGAAAACATACAGCTTAATTCAAACTGAAACACAATCGTAAAATGCTAAAGTTCATTCTCTGTGTGTTGCTTTTAATTCAAGAAATGGCAATCATACAGTCATACATTTATAATGAAAGGCAATTCAAAGACTGCTATTTCTCCAATATTATGAAACAAAGAATTCTCTGTTGCCTCTCACATGTATTTGTGTGTGCTTCTTGTCATGGACAAAATAACGCTCAGATACAAATAGAGCTAATAAGATTTGTTGGATTTAAGCGTGGGTCACATTTGTCCGCTAACGATAACAAGATTTTTCAATTCACAATTGAAGGTTTTCGGTAACACCATGTGGGAGCCTCTGTGAAAATATTCTTTCGTGAAAAAATAACCCACTTATGGGGCGTTAAGAGGAATTTAGGAGAAGTGAAAGGAAAGGAAAGAGATGGAAATGAAATGAAATGAAATTAAACACTTACACAAGACTATTTTTTGGTTTTTGTTTCACAGAGGCTCCCACATGGTGTTATCGAAAACCTTCAATTGTAAATACTCACCATGAAAACCTACAGAGAACATCTAAGATTTTTCAATAAAGGTACCCCCCCCCCAGAGCTGCCCGTTTCTTAGCAGACACGAGCATACTTACACGTACACACCATATAAGAGGGTGTACCTTTAATTGAAAATCTCGTTATCATTAACGGACAAACGTGACACACGCTTTACAGTCTTTCATAATGAACTATGTACACTATAAATTGCACGTAGACGTAAATGTAATAACTACTAGCTAGGCACTAAACTAAGAACTGGCAGTTGTATTATTTCCTGGCAAGCAATGGAATATATGTCATGATTACATCTACATGATCTTTAGCTACTTTATAGAATACAAATTACACAAAATACGGTGAAGGCTTTTTGTTAAGTCTTACCAAACGCCGAGATCAAAATCAGTTTTAACCCCTACAGTGCCACATGTTCTGTAATTGACCAGTTTGTAGTTGGCACATGTCACAAATGACCCCAAATATCCACAGATACTTTAACCCTTTTGAGACAATTGACCACATTTTGTGGTTTGGCCCAATAACTTTTGATTTAGAGCCTTAAAAAATATACCAGATGCATGAGTAGAAAGAGCAAAAAATTCTGCACGTACCGTGTCCATTTTTATTGCATGACCATATTGCGTTTGATGCCAGGAATTTTAAAAAAGAGAATAAGATTGAACATCCTTAAATTGGCAACACATTGAGAGATTCAAAATCATTGTTTTTTTGTCCAAATTGGCAACTTTTTCAACCTTTTCGACAAAGTTCCTAACCATGTATATTATTTTCAAGACATTACATCTTATTGGAACCACGTAGCACTAAAAGAAAAATATTATTGTTGCCAATTTGCAGAACAAAATGTGATCAATTGAGCTCTTAAATAATTCCTGTCCTGAAAGGGTTAAACATGGAGAGGTCCCTTTTTGTGCACTTTAGAATAATCACTCTCAAAGTGATAGATGTGCCTCATGAAAAGCTTTTGTTTCGCCTTTTAACCCTTTCAGGACAGGAATTATTTAAGGGCTAAATTGATCACATTTTGTTCTTCAATTTGGCAACAATAATATTTTTCTTTTAGTGCTACATGATTCTAATAGGGTGTAATGTCTTTGAAAACGATATACATGATTAGGAATTTTGTCGCAAAGTTTTAAAAGTTGCCAATTTTGATAAAAAACAATGATTTTGATCCTCTCAATATGATGCCAATTTAAGGATTTTAAAATTCTTGGCATCAAACAGAATGTGGTCAACCAGCAAAAATGGACATAGTTTTTGCAGAAATTTTTGCTCTTTCTACTCATGTATCTGGTATATTTTTTAGAGATCTGAATCAAAAGTTATTGAGCCAAACCACAAAATGTGGTCAATTGTCTCAAAAGGGTATCATGGAATGCACTGTTGGTGCATAATTGAATAATGATTGAATGACATTCATGAGCACATATCAAGTATTCGTGTCAGTGGGTTTTAGAATTTGTCACAGATGACCTTTATTTGCTCATGCTCAGATTGTATCTACGAACTGGCTTATTGGCTGGCCACCCACAAACAGTATAATAGGACTTGAAATGTGATGCATATTTCACCCTGTTCTATCCTATTTTCCCTTCATCTTATACAACTAATTTCTAAATGATGTGTATTCTCCCACATATCCTTCTAATGAATTCATTAATGTAATTTATTTTTCCACCCTAAATAAACAAAATAAATGATTAAAGAAAACTTTCTTTTTTAGGCCAAAACTTTTGGGAGGGGAAATGCTGCCCAAGGCCAGCTGCAAGGGTAATGCCTAAGCAGGAATATATCCGCCCACGGCCCTGGTAGGGGTTAATAAACACCGATTGGTTATTACAATGCAATGTATTCATTATGCAAATCTGATACTTATATCCTTGAATGGACCCACCTGTGCAGTATCGTCTTATGTTAATTTGTCCGTCCAATGTATTCTGTTACATTCCTTAGTTGCCAATTAAGTGAAGAGCATATTATTTATTCGTGCAGCATAGATTTTAGTGCTTAAATGTTTTCAAAGTAACTATCTGTCATTAGGCTTGTTTGTCTGGGAGTGTTTAAACATGCATCTGCTTAATCATTTTCTTTACTCAAAAAGCAATTATCCTTTGTAATAATCACTCACCAATCTGTCTTATGACTTGATGATAATAACTTTATCATGTCAAATTCAAGTGAAAAAAAGTTCAACAAACCATACATGGTCAACATAATCTCCCAGTCAAATATGCCCAATGTTTCAAGAAAGTCTGTAATAATTAATTCATCAATTGAATGTTTATCAAAGTATATCAGTATTCAAATCTATCTAAAATGCTTGGCAAAGAAATCACATAAGTTGTTTTATAAGCTCTGTGTATATACATGAACATGCAAGTTATATATTATATTATGTGACAAGCTAATGGTTTTTATGAACATGCGGCTAAAACTGGAAGAAATGAATTTGAAATTTTCACCGTTTGGGTGTCGATCAATGGATGAATGAAGTTAACGTCTCTTTGCAAAACCTTGTTTTTGGCCAAGAACGCATGCAATTATAAATATATACTACATGTACATGTATGTATTAACTATTACATAAACAATGTAGTGTTCCTCTCAATTAGATGAAGTATTCAAGTGATTTATCTGATTAGCCAATCAACATTAAGATTTCTGCAATAGCTAAATAGAGCTGGCTCCTAATTGGTCACTTTTATCAAAGTTGCAATCAAATATAAAGCGTATTCAATTTCATTTATAATGTGGCTCATATCTAATCAAATCTTAATCTAGTATTCATGTGTTTGTATTCACATAATGGTATTTTATGTATCTAAATGAATACTTGATATTGCAATGATTTACCTGACTGTTATGTGGCATTAGATTTCAATATGGAGCTAAATATAGTGATAACTTTTGGCCTGTTATTTAACTAACCTTTGACCTTGAATGTAGAATATCCGGTACTATGTACATAACGTTTGTTTTCCTTTATTTGAGTTTACAATCATCAGTCTTGATACTTGTCCAAATAAAGAATAAAAACATCACATTCTGTGTTACATTGCATCTTTTAAAAAAAAACTTTCTTTTAACTCTTTACTGGCTTTGATTGTCCAGCCTCTCTTGCATTTAATCCACCTAGGAGGCCGGTCCTAAAGGGTTTTTTAACATGAACAGAACGGTGACGGGTTTGAATTTTGAAACTACAGGTTTGAAAATCAGTGACTTGTTTAAAAAAAATTAATACAGGTTATTTTTAACAAAAACTATTTATGCAATATTAGTCATAAAATTCATTTCAAAATATGGCTGAGATTGCATCAGAGAGCCTCTGAGAACCACAGAGCTTCCAGGGGAGCGTTTCATCAAGCGTTTTGTCAGTGATTTTTACTGACAAATTTGCTCTCAGCCAATCAGATGCAAGGAATTCAGTAGCTTATAACAGTTGTCGGTAAAAATCACTGACAAAACGCTTGATGAAACGCTCCCCAAAGCCCTCGAGCAGGCACAGGACCCAAACTTTGCACACTTCAGTTTATACTCCTTCCCAGTTGCGATTTTACATGTATGTACATGTTTGAAGTTTTGCTTGAGGACCACCCTGCTTAGACCCATACTAAACCACATAGGACCACCCTGCTTAGACCCATACTAAACCACCTGTCTTGACCTAAATTACCATCTCAAAGATAAAAGCTATCAACAATATTACTTGAATAAAATTCCTTAAGTTGTTTTCAATAAAAGCAGAAAAACCTTTTTGCAGTCCAAGTTTGAGGTTATAAAACTGATGAGAATAAAAAGGCTTATGAGTATTTCAAGTTCAGAAGATTACTACTGTACATGTATTGCTTATTACATGTATATCGTCGGTGGGGTGATAAAACTTTGTAACTCAAAAATGTCAGATTTTCAGGAAAGAAAGACAACTTTCACGATTAACACAGGAAGTGCATTGATGACCCTCCTTTTACAGATCTCTTGCAGCATCATTCTTTCAGATATGTATACATATGGTTCATCAAAACATCACATTAATTCTTAGCTACAAAATAAAGACAAAAAAAAATCCCCCCAAATGAGTTAAACTGTTTTATCACCCCATGAGTTGAGTTCCTCTACCAATAAATTATTGATGCTGCTTACATAATACCTATTGAATTTGAAGAGGGAGGGGGGGGGGGTGCACCTTGGTTTTAAGTTGATTTGAATAAAAGCATAAAAACGAGAGAATTGGTGAAAGTTTGAGCAAAATCCATTCAGAAAAAAAGAAAGTTATGAATTTTTGAACTTGTAATCAAACAAGGGAAATGCCAAGGGCAGTCTCGCCTGCATTGCGCAATTATCAGGGCAAAATTTTCACTTGGTGAAAAATCGAAGGTTGAGGCATTTAAGGGGTGCTGCCACTGAGACCCCCCCCCCCTCCAGTGTGGGCCAGGTACCCCATTTAAATCCCCTTCAACTTAGATTTATTGGATGGTGAAGTTCATTTGAAATCAAGCTGTGTTAAAGAAGCAGTATATGAGTACATGGAATTGCCATTGGGACACTTTTGGGGTGCTGCCCCTCCATCAGACCCCTTGATGATAATGATCTACTATACTTGAACAACTTGAAGTCTCCTTCCCCTCAGAATGATTCCTACCTAGTTTGGTTACAATCTACATGTACATATAGCAATAAGTTTTACAGAAGAAGAAAAAATGTAAATTTGGTGTCCGAGGCTTGGGGGGGGGGGGCGAAAGCCCCCTCTCCCCGCAAATTTTGAATAGAAGTCAATGCAAGTGTACAATATATGTACATACTACATACATGTATGTAGAGACCAAACTAAATTTTACCAAAAACTTAACCGAGTTAAACTGTCAGGTGACCTTTAATGTGATGAAAATAAGATTTAAGTATTTATTTGAAAGAGGGTGACATTAAGACAATCCCTATTAAGAATGATGCCGATGATGCCAACTTTCAACAAATCTGAACAATTATTTTTGAAAAAAAGGAAAATTTCAAAAACTTAACCTGAGGTTAAGTTTTTGAAACAGAACTGAACTCAACTGACCTTAATTGACCTTTGACTTTGACTTTTGACCTGAAATTTGTTCAACATTATTTGTGATACTCTACAACCCTTGTGTGCAAGTTTCATGGAAATTGAACATATGGTTTAGAAATGAGAGCATATATATTCAAAACTGTTGACGCCGCCATCGGAAAAGCGGCGCCTATGTCTCGCTTACACAGGCGAGACAAAAACTGGCAATCCCATGATGTACATGTATCTCTCATCTTCCATTTGCTCTATACAGGAAATTTCACTGATTTTCATTTCTTAGTTTTTGATGAAGGAATAGATTTGTTTCATATAGGTTGTGTGTAAAAACATATTTGCAATGAATACATGTATATCTAGGGTGCATGTATGATAAAATATTTTCTTTGGAGAAAATGGAAATTCATGATTTTCTTTCATAGTACACAGCAAATGAGATAGGACCTCGCAAATTCATTACTCTCTTATTTCTTTAATATCTTAATTTTTTTCTGTTTCTTTAAAACTAACTTGATATCAGGGTGGACTTCCCCTGTAACCAGTTGAGCTCCTACTAAATTATCTTATTCTCATAGGCTTAATACAGACACCACTCGGTTCTCATGTGCAAAGGGTTAAATGGATTATAAACAAACACAAACATGATTAGCCTACTCAAAATATACTGCTTCTCTATTAGTTTTCTTAAAGTTGTGTTCATGTAATTAAGAATATATTATATCTAGTTTGTTTATATGTGTCTACAAAACTGAAAATGATCCATGTTGCACATAGTTACAATCAATCAAAACTCCAGAAATGAGACAGTCCAGATTTCTTCTCAAAGTCATTAGAGGTGGTTCCTGATTGTCTAATACTGGAGAGTTTTTGATTGTTTGTAACTCTTGTGCAACAGCGTCCCATAATTTATGAATAAAGCCTATTTATTCTTTTCCTTCAAGGTTTCCCACATATTATGATAGTTTGTAGGAGAAGCTTGACTAAGGTTTTTCCTAATGTTCCCACCTCCCCTCGGCCTCACGTCCAAGGAATTGAGGGAAAAAGCACTACGAAGCGACGGCATGCCTTGGTAGTCTGTGCTGACAGACTGCAGGGGATCTTCTGCAGAGCCATTCTGTCCTGGTGGTGCCCGTGCTGCAGCCTCTCTGCCTAGGACATCTACGGGTGGGGTCTTTGAGAGCTCTTCAAGCACTTTGTCCGTGATCTTGTCGGTGAGGTCTGGTATGAGCTGCATCAGGTAGCGCTGTAACACAGAGGAACACACGTTGGCAATATGCTGCCTGAGTAGCTGGTTACCAGGTCCGACTGCTACAGTGTAGTCCTCTGCAGAGAGTGAGGTGCCAGCCAAAGACAAATTTCTCATGGGTTGTTGCAGATCTCCTCCTGCAGCACTCACGTTTGGCAGGGCACCAGGTGCACTTTTTTTGTGCAGGTATTGGCTTGAAACCCCATCTGGTGCAGCATTATTAGATGATACCCCTGAAGCAGTGCAACGGTTAGCACCTGGCGAAATTGGAATATTGAAATCTTCCTTAGCTGCAGGTGCTAATGCTGTGAAACCTGGAGGGGGCCTTTGGTTTGTAACTCCTGCAGGACTTGTGCCAACCTGACCTTGAGTTTGTGCCCAGACAGCAGCACCTTCCACTGCTGTCTTATGCTTGCTGCTCTCATGGTGTTGCCGTGAAGATGCTTGTCCAGTAAACTTCTTCTGGCAGACCTTGCACTCCAGGGGCAAGGTCGATCCCTCTCCTAGGGTTTGCCCAGCTTCTTGGACCTGGAGAGCCTTCCGATGTTGCTTCCCGGCGTAGTGCTGCTTTGCTGGCTCTAGTCCTGACAGAGTGACATTGCAAACTTTGCAGAAGTATTGCTCTTCTCTACTGAGTTGTACACCTGGCCCTGCAAAATGCACAAAAAACAGGTCTACCTAATAAAAAGGCCTAAAATGACAGGGTCAATTAGCTGACAAGCCTTTTCACTCTACATACCAGTAACAAGGATTTGCAATCGGCTGGGACTACATGTAATAACTATCAGTGTACTTCTGACCAGGGCCCTGTTTCATAAAACTTGTTATCGGTAACAACTGCTACATTTCTATGACAAATTTGGTCTCAGCCAATCAGATGCAAGGATTTCAGTAGCTTATAACAGTTATTACACTAGTTTTATGAAACGGACCCTGATGACCCTCCCCCAACACATCTTAGAGATCAGTGATCTCAAGTCTTTTATGTGAATTCATTTTCTGGCATTCATGGCAGTGAGTGTAGGCAATGCTTTGCTTCAAGAGGTGACCTGTGGATGGACCTACAGGTATGTGACCCTGAGCTTTGAACTCTGGCTTAACAGCATGCCAAGTCACATGCTCTTTTTCGGGGAGGATTAAGCATTTCCCTGGTACATAACATGGCCTACAAATACTGTATCACATGGTAATAGAACTGTTTTTTGAAAGGTCTTATTTCAAAATCTACATCATATGGTATTTTGCATTTCGAGTTATCTTTCCATCTTGAAATGATCTTCAGCTTTTTTGCTCTATCGGGGGAGGGGGGGGGGGCGTTTCACAAAGAGTTAAGTTGGACTTAAAGTCACACAGAAATTTTGTGACTTATAAGTTAAAGTTAACTCTATGTGAAACACCCCCCTGGCCTGTTATGAAAAGAAAGAGGGGAAATCATGTGGACATGGAGAATAAGTTGTGTCTGTATGACCGTACCTGTAAAAGGCTGAGAGCGTGTGGTGTTAAGCAGATCAAACTGGCAGTAGGAAGCATCTCTACCCACTGATGACCCCGGGGAGGGTCGAGCTACGGTCGGGTCGAATCCTGGAGGGGATGTGCTTCCACCTACTGCATCTGATGAAGAACAGAATAAAAATAAACAAAATCTCAGACAGTGGATGAAAAACACATTCATGTATTTCTATTTCTTGAACTTGAAATAACACTGCACGCTAGAATCAAAGGAAATAACCACTCACAGTCCCACACCTGTGTGGGACTGTGTCGAACGTTCACTGCTGCACTAGAGTAAAAGGAACACCAAAGTCTATATAAGCAGGATTTAATTTACTTACATTTCCCAGATTCCCTTTTCAGGGACTCTTCACCTATGCTCTGCTACAAATTTGGGTTTCCAAGATAAAGCTAAAGTATTTGAATAATTATTTTCTCCTTCCTTATGTATGATCTAGCTTGGACTAATCCAGGCTAAGGCACACAAAGACTATTGTATGAATTCAAATAGGAACAGCTAATGTATGCAGGGGTACAAGGTTATATCATATAACTTTGTACATGTACATGTAAGTGGGAAATTCCATGTCATACCAACACCAAATCATATCCAACAGGTTGATAAGTGTCACCTTTGCCTGGGAGGGGCTCGCATTCTCCTAGACTCAATAAATGAACCATCCAGTTCTCATTTGACGCCCTATGCAAAGGACGGAATATCACTGTACTTAACTCTTTGCCCTGTGCATTATAAAACCCATGGCTGCTGGATTATTTCAAAGGCTATATCTATATATATTCTTCTGTCGACGATCGTCGACAGAAGCGAGAACCCGGAAGTGAGAGTGGTTGACAATAGCGGGCTATGAGTTAATCTAGCTGGTATCTACCATGGGCATGAGGTGTCATGGTCCAGTGGATACGTCACAGGACGTTGGATCACATGGTTCGCGATTCGAGTCCTGCCAAAGCGCTAACATCCTTTGGCAAGACATTAATCTACATTACCACTCTTACCGAGGAAATAATGGGTACCTGTGAGGATTGCCGAGAGTCAATGTGACTGTTTTTGCCATTGCCCTACATGCATGCATGTGAACGGTGCAAAATGGTAGGAATGCCCCATAAGGAGTGGAGATGGTGCATACTTGCATGCGGGCTTGAAATCCAATGACCAGAGGTAATAATAAATAGCGCACTGAAGTATTCATGTAATGCGCTAATATACAAAGTCAGTTAACAACAAAATTATTCATACCCCTTGCAATTCTGAAGTCTTTGGGGTTTTTCTTTTAAAAAGGGAAAGTCCACCCTGATATTAAGTTGGTTTAAAAAGAAGCTGAAAAATTAAAGAAACGGATCAATGAAAGTTTGAGCAAATTATCAGTGGTAGGTGAAGAATCATGAAATTGATTGTAGTTTCACCTCATATGCACAACATTGGAAATACTAATATTCATTTCCTAGCATTCTTGTATTCATATCCTGGTCCAGGCATGGCATTGAGTCATATTTTTTTTGAAAATGCACATGTTTCAGACATTCCTAAGATTCTGTACATGTTTTGCAACTACAGTGTACATGTATAAAGAAAGGGTATGAATAGTTCATTTTAAAAAAAGTGAATAAAATACCCCTGAACCATCAAACTTTGTAAATTGTCTTGAGTAATTATTCTTACAATGGTTTGTCGCATGCTCAAGTAACCATAAACCAGGGCAAACCAATTTTCCACAAATCAAAATTGGAAAAAAAATTGAAAACTTGGTACAGTACAAATAATTTTGTTGTTAACTGTAAATGTAACACTATTAACATTTTATTATGATGCCTTTAATATTATTATCACAAATACACACAAACAGACGAAGCAAGCTTTAGTCATCTGCCTTAGCTTATTTAAGATGAAGTTGAGTTCTGGTCATGTGATTACATTCTGAAAGAAACTGTCCGTCAAAGCGATCAGGAAAGGTTGATTATGTCTACATACATGTAAGAATTGGTGTATACTGTGAGGTTTTGGAATCATGAAAAAGGTAAGAGATTAACCCAATATCGCTGAAAATCCAATGCACTGCAGACAAAAATCGGTACAGTGGAAACTGAGTATAACAAGGTCCTTGGGATCATTAAAATTAAAATTACTTTGTTATAGCAGGAATCTTGTTATATCAGGTTAAAAAAACAATAGAATATAAAGAGCTGGGACCAGGAATATTACCTTGTTATATAAAAAATATTGTTATATCAGACCCACTCACACTCATGCGAGGTTATTGGAGATAACCTCGCACTCTGTACCTTCAATACGTGAGCAATTGCCTCCCATCTTATCTTGCCCATATGTGTGCAGGAGAGGAGCAAGATCACCGATCAAAAACAGCCTGAAATTTTCACTTGATCAAGATGATAAAGATCCTATCGAAGTATCTGGCATGAAATTAGATATTCTATCATTCTAAAATGTAGAAGGAAGTATTTTCTCAAAATTTTGCTGATTATATTGGTGTTTTTACCTCTTCAACTTAGAGGTCGTGACAGGCCAAAATTGACACAGCCCCATATAGTGATGGTCCCTCTTCATTCTGAGTTTCCAAGTGGGACTGCACACAAATATGACATGAATGTTCGGCCTGAAAGCTTCAGCTATTTCTCAACATATTTCAAATATGAGGGCATTTGAAGAGCAATACTTTTCAGGGGACATTTCTACTATGATGTTCTTCCAAACTGACATAGAAGGATCAATAAGAAAGCTCACAAATTATTGTTCACCTTCTCTTAGAACAGCAATCTTTGGTTTGATGACAGAGAGAACTATCCTAATGAAGAAGAGTTAAAATTCACTAGTTTTACAAGACACATGTTAGGGATCACTTCCTTGAATGCACATAGTGGAATCCACACCAAAGAAGTGTTTGAATAACTCTTTTTAGAGTGGATTACTTGGTACTTGGTTAATATCCTCCAAAAGATGCTGTAAAGGACTTGTGTCTAAACTGGAGCTGGAATTCACTATTTTGAGCTCGGATACCACTCCAAATGAAGTGATTCCTAATAATATATCATGTCTCCAAAAAAAGTGGATATTTAGAGAAAGAACAAGGAAGAGGGGAAGAGAGCAAATGGAGAGAGAGGACCTGAGGACGTGAAACTGAAAGAGACAGCTGACAATCAGAGACAAACAGAAAAAAAGTGGAATAAAACAAAGAAAATGTGACTGATACTTACTTTCTGACCCACTGTTTGGTGATGAAACCCAGTGCACATTATTAACGCTACCAAGATCACTAAACAGTGCCATGTTATCTCAAATCAGTGTTCAGAGACAGCAAGATCCAAGCGACAGGAATGAGATGCGCAACGTTCGAGCTCGAGTTCTTCGAATCAACAAGATAGTTGACAACAAAATCTCCGAATTGAAAATTCCACTGCGATTGATTTGGCAGGCTTAGCTCTCCCACTTCATGTACACATCCACTACATAGCATTCGAATTCTCGACAATAATAAAACGCGGTTGTGTCCTATTAATTGTGTTGTCAATGAACGAACACACATTATAGTATACATGTAACTTTATTATACATGTAACATGTACATTGCATAATGTATTATACACGTATGCTTATCGACTGCAATCCGTTTGCAATTGGGGGAATCCCCGGTCAATAGTCTAAATGCAGCCGTAACGTATTTTCTTTTCCGAATTTTTAGTACATGTACAGATTTGTTTTTTTTTGTTTTGTTTTATTATCTATTTTGTGTAATTTCGAGAGTCTACTGAAAATTACCATAAGTATTTATGGTAGTATTACTATTCTATGCATGAGCAATCTCAGTTGGGGGGGGGGGGGGGATGATTGCAAAGATTATAAGGCGACGACAATCGTAAAAATGGAGATAGATGTGAGATTTGGGGACACACTTTTGGACGTTCTAAAATCTGCTTTTGGTCCTTTTTCATAGCAATTTGAAGAAATATTTTCTCTGCAATAAAATTCACTTATGTTAATTTTGTCAAAATTTTCAGCAATTGACCTTTTTAAAAAAATCCATGAAAAGTTGAGGGAGGGGGAGGGTGTATATTTATGCAGGCTATAAGCAAATAGGCCCTATACCCCCTTCCTCAGAATGAATTCGAGGTAGGCCATTTGTCTTTCGAAGTTTTGTTTGGCTTCTGTACCCCCCCCCCCCCCCCCTTGTCGGTGTCGGCCCCCTACATATAATATAATTCTAATATAACATAAAGTTCAAATTTGAATGAAATAGAATCCTGAAATAATAGGATTATCACCAACAATACACAAACAAAATTTAACAAAGCAAATGAGGCACATTATATAAAAACAAAGTTGTTCATATCAAATTATACTCGACAGAAACGTAATGTTGCTATCGTTAAGAGACAAAGCAAAATGTATAGCAGCATGATAAAATAGAAATAAAACTTCGACTAAACGAAGGAAACTTATATCTAAACCAGATTGTATACGTCGGCTTATAGGCCTACTCTAAAGAAATTAATGTTGATATTCTTAGAAACAAAACAAAGCATAAGAGTAGCATTTTAAATAAAAACAAACCCGACAAAAACAAGGAAAATATTAGATCGCATATATATCGGATTATACTCTACAGAAACGGTTGCTATCCTTAGTTTTAATCAACACCCCCTTTCTCTCTCTCTCTCTCTCTCTCTCTCTCTCTCCCCCCCCCCCCCCCTCTCTCTCTCTCTCTCTCTCTCTCTGTCTCTCTTTCTCTGTCCCTCGCTCTCTCTGTCTTTCTCTGTCTTTCTCTGTCTCTGGCTCTCTCTTTCTCTGGGGTCACTGTTTCCTCGAGCTCTGCGTAAATCAATCTTAGGCCCCCTACGGCCTTTTCACATTGCGCTTGATAGTATATGTCATATCTTGAAAATATGAGATATTTTGCTTCCACTTTGAAGAGTTTTCTCTACTGAAACTTTTGGTACCATTCATCCATTCTGTAGTCTTTGTGTTTGCACGTAGGGAGGTAAAAACGCCCCTTGTTGCATTACTCAATTGTGTACTATTTTTATGCATTTAGTTCATGGTGCACGTTAGATGCTGCTAAGTGGTATGTTGTAGTGGGATTTGCTTTTCATGTAACTAAGCATCGCGTTTAGACAGATTATTATTGATGAATGGGACCAATAGTGGAAAAGGTAGAGAAAAACTGCAGCCCCCCCCCCCCCCCTTGCGTTAAAACAAAGAAAATAAAAGGTACATTCTAGCGATAGTCCACATTCAGTTCATTTCTTTCTTTCTCAGGCTGGAAACATCATACCAAGCAGGATTCCTCATTGAGACGGGGGGGGGGGGGGGGGGGAGGAGATGGAGAAGAGAGAGACACACAGAGAGAGAGAGAGAGAGAGAGAGAGGGGGGGAGGGTAGGGTAGGGGGTGAATCATAACAAAAACGCCGAGGCTAATATCCCATCGTGTACATTCTGCTTAACTCAGCTCACCATATTGCAAACTACTTTCGACTTATTTTTCATGCTCTATTTCTACATTTTCTAATTAATTGTGTTTCGAATTGTATAAAAATACATTAACTTGAAAGGATCGACGCCCCCAATGATGTTTCACGATGTTTTGTCCTGTAAGAAAATCATTTCAGAACATCTGCAAAGCTCCGCTAGCAGCCGACGCCTTCCTAGCAACGCTGTGCTAGGCTTCGGTATAGGGGACACACGAGTAATTCGGGCCACCATAGTAACACTTGTTAAATTGAAGCACATCAAAAATTCATATTTAAATAATCTCTCTACAAAAATTGTTTTAACTGACAGAGTAGCAATTACACTGATGGTGCTACAAAATTAGGTACTTTATTTAGGCACTTAATCGGCAACATCAAATACTGTAAAGGCTGAAACGAGGCTAATCACGAACTACGACTTTTCACTGCTGTGAACAGTGGAAATGCACTGCAGATCAAATATAATTCCTCTAAAATACCCAAAGGCGTCCAAGCTTCCAGATAGGGGTGAAATATGAAATAATGTGACTTCCAAACACTATTTCTCTTGAAAAGATTTACAGCCGACAAGTATTCAATTTTATATGAATATTTTTGATCAGCTACCATTACGTCATCTTACTTACGCTAGTCCCAAATTCATCGGCAGCGGACGAATTACTCGTGTGTGCCCTTGACAACACCATTTATTTAATGTACGATAAAAGAGCAATGTAGATGAAATGCCTTGCTCAAGGACATAAGGGATCGAACCCACTATACTCGCATTTAATTCCAGTCGATTTTTTTAAGCATTCGGCTAACAGCTGTTAAACCTCTCTGGCATGGCTGGCATGAAGCCATCGATAGAGATCGATGCATGAAGCTCATATAGACTATCACGTGATTCATAACAGTGTAGCGTTTTCAAGACGTTCGGCAAACGTTGCGCCATGGGCTATGAAAATTCCATAACCATAAAAATTTGATATTTGTACATGAGCGCCTATAAATCTTTAATTTGTAATTGAAATTAATGTCGGCAAGCAATTGTTGACACATATTAAAATTGGAACGATACAGAGAAGATTAGCATGGCCCCTTGCACAAAGATGACACGCACAATCGTGAAGCGTTCCTAATTTTTGTATAAAAAAACAACAACAAAACAAAACAAATGAAAAAAAAAGGTCTTTCGGATGGTGACGTTAAAGGTCGGTCCCAGACGTAAATAATCATATCTAATTGATACACATCTGTAAAAACCTAATTACACACACACACACACACAGGTACACTATTAAAAATGACATGGCACGATTCATATTTTCTAAAAATGTTCTCCAGTTTCCTATAAGTGTGATGTATAGGCCTATACATTTAAAAAAAAAATTTACCTATGTTTTCATGAATATGTTAGATATTATAATAATCCTGAAAAATCATGATGATGGTGATGATGATGATGTCTTCTTATAGTGCCTTTTTTATCCGTCTCTGCTGGGCGCTCAGCGCTTAATTGCTCTAAAATGTCTCAAGTTCATCGCTTTTAGTCAGTGTGCCAGTAAAGAAAGTTTTATTTCCAATACAAGTTTCCAGTCATAAAGTGATATGCCTTCGTGGAATAACACATTCTACCCCGCCGGACAACTACTCGGCACATAGGACATAGGACCAGTGGCGTACCCAGGATTTTTTTTTTAAGGGGGGTGTTTTTTACTCCAAAGTTCTGTGACAAGCAAAAAACAAAAAACAAAACGAAACAAAACACAAAACAAAAAACAAAAAAGTTATTAGTATTTTGGGGGTGTCTTTTTACTCAAAAATTATCTGACAAGCGAAAAAAAGAAAGAAAGAAAAAAAAAAGGGAGGTTATCAGCGATTCTACAAAGGGGGGGGGGGGGTGTTTGAACACCAAAAACACCCCTTCGGTACGCGCATGCATAGGACAACTACTCCATAGCACAATTATCCCCGGACAAAATGTCCCGATACATATTGTTTTCTTAACAATTATATTCATATTCATGAAAATATATATAGCCTAAGTCAATAGAATTAGGATCAGTTAGACAACTACAATGGGGGTAATCGAATTAGGATAGTTTCCCCAGGGGTATATGTCCTAAGTATTTGTCGTGGGGTTTTCGTCCTCAGATATTTCTAGGCAAAAGTAATTCTAAGTTTAAAGGGTTCACATCAAATGTTCCCTCTTTTTCAAACAAATTTATTACAGCCCTAAATGTGTATTTCGTCTGAATCAGAAAATTATGAGCTAAGCCCCCTTTAAAGAGCTGTCTCGCAAAATTTATGTATTTCTAATATGGGAATCAATTAAGGTAGTGGTTGTGGTGGTGGTGGGGGGGGGGGGGGGAGGTCTACATATCCGTGTATCACTAGCGTACCCAAGGGGGGAGGCAGGGGGGCAGAATGGAAATGAAGGAAAACTGGACCCCATTAAATCTGATTACCCCCACCCCTGAGCGACCTAACCCTAACCCTTTGCCCTTCTTGACGCCAAGGTCCAGGACCCTCTTGCATAAAAAGCTGCGATTAAACGCAACTCAAAAAATTAAACGCAACTTGATTTTCAACCAATCAGGATCAAGTATTTGGGACTTGCGTTTAATTCTTTGAGTTGCGTTTAATCGCAACTTTTTATGCAAGAGGGGCCTGATACACCACTGCCGTGTATGCATGGCTGTCCTATGATACATCGTGCTCCCTTATTCATCAATTACTGGATATGCCTGTGCAGTCGTTGAAAAAAATTCGCAGCAAGGAATTCGATCAATGAACTAATCCATTCGATGAAACAATTAATCATGAAAATACAAATGTTTTAATTCACGCGAGCTGCATGTCTTTCTTCGAGTTCCAGTTACGATGGCGGTATTATGAAACAGAGAAGAACAGAATAGAATTATGTGCCATAACATTGAAAGAAAGCTTATTAACCGATATTCGAAGAATGTTATTAGATTCGTGAGGTCATTAATCTTTAGTAATTGTAAACAAGTCAATTTTTGTAATTAGCCAAGGACGTTACTCCCCACACATGGGGTAGGAGGGGGGGGGGGGGATAAGTTTAGGATGGGGAACAGGATAAAGTCATACTGCAATGAGAGATCACTTTGTAGAAGAGTTGGAGCTAGCGTATAATAGTTAGAGCTCAGCGTTCGTATAATTATATTCCGAAATACCATTTTAACGTATGCATCCGCGGTTGTTTGGAATTTAAAAGTGATTTATTAATCCACAGATTCCATCACTCTCATCGTCCTGATTATGTAAAATCATCAGTATAAAGTTCAAGTCAGTTTTTTTCGAGGCAATTTTTCCATTGCAACATTTTCCATGACTTCGATAGATACTGGAACCTGATTTCAAAATGAAGACGGTAAGTTTTCTCCTTCTACTTTTTTAAAAACCAAATATGAATTTTCTATAATATATCAATTTTGCTGAATTACTTTTAAATCATCGACCCTATTTTCTCTTGATTTCGTTCTGATATTTTACAAGACCAGGAATTAAATTCCCTTACTCTTAACTTCCTCCCCATCCCTTCCAGAGGATGTAGGGCTTGCTTCGACTCGTGACACATTTGTTTAAGGGTCAACAAGTAAACAACAGTCATCAAACATCTTTTTAGAAGAAGAAGAAAAAAGTAATATGTTGTAGCAATATATAGGACAATGCAAGTTTTTGGTCTACATCCTTAGTGCCATAATAATCAACGCA
>CM046842.1:4185646-4220646 GCA_025618425.1 Heliocidaris tuberculata
ATTAATTTCCAGAAAAATTCGCATTTGGAATGTCTGCATTTTTGAGAAACCATGTTAACTCTTATTCATTGTTGCCTACGATAATAGACCCTATTCACAAATATATTCAAATTTTATGCATACTTTTAAAACAAAGGTTGTTTTTGACAACTTGAAAGCTTTTCAGAGGCTTGTGAGACATAGCAACAAGAAATGTATGCAAACTGGATTCCAAGTATTGTAGTTCATTCATTAGTAACAGGTTAATGGAATACCTCATTACTAGGTCCCCAGGAAAGAAATATCCATAAATTTGAATAACTTTGTGAAGAGGTCAATTATCTTGTTTCTGTGGCGTTTCGCGGATCTGGCCATTGAAGAGGTTGGGGTGTGGGGTGGGGGGGGGGTGGTGAGCGGAGCACCGGATATAATTGAGGATGCAATGCCATGAACAAGGCCATAGAGTTAGGGAAGAGTTTGGCAGTGTTTCGTTTCATCTTCTTTTTACGTTACCTCCTTCTCTGCCTTTCGTTCTCTACATTTCTCTTCTCACTATTTTCGCCATTCGAGATGGAGGGGGGGGGGTGAAACCTCCATCCGTGCCCCCGAGAAGAAGAAGAAGAAGAAGAAGAAGAAGAAGAAGAAGAAGAAGAAGAAGAAGAAGAAGAAGAAGAAGAAGAAGAAGAAGAAGAAGAAGAAGAAGAAGAAGAAGAAAGAAAGAAAGAAAGAAAAAAAAAACGAACAAGAGAGAGAGAGAGAGAGAGAGAGAGAGATGGAGAAAAGAAACAAAGACATACAACCAAACAATTCCGAAACACAAATTTCCCATACCAAAGGTTCGTTATTCCGAAGGTTCGTTTATCCGAAGATTAATAATTCAGAAAATGAAATAGGGTTCATTATTCCGAAGGTTCGTAATTCCGAAAAATGATGTTCGGTTCTATTACATTTTTGGGAATTATGAATCTTCGGAAAAACGACAAACTGTAACCATGGTAACCTAATAATCTATTACGTGGATGGGAGGATACCAAAAGCAGATTTTCTGAGATGAATATTTCTCAGATAAGATTGATTCTTAGAGTAGAAATAAATATTCAATTTCGTGTTCTCATTCAGAGGATTATTCAAAATTATTTTCTATACATATGCAATGGCAAACAGCATAAAAATACACATGGTAGGGGGCAATAATCTTTTTTCTAATGAATACTGTATTGTTCCTTCCAAATGGAATTGATGAAACAAAGGTTAACCCAGTTGCTTACGAATCGTTCTTATAAATGTAATTGGTTGTTATTTAGAGAATACGAAAAGAATGAAAAGTAGATTGATTGTTACATAAGTTACATAAGAGAGAGAGAGAGAGAGAGAGACAAGGGAGGGAGAGGAGTACTGAAGGATATATATATATATATATATATATATATATGATTCCAATTTATGTTTCGAAGTTTGCTGTTGTAAAATTCTCAAACATCTCTCTCACTTTTGATTATATTTTAATGACATATTACTTTTTTCATCATTATATATTGATGTATTTTTTATCTCACTGAATATACAGTATTCAAACGATACCTTGAGGAAAATGGGCACGCTCAAAAAATACCATCCCCTATAATTTCTTTCTCCTCCCAAATATGACATTATCATGCAGCAGCTTCACGTCTCATCATTACATCACAATGACTGGCATTGAAATAGTAATTGTTTGAATAGAGTCCTTGGAATTCTCATTATTACGCATTCCTTGCGTGCCTCAACATAAAACCGGCCCGCTTCTTGGTTGGATAATGACAATGAGAAACAATTTTGCTGACAATTGAACATGGCTATTTTGTTGCCATGGTAACATGATTGAAAGCAGACGTAAACTGGATCACGCATTACAGAGAGAGAGGGCGTCTGAGAGGATACTTAGCCGTCAGAGAATTACAGCCCATCACTCATTCTAATTCTAAAGAAATTTGAGTTGATACTATTATTTTCCTGATAACGTTTTGTCAAAGAAACAATTGTAATAAACATATAGAAAAGGAATGTCCATGAAATGGTGTGAAGGGGTAAATCGCTAGTCATAAGGACCGCTATTCATAAGGACCACTTATTCATAAGGACCCCTATCCATAACGCTTGACTAATATATAGCGAGCAAACCACAGAAAAATTACCTCGCTATTCATAAGGACTTCCGTTCATAAGGACCACTTCTCATAACTATTCATAAGGACCGCTATTCATAACGCTTGTTAAACGAATAGCGGTCCTTATGAATAGCGAGTGGACCCCGATGTGAAAGGGGGGGGGGGGTGGTATGATTGTCAGCACGGGCGTAAATATGCAAGAATTTCTTTTCAAGGGGGGGGGGGGTGACCATTCATGGAGAACAAAGCCACCCCCCCCCCCAATGATCAACGAAGTAATTGTCAGAAGGACTGGGGAAGGGGTGCTTGAAAACCATGAAACTCTGCAATCCCTGGGTTAGCGTAATCATTTACTTAATTTCTTGTTTTAAAAAAGTGGCCGATTTCTTGAATATGTGTATCCGCCAATGGGCTCGTACATCCCTTTTCTGTGTGTGTTACCATGCTTATTGAACTGATATTCTTTTATAGTTGTTGAAAGAATGATGGATTGATATACTTATTCGACATTTAGAACTGTTCTTCCATGTGATTTTTTAAAAGGATTATTCGAATGAGAAATTGTTTGAGACGTGTCATCGTCTCTTCTCCAATTAAAATACTACTAATAATAATTTAAAAAAATAAAATATTGGGTAAAAATATATAACCTTGATATATATATATATATCCGCCTAATTTGGGCAATCTATGCCCATGAAGTGCCTGCACTTCCTTTTCTTTATAATATAATACCTGAGCGGAGTATAATGTTGTCCAAATTTGGTCAGACAAATAATTAGCGTTGTCATGGTTGTGTTGGAAAATGTTTATTTTCTAGTGTATGTCAGAGGTTCAATTAGATTCCAATTCAATTCAATTTTATTCGTCTATTAATAATATCAAGCAAATTTAGCTTGGAATTTTTACAAAGAATACAATCGAGTATAAAGATAAGAACGGAAAATTATAAATCATAAATAATTGCGTACACAAGGTCAGTGTAAAATTATACAACATAACATGACATCGACACAATAGGCAAAAATCTTTACTTCTATTCATGTTAAATGATAATAATAACAACGACGACAAATATATGTACCGATTTCCTTTTCGTCCAGATCGTATGCGTCATACTTGTGACTTTACACATGGAAATGCTGAGGGCGGATGGTATGTATAATAACTTGTTTTGCTAACTTCCAAATATCCCTTAAAACGCATTTCTTTCCCCAGTAATCTAATGTAATCTCTTTGTGTGTTTTTGTCATCTTTGTATTTTCGTTTCTCTCCTAATTTGTTTATTTTGTATGCGCCTTTTCATGGTACCTTTTGTTTTCAGCTCTTCGATATTATTATTGTTATTACCAATGTGTTAATTTGTCCGAGCGAAACGTAAGGGCTCGTCAATTTAACTATTTTTGTGATACGCAATTTATTTGTATTCTTACGACCACTCTATATCCATGAAATCACCCCGGACAGTTCAGTGTTAATGTCAGAGGCACAAATTTCCAGAGGTAAAAATAGCAGAGGTATGAAATGAAACAGGTAAAAATGTCCGAATTGAACATGCCCGAGGGTAAGTATGCCGGAGGTAAAAATGTCAGAGTTTTTCTATGGCACTTCCCATTTATTTCTATATTCATCTTATTATATATCATTATCATAATTGTTGTTGTTTTCATCTGATATAATTATCGTCATTGTTAAACATCAGTTATAACGTTGTTTTTCTTTCCTGAGGATCACCGTCTGACCTTACGGAGACATGTCCGACTGTTACTCCGGACATCATGAGCGCCTGTCCGTCTACTTTTTCGAAGCATACCTACGAGATGGTCAAAATGACCGTCAAAATCGTACCTCTTGACCACCCTGATTATGACCAACTAGTCCCCCCACAGGCACGGGGAAAGCTCAACCTTTACTGCGCACACCCAGGTAAAACCGCCTTGTAATAGTTACCTTTGAAATGTTATATGCTTTTATGGGGGGGGGGGGGGGGGGGGAATCACATGCAGGTGGGGGAGAAAGCTTCTGTCTTAAATTGCAAAAGACACAGCTGTACTATTGTGTGGAACAGCTGTCCTCCCGCAAGATCGCAAGATTTGACACCTTTTTATTTATTTATTTATTTATTTTTATTTATTTTTATTATTTTTTTTTTAACTTTTACTTTTTTAAAAATTTTATTTATTTATTTATTTATTTATTCATTTATTTATTTATTTACTTATTTATTGTTATTAATATTATTTATTTGTTTATTTATTATCATTTTTTAAAAATTTATTTATTTATTTATTTATTTATTTATTTATTTATTTATTTATTTTTTTTTTTTTTTGGGGGGGGGGGGGGGTCTTCTCACAGCATAGTGCATGGATTTAACACCCTTATGGCACACAGTAAAGAATGTGTAAAACAACTTTGTTAGCATTGTAAGAAAACTACTAGACATACATCGGATTAGATTAAAATTAGCACAGATATGTAGCTAATTTCAATAATAATCCTGCTATAATAATTAATTAATGTGTTTTATACAACAATAAATTCCTTTCAAGGGATTTCGTGTGTATTCACTTCACATTTCATTGCAAAATGATTGACATTCTGGCTGGCAAACGTTCTTTTTTTTTCTTTCTTCTTCTTTTTTTTTTACATTAAAATACATTTCTTTTTAATCGTTTGAGCGAAATTTGTAACATTTACTTATATTGTTTATTACTTTGAACAGTTTGAAAAAAGACTCTCTATAATGTAACAATTGGTTTGATTAATTTCGACTTTTGATGAGAGATATCGACCAGCTGGGAAGCAAATGTCGCCGGAGCATAAATCATCTAAACTACAGGATATCTTGTCAATTTTAGCACTTTTCCCATTTAATTCATTCATTTAATTTTGTCCAAAAACTTCGTGATCTTGCACCTCATGGTCAATTTCGTCTTTGGTCATTCATTATCTAGCTTTGTCTAATCAATTTCACAATTTTTCATCCAATTTCGTCTACGATGAATCAGTTTCATCAAAGCGTCATTCAGACTCGTTCGTTTGCTACTATGGCTAAATCTTTTTTTTTTAATGATTGACCATTGACCAATTTGAATGCGAAATGACTAAATTGACTTTGACATTTGCACATTCCAGGGTTCTCGGGACGAAAAACGAGGAAATTGAATGAAAACGATGTTATAATGGACGGGAAATCCCATATATATATACTTATCCATTTGTGACATAATTTTTTTTTCTCGATTACAGCGTGCATACCAGATCCTTGTCTTAACGGAGGACTCTGTAAGGAGACCATGGTTGATTTCGAATGCAACTGTACAGCCTTCTTTACCGGCAAACGATGTGAAAAACGTAAAAACCGTAAAAACTGGCATGTGATCATGCTGCGCTGTTTGTTGAATCTGTGTTATTTCTTACTGATTTGGGGAACGCACTTTCATTTAATCTACCACAAACCCAGTTGTCAAAACTTTAAAAGCTCCAAAATGCCGCAGCACGCATTATTACCCTGGCTATATACTCATATGCTTCTCACTATAATGTAAGCCTAGTTCGCAAACAAACTCCTGTCAGATCTTTACGTTCATCAAACTCTGGTTCTCTTGTTGTTCCAAAATCTGCAAAAACATGGTGCTGGTGGGTGGGGGGGGGGGGGGGGGGAGGACGAACTTTTTCCCACGCTGGTCCTGCTCTATGGAATAATCTACCTATAGTTATTTAAGATTGCAATTCTCCAGATTCATTCAAGATCAGTTTAAAAACTTACTGATTGATTATTACATTCTTCTCTTGTACTTCTACTATCTGTTTTCCATACTCCTTTCTTGTACACTTCTCCTAGAGCACTCTACAGAGTGCATTTTATTATTATTATTATTATTATTATTATTATTATTATTATTATTATTATTATTATTATTATTATTATTATTATTATTATTATTTCTAATTATTCTCTACAGTAATTAGTATTTCATCGAATGAATGGTTGAAAATGATAAAGTAACTGCTCTGATTTGTATAATTCTCCCTGTGAGAATGTCTAGATTTCGTGGTTTAACATGAGAAACCCTTTAGTTTTTGAAATGTATCCTTGACACAATTTAAAAATTAAAGTGTTAATTAAAATTTTCATTAAAAAAAAGGTGTTAAATGATAATTTAATTGGCCGACTAGTGATAGTGCTTTAGCAACGGTTAATTTAATACTTTTATTATGCTGCATGCAAACTTCAGAATGTTCAAATAATGATAATAATAAAAATAAATGGTGGGGTACAACATTTTAAAAACGCTGGACCATCCTACTCCCTTTTAAATGTAGAATATAATTATGTTAGTAGTATAGGTATACGTGTGTGGAATACATCATGATGCTATTTTTAGATATTTCGTAATAATTTGATCCTATTATTTACAGATACAGCCATCGGTGACGTCAGACTACTCGGCACCGACTCCCAGCAGAGTGTGGTCACCATTCTCCCGATTGAGACAGAATCCTCCTGGCATCTCATCAACTTCTTTGGATGGACACAATTGACCTCTGAACTCGTGTGCAAACACCTTGGTTTCCATGGTGTATACGCGACGGTAGATGGCGCTGCATTTAACAACTTTGCGGAGAGCGCCCCCTACGACGAGACGGTGACCGAATGCCCTCATGACGCAACTAACATCACTGATTGTTGGTTTATTAACGACACGCCACCCCCAGGGACTAGCGTCGTTGGTATCATATGTTGCGAAGGTAAAGAATAGAATAACACTATCTGGATAAAACATATTAACCCACTGACTAGTGGATTATGTCATTAGGGGAACGGTCCATCAAGTGTTTTGTCAGTGATTTTTACCGACAAATTTGCTCTCAGCCAATCAGATGCAAGTATTTCAGTAACTTATAACAGCTGTCGGTAAAAATCACCGACAAAACACTTCATGAAACGCTCCCCAGGAACCACTCGGTTCCCGCAGGCAATGGGGTAAGGCCATAAATGGCTCATCTCGATCATAATCATCATTACATTAAATCTGAAAGCAGAAATTTATTATGATTATTATTATTATTATTATTATTATTATTATTATTATTATTATTATTATTATTATTATTATTATTATTTGAAAGAAATTATAAATTTTCTGGTTGATCTGAGATTTACTCTAGGCTTTTGGCTATTTCTTCAAATATAATAAGTTTAGTGGTGTGATGTGGTGAGATTTAGATTAGATTGTTGCTAGGGTTTGGGTAGGCACAGTGTGGACCTTGGGTTAAATTGATAAATTTTGAAAAGTCTCCGCAGCATATTATGTCCAATACTCTACTCTACTCATGTTGGGCATATTATAACAGACAGGTTTAAAAAATGGTAGACTATTTTCTAGATAAAAGGATTGAGTGAATATTCGTTATGCAATCAATCTTTAGCTAGAGTAAAGGAAGCTTTAAACAATTGTTTTACAATGGCCTACCGGCCTATTCGAAATTTGAAATTCATTATTAACTGAATATCCTCCATATACATGTTACATCATTAGAAGATCCCCCCGTCAACAACTATTGGGGTTTTATTCGAATTAATTCAAATTAACATTTATTTTCTTCATTAATTTTGACAACATTCAACATCTGTTCAAACAGTGCAATTTACATGCATATAAAGTAATATCAGTACAGTCAAGAACTTGCAAAGTTACAAGGAAGCAGGCGCAGTCCCAATAAGCCAGATGCTTGTAGCGAGTGTGCCTGAATACAGAATACAATATACTTTAATACAGGATGAACTTTTAAATACTGCATGGTATTACAGAGACCACCTTCCATCTATTACAACACATGCAAAAAACAAAACAAAACAAAACAACAACAACCACAACAACAAAAAAAAAAAAACCCCAAAAAAACAAACAAACAAACAAACAGACAAAAACTACTTTGGAATAAATCAAAAGATTAAAGTAGGATTTATTTTCTTATTTCTTACAAATTACATTAATTCTCAAACAAAATAAAAACACAAAATGAATCCAGTCATGAAATGAAAATGCGAAATTAACTTTATAGTTCCATGATTTCAGGTTATTCAATTAGTTGAAGAATTATTACAATGTGTCAACACTTCCATCCTGTTCAAAAAGGATGAAAAGGTAGACGCTCCCTAACTGACTCCACTAACTAATTCTACCCACTGAGATGGAAATTAAAACATGGACTAAACTTAATACGCTGTTCTGAATATCAGACATTATATCCTACATCATAACATTCCTGTGCAAGGATTGGCCAGGAATGTCTCACGTGACATAAACTTCTTTCACCATGAAGAAAATGGATATCGCCTACTTCAGACCTCCGAATATTTTTCGCTATACCGATATTTTGACGTCACTTTTTTGTTATTCGGGATATTTCGAAACTATCGACATCGATACATTGTATAGCGATAATGTTTGTGCGTGAGCCTCTCAGTGTATGTAGGTCTAGATTCTACATTTAGTTAGTAAAAAAAAAAAAAAAAATCTATCTAGGTTTAGTCTTGTAGGATATAAATCAAATATACCATGTACTCTTTTCAAGGCACCAGTTGAAATTACGGATTCTTCGGTGACTAGCATAGTTACTATTTTCTGAGGGGCCTAGCCGCGAAGAAAATAGTAACTATGCTAGTCACCGAATAATCCGTAATTTCAACTGGAGCCTCTCAGTGCAAGGTATATTTGATCATTATATCCATTTACTGTCTCATTATTTTTAATTACAATCACTTCATGAAGCATACGAGTGTAGCAACCCGGGGAACTCCCTTGGTATGGCGATTGGTGACGTCACTGATTCACAGATCACCGCATCCACCGAGAACTCAAGCACCCCCTACCGGGCACATACTGCAAGATTACACGGGAGTTTGTGCTGGTATCCAGTGGCAAACGACAAATTGCAGTGGCTGCAGGTGGATCTCATCGCTGCTCATCTTCTGACGGGTCTCGCCATGCAGGGAAGCTATGATCTCAATTATTACGTCACATCTTTTATCCTGAACTACACCCTCACCGGCTCAGTTTGGACAGCATATCGAGATGAACTGAATCAAGTTAAGGTAACTTCAATATCTGGCAGATTTACGAAGGGGAGGGGGGCACAACCGATCCATGCCCCTTTCAATACATATTTGATAAGCACACAACCCCCAAATTGTATCCCTTCTCATTACATTTTTTTAGCCCAAAGGCAGCTGTAAATCTAATAGGTTTTCATTGCATGCTTGTTAATTTATTGTGCTTCCTATTTTATAAAATCAGGGTTTTTAATTGATGAAATCTTATTCTGTCATTATACTTGGACTCACGTTCACCTTTTAAGCTTCTCTTCTCTATTGAATTAAAAGTATTTTTCGGCCAGATAACTGTGAAAATCCACCCCCCCCCCCCCCCTCTCGAGTGAATCAAAAGTTTGTTCCAGGTATAAAAGAATATCTTCACAGGTTACCGTTTTCCATGTAACCGAGAATATCTCCCCTCTCAATTTATTCTAAACACTATTCCAAGAAACTAAGAGCATATATACCACCTCTATATTGAACCCAAAGTATTTCCCAGGTAACGTGGATGGTAACTCCGTCCAGATCCACACCCTGTACCCTGGCTTTGTTACCCGTTACGTCCGAATCCAGCCTTGGACCTGGATAGGAGACATTGCTCTAAGACTGGAACTGTATGGATTAGGACCGATGACAACATGGGATGGTGAGATTGTTCAAAGATGTTTTGATATTTTATGGCAAAGCTCTTCCCGAAGTCGTGTTCCAAATAAGTTTCATTTAGTAGCTTTATCACGTATTTGCTTACTCAAATAAAATCATTTAACGTCAATTGTATCTTAACATCATTTAGATAGAGAAATAGTATTGATAATAACAGGGTGACGGAGAGAGAGGGAGAGAGAGAGAGAAAGAGAAAGGGAGAGAAAGAGAGAAAGAGAGAGACAAAGAGAGAAAAAGAGAAAGAGAGAGAGAGAAAGAGAGAGAGAGAGAGAGAGAGAGAGAGAGGCTTGATGGCATAGTGGTAGAGCAGTGGTCATGCAACCTGGAGGTCCTGTTTTGAAACCAAGTCGATTCGCTAAGTGCCCTTTGATGAAGCAGAGAAACTCATTACCAAGTCCCTCGGATAGATTGTAATACCGTAATTCCCCCGTCTTTGCGTACCTACAAGCACACTTGGTTTTATAACAGTCAGGTAAA
Organism: Heliocidaris tuberculata; assembly: GCA_025618425.1. Lineage (NCBI taxonomy): Eukaryota > Metazoa > Echinodermata > Echinoidea > Camarodonta > Echinometridae > Heliocidaris > Heliocidaris tuberculata. The sequence goes on from CM046842.1 coordinate 4,196,018, forward strand.
ATATCAATCAATATATCAATCAATTAGAGGGAGGGAGGATGAGAAGATTATATTTTGTATATATTTCCCCTTTTTCCCCTTTTCAGATATCAAGCTATCCCTTTTGTAAATATTTTCTCCACATGTAATATATTTCTAGTCCTATAAGATAGTTTTACTTATGAAAATGTTTCAAAGTTAATGACAAGAGTTGTATATTGACTAAATATTGCACTACAAATTATGTTTAATATGTTGATAATCTGTTATTCCTGTTACTTATTTGATATCCTATGTACAAATGTTTGTAAAAAGAAGGAATAAAATGAACAATGAACAATGAAGAGAAAGAGAGAGAGAGAGAGAGATAGAGATAGAGATAGAGTTTTCTTGGGGGGGGGGCGGGTTTGAGGGTCGATGGCAGAGAGTAAGGCTTGATGCAGAAGAGATGGAATCACAACTCTAATCTTCATCTATTCAGGTATGATGAAGAGTAACTGTAGCTTCGACACTGACCTCTGCGGTTGGCGGCAATCATCGGATGACGATTCTGATTGGCTACATCAGGGGTCACGTGCGCCATCACGTGACTTTACCCCTCCACGTGATCATACGACATCATGTTAGTAACATTTAGAATACATTCCACCTAATTTGCATAACATTATAAGCGCATTTTTCTCTATTTAGGCTTGTGGTAAAAAAAAAATACAATTTCGATATTCATGATAATTCTAACGAAATGCAGGCCAAATTTATTTGCAATCATAATCAAAACTAACGCACATAAGAAAATGCTTGCTCTTACTGATGGTTTATTCTGTAAAGCAATTACACGTTTATTTTCTAAACTCGTATGTGGCACCAAAAATATTAATATGGGATAAGTAATTCCTTGGAATGGCTCGTTAATTTTTGTGGAAGAGCCCTTTAAACTACAATGCAAGAGAACTATTTTAAATATTATTTCAAAATATTTTAAAGATAAAATATGTTTTTATAAGTTATATTTGCCTCTTTCTTCAATCTTCCATTTAATGGTACCCTTTTGCTTAATATCCTCAGATGGCGCATACGTCGTTATCACATCGAACTCTTCAGTTAACCAGTCCGCGAAACTCCGAAGTCCTCCTGTGAGAGTGCAAGAAGGACTCAGCTCCACATGTCTTCGATTTTGGATTCACATGAGCGGGGAGAGTGTCGGGAAACTTCGTGTGTATGTTTCTCGTAATGAAACCATTCTGACGTCACAAGATGTGGTGTTTGAGAGGACAGGTAGCCAAGGTGACCGATGGATTCCTGAGGAGGTACGTCTATAATGGACTAATAAAGTTAGGACATATACAAAAAAAATCAGTGTAAATATTTTCTGGTTTGACCCAATAAATTTTGATTCAGAGCACCCTTCTACACAATGGCCCGTATTCTGAACTCCGCTTTAACTTAAACTGCTGTCTAAGTGTGGTTTAAACCAAGCCTAAACCTGCCCTTTAAACCGGAGTTTTAGAAAACCACATTTTTAATTCCAGTCAAAGTGTGGGTTAACCCATTACCTATTGGAATTGGAGAATTCATTGCATTCTAAATAATTTTCTTTGAAACTCTGGTTTAATGTAGACTCGAGTTTTCAGAATACGGGCCTACAAAAACAAAAACTCCAAATGTAAAGGCAGAATGAGCAAGAAATCATATACCCATGCATTCTGTCCATTTTCTGGACTAATGCCCTAATGGTGTCTAACACCGTGGGATTTCGAGAAATAATTAGATTTGTGACTCTCATAGGGCAATCCAACCTTTGTTAAAATCTGATTTGTTAGAAAGGAGAGGAAAAAGAAAAGAAACATGATGGTGAAAGTTTAAAAGAAATGGGACAAAAAATAAGAAAGTTGTGGATGTTTGAAAAATTAGATCACTACATCTATGCGCATCTTAAACTGGCTATTTGATGACTCGATTTTGACGTATTCACCGTCAACTCTCCCATTTGTCGTACACCAAAATATCATTGAAGTCCAGTTTTCACCTGAGTGCCTTTTCCCTCGGGGCAGTACTCAAAATATATTGTTTTTATAGGTCCTCCAAAAATAAAAAGATCCTAAGTACTGAGTTATACATTTTGAAAAATTGACATTTTAGGTATTTTGTGTGTTGGAGCCAAAATGGGAAAGTTGACCGCCGCTTCATCACAGTGACCGTACCTATACGGTCACTTTGAAATTCCCATATGTATAGTGATTCCAACTTTTTAAAAATATCATAACTTCCTTATTGCTTGTCCGATTTCGTTTTAACTTTCACCAATCTGCTTCTCTGATTTTTCTCCTTTCACACAAATGAAATTATTACAAAGGTTGGATTGTGCTTTTAATTGGTAATATGTTGAACAATCTTCAAAATCAATGATTTCTATATAAACTTAGATTTCAATAATTTCTGACAGTTTCCACAAACACATCAACACATATCTACTTCATTCGAATAACCATAAGTGCAAATGATAAAAACAACATAAATGCACTGTAAAGAAGGTAAAACGGAGGGATATAATTATCATACTTATATTATCCGATTTTGTCTTTTACATGTTTTTGAACAGATTGAATTTATAATGGATCCCGAAACACCATTCTATATCACCTTCGAAGGCAGCTTCAATTCATATGATTCCGGTTCTGTAGCACTGGATGACGTCACAATCATTCCGGGGCATTGTCCGACATGTAAGTCAATATTAACCCTAATTACCCATGAATCTTATTACAACCATAGACCATATCATTTTTCCTACTAGTAGCCATCTTTTACAGATAATTTTTCTTTTAAATAAGCAGTAAATATTTTAAAAAAGAGTATTTATCTATATTCTATGCCGTTGAATTTAAGTCTAAATTTTATTTTATACAGATTCAATAGTAGGAATGAACATATTAATCCTTTTTTTTTTTTTTTTTTTTCCTTTGTTTTGTTTTGTTTTTTGTTTTTGTTGATTTTTTGCAGCGGGTGTTTTGTTTTATACAGTGAACATGGTGAAGCCTGCTTTAGCTACTATGTGTATGGGAAGACCATCTGTTTATTAGACAACGATTTTATGAATTCTTTAAAAAGTTTTTCTGAGAGAAACGTGCACTGCAGGAACCTGAGCATAAAGACCACCTGCCTGAGATAAAGACCAATTTCATTGTCTACTTTATTATAAGTTTCATTGTACAACAATGCAACCTCTTTTCAATTGCAATCTTAATAATAATAACAACAACAACAACAATAATAATGATAATAATAATGACAATAACAACAATAATAATAATAATAATAATAACAACAATAATAATAACAACAACAATAATAATAATAATATCAATAATAATAATAATGATAATAACAACAACAATAATAATGATGATGATAATAATAATAATAATAATAATAATAATAATAATAATAATAATAACAATAATAATAATAATGATAGTAATTTAAACAACAACAGTAACAATAATAATAATAATAATAATAATAATAATAGATATAATAATAATAATAACAACAACAATAATAATAATAATAGTAATAATAATAATAATATCAATGATAAAAACAACAACAATAATGAAGATGATGATGATGATGATAATAATAATAATAATAATAATAATAATAATAATAATAATAATAATTAAAACAAAAAACATTAGGCCTACTGATTGTCTAGGTCTAGGAGTATCAAGTCATGAGTCATTCAACTAAATTTGTCTTTCTCGTGTTGCCAATTTAGTCTCGGGATCAGTAGCATGTGACTTCGATGTCAATGACTGCGGGTGGATTCAAGATGAAGCCGACGATGGAGATTGGAAATTCATCTCGGGAAGTCCTCCTACTTCCTCCAATCAGCCTCACCATGACCATTCTATATCCGAGAGTAAGTCCTCATTTTTGCTTTTCTCTTTAAAGGGAAATCCAACCTTAATAGCAAGTTGCTTTGAAAGAAAGAGGAAAAATCAGAGAAGCAGATCGGTGAAAGTTTGAACGAAATCGGACAAGCAATAAGAAAGTTATGAAGTTTTGAAATTTGTCATCACTATGCATATGGGAATTTCAAATTGGCCGAATAGGTAATGCCACTGTGATGTAGCTGTGGACAACTCCCTCATTCGCTCTAACACACAAAATGACTAAAATGTCACTTTTTTTCAAAATGCATTATTCAGTAGGATCTTTTCGCTCATGAGGACCTATAACAATATGCTATCTCCAATATATTTTGAGTACTGTCCCGAGGGTAAAAGCGCCTCGAAGAAAATCGCAAATTAATGATATTTTTGTCTACGACAAATGGGAGAGTTGTCCACAAACATGTCACAATTGACTCACCAAATTGCCAATTTGAGATTCACATAGATGTAGTGATCTCATTTTTCAAACATCCATAACTTTCTTAATCCTTGTCCGATTTCTTTCAAACTTTCACCATCTTGTTTTTCTTATTTTTCTGCTTTCACACAAAACATCTTATAAGCAAGGTAGGATTGCCCTTTAAAAGGATTTAGACCCGGCACACAAGAGGGCGCTGTTGGATGGTGGACATGGCATCTGCGTAAGCGTCGAATTAATGTTGGTGTCAATTGGGCAACTGGCACTGTCAGCTAGCGCATGTATTTTGAAAGGGCTCTCTTGAATGGCAGGTCTAAATACCTTTAAGTATATATGATTTTGTGAATAACGTACTATATATTGTAAAAGACACAAATGGCGACTGATAACCCTCATACTCTTGATAGATAGAAAGTCAATAGGCCATTTTCGTAACTTGTCAAGATTTATGCATCTTTGCTTAGTGACAAACTATTACATTCTGCTGTAAAAAGCTATTCTTTTTCAGTAGTGAAAATGCGAATTGCATGTACATGTATTAGGCGTTGTTAGGTTGGAATTTTTTTGTTTCTTGTCCAACCTAGCAACACTAAATGTATGCAATCAGCATTCTGACTATTGAAATACAATGACTTATAACATGTGGATGTAATGGTACAGTACCAGGAGTGTGATCAAGAGGTAAGCAATGCATTACGAAAATAGCCAATATATTAGAATATACAACTGCTCCTAGATATTATTATAATAATTCACATCCAATGTACATGCATGTTAACGCATTTACGACATAAGAGCGTTTAAAACTATCATTTTCATCTACTAGCTTGGCCTTTATCACATTGTGTAAAAATTCGTAATACATGTATATATATATATATATATATATATATATATATTACCTCAAATATTTGTTAAAGAACTACATTGTATGCTTTGTTGATATTTTCCTGCATTCCATGACAAAATTTAGTGAAATGTTCCTTAGCTTTCTCTCTGGGCCGCTTTTCATCTTCAAGATGGTTCGCACCAGGGCCCTGTTTCATAAAACTTGTTATCAATAACAAGTTGCAATAATTGTTATAAGCTACTGAAATCCTTGCATCTGATTGGCTGAGAGCAAATTTGTCATAGAAATGTGGCAGTTGTTACTGATAAAAAGTTTTATAAAACGGGGCCCAGGTCAGTAGAATCCAATAAAGGAAAAAAAAAAAAAAAAAAAAAAAAAAAAAAAAAGAGAGAGAGAGAGAAAGAGAGAGAGAAAGAAAAAAAAAAGCTTTGGTAGTATTAATATTCATGTATTATCTTTATATTCCTAGTCTGTTCCTTGCCTTCATATTAAGTTCAAGAATTGTTTAGGGCTGTACATTTTTGCTTCTTCCGACTTGTTTGAATCTACGATATAATTTTTTTTCCCTTGATGTTGTTTATCCTCCATTACATTACTCTGTAAACAGATGGGAGATACCTATACATCTTAGGGTTACATAATGCAACATACTCCATTGCTCGCTTGGCCAGCCCCATTCTCAACAGCGACAACGCAGCAGCCGAATTGTGTTTCAGTTTTTGGTACTACGCCCTCAGCGGTAATGTCAGCGAGTTGAGTGTAGAGTTGGTAGAAGAAGGTCCTATCTCCACTGCAGCCTTCGGACAAGTGATCAACATTAGAAACAATCATAACCGTGTTTGGCGTCAGTCCATGGTATGAAAGATGATTTGCAAGAATACATCGAATTTCCCCATTTTTTGAAACCTACTTGGTAAAGGAAAGATATATTTTGATAGATTAGTCGAATTTGCTGTTGGTGACTAGAAGACACGTATTTATGTTAAAAGTGAAATAAAAAATAAATAGACATTAGGATAATAGGCCTAGATCGAATTTTTAGATGACTCTGCCATCTTAATCGGACGACTTCAAAACGTTACTGTATAAGAATTTAAAAAAAAATCATATCTAAAAACTTGAAAGTGGTCCTGATCTATATATTTTACGCAACCCACCACCCCTACTCCATAATTCAATCAAAGTATTTTTCTGTTTCCACAAGGTCACCATTTCTCAGCCTCCTACAAACCCATTTTCCATTGTCATCGAAGGTAGGGTCAAAGGTCAACATATTCTTGCTGTTGATGATACAGCCCTCTATTACGGTCCATGTCCAAATGGTAAGAAATTAAAACGGGAGAATGTGATTGAAGCAATTAAGTCCGTTTGGTCGTATCCATACACTGACATTTGTGTCGGCGTGAGTATGGGTGTGTTTGAAGGTGGGCGAGGTTTTGTGTGCGCTTGTGTGTTGTGAGGGCCCGCTTGTGTGTGTATGTAGGCCTATGTGATTTAATTGACGGTATAGGGCGACTAGTCAACACTTTATATTATATTGAGAGTAGTTAGATTAGTTACTATTAGAATTCTACTACCAATAGGGTACGAATAAATATCATGAGTATCATATTGGTATTAAGTAGAATAAAAATGTTTTTTTAGGCATAGGTCTACTATGCACTGCGCGACTTCTAATGATCTTGTGCCGGTCAAACAACTTTTTTTTTATAGAGAGTAATTTTGAATGACTACGAAAAGTCGTTTCATATCTACCTTAGATTTAATCGGAGCATTTTGATTTTCTACATAATGTCATGTTACCAGAGCTGGCGGGTGCGGGGGGGGGGGGGGGGGGGGGGGGGGGAGGGGAATGCACACCCTTAATTTTTTTTTTCTCTCTTTAATATTAATTTTTTTTTTCTCTCTTTAATATAATTTTTTTGTAAATGAGCATTTAACTTATTCTGTGCCAGGCAAGGTGGATTTCATACCACTCTACATTTTGGGTCAATTATATATTACTGAAAAAATAGATATTTGTATTGTTACCTCTTGTTTATATTTATTAAATATTAATACTGACAGAAAAATAGAAATATTTTTTTTTGCCTTTTGGTGTAAGTAGAAAATGTTAAATCTCCTGAAAAAAATGTGGTTTTGACGAAAAAGTTTCAAAATGAAAAGAATATTTCAAAGGGATTTCAAAAACAGGATTGTTATAGATAAGGAATTAAAACGGCCTGACAATAGGCTACCGGATAAATTGTTAGATGCAGTCTAAACTACTAAATATCAGTGTACATTCTGTCGACAAAATGTCTTTGTTATTGACTTATAGTTGTATTTGTTTCCCCATTTTTTGGTTGATATTGAATGTACAATAATACCTCTATCGAGGCACAAGAAAACAAAACAAATATTACTGAACAATATCTGATAACAGTTTAGAACGTTTTAATGTTCTTATTGTGATGCCAGTATCATAACTAGACATGGGCGCAAATCCAGGAGGGGGTTTTGCTTGTCAGAGAATTTTGGAGGCGAATGTCCCCCCCCCCCCCCGAATTTCAAAATGGATTTGCGCCACTGTAACTAGAATTATATTCATGATCAACATTTTTTTTTTCTCTCTCTCTCAATAGTTTCATTCGACGAATCTGCATCCAGCTACATCGACGGATACCAAACCTTACCCGGTAAATTTTAACGAATTAGATAAGTAACATGCATCAAGATTACATCTAGGGCTACTTCAACTTATTCTTGAAAATGTCAAGAATTCGGCAGTTTTGTATTTTGAATAGTGGAAATTAGGAGAAAATATGAAGTTAGCTTAAAATTAAAGATTTTAAATATAAAAATTTCATCAATCTATACATGCATATATCACCATTCGGTATGGGGGGGGGGGGGACTTGCCCTTTAATATGGAACAAGGTGTCGAAGAGGAGTGGTTTAATACACTTGGCTGGAAATCCGAAGATGATGGATTCGATCCCCGGCACGGCACTTATGTCTTTGAACAAGGCGTTCTATATACTTAACTCTTTTATCGTTCATGTGAATAAATGGTGTTTGACGTATTTGATTACCAAGCTGTGTGTATGTGTTTCTTAATAATACTGATACATTACAAGGAATCATTCTTTATACAATTGTAGTTTAAGTTTCTACCAACCTTAAATTTTGTTAGCAAGCTTTCGTCCACTCCTGTGGACTTTCTCAAGCCAAGTGATCAGTCACACTGTTTCTAATTGCTGTCTGCTGTCTTGCGATCAGTGGACCGAAGCTAGGTTTGTCTAGAGTTTTTAAAAAATACCCTGTCTTGTACTTCTCAATTTGCGGACTTCTTCCAGAAACGTGAAAGCAATCGTTCATTAAGAAAATCTACAAAAATTCCCGAATTCAAATGTAAAACAAAAAGAATGTAATGTAGCCCACTCCCTTACCTTGTTCATCTGTATAATTTGAGTTAACCACAATTCTGTTGTAATTATCATGTACTTTACATGTTTCCTTCCTTTGATAGCCCCTCTTTTCTTCTTCCAATGCTTCCTGCCCCATCTCTTGTCACTTTCCTTTTTTCCTTTCCTCACTTAATTATACGCATGAATTAATTTTCTGTTACAGTTATAAATACCTTAATCTCATTATGATCATTAACCCAGCATAAGAGATTATACACACAAATGATGAGACGAGTCGTGATAAAACAAGTCTATTGAAGTAATACTTGAACGAATTGCTATGATAATTTTGTATACAATTTTATCCGATTTTAATATGAGATGCTATTCTTTTTATATTTCCATTTTATGATATGTATATGTATAATATTTCACTATACTTATTTTCTATTTTATGACCTGTATATACAATTTTTCACTATTTTTAATAATTGTAAAATCAATTTTTTTTCCCCCCCCTCAAATATGAATATTAATTCAATTTGATTGAATAATAATTCAGGTTACTCTATTAATAGCAAGAATACTGTGCGCTTAGAAACACCAGTATAAAGCGCTATATAAATGTTATAATTATTATTATTATTAGTTATTCATGTGCAATTCGGCATTTATATGCCGCGAACATTGATTCTATTTTTAATAAACCAATATTGAATTGAATTGAATTGAATAGGTGACAATAAATAACCCGAGTCCCTGTGCAGTGTAGGATTAATCCTCTTTATCCAAATAGACTCTTCCACCTTTCTTGACCCCAACCGATGAAAGTTTTCTGAATCATTCTTTATGTTTATAGCTTCTTGTGCCTCCTGGAAGCGTCGCGGACAGGTATCCGATGGGTACTATACCATAGATCCTGATGGACCAGGTAACGGTGTCCAACCCTTTAGAGTCTACTGTGATATGAACTCTGATCCATCAACTGGTGAGATACATTGCCATACCGTTTGTGAAATTCTGATTCCCAAACAGCGATCCCAATTTCAAAGAATAGGATCTTTTTGTAATGAAATGTGTAACTCAAATGTATCAGTATTATTCTTCTTGAAATGTTTATTTCTATTCGCAAATATATTTTACATGAAAGGTTATATGTATTATTGTTTGAAATGTGAAATTTCAGTTTAACAGTATATATTTATGTGATTTTTTTTTTGTTTTTGTTTTTGGTTATATATTGTATAAAATGTTTCAAATTATATTCAATTTTCTTAAAAAGACAACAACAACGAGTGAGATATCAAAATACTGTTCGTAAATTCGTATTTTGAGTACTCATATCTATATCCGGCAGGTCGGGGGGGGGGGGGGGGTAGCAGCGGCGACAGCCCTGCATAAAAAAAAATCAACATGAAAACAAGCCATTTCATTAGTTAAATACCCTATAATACGTCTTTCTCTGAACCTCAGGAGGGCCGGCGGATAAATGATTACCACGGAAAAGGGTTTTTTTCTATTACTCTACAACCCCCTACACTAATTGCATTTGTTATAGTGTTCACACCTAATATACTTTAATGTTCAGCTCGCAATTTACTATTATTATAGGTTATTGGCACATCATTTTATTGTCCCCGCCGAACGAAGTTCGCGAGGGGACTATGAAACGGGCTCCGTTCGTGTGTGCGTGTGTGTGTGTGTCCGTCCGTCCGTCCGTCCGTCCGTCCGTCCGTCTGTCCGTGTGTGCTCAAATGTTAGAAAATGCTACTTCTCCGTCATTTCTTGGCCGATTTTGATTCCGATTGTTTTATCTGATAGGGCTGGGTGGGGGCTTCCAAACTTCTACACAGAATTTTGAAATTCATTAATTATGCAAATTTATGCAAATTTATTCAAAATTGACGAAAAATGCTACTTCTCCTCTATTTCACATTGGATTTTGATTCCGATTGTTTTATCTGATAGGGCTGGGTGGGGGCTTCCAAACTTCTACACAGAATTTTGAAATTCATTAATTATGCAAATTTATGCAAATTTATTCAAAATTGACGAAAAATGCTACTTCTCCTCTATTTCACATCGGATTTTGATTCCGATTGTTTTATCTGATAGGGCTGGGTGGGGGCTTCCAAACTTCTACACAGAATTTTGAAATTCATTAATTATGCAAATTTATGCAAATTTATTCAAAATTGACGAAAAATGCTACTTCTCCTCTATTTCACATCGGATTTTGATTCCGATTGTTTTATCTGATAGGGCTGGGTGGGGGCTTCGAAACTTCTACACAGAATTTTGAAATTCATTATTCATGCAAATTTATGCCAATTTATTCAAAATGGCTGAAGGTTCATAATGTTTTCATGTTTTATATTTCAGTTGTATACATGCATTGTTGGTATTCTCTTCTTTTGCATGCAGTAACATTATTATTTTATTCACTAAAGTTTTTCACTGAAGTTTTAAGGTTCAGGCTAGTTAATTTCCACAGATCTGCACTTCCGGCGGGGACATTTATTACGCATTGCGTAATTTACTCATTCACTTGTTGTAGATATAATGGTTTTGTCACATGCTACAATTGGTCACTTGTATTTCATTTTCTCGCAGCTATTATGGTGTTCACACATGATTTAATCCCGGACTTCGAAGTCTCTGGTTACGAGGATCCATTCAGCTACCCTTTCATTGTGACGTATGCCGGGGCCTCATTGGACCAGATAGCCGCTGCAGCAGATATAAGCGGAGAATGCTATCAGTACATTAAGGTACGATGACAAAACATGCGAGCCGAGGACGAACCAGTATCCTTTTTAAAAAGCTGACTTTTACCCAGTGGCGGCACCAGGATTTTTAAAGTGGGGGGGGGGGGGGGGGCAAATGGGGGGCAAAAGAAAATGTTGGGGGGGGGCAAGGGCGGACAAAAAAATTTTGACACTTTTTGTAGTGAAAATGTACAGAATATTCGGCTATAAACCTACCCAGATATGAGGACATTTTGAGCATCTAGCTGAACTGCCCGATTATAAAGAGGTGTTAGTTATATACTGCGAGCGAGCGAAGCGAGCGAGCTTAAATTTTGACATTTTTCGTAGTAAAAATGTACAGAAATTACATATTCGGCTATAAAACTACCCCAATATGCATGAGGACATTTGAGCATCTTGCTGCCCGATTATGAGGTGGTAGTTATTTATTGCGAACACTTTTTGTGGTGAAAATGTACAGAAATTATATTCGGCTATGAAACTACCCAGATATGAGGACATTTGAGCATCTTGCTGCCCGATAATAAGGTGGTAGTTATACATTGCGAACGGGCAAAAATTTTGAAACTTTTTGTGGTGAAAATGTACAGAAATGATTATTTGGCTATAAAACTACCCCAATATGAGGACATTTGATCATCTGGCGGCCTGATTATGTGGTGGGAGTTATACGCCTGTATTGCGAGCGAGCGAAGCGAGCGAGCAAAAATTTTGACACTATTATAGTGGAAATGTACAGAAATTATTCGACTATAAAACTACCCAAATATGAGGATATTTACACGAGCTGAGCGAACAAATTTGCCCCATGCCCCCCCCCACCTTGATGCCGCCACTGCTTTCCAAGTTTCCGTTTTCTTTCTTTTTCCTTTTCTCCATTCCTTTTTCACTTTTTTCTTTCCTTTTCTTTTCTTTTTCATTTTCCACCCTTTTATTTTTTTTCACTCCGAAAATTATTGGGGGGGGGGGCAACTGGGGGGGGGGGGCAAAGCTTCTGACTGGGGGGGGCAAATGCCCCCCCATGCCCCCCCCCCCCCCACCCTTGGTGCCGCCACTGCTTTTACCACTCACATTTATGCGAGGTTATTGGAGATAACCTCGCACTCGGTACCTTCATATACCGTGACAAGTGTGTGATATCTTGCACATATGTGTGCGGCCAGGGGCGGCGCTACAGGGGGGGGGGCAGAGGGGGCGACCGCCCCCCCCCCTATGATTTTTCAAGTAGTGAAAAAAAAGAAGAAGAAAAAAGAAGAAAAGGAGGAAGAAAAGGGAAGAAAGAAGAAGAGGAGTATTAAAAAGAGAGGTTTTAAACATATAACTCTATATTACCCCTGTTATTTAATGGAGAAAAAATATGACGTCATCTTTAGGTCGTATTGCCCCTCCTATCAAAATACCCTGGCGCCGCCCCTGTGTGCGGCAGAGGAGCAAGATCACCGACCAAAAACAGCCTGAAAATTTCACTTGATCAAGATGATAAAGATCCTATCAAAGGATCTGGCATAACATTAGATATTCTATCATTCTAAAATGTAGAAGGAAGTATTTTCTCAAAATTTTGCCGATTATTTTGGTGTTTTTACCTCTTCAACTTTGAGGTCGTGACAGGCCAAAATTTACACAGCAGTGATGGTCCCGTGAGTGGACATTTACAATAAAAATGGGGTAAATTATTTGCTTAAAATTTGTAGTTCGGAGCACAATTATTATCATTATTGAATTCAAGAACGAAAGGGTGATGGCAGAAATCTGATTCCCCATTTTTTTTTTCTCTCTCGGGACCATTAAGTGTATAAAAAGAGCTGATAAAGATTAAAAACTTGATGAGAGCTTATTTTCTCTCCTTAGTGGATCCCTTTGTCAAACATGTATATCGTCAGTGGTGGATTTTTTTTTTTTTGGGGGGGGGGGGGGCTTCCGACCCATGTCCCATATTGAAACCAAAGTATAGATATGTGCCGCCCTGTAGACCTGATGACCTTTTAAAGAAAAAAAAAATATATGTGAGAGAATTTGGAAGGACGAATTAATTAAGAGACCGCACAATACGTGATTACCTTTTCTTTCCTTTTCTTGCTTGTCCGAAAATTTTCTGAGATTTGTGCCCCATCTTTGACAAAATCCTGGATCCGCCGCTGTATATCATTACTCTTGTTTTTATTTGTTCTTCTTCTTCTCCTTCCTCAGTTGGGTTGCAAGGAAGTTGCCTTGACAGACTACGCAGCCTGGTATGATAGGCACGGAGCAAAGATGAACTACTGGGGAGGTGCTCCGGAGAACAGCAGCATGTGTGCCTGTGGAAGTGCGGGTAAGGGTTCCTATGGAAGTGTTTTATGTTATAGTACATGGCATATGGTTGATGGTATATGGTAGTATGCAGGGGCGGCGATCCCCGGGGGAGGGGGGGGGGGACGTCCCCCGGTAATTTTGAAGACTAACACAAAAATGTATAGCAAATAATGAGCAAAGGCTAGTCACGTCTCCCCCATCCGTGACAAGAAATTGTCGCTCATGGTAGTTTGATATATTGTTGCATGGTACGTGTTCTGACATAAAGGTACGTAGCATATGATTACACTATAATTTTAACCCGTTGACTCCTGAATTAATAATAATAATTATAATAATGATAATAATAATAATAATAATAATAATTATAATAATAATAATGATGATAATAATAATAATAATTATAATAATAATAATAATAATAATAATAATAATAATAATAATAATAATAATAATGATAATGATAATAATAATAATAACCTCTTATTTACCCAGGGTAGCCACTTCAGCTTTAAATAGCTGGTCTTCCAGCGGGACTTGCATAACATAATATGTTATTATTACCCTCCTCCACTCTAATTTGCCTAGCGACTGGCTAGAAGGCAGGAGGTCCCATTTTTGTAAGTCTTTGGTATGACTCGGCCGGGGTTTGATCCCGCGACCTCCCGTTCATGAGGCGGGCGCTCTAACCGATTGAGCCAACATGTCCGGTTAACTCTCATAGGCTTAATACAGGAGCCACCCGGTTTCCGTAGTCTATGGGTTAAGTCTTTGCATCTTCTGGTACCATTGAGATTATCAAGAATGCACTTTAACTTCATATGTGACCGTTTCCTTGTAGGATTTTTCTGTAACTTTGAACTTTTTACGTGTTTTTCTCGAAATTGGGGTTTGTGGGTTGGCCCTCTCTGCCTCTGGTCTATTTAAACTTGCAAGACTTCTTCACACGTTCTACCAGCAGATCGCCAAATACAGTCAGACCCAACTCCGGAAAACCGAGCACAGGTATATGCTCCGAAAACGGCGTATGGATCAAGATGAATATAGAGCCCCCATCGTTCAGTGCGAGACAGTGTGTACAAAAGGCATGTGGAAAATCGTGCAATGTCAACCTGCCCTTGATAATATATTTTTCTAAAATAATGCTGCGGATATATTTATTTCAAATGTTTGTCATTTAAAAGTCATTTCATATGACGAATTATTCAAGGATTTTGAAGATATTTGACACGCAGCATTATTTTTGAAAATATATATATCGTTTGCAGGTTGACTTTGCAAGATTTTCCCCATGCCTTTTGCACACACTGCCTCGCATTGAACGATGAGGGCTCTATACTATACGCCGTTTTCGGAGTATATACCTGTGCTCGGTTTTCCGAAGTTGGGTCTGACTGAAATACGCTATTGCCTCATCATTTGTGATATCTTATTCAAGAAAAGAACATAACTGATGTGGGCTGAGGTTGAAATACCTCGACTTCTGTAGGGTAGCAGAGTAATTAAACTAGAGATTAGTGAAACGAGAGTACACCATCATCTATTCTTTACATGTCTTTCGATCCTCACTCTTCAGATTATATAATGCAAAGGTCACTTTCCTCTGCAAGAGTGCCTTCTTCCTTTCAGCAACTTATTTACCCACCTACATCATTCTTAAGGTGTAAATGTGATTCTCCCGAAAGACTCTATACTACTTACTTCCCATATTTATCTGTTTTAGTTGTGGATGATTACTTACAACTTAATTTATTATAATGATATGATCGTTATTATATAGTCCATATAATATTACTTCGAAGTATATTACATTAATGTGAATTATTGTATGTTGTATGTGAATTTATTGTATATTGTCTTGTGCTGTAAGCGTACGACCTGCCATGAGTCGGGAGTGGGACCATAGTTTTGGTAATTATAATTATGTATTACAAGAAACTGTTGAAATAAAGACTTGCTTCTCTTCTCTTCCCCTCTCTATCTCAGTCTCTATTTCCCTCTCCCTCTCTACAATCATTTATTATTTTTATATTTTGCTCTGTTTTCATTTGCTGATTCACATGGTTTCTTCGTTTCTTAGCATCTTGTTCTCACCAGTTCTACTTTCCAGCTTCTTGTCTTTGCTAAATGGGGACCTAAGTCAACAAGCCCCGCTTTCCCACATTCTTATGTACGGTTAGCTATTACTGGAAATAACTTACTACACTGTCATTATTTAATCTTTGTATATTGTCATTTGATTTATGTGCTTATATATTTTGGTTTTCATTGTTAAACATTAAGTAAACTGAACGTGGAAACAAATAACATCAAATAAAAGAAATCAAAACTAACAACTTTCTCCAGGCACATGCGGCGCCGACGTACCCTGTGTATGCGACCGGAAGACCAAGTTTCTTTTGAAGCACGATGATGGTAACATTACCCATAAGGCATCACTACCAGTCAGTGAGATACGTATAGGAGATACAGGCGGGAATTTCGAGAGAGCTTACGTCACACTTGGTCCATTATACTGCAAAGGATATGATGAAGTGTGTAAGTATGATGACGGATGGTGTGTCCGAACACTTAAAGGGTAGCTTGAGTTTTGGGAAAGGCAAAAACATAATTTGTGAGCTTTCTCATTCTTTTTATATTAGTTTGGAAGATTATCATAGTAGAAATGTCCCCTGAAAAGGATTGCTCTTCAAATGCCCTCACATTAAAATATGACAAGAAACAGCTGAAATGTTCGGGCCGAACATATGTGTGTAGTCCCATAAACACATTTCTGTGTGCAGTGCATGTGACTCTCAGCAGGATTGAGTCAATTTCTTATCATTTTGGTGATTCCAAAACCTTACAGCATACACCGATTCTTATGTGCTATATAATCAACCTTTCCCAATTGCTTGTAGACAGTTTCTTTCACAATTCCATCTAATGACCAGAACTCAGCTTCATCTTTTAAAAAAATTGAAACTTGGGGACTTGAGTTGAAAAATTAAGCTGCCGCGTTGCCGTTAAAGTATACAAGAAGGATTCATCAAGTAACATTGAATGGAGTGAATATTTGCCATTTAGCATATTACCAATGTACTATTTAAAACATTCATTTATGAAGTCTTGAAGGACTTGTTTGATTTTTGGGGTTGAAAATTATCTGTACGGATAATTAACCTGTCCGGACACACAACGTGTCGGTATAATTATTATTACTAGCTGAAGGGGATACACATTATGATGGAGGGTCCGGACACCTAGGGGGGGGGGGGGGGGGGACAACAAAAAACAAAATGTTGTATTGGCGTAACCCACCCGACCCTAATATCCCTACGCTCTGTTTTTTTTTTTTTTTTTTTTTTGCTATAGATATCACGTATGATCGAATTGCCTTCGCAATCGAATCTGCTGTGCTTTCTTTACATTTTTGAATTTCTGTTATTCATTTATAGAAGATTTTACATGACAATGTGCTTTATTTGTTATACACATTCATGGAAATGTTGATTTATGATTCATGTATTATTGTGAAATCAAAATAAAGATCATTGAAAAAAAAAGAAAAAAAGAAGAAAAGGAAAATCCGAAAGTGTTGCGGACCGAACAGCTCACTTGAGCTTAAAATACATGTATCACCATATTTTTTTTTTTTTTTTTTTTTTTTTTTTGGGGGGGGGGGGTATTTTATAGAACAAAACCTACGCTATCCACAGGTATGAACATTTCCTACAAATATTTTGAAATAATTATTTGGGGAGAGTTTTTCCAAATATTAAAGGAATTCGGTAACTTTGAGGAGGCTTCATTTAATAAACTGTTGAAATTTGATATCTGTCTTTTATAATGATGTTCAGAAGGATAAATAAATAGCCAGGCAAAGAAAGGTTTTCAAATATATAATTGTAGTATTAAGATATCTGTGACTGAATACTCCCATTTACGAAAGCGTATGACCATACGCTTTAGTCTAACACCGAGTCTATGGGGGAAAATGAGTGTGGCATTTCCGGCTATTTGCATATGTTTACTTTTGTGAAGCACATGATGATTTTGAAGTGCTTTTTTCCCCCATGGGCTTCATTTTTATACCATATTACATACACTGATAGCATGTAAGGCCAGGCCGCTCAGATTTTACCAAGCCTCAACAAAGTTACCAAATCACTTTAACTTTTTGTGGGACGCACTGTATAAGGCACTCTCACACAGTTGCTCCTGTAACTTTCATTGTTTCGAACGTCGCCAATACGTCGTAAATGAAGGCGAATTCTTCACGCCATTATAGATAAAGTAATATTTTTATGTACATGTATAAGCGCGTTTATAAATATCTCCCCGAACAGTTTTGTAATCTGTTTGATTTTAATTATTATTTTCATAATGATCCAACAAGATCTGGGAGAGACATCCATATTCCTAGACATAGAACAGTTGCTTTTCAACAAAATGTCAATTTCTCTGGTCCCAAACTCTGGAACAACTTAAATGACTCTATTAATACATGCTCTTTTCGCCAAGTAGCACATATTGCAGATTTCTTTTTCTCTTTCATTTTTAGTTTTCTTTATTTTTTAATTTTTTAATTTATTTATTTATTTTATTTTTTTTTTTTTTTAGAGTTTTGGATGTTATAATTGTATAATATATGTAAATCAGTATTGTAAAGGCGACCCTGCCACATGCCTCGTGCTTCCTGGGACCTTCGTTTCCTTTCACTTATTTTTTTTGTGTGTGAATGTACATTTCCTTTTTTTTTTTTAATTTGATTATGAGAAGGAAATAAATGTATTTTGAATCTGAATCTGAATCTGAATCCTTTTGACTCTGAAGTATTTCTTTCTTAAATCATCGTTCAGCTCGTATTTCTAACCGGACTGACTTCGTGACGCTGGCCAAAACAAGAAGCTCAGGGAATATCATTGAGGAACTGAGCGTCCCCAGCGCTGAGCACTGCTCCGAAGCATGCATCGCCCAAACCATCTCTCCATGTAACTCTTTCTCTTATTCACCCTCCAATGGCACCTGCATTCTGAAAGAAGATATATACGAGTTGGCTTCACTGATTAGAGACTCAGTGTGGAATGAGTATATTCGAGTATGTAAGTAAACTCGCCAGAAAAGAGTAGTTATGTTTTAAAGGGATACTCAACCGCATATTGTGGACGTTTTTATGTCGCGAGTGGTCACTGTAATCGTTACCTGATCATGCCGTTGCAACGCGGGGCGCAAACTTCGGAGAGACTGGTCGCCGCGCAACATGCACGCTCCGCCTGAGCTTGAGCTCCCGTGAGAGATTCGGTCGGCTTCATGCAGTCCGAAATGTGATCGCCGTAATCGCAGTCCGACGGACGCGCTCGACGCACAAACTTTGTGTACGAGTGAATGGGGCTTACGCAATCCTGACTTTCCCCACGGCCGCCTGGTGGCATATCCCTTTAAATGCCAAGAGTCAACGCAGTGCTGAATCATTTTTGTGCTGTATTCTTTTAATCTATTTCACTCGGTTATAATGTAGTGCTAGATAATGTACTGTAATGTACTCTACTCAAATCTAATGTAATTTAACTTAATGTAATGTGTATTTATGCACATTACGTTAGTTAGTTTTTCATAATCTGTAAAGCGCATAGTGATGACAAAATATGATGCGCTATATAAACTTTATATTATTTTTTATCATTAATTTTTTTTTCAAATTACAAGTACATGTAGAGGTAATAAATAAACATACATATTTATAGTCTATAAGATATATACATAATAGAAATCATTCCCGTGACTTGCCCATAATTCTAACAGTTATAATTTTTTTATGGCCTTAGGCATTTTTTCAGTTCAGTGTGCTCACTTAAGACGTGTCTCAAAAAAAGGAGTTAAATCATGTTAGATATTCAAAGAGAAATAACATCTGAGTTTCTTTTAGATATCAAACAGATGTTGCAGATTAGTATGAGCAAAGTAACAGTTACGGTTTAAACAATACAATAGTCCGTTAGACTTAAAACCCTAAAATTTTTCTTCACTTTTTAAAATATGGATTCACAATGCTACCAAGAAGTGTTGACTTGATACTTGTGAAATAGATTGTATTACCATGATTATTGACAGATCCTGAAAGCTATATTCAATTGTTTCTTGTTTAAACATACAAAGGGCCATCGATTGATAAGTCGGTTGAGTGTAACTTTGCTGGGGATGGATGCGGCTGGATTCAAGACTGGTCGGATGATGCGGACTGGATTCTCTCAGATGGTCACCATGGTTACAAGAGGAGGACTGGTCCTTTGACTGACCATAGTTCAGGTCACTTTAGGAACCGTTGATCAATCTTCAGTTTTATGGGGGGAAAATGGGAAATGTCGTCAAGAAAAACAGCTTTGGGGTCTGGGCAACCACTTATATTTTAAGACAGTTTAGTGACTTTTATGTGATATCAAGGCTTCCATCTGACGAATTTTATATTTCTGTAATTAATAGATATCGCCTACGTTTTGAGTTGTCTCTCCCGTCTTGCGCTTTCCTATAGGCAGTACCAGATTTTAACTCACAGTGACTCTCAAACAACTTTCTTATCACAACTCATCAAACTCAAGCTGCTCTAGAAAGGAGCTCAATCCAATACACAAAATCAAAATTAACCCCATGAGTCTGAGTCTACCTCAAACCGAACTCAAACTCAAACACCAACCAAAAAACTGAGCTCAATCCAAACTAACCCAAGCATAACTTAAAGTCACTTCCTAACCCAAACCCAAACTAAAACTCCACGCAAACCCGAGCTGAGCTCAAACTCAAACTCAAAGTCAAACTCAAAGTCAAAGTCAACGGCAATTCAATGTTAAACCCAAACTCAAACTCAAACTAAACTCCAACTCCTGTTCTTCACCAGGTCGCCACGAGTCTTATCGGAGGTCAGTCCGGCTAGCTGACGGAGACACGATTTACGAAGGAAGAGTCGAGGTTTACTACAAGGGCCAATGGTCTTCCGTCTGTAGCACCACATGGTCTCTTTACAAGGCCAACATTCTCTGCCAAACCCTAGGCTTTCATGAGGCGCGCCTCGTGACACTCAACTCAACATTCACCCAAGGGACAGGCGAAGTGATGATCGATATACAGTGCAACGGCGATGAGTCGGATATTAGGCAATGTCCAATGCGAGACATCACTGATATTGTCTGCCCTCATACGGACGAAGCTGGCGTAGTATGCTCACCAGGTGGTACGTAGTTTCAGGGCTGGCACCAGCATTTTCGTACAAGAAAAAGGGGGAGGGGGCACAATTTCGAAAGTTTTCTCGTTTTCAGGTGCCTTTTAAAGGGGAAGTTAAGTCCAAAAATTACTTGGTTTTAATTTGAGCGGAAAAATCAGACCTACAGATAAAAAAGGGTTTGAGGAAAATCGGACAACTAATAAGAAAGTTATTGTTTAGTGGCATAAATAACTAGGATAAACAATGAATATCATTAGACAAATTGGCAATTCAGTCATGAGTTTATGAGGTTAATGGCTCAAAACTCACAAATCATTTTGTTTATATTTTGTTTATATTGATAATACAAATTCTCAAAAATTTGTCCAAGAATATGATTTTCACATATCTTGAACCAAGTCATATATCTCTAGTAATATGTTTTATCATGTATAAACCTTTACAATATATTTCACGAACCCCCAAATATTGAGATTGTTTTTAAAATATTACATTTTCATAGTCAATCATGTTTTATGTATATTATATTTTCAAAAATATCATATTTTCATGATTGTTATAGAAAATTATTTACTCTGTATTATTTGACACCTATCAGATCGACACCAGGCACACAATAGAGCAAACAAAACATAGTTTTAAATAACACTCACTTACCAGCATTCTGTCATGTTATTGGTCTATTTTTGGTGTGGTGGTGTGGCTGTGGAACAGATAGCAATTTTGAAATTCTTATTGTATACGATAAGAATTCTAGTATTGTTCATAATAAATTTCCGCATTTATGTCTGGACATGCTAATATGGTAAATGTATCTTCCCTATAATATGAGCCTCGTGTTAGCTTTGTTACACACAGCGAGGTTTATCGGAGGGGGAGAGCAGGGGAGTCACACCTAGGGAAGGGAGTTAGTATGATTAATCTTTCCTTACCGGAATTCTTCTTGGTTCCCTCACAGTGAGGTTGACTGGGGGTGTCACACCTAGAGAGGGCACAGTGGAGTTATTGTACGATGGTGAATGGGGTTCGGTTTGCCATACCCAGTGGGACATCGCCGACGCCAGTGTGATATGCAGAAGCTTAGGATACGGCAGCGCCCTCAGCGCTGTACCATCAGCATTTTACGGCCAAGGGTCTGGGCCGGTCCACCTTGCTAATGTTTCTTGCACGGGGACTGAAGACAGTATCTTTGACTGCGGACATTCCCCGATTGGTTACAATAGTTGTATCCATGATGAAGATGCAGGGGTACTTTGTTCGTATATAGGTAGATATTCTCCTTAAACTATTTGTATGCCAGACAAAAAGTGTTCTATGGGATTTGTGAGTAGAGTCGATGCAAAATAAAATCATTTAAACAAAGTTAAAAGATATATATTCTCTTACAAGTCCTTAAAGGCATCCTCTGGAAATTTTCTTCATCCTGTGACTTCCACTCTACGTTATCTATGTTTTTAAACAGGATTACAATAAAATCAGATGTTTTAAAGGCGTTTCGGGACAAACAGAGAGACAGAAGGAGAGAGAGAGGAAGAGTGAGATAGATAAAGAGAAATAGAGAGGGAGAGAGAGAGAGAGTTATAAAAAGGGAAATAGAGAGAGAGAGAGAGAGAAAGGGGGAAAGAGAGAGAGAGAAGGGGGGGGGGGTGGCAGTTTGCTGCGTGCCTGTCATCTCGTTAGATTGTGGGTGCGTAGCTTGTCTGTGTCTGTGTCAGTGAGCTGTACTACTCTCCCCATTATTATTTTTTTTTGTGCTACCCAGATGAATCAGACTTCTACTCACTCAAGGGATCATTCCTCTACGTCGACTCCAGTGAACAATCATCTACAGGCAACTCTACTCGACTCCAAAGCCCTCCCATCCTCTTGCCCTTCGGACAGGACGCAGCATGCTTTAGGTTCTGGTTTTACATGTTTGGTGACGAAGTCGGCACGCTCAGGGTGTATGTCGACGATCTCGAGGGTGATGTCGGGAGTGATGATATTGCTTTGGAGATCTCCGGTAACCACGGCGATCGATGGATCATGGAGCAGGTTCGTTATCACGTGATTTGATTAATTTTTCTGAAAAGTACTTTTTACGTAGATTAGATATGATTTGATATTACAATGGAAATGACTATATCCCTTTCATCTTAATCATACAATTATATATATATTCTTTATGAGACCTTAAGGCGAATGTTTTTGTTCCCAGCCTATTAATAAACCTCATTGTTAATGAGCCTTAAGGATTTGCCATAACGTAGAAAATAGACAAGGAGTTCATGTGCTGTATTAAAAAAAAAATACATGTTTTATTGATTTTCATGGTTACAAACATTGCAAATAAAGAAACAATTACAATGCACATAAGGAACATTAAAAAAAATATAATATCAGGAATAATAAGAATAATATCACGGTGCATTGATTGAAATCATTGCTTTAAATGAAATTTATGAAATTGTACGCCTTTTTATTTTCTATGATGGCTTTCTTGAAATGTTTTTTTTGTTTTGATAATGAGTTGATTTACAGTGGTTACTTGATTAATTTCATTTGTTAATAAGTGTGTCTCTTTAACTTTGATATGACATTTCTTATCTTTCATTTTCCTTTAAAAATCACTTAGTTCTTTCCCATATTCATATGTATAGATGTTTTTTTTTTTTTAAGTTTAAAGTTTAAAGTTTATTTTTAAAACTATATTTTCAGGACTCGTACTTGCCGCATTCTTATTGTAATTATATCAACACGATCTGATCAATGATCCAGATATTTGGGGTGTGTGCGATTCAACAAGCCTTCATCTTGCCTCTCCCACTGCATGCCACATTTCCATTTATTTTCTGCAACTCATCATACTATCATTGCGTGCTAAGACTACACTTCAGCCAATACTATTTTTTAAAATTTTGTTTGCCTGTGTATGTTCAGGATCTATTTTCATGTTTTAACTTGTCTTTAATGTTTTACTTGTTTTACTTTTTTTTTTCGTTTGTATGATTTTTTGATATAAATCTGGAAAAAAAAATATTGAATTTAATAATTTTCGGAACAGAGATGGTAGCACAAAACATGGGGAGCATTTCATCAAGAGTTTTGTCAGTGATTTTTACCGACAACTGTTATAAGCTACTGAAATCCTTGCATCTGATTGGCTGAGAGCAAATTTGTCGGTAAAAATCACCGACAAAACGCTTCATGAAACGCTCCCATGATTTGTATCTATACAACGTAAAGAGAAGGTTGAGTTCTGGGAAAAGTAAAAATAATTTGTGAGCTTTCTCACTCTCTTTATGTTAGTTTGGAAGATTATTATAGTAAAAATGTCCCCTGAAAGGAACATCTCTTCAAATGCCCTCAGATTTAAAATATGACCCCCCCCAAAAAAAAAAAAAAAAAAATGAAAAAAAAAAAAGAGAGAGAAAAAAAGCTGAAATATTTGGGCCGAACATTTGTGTGTAGTCCCATATACACATTTCTGTGTGCAGTGCATGTGACTCTCGGCAGGATTGAGTCAATTTCTTATTATCTTGGTAATTCCAAAACCTTACAGCATACATGAATTCTTATGTGCTATATAATCAAACTTTCCCAATTGCTTTGAGACAATTTCTTTCACAGTTCAATCTCATGACCAGAACTCAACTTTATCTTTATCTGGATATTTTGTGTTTCTCTTTTATAGTTTGAGATCACTGGTAATACAACAGAGCCGTTTACCCTAGTAATCGAGGCAATAACAGGACTTGGTGATAATGGTGATATTGCCATCGATGATATAGAATTAC
>CM046842.1:4225646-4268146 GCA_025618425.1 Heliocidaris tuberculata
GATATAGAAAACCCTTGGTGGAGAAAATTGAAAAGGCCTCTTTGAAGTACTTAATGAAAAACTCGGTTAAATTTTCTTGATGTTTTGTTGTTGTACTGTTCTTTTTTGTGTTCTATTTTGTATTGTAGTGTACTATTATATACTGTGTTTAATCTTAATTACCATTCATCATTTATTGTCATATACATGTATAAATATTTTCCTGGGTCGGCCTCCTACAAGGACCTTTCCTTTCTGGCTGCAACCCACTCTTGCAATATAATTAGGTGAAATATTTTAATACATGCTACTATTGTTTCTATTGTCCTTTTTATAACTTTTATTACTCTGTGAATGCAATGTTGTTGTTATTTTTTATTTTCAGATTGCTTGTACTTTTTATTGCAAATTGAAATAAATTTGAATTGAATTGAATTAAATAATTTATTTTTACTCAGTGAAAGATATTCATGAAGCATAATTGATAAAATCATGTTTCTATTCAATATTCTATTGAATGCAAGCCTCTACGCTGGCATACTTCAAGAGTTTAATCGTTTCCTCATATTTCATACAGGTCTATTATTGAGAATTTCTTATGCAATTGCCTTTAATTTTTTACGCCATAAGTTTTATCCACTTTACACAGAGTAAAACTTGAACATTCTGTTAAATGTATAGTCTTAGAGTAACATTTCTTCTGAATACTACAGTATGAAGTTACCAACCAGATTTGAAAAAAGGGCACATATCTCAACTAGTGATTTTCAATCTATAGCTTACTTCAGAGAAATTATCAACAGTTCCTTCTAAATCCACTCTTTGCCCGTTTACAAGGTATATCGTGCGAATTACGACAGTGATTCAATAGTGACTACTATCTTCCCGCAACCAATCATTTCTCGATATATTGGGATCCATGTCGACGGCAGTCATGTGAAGAGCGCCCTCAGATGTGAGATACTGGGTAAGTTTTTGTTTGCAGTATTTATTAGATATGTACCATTAATTTGCTAGCCATTTTTCATGCGGAATGTGCAGACACAATCCTTGGACACCCTTTATTTGGGATGCTGGTTGAGGGATGTAAAATTACAGAAAAATAGCTTATATCGATTACTTGGTTTTTAAATTCTTCTGAAGAGATTTTTTTTACCTAAGAATCATATAAGCCAAAACTTATATGTGTATGATAAAGACAAAATAGCATTATATATATATATATATATATATATATATATATATAGATGCGAAGATACCTAACTTTAACATTTCGACGGCGTCTCGGTAAATTATAAGTGTGAGGATGAGAGAGGAGACAGAGACGTGGGACGTAGCTGTACTTCAACTTTATTCAAGCTTTCGGCCTTCCCGGCCTTCTTCAGGATCTGAAGACAATACAATGCAAACATAGCATACACACTCGTATAATTTTGTATATTTAACAAATACGTACAATTACATATTTATATAAGCATAATATGGTGCTATGCATTAAATATTACAATTAACTTGTGTGAATGATAAAAACATGGCTCTAAAATATTGTACAAAAATGAAATGTAAAAGAGCTTACCGAAAGTGAGGTTTCGTTACGGCTTACTGATGTATATGTGTGGTATTTGGATGTGTGTGTGTGTAAAGGAGTGCGGTCAAGTGTGAATAAATTACTGACCTTTGACACTGTCTAAGGGGAAACTGGGATAGCAGGTGAGTGCGAGAGGGAGAAGGAGAGAGAGAGAAAGAGAGAAAGAGTGAAGGAACGCATTGGGATTCGGTTTGAGTGAGACGTGGATATATATATATGTATATATATATATATATATATATTTTTTTTTTTTTTTTAGTAAAGTCCTTTCCTTACTGTCAACCTTTTTTTCAAGAGAGAGAGAAAAAAATGTTCATTGAGTCATCTTCATAATATAAGTGTCAACAAAATACTTATTTTTTTACGGCGTCAAGCCCTATTGTGTAGGGATCGGTTGAAATACAGTTTACTTTCTTGAGTATAGAGAGAGTACATTTATTATGAATGCTTGGCACACAGTCAATTACAGTTGAAAGCTATATAGCATTTATTCAGATGAAGTATAACTGAAGATACCGATGAACGATGAAGCATAGAGCAAGTCTGATGGTGACTATACTCTCATGATGTCTGGAATCTACTCTGAAGTAAAGCTTGATCTCTATTCTGAATTATATTCTATTCTGCCTGGAGTCCTGAAGTGAACCCCTTTTATAGTGGGTAAACCCCCTATTGGGAGTTGGTCAACCTGGAGTCCTTGACCAAATGACCATAAGTATGTCATAACTGTTATCTGGAAGGAGTGATGTTGAGAATAAGAAGACCATAACGTGACTATTGCGTCATAGCTTTAGTTGGAAGTTGTATGAGTAATACTTTCTGAAGAAAGTGTGAAGTTTGTAAACATTTAAACTTCCTGTTCGCTTCCTGTCTAGGTATTGATAAAGTATTGATAAATTATTGATAAATATAAAATTGGTCTTATTATCACATAACACTACTTGGCTTACAGCACATGCAATCTGAAACTCGTTGACCTATGTTATTTTCATCTCACTTTTTAAAGGAATGCTTGATATCGACTGTGATGATCTATACATCAGTGGGTATAGAGAGAGTGGAGTATATAGTCTCAGACCTGCTGACGGTAATCAGTCGTTGAGGGCGTACTGCGAAATGGACACGGAAGAAGGGGGTTGGACTGTAAGTTTAAATCCCGTCGAAATTGAACATAAACTCATTAATTTTATGATGTTTGTCTAACCTATTAAAATCAACTCCTTTCAAAAATTTAGGAAATATATTTGATGACGCAGGATATACCCCCGAGTAAACTTACTAAGTACCAGTGGTTTTTATCTTCTTATCTTCGATTTGAAAGGCCCACAAACCTCATTAAAAAGTAGATGTGGCCAGAAAGAAAAAGAATATTTTAAGCGCCCTTTGCTGATGCTTGATATCGAGGAAGTGATGATGGAACTTTTAGACGTCTTCTTTTAGAGGATTATTTGCACCGTTTTTATAATTATTTTTTTTTTCTTTCTTTTTCTTTTTGACCACGCATATCAGGTGTTCCAGCGTAGACTTAACGGTAGCACAAGCTTCTCCCAGCCCTGGACCGAGTACGACGGTGGATTTGGCGACCTCAGTGGTGAACATTGGTTAGGCCTCGAAAACCTGCTCAGGATCACAGGTCAAAGGTCATACGTGTTACGCATCGACTTGGAGTATGACGATGGTACAAGGCGTGTTGCGAACTATACGAGTTTCTCAATCGGTGATGAATCGACCGGCTACCGGCTTTACATCGGTGGGCTTCAAGGACTTGAAGGTTAGAGTAGGGCAACTATTTTCTAAACAACGGTCCCGGACTAAATATCTGTCTCGGACAATTACCACCATGACACAAACAGAAATTCGGAAAGTTGTTGGAGAAAAGGAAACTGCGTAGAAAATGAGAAAGGGGATCTCTGAATGGTTTGTTCTGTTAGTTTCTGTGTCCATTTTAGCGTTGGAAATACAACATGAGAATGGACATGATGGATGAATAGTTACAACATTTTATGAATCATTAGCCGTAAATGCATATTCAGTTGTATAAAGTTTTAGGAAACACAAAGAATAACCTACTGTATTTGCACATACTACATGTACATGAATAATAACACAGCACTCAAACAATAACTGCCGAAACGTATGCAGAAAGCGCTATTTCATATGATTTTGCATCTACAGTGCACCCCCCAAATAAAAAAGTTAACAGTTGGAAAAAGTCGCCCAAAATAAATATTTCAAAATATTTCTAGAAAATTGTCATATATGTGGATAGATTAGGGTTTCTTCTATCAAATGGCACCAAAATATCTGGCAATATTTTGAGCTCGAGTGAGCAAAAGCGACTTTGCGAAAGGATGCAAAATCAAGACTTGACAAGAATTAGTATTTTGTGCCGGCTGGTATTAACAAATTAGAGAACTGTTAAAATATGATAGCTGGAAAAAGTCTCTCCAAATGAACATTTGAAAATATGTTCATGAAATTTTCATACCCATGAATAGCTTAAGGTCTCTACTATCAAATGACACCAAAACATCTAACGATATGTAAGCGAGCAAAAGCTATTATTGTGAAATGGTGCAAAATCCATGGTTGACAAAACTTTGTATTGGTTCAGTTTGGTATCAGCATAGCTGTTGAGAGTCTTGAAAAGGCTTAGGAACTTTCATATTCTGATCATTAAAAGTCCATTTAAGAAAGAATGTGCTTTGTTTTCTGTATGTCCTGACATATCCCATCAAAACTTTATGGATGATTGAGAAAACCAGCTTGAATTAAAACCTTGCCAAAACTAATATTTCAAAACACTCGATAGAGCAGTTAATTGCTCACTGAATCATGGAATTACACGGACATACAGAGAATATAATCTCTTCTTTCATAAATTGTCTATTATTAAATTGCCTTTTAATGATCAAAATATGAATATTTATAAGCCCTTTTTATGACTTTCAACTTTGCTGATACCAGCCAGAAGAAATACCAATTCTTGTCAAGTCTGGATTTTGCACCTTTTAACAAAGTGGTCTTTGCTCACTCGAGCGTGAAATATCGTCAGATCTTTAGGTGTCATGTAATAGAAGATACGCTAAGCTATCCACAGTTATAAAAATTTGCTCCAAATATTTTTAAATATTTATTTGAGGAGACCTTTTCTAACTGTTAATTTTTTTTCTGGGACACACTGTAGTGTTTTGGCTCTTAGCAGACCGCAAATCGTCTTTGTGTTTTCAATTCACACCTGCTTTTTTGAGTCACCTTATATCTCCGCCTTTTCACGTTCAAATACTGAAACAAATAGGTCTAAGGTCTTTTCAAAAAGTGATGACAAATTCACTCACTGTTCTTATCAATAATGGGCTCTCCCACTTTGTGCTGTAGAATACTTTTTCGTAAACTAGAATTGAACATATCGAAGGAGATCATCGAAAGTTTACATGGGTAGGGTATTGATGCATCTTTCAAAAATCGTTTTCCCCACTGTCCATGTTTACTTACTTATGTTGACTCTTCGCAGCTGATGAGAAACAGACGGCTCATTCTTTAGTCACAATCTAGGATACATCGATTATATTTGTCCAGACTAGCTTCAATTTGAATGTTTGGACATTAAATAAGAACATGACATGTCAGAGCTTCTCCAGACTCGTGCATACAAGTCTGTGACTGAAGACAAAAGTTAAGTTCTAGTCATACGATTACAGTGCGACAGAAAATGGCTGGAACCTGGAAGCATTGAGAAGATGACAAGATAATCGACCCAGTCTCGCTGAGAAGCACATGCACTGGACACAGAAATGGGTATATGGGACTGCACACACTTTGCGTTGAATTACAGGGTTACTTATTCTTTTGATAGGTTTGATAAGCGTAGGTCATAAAAAGTAATTAAATTGATGCCTCTTTTGCAACGGGTATTACAGATTATCGGCCTTCATGAAACTAGCTCAAGTATCCTCATGTCTTGTGTTTCATCCATCCCAAATCTTTCTACCAAACAGATGATCCTCTAGCCTACCACAACGGGACAGCATTCAAGACTCCTGAGCAGTTGCTTAGCAACGGGATGCCTTCATGCAACCAACCACGCCCTGCTGGTGGATGGTGGTATGTGGGAGATTGCGACGGACTTGTTAATCTTAACGGAGTATATCCGGGTACCACGGCTGAAGCTAGCCAAGATATGTTTTGGAACTCTACAACTACTGGGAGTCTTTCTCTGAGATTTAGTGAAATGAAGATTAAACCAGTTTCTTAGACAATGCAGTATAATTTGCAACGAATTTTATTTTGGCTTGATGACTTTTGTCTACAAAACATACCACATTCTTTGGAAGAAAGAGCCAATATATCTGCACAAACTCTCCAATTTTCATTTATTACCAATGGTATTTGACGGAGGGGATTTTAAGAATAAAGAAAAAAAAAATCGTTATTATGGGAAGTCACGTTGAAGAGTTTGTAATCATTCCTTTATCCTTTAAACTGGCATTAAAAATGAAAATGATTCTGTCCACGCACATTATATTCACATTTCTTTTATTACACAAGAAATATAGCAACTTAAACAGTAACTGTGTCTCAAATTTGAAAATAGAAAATATTTGTACAAAATTTGTTTGAGTGAATGTACTTTTGAGAGATGACAGATTTTATTAATCAGCATTAGTAATAAATATGATATTCGTGTAATGTGTGATAAAAGACATATAGATACTGTGTGTTAGAAGGCTGTATAAATACTGATTGATTACAGTGAGAATTAGATATTTATCATATTTATATTTGATTATATTTATTTATATTTATTTAGACGCTATGCCACATAGCTTTGTGTAATAATTTAAATATTTGTATGTATAAGATTAATAGGTATCCATAAATAATTTAAGATATACTTTTATCCGAGATTGGTATTTTAGTCGTTGAATATCACATAACGTAATTCACCTGGAATTTAACGGTAGCAGAGTGGTTCGTTTTAATTAATCTTGCTTAAAAAGTGGTTGTGCAGTGCGTGTATGTGTGTGTGTGTGTGTGTGCCAATATTGTGTAGTAAGATTATGTTAAGAGGTTTGAGAGTACCTGGTGTAATTTTTCATCTCCTTCATGCAGGGGGGGGGGGGGGGGGGGAGGGGGTACAGGAAGGTTCATTCAGGCTTTGTAAACAGTCAATATCGCACTCATATCGAGCGATATTGATTGCAATATGACTTTATTTACACTTAATATATCTTAAGACCATAGACCTTACACACATATGACGTTGATTTCGGCGCAGGATTGTGCATTGTCCGTGTGTATTTTAATATAAATGCAGTATGATGGACAGGCGAAAGAGCATTTCACTAAGCGAATTATTAAAGGGTTTCCTTTGTTTTTCGATGCAAAATGGATAATGGGAGGCCAGTACTTATATGCTAGCATTAGAATTAATGAGTTTCATGTAAAATGTATAAATGTCAAGGCTGTTAAGAGCTTTTAAAATCCGTTGACTACTGAATTCTCTCATTGCCATAGGCTTACTACATGAACCATCCGGTTCCCGCAGGCAGTGGTTTATGATCCATTTGGACCATTGTGATTGACTTCTATTTAGGAGGAGGGAAAATGTACATTACCCTCTTCAGTCGAGGAGTATTCAATTCGTTAAATATAATTTTGTTTTCATGGTTACAAGAAAGAGGAAAGAAAGACCTTAGTATCGGTTCAGAGAGGGGGTTGGTTTGTTTGTTTTATTTTCCGTCATATAAAAAGAATATACAATCACATAAATATAAAGCAAATAACAAAATTCATATACATATACAACACAAACCAAACTGTAAGATAGTATGGCATTAAATTTAAC
The DNA here is from genome assembly GCA_025618425.1 of Heliocidaris tuberculata. NCBI lineage: Eukaryota > Metazoa > Echinodermata > Echinoidea > Camarodonta > Echinometridae > Heliocidaris > Heliocidaris tuberculata. The sequence continues at coordinate 4,233,062 of CM046842.1, forward strand.
AGCACAATAAAGAACGACTGAAGAATGAAAAATACAATGTAAACAAGGAAAGGCAAGAAAGAGACGGCTGGATAGCCCATTTTCAGCTACACTTATATAGTGCAACTGCTCTTCCATGGGGACCAGATACTAAAAGAAAAAAGAGAAAGAAAAAGTGTAAGAGAAAGAGAGAGAAAAAAAGAAGAAGAAGAAAGAAATTGTGAATACTATATTTAAAATATTTAAAACAAAAAACAAAAAACAAAAACAAAAACAAAATAAAACAAAGACAAAAATTAAGGTCTCATTTGCGAAAGTGCTCTTTTAAATGAAAGCAGAGATGTGCAATTTTTGATACATCGGGGAATGCTGTTAAATAACTGAGCATCCCTGTAGAAAAAGGTGCATTTGCAGTTGTTTGTTCGGGGTTTCGGAAGGGATAGATTCTTACCACGTAGATGATAAGGTCTTGAGGTGTAAAAAATGTTTTTAGTTGAATAATTTGGTGTTAGTCTATTAAGGATTTTAAACATAAGTCTTAAGCTCCTGTGAAATTTTTGCAGTCTCCCACTGCAGTATTTCATGCATTGCAGTAACAGAAAAATGTGATTGTGGTTTTATATTCAGAATACTTCTTCCTGCTCTATTTTGCAACTTTTGTAATTGATTCATATATTTGTCGTACGAAGACTGCCATATTATATCAGCATAATCTAAATTAGGTAGGATGACACTTTGGTATATAATTTTCAAGTTTCTTCGAGGGGAAAGAGAAAGAAATCGGGAGGGGCGGGGCAATTTTAAATTCGAAGTAACATATATATTTATCCAGTCATTTCTTCCCCACAAATATTCATATAATATGTAGGCATTTCAGTTACTCACATTACATTTTGAGAGGTTATGAGTTACAGTGGGGAAATGTAACTAAGACATTTCTCTGGTTACATCCTAAGCTCCTGTTTTCTTACTACAGGTGTAAGCTAAATGAGTTTCAGTTACAACAATGTACAAAATATTAGGGTACCTAAATACAATATCAAAACTTTAGAAAAAGAAATGTACTGTCTGTCAACCCTGCAAATGTTCGGTTATTCACGTGACATTTTTATTCTTAATAATGTAACGTGAGTAACCATGGAATTGCCCATGTACGTAATATCATGAATGTAATTCAATGCCTCTTGTTAGGGAGATGCACTGAAGCAAGGAGCTTGTGTTGGATACGGAGTAAATGTAAACTCAAAACATGTTTTCTGATCTTATTTTCGTCTAAGTTGACCATGATTTTTCGACTATAATGAATTTACAAAACTTTACGTTATTCATTATCATATTGTTTGTGCGTTTTTATTTTCCCCACACAAGATACTTATACTTATTGATATATTTGATTTTTGAACACGACTCTTTTGGAGGCTGGCATCTAATTTCTTGAAGAAAAAAAAACAAAAAAAAAAACACCAAAAAACCCCCCGGGAAATCCCGGGACCATCAGAGACTAACTCAGCGGAAAGTAAGACATTTTTTTTCGGGGGGGGGGGGGGGGGGGGGATCTTGGCCCACCAAATAATCAACTACTTATGCTAGTTAATTAGCTGAAATGATAATTTATAGAAAAAAATATCTCTATGTGCATTAATACGTGAGAATAATGATATCTTTGTTACATTGTAGTATATCAGACATGCATGTTTTTGTCTTGGTTAGGCCTTGTAATAAACTTGTTTAACCATCATTGTACTTGTGAGATGTGATGATGTCAATATTATTTCGAAGTCCTGATACTCGCATGATATACATCAGAGTAAACAGTGAAACATTGATAAATATTAAGGTAATAATTATTATGAGTGATATCTATTTTTCAGTACTTATCTCACACAGCTGTTTACTATTATCTTAGCACGCAAACAATGACTCATAATGAAGATAATGTACTCCCTCGGCTCAAACGGAACGGTCCTCCGACCTTATGCTTTGGAGACAAAACTTACTCCGGACCTTATGTCGTCCGAGACATAGACCCATATGTCTTGAACTCCGTTTTAACTTAAACTCCGGTCTAAGTTTAAGAGTTTAATTCAAACGGACATAAACCGCAAGTCAAGTCTAAATTTCTGTTTAAGTGCAAACGGAATTCAAAATGTGATTTTCTAAAACTCCGTTTCAAAGGGCAGGTTTCGAATGGGTTTAAACTACACTTAGACCGCGGTTTAAGTTAAACAGGGGTTGAGAATACGGGCCATAGTGTTACGGTTAGGGTTGAATTGGCTTTTAACCCTTTCAGGAAAGGAATTATTTAAGGGCAAAATTTATCAAATTTTGTTCTTCAAATTGGCAACACAAATATTTTTCTTTTAATGTAACATGCATGGTTCTAATAAAATTTAGTGTCTTTGAAAACATACATGGTTAGAAACTTTTTGAAAAGTTGAAAAATGCCAATTTTGACCCCAAAAACACACACACAAAAAAAAAACACACCAAAAAAACCCCACAAAAACAACGATTTTGAACCTCTCAATGTGTTGCCAATGTGAGGATTTTAAAGCTTACCCTCTTTTTAAAATTACCTGACATCAAACGCAATGTAGTCAGGCAACAATAATGGATACAGTGTGTGCAGAAATGTTTGCTCTTTCTATTCATGCATCTGGTATATTTTTATGGCTCTGAATCAAAAGTGTCTGAGCTAAATCACAAAATGTGGTCAATTGTCTTGAAAGAGTTAAGATAGATTGAAGGTTAGGGTTAGGTTAAATGTTTGGTCTGGGGTTGAAGTTAAGAATTTAATTAGTGTAGGTTCGTGATCGAAGAGTTGCCGGAGTATGTGTCATAAAACCAATGGAACAAGATTTAGGTATGGCAGAATAAATTACGAACTTGTTTCATTAAAATTTACTCTCTAATAACAACATGATTTAAAGTTGCGGGAACAAATATGTCAAAGTAAGATACACAACTCTGTTGAAAAATAGGATGTCGGTAAGAAACATACCAGAGAGAGAGAAGAGAGAGAAAGAGAGAGAGAGATAGAGAGAGAGTGAGAAAGAGAGAGAAAGGGGGGGGGGGGCAGAGATCCTAAGGTATAGAAAGTGAAAGAGAGAGAGAGTAGGAGGGAGGGCGGAAAAGGGAATAAATAGAGAATGATAGAAGAGCTCCGAAAATAATGAATAAAAGCGAAATTTTGATAAGGAGAGAAAGGGAAAATAAAACGGAGAGAGAAACGGACATTAATCAAAATCCAAAATTAGCTCGCTTCCTGTCTCATCAAAGCCATAATCATTCATCCCGTCATACTAAAAAAAAGACAAATAGAACAAATTATTACCCCTACTTTGAAATCTCCTCGCAGCCCGTTTACACTTGTCATTCAATTCTTGTGTGAAGAAGAATTAAATAAATTTCGAGTATACTGTTCGTTGCTGTGAAGCAAATTAAGTACATGCATTGACATTCGACATTATTTGTGGTATCGTATTAAACTATTCTCTACTCGAAAAAAACCTGCAAAAAAGCACACCACCCATACAAAAAAACAAAAACGACAAAAAAAGGGGGTGGGTCTTGTTTTGCTTTTGTTGATTTTTTTTTTTTTTTGCATTCGAACCTTGAGTTATAATTACCGTGTTGCTAACTGTGTTGCTTACCGATGAGAGTATTCTTTTGTAGGGGGGGGGGGGGGGGGAGTGGAATCATTGAACGAAAATCCCTAGTAAATGGACGTATTGTTAGCCGCTGTAAGGTCATGTACCATTTCGTAGTTGCATGCTAGGCTAAAATCGGAAATTGACATGTTGCTTTTTATAAGCCCTAGTATGCATTTTTTTTTCTTTTTCAAACTACTGTAAAAAGCACTAAAATATTGCCAGTTGTATCATTTTACGCCTTGCCAGATTGTCTTGAAATATTATTAAGAGACCTATATTTCTGGAACAACACCAACAAAATCTGGAAAGCAAAATACAAAAAAAACAACACAACAAAACAACAAAACAAAACAAAAGGAAAGAAAAAAGAAAGAAAATAAACTTTTCGTTTGTCGTCACCTGGTTGTGATTAATTAAACTTTATAATTTAATCTTACCCTATCTTATCAATCATTCATCCTGTCATCCTAAAAGAGAAAAATAACACAAATAATGCGCCTACTCTGAAATCTCCTCGCAGGCAATGTACACTTGTCATTTGATCCTTGTGTGAAGAAGAGTTCAATCAATTTTAAGTTTTGCTTACTGCTGTAAAAAACAAAAATTGACGTAATTTCTGGTACCATATTTTTACTTGTATAGCAAGTCTTTATCGGTATCTAGTGAGACTAAGTGGAATGGTGTTTATTTGACACTACAGAGACTTAGTGACGGTTGCTTGTTTTGATGCTTTGAAAGTATTTCTCTGTAAATCAAAAATGCTATTAAAAATCATATACATTACTGCTGGCATTCTATTTTTTTCATGTCGGTCCAGCTAGCAAAAAGAAAAAGAAGAAAAGAAAAACGAATTCTTGAGGTATCAAATAGAATTCATATACATAACATGCACATCCTTAGTAATAGAAGAAAAAGGTGATATACTATTGGAAGATTCTATGAATGATGTAACACTCCTAATAATAACAAAGTAATATACATGTTTGTATAAATAAATATTGATTGTTCATGAGGATGATGGTTGAAATTATCACTCCCTCGGTGGTGTTCATACCGGCCCTTCTATCACCCCCGAGGCGAAACCACCATCCGATTACAGAGCAGTCCATATTTGTTTTATATACCTCATCCTTTGCTAAGTCACTCAGCTCGCCATGTTGAATTCTTACGCGCTGCGCGTATATTGATTAACGTAGTCGTAGCCTAACAACTGGCGAATGCGCTTTTAAAACCTGAACCAAATTTTGTTTATGTACGTGTGTGCAAAAGTCACGTAGGGGTTACGAGTTCTGTCACAGGGTTTTAGCGCTCTATCATTTGACCTTAGGTCAACTGATAGAACGCCAAAACCCTCTGACGCAATGATAGATCGAGATGCGCCGTGTCATGTGATATAAGTTTTGACCAATCAGTGAATAAGAATCTATGTATGAGGTATATAAAATAATATGGCAACCAAAACACTGAAGTATTCCTAAATTAGAATATGAAGTACAAGGATATTTACGCAAGCCCTAATAAAGAGAGAGAGAGAGAGAGAGAGAGAGAGAGAGAGAGATAATGTGGGTGCGTGCGCATGTGGGTGCGTGTGCATGTGTGTGCATGTGTGATATCGAGAAGATGGATTTGATAATAAGTGCACTTATTATTACATGATAACAGACTTCAGAATACGATCATATTGCTATCGTGTAAGACGTCTTGATTTTACGTTTATAGGCGATGCCTGATTTTGTGTTTGCCTAGCTCCCACTTATAATGTTTACATTGAACAGAGCAAGACCGTTATCAGAAACGATTCCCCTTCATGATAGGCAGATGTCAGAGTCACTGGTATCCAGTAGCGTAGCTACTGGTGGAGGGGGGGGGGGGGGCTTTCCCCCCAATCGAATGGCGAAACAAGAGACAAATTAGAAGAGAGACAGGGAACTGGAATACCACAGTCACACCGCCAAACCGACCTCACCTCGACTCCAAACCGACCTCACCCCGACTCCAAACCGACCCCACACCGACTCCAAACAGACCGATTCTTCTCCATTGGTGGCAATGTAATTTTTTGTTGGGTCTGTTGTCGGTCTGGGGGTCGGTCTTGTTGGTGTGACTGTGGTAGAAGAGAGAAGAGGGGAAAAGGGAGCTAAAAAACGAACAAACCAAAAAAAAAACAAAAACAAACAAACAAACAAAAAACAACAACAACAAAAAAAACATGATACGAACCCTTCCTACAACCCTTAAATAATGAACTTGTTAATTTGCATTTTAGCTCACCATGTAAGACAGGTAGTCCCATGATGCCGGTTCCCCCTTAAAGGACCCACCCTACGCTAATGATGTTATCTGTTGCGTATCATAGGCTTGTGGGTGGGTGTGTGTGTTGGGGGGGGGGGGGGGGAGGAGGAGGAGGGAGGTATTGAACTAACATTTGTACCTCTTTCTTTATTTTTACCTTAGGTTTACTATCGCCATAGCTATTTAGGGTTACCGCGATATTTTTGTTAGATTTTTCCTCTTAGATAATCAAATTAATCCTGGATCCAACATTGGCTGCATTACAGCCTCTGCACGAATAACGCGCAATAACTATGCATGTACATGTATGTTGGTGTGATTTCGAATTTTTCTTTCATTGTCCGAAAATGAGGGGATGTCATCACCTCTATCATCTCGTTATCTGCCTCTTCAACAGCCTTGATGAAAGATGAGTTTTGACGAGTAGACTTAAGCTTATCTGACAATCCATATCTAAAAATAATCACCTACACGATCTTTAGATTTATCTCTTATCGCTATTTGCTGCAGGCTTTAATTAAATCTGAACCTAAATCCGGGAAATTTTGCATTTTAAACCTTCAAGCTCATCAAATTTAGTAGTGGCCTAAATATTTGCTTATTAAGATGTATGTCACTATATCATGAATATGTCATGAAATGTTCAAATTTTAAGATAATTAGGTATACGTAACTGTAGAAGATTGATTCTTCTTAATCAGTAAAGCATGCCAATGTAATTTGAACTTCGTTGAAGACATCTATTATTTCTGACACCGACAGACTCTGAGGGAAAGAGAGAGAGAGAGAGAGAGAGAGAGAGAGGGGGAGGGAGGGGGGGGGGGGAGGGAGAGAGAGAGCGAGATTGGGTATGGCCTCTTTTTCCCCCCTTCAAATAATAATGATCATGATAAACAACATCAAAAACAAAGGCAAAGAGAAAAAGGTCTCTGTTAGTACAATCCCCAATCTTGTTCAATAAAATATATTTAATAACATTAGAAAGAAAATGACCAAAATTCGAAGCATTTCCAAAACTCATTTAATGTTTTACGACAGTTTAAAAAACTCTATGCAATTATTTCAAAATATACCGTTTGCTTTGCCCGCATGTTCACGCATGAACTTATATAATATTGTACAAGATCGATTGCACATTATACATGACTTGTGGTAAATGCTGTACTCAATTATGTCCATTTTAAACTCTAAAGTAGACTTTATAATCAATTCAAAACATCTTTTACTTGATTACCCAATCTGTAAATACGAAGTAGCTCATCACCCCGGCATTCATAAGGGCTGGTCACATATTTTTTTGTTTTTACAAGTTTTTTTTTATTCCTTTCTCTCAAACAAAATTACAAATGAAGTTTAATATTTCATACAAAATTACAAATAATTTTTTGACATAAACGAAATTACACGTAAACTTTCACATTCCATAAATACATAATTACAAATAAATCGTCACATTAACATAACTGCAAGTAATGAAGTTTCACATTTTATGTACAAAATTATGATAAATTTTCCCACAAACAGAATTGCAAACAAATTTTAACAAGTTATACCTTGGAATAATAAATGATTGGCATAATAATACAGTAATCAAGGGGAAATTATGTATTAAATGTATACTTCAACTTTTGTCTAGAGAGAAAGGAAAAAAAAAAGAAGAAAGAAAAGGAAAATGGAGTGGAGGTGATTTAACCCCCCCCCCCAAAAAAAAAACCAAAAAAAAAACAACAACAACAAACAAAAACAAAAAACAAAACAAAAAGAACAAAAAAAAAGCAAACAAACACAACAACATAAAAAAAAAAAAAACACTAAACACTCCCCAAATAGGACACGACACTGCGATAACGATAACGATAACTATATATTTTAATCGTTGTGCAATCGCTTTACTTTATGTGGAAAGGAATAGAAATTCCTTGTGGTAGGTTAGACCTCTCAGATATATGGTAATGACCCTCCCTCTCCGATTTTATCGTCTCCGTGGAATCGCTCGGACATCGATTTTTATTTTTTATAAATTTTTTTTTTCAGGACAGAGCTCACCGATATTTTTTTAAAGGGCCAATTGTTCTTTTGCTCCTTAGTAGAGACGTTAGTTCAGAAGAATCTCCTTCAACCATATGCAGTGAATTCAGACAGAGCGAGTAGGACACAACTCTCTCTCCCTCTCTCTCCCTCTCCCCCTCCCTCTCTTTCTTCTCTGGCTAATTCCCCCTTTCACCCTTTTTATTCCTGCTCTCTCCCTTTCTCTCTCTCTCTCTCTCTCTCTCTCTCTCCCTTCTTCTCGCATATGGTTGAAGAATCTCCTTCAACCATATGCAGTGAATTCAGACAGAGCGAGTAGGACACAACTCTCTCTCCCTCTCTCTCCCTCTCCCCTTCCCTCTCTTTCTTCTCTGGCTAATTCCCCCTTTCACCCTTTTTATTCCTGCTCTCTCCCTTTCTCTCTCTCTCTCTCTCCCTTCTTCTCACACACAGACACACTCACTTTCTTTCTCTTTCCTCCTTCCTCCATCCAACTTCTCTTTATTATTTTATTTCCACTCTGTCTAGCACTTTCGCTTTACTCTCACACTTTATTTGTTTCTTGTGGGTTTAGGCGATTGTCCATCTACCTCAACTCACTTATCGCTACTCTCTTATCAGTATTTCGCTGCTCGTAATGCTGCTTTATGAAATTAATATTATTGAACGACTCAATCTTGATTAAGGAGTATACGTTTCTGTCCATTGAATATGCAAGCTTTGCTTTTTAAACGTTCTCAACTGTTAAAAAAAAATCACGTAGGTCAATATCTTTGCTTCATATACTTAACTTATTGATGAATAATTACGTTACCAGATCTATGGAAAAACCATCATTGTTATGATTGTTGTTATAGTATTTATGTTATGTAATGCACTACAGTAATGACTTAATATGATTGAAAACATTGAATAAATCTGAATCTGAATCATGTGGGGAGTGTCCGTCGTGCTTAATTGACAGAATGACGATTTTATCGGTCAGGTGTGACCACTTTCATCATCATCGTTATAGGTACATTTTATATGTTTTTTTTTTATAAGTAGTATTTATTGATTCATTCAGTTCAATAATACAAAATATAGTGTATCTCAACATTAACATTAACAATATAAGTCGAATCATGAAACTTGTAAAGTCATAACACATAATATAAATTCATAAGACAAAATATGGTATTATATTGCTAATATACCCTAATAAAACTATTGAATGGTCAACTTATATCACTCTGAATGAATCGGAGATTGATTTGTACTGACCCCGCTCCCGCCCCTCCCCCACAAAAGTTACAAGACAGACAGACAACAAAACAAATAAACATAATTAGAATAACCCCTCCCTCACACCCACACACACAACCACACCCAAACATGCACATACACACCTACAGAGAAAAAGAAAGAAAGAAAGAAGAAAAGAAAGAGAGAGAGAGAGAGAGGGGAAAAAAAAGGGGAAAAAAAGAAGAAAAAAAAAAGAGGGCAGTCTACAGCGGCAAGGATCGGTCAAACCCCAGAATGCGCGAACCCGGCGGACCCCTCCCATCATCATCATCCTTCTTCTGGTTTTGATTTGTGCTTAATACTTTATGTGCATACATTATCGTTATAGCTATCGGACATATGTGACCAGCTACTCGAAGGAGCAAAAAATGATTGGTTCTCAGAAAATATCGATGAGCTCTGTCCTGAAAAAAAAAAAAATCGCTGGCCGAGTGACTCCACCATGTCGACCGTGAACGAGACGATAAAATCGGAGAGGAAGGCTCAGTACCATATATCGGAGCAGTCTGTCCTACCACAAAGAATTCCTATTCATTTCCCCACATGAACGAGGCTTGGGCGATTTGGCAACAATAAAAAGGTATAGAGGGCTAGTCACATTAATATTATTTTGTTTTGTTTTTACAAGTTTTTGTTAAATTCTTTCCTCTCAACAAAAATACAATTGAATTTTAAAATTTCATACAAAATTACAAATATTTTTTTTGAAATAAACAAAAGTACAAGTAGAGTTTCACATTTCATACATACATAAATAGATATTCACATAAACATAATTGCAAGTAACAAAGTTTTACATTTCATACAAAATTGTAATAAATCATAAACAGAACTGCAAAAAATTTTTCACAAGTAATACCTTATATGACTCATAATACAGTGATCAAGAAGAAAAAAGAAATATATATAACGTATACTTCAACTTATGTCTAGAGAGACAATTATCCGATAACGATAACGAGAGCGAGATGTTTAATTAAAGGTACACCTACTATATGGTGTGTACGTGAGTATGCGCGTTTCTATAAATCGTAGAGCAGCTTTAGGGTGTACCTTTAATGAAAAATCTCGTTACCGTTGTTGTTATCGGACAAATGTGACCAGCCCTTAGTTATCGATATCGTTATCGGACAAGTGTGACCAGCCCTTTAATAAAAGGAGGGATAAATAGACCTATCTAATGAAACATTACACACTTATCTTAATGTTGATCATATACTCTTTCATAATTTAATATTAAGGAACCGAAAAAAAACCTTGATCAAATTTTGTTCATTATTTCATTGCATGCATAGGAATTAAAGTTACTACACTCCTTGTTAGATTTTGTTTCATGCAAGCAATTTATAGACCGAGATAGCATAAATCTACCAAAGACAGGACACTTGAAACGAATCAATTGTTTAACAGGAAATACTCTACTTTTAACATGACTGATCTAAAAACCGATTAGATTACCCCATTTGTGACGTCAATGCTGGTCGTGGAAAGTCAGATTAAATTTCAAAGTCAAACTCTTCACTTCATGCATTAATATTGACAATGTAATCCAGTTTATTCACCCATAGTGTTTAACCCTTTGATCAAATTTTGTTCTTCAAGTTGGCATTAATACTATTTTTCTTTTCATGCTACACGGTTCTAATAAAATGTAATGTCTTTGAGAACAACATACATGGTTAGAAATTTTGATTATAAAATTGAAAATATTGCTAATTTTGATAAAAACAGTGATTTGGAACCTCTCAATGTGTTGCAGTTTAAAGATTTTAAAGCTTATTCTCCTTTTTAAAATTCCTGGTATCAAATGCAATATGGTCATGCAACAAAAATGGGTACAGTGTGTGCAGAAATTCTCACCCTTTCTACTGATGCATCTGGTATATTTTTTAGGGTTCTGAATCAAAAGTTATTGAGCCAAATTAGTGTGTGCAAACAATTTTGCTCCTTTTACTCATGCATCTGGTATATTTTTTATGGTTCTGATTGGAAAGTTATTGAGCCAAACCACAAAATGTGGTCAATTGTCTCGAAAGGGTTCATGTTTACATAATATACGTTGAACCCACAACACATCTGAATACCATTCCTTTGCGACTTTGTATTGTCTTAATGTAACTGTGATGAACTTTCATTTGATATGGATCAAATGAGATAAAATACAGACAAGAAAAGAAAAGAAAGTCTTATGATTAGATACTAGTGGCATCCGCATTACATCTGAACATTATTTTGTTCTATTTTATATCTATATAAATATCCATTTGATTAAAGGTTAGATATCTTTCAGATACCCTTTTTGGTCCCATTCTTCTGTTTAGGGAGACTGAACATGATTTTGTGCATGTTATATCTATATGTTTTTGCTGCGTAATGTATGTAAAGATGTGGTGTTCTTGGCAGGGAAACATGAATGTTTGTTTGTTTGTTATTTTCGGCATGAAACATTAGAACACACATGTGTACATAATACACATATCATTTCATTTCATTTCAGAGTAACACATGCAAATGAGGATTACTCGGACTGCTGCGACTGCATTGGACTGCGGAAAACCATTGATGAAATGAATGGCTCTATTCTACCTTGAGGTCCAACAGTTGTTCTTCTACTTCCTAAGACCCTATATAACCCATTGGCCACTGGATTCTCTAATTCCCTATGGCCTAATACAGGGATCAAACGGTTCCTGTAGGCAATGGTTTCTTTCTTTATGACTTAGCAGAATGGACAAAATCTTTTTAGGATTTCCGCTGCGTGACTCCGCTGCGTGACTCTGGGTTGACTTCTCACCGCTGGAGTTCAGTGAGCGAACTAACACCTGTACGCACATAGTATACAACCTCATGAAGACATCTCAACTCCCCGTCAAACCAACCTTTCAACTCTTCCTTCACACAACTACTGAACTTTATTTGGTTGGGTGGCGATGTCAGAGAATGACGTATGCGGATAATATATAGTCAAATTAAAGCAGCAGTTTTTCATTTGCACGTACAGTCTTTCAATAAGTCAAATACAAGCCATACCAAGTATACTATGGGGTTTTTTTCATTAGGGTTTGCACTGTGAGCAAAAGCTTGTGAATTCACTCAGTGACCTTCAACGGTGCAAACAACGGAGAATCATGCGCTAAAGAGATCAGTCTTAAGAGAGATTAGCTTTAAACTGAATAATTTAATAAACCAGTTTCAAGATGTCCCCGTAATGAACAAATATAACATTAAATCAATTATTTACATGTGGTTTTAGATTTCAGTTCTTCTGTTGCATCTTTCTCAGCCACGTGGCAGGCTCCTCAATATCGTCTAGTTTTCTTCGGAACATGCAGCGGAAAACTTGTCGAAAAACTGGATGTTTCCAGCCAAAGAGAAGCGGATTTAAACAGCTAGATAAATTAAAGAGGGCAAAAAAGTAAGCGCCGAGCAGGGCACTATCGCTGAAAATCAAAGTCAGCGACATTGGAATAAAACACACCGCAAATACACACAAAACAAGTAACATGTTCTTAGTAATCTTCGATTCCAGCTCCAAATTACGCTCTTGCGCGGGTGCTGCGATACGCGGCGAATTGCTGGTATCCGAATTGACGCGCACGCTCCTCTCGCGTTGCTGATCAGAATTCTGACTGCGCACACTCTGATTGCGCAGCTGTCTAAAATGACGGTGTAGGAAGAGGAATATCTTTGCGTAGAGAACACACACAGTGATCAGAAGTACTAACAGTATACATCCACATGTAGTGTTAAAGATAGGACTATTATAGAATGTGCATATTGTGTCTTCGTTCAGTCCGGCAGTAGCGAGATCGAGAAACATAAACATCATGACAGAAATAAGAGGTAAAAGAAAACTGATGCTTATCATAACAGACATGTTTCTTTTTGAGAATATGCGTCTAAAAGTTTGTGGCTGTTTCGTGATAAGAACGAAGCGACAGAATGCGATGAGGATCATGTTAAACGAGCTCGCACCGATAACGACAAGGGCTACGGGCCCGATGACCATGCACAAGACCATAAACGCATCCGTTCGGACGCCAGCGAGAGCGATGACTTGGACGATGAGCGTCGATGAGTTGATGATGTCGGAGACTGCAAGGGTGACGACGAATGCGTTGGTGACGTTACGGAGTTTCATTGAAAGGAACACGGCCGTTATTACGACGGTGTTACCAGAGATTCCTAGTACAGCCAGGATTGAGAACATAGTAGCAAGAATAATCTTGTGTCCTTCCATATTTCAGCAATGTAGGAATAATACCGTGACAAATCAGTAACTCGGTTTATACATCACTTTTTCGGAAACTGTCATAATGGCGCCTAAATCAGTGTTATTTAGTCACTTATACCGATCATGTGGCAGTATGATTTCCAAAGAAGAGTATTTAAAGCTTTATCATAATCATCAAGCTATTGGTCGAGATAATGCAATATGACGTCTGTTGAAACAACTGAGAATCTTAAGTCAGACAATTAGTTTGACAAACACGATACAAACTGGCCCATCTATTTACCACAAATTATTATCCGGAGATATGAAATGGACGCTTTAGATATCATAACCGATTAATCACATCAATCATGATTGTTTCTGTATTAACTCTCTTTATATTTTCTAATCCTAGAGTATTGCTAAAATCCATAGAGGCACTAAAGTATTTACGTTAATCAATTAATGCTGATAACAATGTGAGGTATTCACATGGTGAGTGTAACACAGTTTTGTAGCTTTGCTCACCATAATGAATCACTCGGATAGTACTTAGGTGACAAGTTTCCTCATTCATGAACAGTTTTATCTTTTACTCATTCTCTGGTGCACTTCGAATGTCTGTATATCATTAATGTAAATGCAAACTTGGATGATACGGTCACCGTCAATTCGTAGAAAAGCGCTTCCCAAAATGCTTCCCAAATGACGTGTTGCATATAGATCTATTCACATCATCTATCCTCTAGTTCCTTCTGTTGATATACTTAACTGCACTACTTGTAGTCTGGTTTTCGTGAATGGTTAAAAGAGTACTCACTCCAATCTGTTTGATAAAGAAGAAGACATAAGAAATATATAATGATTTAAAGAAAAATTAATAACATTAACAAGATTACTTGAGCAATTTTTTTGAAAGTCTAATGACAACTTCTAAATTTCACAAAATGACCAACAAACTGTGATAAGTAAAAAACAAAACTTGGCTACAGTCATCAACCGCGTAGCTAGGATTTTAATTTCAGGGGGGATGGCAGTTGCATACTAATAAGCATTCGAAACGTGCTCCCGGGGGGGGGGGGGGGTTCACCCCTCCCGTGCGAAGCGAGTCTTAGCAAAGTTTGAGAGAAAGATAAAGCATCTTTTTAAGGCCTTTTTTCTCTCACTTCCCCCCTGCTTTTTTTGCTCTCTCTCTCTCTCTCTTTTTTATAGTTGGCTTGTTTTATTTGTTTACTTATTTTTATTTCTATTTATTTATTTATTTTTTTTGGGGGGGGGGGGGACCGCCCCCACCATCCCCTGGCTACGCACCGGTCAGTCATGTAACTTATATATTTCTCTTCAAGGTCTCTATCCTTAACCTTATCCAAATCCAAATAAACTTCTCTAACAGATAAATTATTAAACGTAAAAGTATATAAACCTTATTTGATTATTTTTCATATTTTATACTTTTTAGAAATTCCAAAACATGTTTTGTGCGCGTTAAAAACTAAAACATACCCAATATTTTTCCGCTTTGGATATTACTTTTTTACTCAAATTTTTTTTTGGTTGTTGTTGTAGTTGTCATTTTAAACAAAAAGTATCACCTTCCGAAATTTCCATGGTGATATCAGTCAACAATAATAAAGCTAATCCACGTCAACCAAAAAAGCGCCACCTCTTTTGAAAAATGGGATCAAAACGAAAAAAAAAGAAAAAAAAAAGAATAAAAACAAAATTTGAGTTATTGCTTTCGTCGAACTGTCCATATGATAAAACGAGGGCACTGTTGTACTACTACGTAGATATTGAGGCTCAGTAATCGTGGTAATGAAATTCATTCCTCATGGTTTACATGGTGTATCATCTTCAAACATTAAATTTCAATATAGTAAGTCATTAATAAAAATGGTGAACGCAATAATGATAATAATAATGATAATAAAAACTCAGAAACCACGGCTTCCTGGATGAAACTTTTAAGGGCGATAAAAGCTTTTCACTTCTAATTTAACCAGATGACTGCTGAATTTTCTCATTCCCATAGGCTTATATATGTCAATACAAAGAACAGCCGCTTGCCTTGGGCCATGGGTTAACGAACACTTAATTTGATGAACCAAGGCGCTAACATTATTATTTTTGGTTAGAACTGTGGACGTGCGGAAAGTAGATGGCAAGGCATTTCACTGCAGTATCCATGACAACCAATTGATAAAGAAAATTCGCATGCTGCGGCAGCGAGGGATCACACATTAATAGCTCTTCCTTATTCTGAAAAAAAGAAGCATTATAGATTTTTATTGACCACTTTCATGAAAATGTCGACATAATTTTTTTTTCACTACATCCGATCTTAAGTTATCCTATATAAAAGAAGATTCTCTTTAGGTTTCAAATACCAGCGTTTTAATTTGAATGACATTGACAAGCATTATCAGGCTACTCTGTTCAAATTTTGTCTTCAAAAGAAAACAAAATAAAAACCTAGTCCCGGGTGGAAATGACAAAGAAAAAACCTAGGGTATGCTTATCGAAACACGATGGCAAGGTCTTCCAAGAAATCAACTTAAGGGCAATTTTCAGTACCCCGTTCTATAAAGGATGTTCCGAGTATGTAATATTTCGTTGTAAGTTCGCACTTTAAAAAGGTGACTCTCAAGGCTATTGATAAATTGCCTTAGACCGACTGATTTTTTTCTTTGTTTCCTCTTTTTTTTTTCTTTTTTTTTTTGCGATCTTGTTCCGGACGACTGAAAGGTTAATGGAATTCCACTTACATGTTTATCATCATCTCATTATGATCTTTTACCATGGTTAAACATCAATGTAAATGATGAACGTATTTGGATTACTGTGTAATGGTACAGTCCCACTCTCACCTAAAGCCTAGCCGTAAGCGACATGTAAGGCCATATTTTGTTGTTGTTGTTGTACGAAGTGGGACGTGGCTATTCCGCATTTTGGAATCTACTGGCAATGACGGGGTGTACGTGGCCGCTAAGGGACGCACGTGGCGCCTGCTGAAATGTAGAGCGAAAATTTCCAAATTTTCACCACTTAAAAGTAACCCTTTCTTCTGATCTGAGCCCTACGTGGAGCTACGTGGTGTTATGTGGAGCTACGTGGAGCTACATGGCGTTACGTGGTTGTTACGTGGCCCACAGCTGGGACAAAGGAAGTGAGGGAGGGGGGGGGGGGGGAACGTTGCCACGGGGGAAGGGGAGGGGGAAGGGGAAGGAGGGACCTTTTGTCTGCCAAACAAAAGATGCCCCCTCTTCGCCCCCTCTCAGAGGCCTAGCTTTACGTGGCCTCTGTCTTTAAATTACGTGGCATTACGTAGCGGATACGGCAAAGTTTTACGATGGACTAAATTTTTTGAATGCGTAGCTATTTTGTGACTTACGGCTACAACGTGGCTTTTAAAAATAAAGTTGGTCTTACTGTGGCGCTTACGGCTAGGCTTTACATGAAAGTGTGACTGGCATGATATATCAAAACAGAACACGGTAACCTTGTAGTGAAGGGTAACATGATAGCTCTTCAATACTAATGTAACAACTAATTAATTTGCTTCGTGGATGTGAGCGAATTAGACCACAAAGTGTCCTTCGCTACTGTATTCACGTGTGTCAGTCGAAAAGATGACTTTATTTTGACAAATTGCGTTTTGGAAGGATGTTGTATTTGAAGCCAGATACTATATTCAATTAAGTCAGGCTCTTCGATCGAATAATCAAGCACCCATATACAAAATATAACTAGAAATACTTCGGAATTATGGACCAAGTCTGATGCCACATGATGTGTGTGGGTGTTTGTGTGCGTGTGTGTGTGTGTGTGTGTGTATTTCTGTATAGCGACATCTGAGGGCAGTTTTTGTTCGAGTCAATTTCTTCAGTTTAATTTATCATTTTGATGATTCCTAACAATTCACAATCATGATTATCCTTATGTACTACAGTGTATAAACCTTTATTTTACAATGCATTCACATGAGCAGAACTCTAATAGGCCAGTTCGTAATTACAATTTGCGCATGTGCAGATAAAGGTAATTTGTACCGCATAATGACAGATTTTACGAAATCACCGAGCGAATTAAAAACCAAGTAACGCGTTCTGTACAATAAAACTTAGATTTGACGACATTTACAGCTCTTATGATATTTTGTTCTCCGCCTGGTTTTCATACATACGAGTACAAACGAAGGAGAAAATGGGATGAAATTAATCCATTGCCCAGGGTAACCGAATCATCCCTGTATTAAGCCTATGGGAATTAGAAAATTTAGGAGTCATCGGGTGAATAATATCACACATATGAAAAAGCACAGCAAGGAACTTTTGACAATGGATAATTTACCTTTAATTGCATAATATATTACAAGAAATGACGAGGTAAGCCTTCTCAAAAAAAACCCAAAACAAAACAAAACAAAACAAAACAAAAAAACCGCGGGAAAATAAGACTATTTTATATGTGAATGAAATGCAAGCGGGGATGGGGGAAAAGAAGATTCGCACAATGAGCGTGGGAGTATCGTGGTATAGTGGTTCATTCACTTGCCTCTCAGTCAAAAGGTTAAGGGTTCGAATGTCTGGCTTTTTATCTACAGTTGGCTCTCTCCACCCAGGTGTTAAATGGTTACCTGGCAGAATTTATTTCCCAAAAGGCACTGTGCGCTGATTATGGCCACCGGAGCTAAAGCCAAGGTAATAATATCCAAACCCTTTGTAAGGGCATATGGACGTTACATCACAACGTGATATAATGCGATACACAAGAGCGGGTTTTTATTATCATTATTATTATTATCATTATTATTATTGTTATCATTATTATTATTATCATTATTATTATTATTATCATTATTATTGTTATCATTATTATTATTATTATTATTATTATTATTATCATTATCATTATTTTTATTATTATTATTATTATTATTATCATTATTATTATTATTATCATTATTATTATTGCAATTATTATTATTATCATTATCATTATCATTATTATTATTATTATTATTATTAATATTATTAATATTATTATCATTATTATTATTATTATCATTATTGTTATCATTATTATTATTATTAGTAGTAGTAGTAGTAGTAGTAGTAGTAGTAGTATCATTATTACTATTATTATTATTATTAGTAGTAGTAGTATTATTATTAGCATTATTATTTGAATACTATAATTATTATTATCATGATTATGATTATTATTATTACTGTTACTGTTATTTTCATTATCATTGTTATTATTACTTGCCTTTGCCTGCTATAAATCTTAAGCGCACTAGGCTTATGCCATTCGATTTTTCCGTTTTTTGTTCTTGTTTTGTTTTCGGTTTAAATTCTCAACCGTTTTCCCGCGTCATGTAACAACGAGAGGTATGATGTCTCCTCATGTCAATCACATCACGATCAACAAACAACATGAACAAAGAGATGGCAACCGATATTTTATTGAAAATTTTCCGGCCATTTAAAAGATGATTGACAAGGTACTCGAGCAATCGCGAATAATTGATCTAAATTATGTACATGTACAAGATTTGGCGACGAGTATTCCAGGAATCTTTATAGTTTTTAATTTTTTTTCTTCTTATCTCTTGTTGTGCCGGTGTCACATATAAGAGACAGACTAGTTATTTTCAATTGAAATGGCTTCACCAAGAAACATGTATATAGTGTGGTCAGGGCGTTCCCAACAAAAGCTTTGCTTTCCGGGTTTTCGCCTTCTTTTCTTTTTCTAAATTATTTACTGTAGTGCACTCTATGTTCACCACATTGCTTCACATGTCTCCTCTGTATATAACTTATTAGCGATGAGAAGGAAATAAATGTCGGTCAGTTCATATCAATGTTTAGAGCATGAATTAATCATACTAATTATTTAATAATTATTATATGCTACTTTAGAGATTTCTGAAGAATACTGCAGATTTTTCACAGATCTCTTCTCACTTTAACATTGAAGGTCCACTGCAACCCAAATGCAAGTTGATTTCATTTGATGTACAGGGATGCATACAACTCATATGTTGTTATTCAAATATCTAAATATGTTTCATGGATTTTTAAATATTTTTTTGAAATCATTTTCTCAAACATTCTAAGCTCCACCCTAAAAAAAAAAAAATGCTCCAGATCTCATTCCTGCAGTGACATCATCTGTAATGCCTAGTTTACATTTGCTACGGCCATCGTACGATGGATTAGTCTACGATTTTCCTTGCGATTTGGGGGACATCGTTGGTGGCTACGGGCTACGATTTTTATGTTTACAAAAAGCCCCTTTCACAATTGGTCTGCGACCATTTTGCGACCGCCTGCAACAGATTTTTCGGGGTGTTGCACGACCGATCGCTTGGTGTCTTGCGATCACTCGCATTCGTTGCAGGCGGTCGCACGAACCTGAGGCGGTCGTGACAGGTCGCATCTGAACTTTGAACATGCTCAAAATCCAGACACGACCAGATGCGATCGATTCACTCGCATTAGGTCGTACGACCAGTCGTGCGATTCTCGTATGAGTGTTGCACAACGTTGCACGATTAGATGCGAGAGTTCGCACGACTCAATAGTCGCAGTGGGTGGGCTGGAGGTCGTGCAACACTCGCACGTGCGCTAGCGACCTATAGCGACCAGTCTTGCGAATGGGTGCGATTGTGCTTAGACCATGAGACTGTTGCACGACCGATCGCAGCACATCTTACAACGTTGTACTACCGTTGCACGACTGTATGAGACTGTATGCGACTATTCCTCGGGGGTATATATAGGGGGACTATGGAGATGATCCTGAGCAACAGGGCCCTCCTCTAACAACTTTCTCTTCTTTGTAACTTTCTTCTTTGGCATCTTGACTATTAAGAAGGCCAACTTGAAACTGACTACCGGTCAATTGTCGAGGGGGTTTTTATACCCCACGCCACTCGCACGAATACTCTCACGACCACTTGCACCGGTCTCATTCAATCGCACGAGCGATTGCATGGTCTCACATCCACTCGCACGACCATGCAATCGATCGTGCGACTATTGTGATTGGCGTCAAGCCACTCGCAATCACTCGTGCAACACTCGCATGTGAACGCAAGACCACTCGCACGAGCATATGCGAGCAAATGCGACTTACTCGTGCAACGGTCTCTTCTAGTCGCTTTTGTTTTACGACCGCTGTTGCATTTGTGAATGCCTTTCTGCGACCTGATGAGATCGATGGCGATTGAAGCCTGTTGCAGCCTGTCGTGCGACCAAATGGTCGCAAACGGTCGCAGTCCAATTGTGAAAGGGGCGATTTCATGTACTGGGCATCGTAGAGGGGCCAAAGAACAAAGCCGTACAGAGGCTGTACGGAGATCGTACAGAGATTGTAAGGAGGTCGTAGGGAGATCGTGCGATTTCTGCGCGGTTACAGTAACATATTCACGGAAATCGTACAGAGATCGTGCGATTTCCGTACAGAGGCTGTGCTACGATCGCAAGTTAAAGGTATCTTTATTGAATTTTATGAGCTTCAAAGCTCCAAAAGGGACTCTTTCTATATACCGCACTTTTGCTCTTGATTTCATAAGACAAACAGAGCGATTGCAAGCATACAAAATGCCGAAGGTGAGATCAAAGAAAATCAGAAAGGACCAACAGGACCCACAGCCTGCGCCTGTTGAGGATGCAGTTGGACGGCAAGATGCTGGTAATGACGATGACGAGACGATGGAGGTGGATGACGAAGTTAGCGCCCTAAATGAGAAAATCGTTCAGTTTTTCGAAGACCAGCCATATTTTTACGATATTGAACACGATAGTTGGTCAAATAAGAAACTGAAGGAGGCGGAGGTCAAGACTTTCGCGCAGACCATCGGGTGGAACCGTAAGTATTTTTTAAAAAGAAATATTGAACGAAGAATAATATATCATTATATAATAATTGGGACCTTCCACCACAAAACAAGAATTATCAGGAGCATTGCGAGTTTTAAATCAAACAGATATGAGCTTGGAGTTGAGCATTTATCAAGAGCATAGCGAGTTTGAAATCAAACAGATATGAGCTTGGAGTTGAGCATTTTATTTTGCCATCCTGGTTTTATGAAGGGGCTTTTAGATTTTCTGATAATTAATGATTTATGTATCTACTATCTGATCAAATTTTGGGGACATCTGTAATTTATTAACGTGCCTTTTTTCCCATTCAAAATATCCATTTAAATAAATTTCAAATAAAGGTTTATATGGAGCATGCAACAAGTGTATAAAGCACGAAGGGAGGCATCTCCCTTGAAACTGCCTATTCATCGTCACTCCATAATCGGTGGCAAAAACGGAAAGATCCAATACTGCTGAAGATGGCCAATATATACCTATCTGGAAAAAAAATCATCACCCCAAGGCAGTCGTACAGCAATGGTAAGGAGACCCTGCGGTTATCGTGCGATGACCGCTCGATATTACGGCTATCGAGAGATAAGCGTGCGGGAGCCCTGCAATAGCTGTGCGATGATCGTGCGGATACCTTACGATCTTACGATTTCTTTACGATACTTTTTTGCTCCCCTGTTGATAAAAAAATATTACGCTCTCTGCATGATCAGCGCAAGGCCTCCGCACAATGACCCTGCGCTGATCGTACGATGCCACCTACGATGTTTTTAAGGGCTACGATCCTACGATTTTGAAAAATTTGTATAACTCCGCGCTAAACAAAATCGTAGAGGCTACGGAGACCGTGAATCCGTACGAAAATCGTACGATCGTCGTATGCCACCCCAGGGAGATCGTGCGATTAGAGGGATACGATCAGTTTACAGTCACCCTACGATGATCGTAGACCAAATGTAAATGGGGCATAAATCATCAGTGAGCTAAGGAGAGACAGTGGTATATGTAGCATCTGTTCTAATTGATCATACAATGCCTACATAGTAATTGCTATGTCAGACATGCTGTAGCATCACCAGGAAAAGAATGGTAATGAGGGGGTATTGTCTGAAAGCATGCAATATTTCTATTGTGGGCATGTGCTGAGCTGGGGGAAGTTACATTCCACTGTCTATTGTAGAATGTTAGTGTAGCTAACTGATGATTGACAGGTGATGTCATTGTAGGAATGAGATCTGGAGCTTTTTATAGGGTGGAGCTTAGGAGGTTGGAAAAATATTTAAAAAAAAATTAAAAAATTTAAAAGTCTATGAAACATATCTAGATGTTTGAATAACAGAATATTAGGTGTATGCATCCCTGCACATCAACAGCAAAAAACTTACATTTGGGTTGCGTTTGGTTGCAGTGGCCCTTTAAACAGTTGTAAACAAAATGAGAAACGAAACTTAAAGGACAAAAATTAAAGGGATTGATTAACTTTGCCCAGGATTGAAAAAAAAAATCACTGTTCCAGCTAATGCTGTAATCATAATTGCAAACCTTTAGGTAAGACAGGAATCGCCTGAGTTTTATAAGCTGATCGGTCGTTTATATATCAGGATATTTGCGACTGAACATTGATGTCGGGATACTAGTACCACCGAACCCTGAAGAACTCTCACGGTTCTATCACAGAATACCGTACAAAGAAAGAATCCCTATTTCTTCACAGGCTGGAAACCTGCTCTGAAATCGCCAAGCGCTGGTGCTTAGTTTTTGTGACTGCAGCGCGCTGCAGCGCAGCGAAGAAGCCGAGCGAATTGCGCTATAGCGATCGATCGTTTTTTTTCTCTCTTTTTTAGGATAGTAAACGGGTTCCATTTTCTCTCATACTTTCACATATCCTTAATTATATATGTTGTTAGAGGATTGCACACAATTCACTGGCATTTGAGCTGATTTTTGAATTTTTCACAAAGTTAATCAATCCCTTTAAACTTATATAGATCTTACAATAATTCTATGCATGCAATTGAATATTAAATTTACAATAGAAATGTTTGGTATCATTTGACAGGTTAATTAATTTCCTACATATCTTGTACATAACATATTGTAATTGTAATTTTAACATCGATAAAGGAATAGTCGTAAGAAAAGTAAGCACTGTTCGTATTTTTGAAACATAGCGAAACAAGCAAATAATTAAACTACGTGTATTATGTACGTATATGAACAATTCCCCTTTTCACACGGGAGGTTAAAATCGTATACTTATATCCCTGCTTTCACACGGGGGTAAAATTCGTGTATAAATACGACGTGTAGTTTATACGACAGCGTTCAGACACAGAATATTTGGGTGCGATCGTTACGAGATTCATTGCTATTCATAATGCGAAATAGGCCTACTGCGCATTGTGTTTAGTTTACTGCGCTAATTTGAGTGGAAACAGCTCATTTTTCTTTCATTGAATTCCTTCGATTTTGGAACTAAAATTGACTGCCATTGACGTCTTTTTCGTCCAGATTGTATGTATGCCTGTGCTGCTTTTTTGACACATTTAAACGTTGTACATCGTAAATCCGTTCTCACACAGATTCTTTTGCCTCCGCTCTACGACGTATCATATCCATACGCTGCTCTGACCATCGTATAGATACGACGTTGCATCTATACGATGTTCAGACAGGGAAAATTCGTCGTATTCATACGACGTATAGTTTATACGTCGTATTCATACGACGAATTTTACCCCCGTGTGAAAGTGTCTGAACGCATCTATACGATGGTCAGGACAGCGTATGCATACGATACGTCGTACAACGGAGGCAAAAAATTTGTGTGTACGACGTATAAATCTGCAGTATATTTAATGAATCTCGTAAAGATCGCACCGAAAGCAAAGAAACGAAATTTTGTAACAGTCCCTATCTGAATAAAAATGTCCGATGAAGATTTGTAATGATGGGCATGATATATTTAATGTTCATTGGGCATATGAGATGTATGAGGACTTGTTTAGGGTTTTCAGATAATATTATATCTATCGCCTCCTCTAATGGGATTTTCGAAGTTAAATACCCAATAATTGAAGCTATTCACAATTTCTCGAATATCTATATTATAAAGGCTCCTTTCCACTAAATCTTCTTACTTTGAATCCAAATGTTACCTCATTTTCAAGATTTAATTGACCTTATCAGTTCAGTTGGGGGGGGGGGGGGAACAATGTGCACTTTTCTTTCTAAATCCGCCACTGCTTAAACTGACAAGGTTTGTCTCGTTGGGGTTAATGGGATTTCTACAGTGGGTTAAGTATAGCTATAGGGTACATGTTCATGGATGCGTGTAGGTAAATCGATCTTTTGCGGTAGTTAGGACACCACAAGCGGGCCAATCTAAAGAGGGAACGAGGGGGGGGGGGGGGAGATGTTATCCTATTAATCTTTCCCACTAACATGATTTGGGCTGAAATCAGTTTCCCGGCAACCAAGAAATCACACTTAAAACAAAGGCATGTAAATGAAGGACAAACAGATAAAAAATAAGGAAGAAATAAAGAAACAAAGACGAAATGCCGAGTTTTTTCCTTTTGTTTTTAATACCGGGAATTATTCTTCATTGAAACCTAACCCCCATGATGCTTTGAATGGGGGAGGGTGAGGAGGGGGCATGCGCGTACTGAGGGGGGGGGGGGCGGTGTTTTGGGTGTACAAACACCCACTTTTCGTGTTATTTAAAAAATCCTGGGTACGCCACTGGGAGGGGGCTATTCTTGTCTCAAAAGGGAAAGGGTGCATGCCATTGCGCCTCCTGGATCTGCGAATGTTTCGTGTAGGCCTAAAGGTTAATGTGGTTTCCTGTCCAGTCACAGGGAGTGTAGTTAAAAGCATTTTATGAAACTCTGTTAAAGGAAATGTATTTTAAGCCCCATTTCGCTTCAGTACAAGAAATCAATTTGTGAAATCGTGCTATTTGCCTACCCTTTTATTCCATTGATTAACGCCTCGAACTCGCACAGCAAAATGGTCTAATCCACCTCAAAATATTGAATCAAAAAGGAGGATTTGAGTTCGGATGTGGAAAAACTCATAGGTGCAATGTCGCATGAAAAAGAAGCAGCAGCAGAAGAAGGAGAACAAAACCCGTTGACCTTGAAGTCCACTCTGATATCAACTAAAATAGTTAACACTTCTGAACCAAATTCTGATGTCACGTGGTTGTGTAAATCCATTATTCTTTTTATGAGGGGTTGTTTCTAGCGAGATTTAGTCATTTAAAAAAAATTATTCTGATGTGTCTCAAACCCTATAATAAATATATTTTCCTATTCACCACATAATCGACTGTGCAGAATCAGTATTCAGTTGTAGGACAAGTTTTAATCTTGTTTTTTTTAACCCTTTCAAGACCACTGACCACATTTTGTGGTTTGGCTCAATAACTTTTTGTTCAGAGCTCTAAAAAATATACCAGATGCATATTAAGTAGAAAGAGCAAAAAATTTCTGCACTCACTATGTCTATTTTTGTTGCATGACCATATTTCGTTTGATGCCAGGAAATTAAAATATGAGAATAGGCTTTAAAATCCTTAAATCGGCAACACATTGAGAGGTTCAAAATAACTGTTTTTTATCAAAATTCACAATTTTTTCAACTTTTCAACAAATTTTCTAACCAAGTTTTATTGTTTTCACAGACATTACACCTTATGAGAACCATGTAGCACGAAGAGAAAAATATTTTTGTTGCCAATTTGAAGAACAAAATGTGATCAATTTAGCCCTTAAATAGTCCTGAAAGGATTAAATAATGCAAGACTTGAAAAAAAAAATTTCAATGATGAATATCCCTTCTTTATTAATCAAAGAACTGCATTATCTCTTGTTAGTTTCTTTATCTACACCTATGTGTCAAAGTTGCGTGGGTAAATGAATAAATATATAAATAATCAAGATATCAAAATAAAGTTAAGAATGTCTAAAATATTCATTGTTCAAAAATATTTAGTTGGCTTTGAGCAACAAAATTTTAGGATTGTGGCCGCATCTATATGGAAAATTTAATGAAAATTTGCCCTAAAAAAATAATATTCCATGTGGTCTTTTTCTTAGTCATTGATTTTCCAACAGTCAAATAGATACAATTTTTATAGTCTTTACTTGCCAAACTAAAACCGAAGCATCTTAATCCGCTTTTCCAAATAATTCATTTTCTTCTGCCAAAACAAGTTTTAAACAAAAGCCGAGGCGGAGCTATACGGAGGATTGGTAAATGAAAAGAAATGAAATATCACAGACAAAATATTGAATCAATCAAAGTAATGGTTTTCTTCTGCTATTTTTTCTTATAGCGTATAAGCATATAATTTGGTTATCGGCAGAGTATTAACATCCAAACCATGTTTAAAGTCCGTCTTCTATCAAAAATGTCACCCAACCCTGAACATTTAATATTTCTTTCTCCCTCAATCATCAGGTCACAGGTGTAATGTTCTCATATTACATGTACAAAGTTCAATTATAACCTAAATGACGTTCATCAAAAATGATAGATAGTAATTAATCATTTATGAAAGAAAAGGTTAGCTCTCTCCAACAACATTGCATATACATATCCACCTATTACAAGCTTAAGGGTATGATTTCACAACGAATTAAGAAGGGGGGGGGGGCGTAGAAGGAGCTGACGTCTTATGATTAAATATCATTCTTTTAAGATTATTTAAAAAAAAAAATGTTGACACTTTTTCATATTCACATTCACTGTTTTGTTTTACATATAGGATTTTTATGTCATTTATTTTCACTTTCCTCCTTAGGACCGTGAACACTACTGCATCAGAATGAAGAGGACTGACGTATTTGTTTATAATTCACCATGTCTATGCCTTCGACCAGAAATGGCCTAGTGGTATAGTTGCTCCCTATAGCATTAGATGTTGCAGGTTCAAATCACTTCTGGTTCGAAATTTATGTCCATATATACAGTAATATCAACCATGATTCGATCATCAACAAATTTCGTAGAAAGTGTACAAAAATAATTTGAATTTTAAGATGAGCATGTTGCAGGCTTTTAACATTGATAACACGAAAATTAACTCAATAACATTATAAGAATTAATCAATGAATTTCATTAAAACGTAAAGAGAAAACAAAGCGATGTAAATGATACCTACCAGTTGCTCTTGGCCCTGAGTAAATTTAGTAAATCGTCTTAATCATTATATGAATTATTCCACTCTTGTACAGAATACTATATTCCTCCGTTGTCATGGTTACGAAGAAGTGGTACACAAGTCTTCTACTGGAGGCGAGTACTCATTGATTCTCTAACCGTGACTTACGTTTGACATCCTACTTCATTCAAGCTCCTCAGCTTTGATTAAGTCGATTCATTGTGTATCGTCAATTATACGTCAAGATGTGATGATGGAATACTGCGTTCTATTTACATGTATTTGTGTGTGCGTGTGTGTGTGAGTGTGTAGTGTGTGTGCGCGTGCGGGATGCGTCTCCCGGGGATCAGTACTCTGGTGTATATTTACTTTTAGAAGTCCGTTTACCTGTAACTGTGCGACTGCGCACTTTGGTCCTAAGTCAAAGGCCGGTCACACCGCAAACAACAGCGATGATTCATAAATAAATATCGTTCTATTCATGAAAGGTATTGGATATCCATGTTGCCCATTTATTCTAATTACTATTTAATACAGATTTTCGAGGACACAGCACCTTTTCTACATTGACAGAATATATCAATAATATGAGCCAGATCGGTTAAGAGTAGGCATTTTGTCCGTCCATGACACGACAACTTTTATTCTATTCTGTATCGCAATGATTCAAAATAGTCTGTCATTACAAGGACACTTTGGTACGTGCGAAAAAAAAAAAAAATATATATATATATAAAACATGTGTTCTATGAGCTTGTCCGACCCCTAAATGTAGGCCTGTACAATAATGATAATAATTATGATGATGATGATGGTGATGATGAATGATACATGTAATAATAATAATATTGCTTCTTGTATAGGACTCTCAGGGAGAACAATGTTTTAGTACTGATGATAGTACACTGTGTAGACGAGACATATTATTATTATCATCATCATAACTGAAACTATTATTATTATCATTACTATTATTAAAATAATAATAATGATTATAATTATTATCATTATTAACATTAACATTATTATTACTATCATTATTATTATTATCATGATTTTTATTGTTATCATTTATTGCATGTATTATTTTTATTTTTATCGTCATTATTATTATTATCAATATTGATATCATTAGTATTAATATAAGTTTTCCCGGCCAATTTCGCACATTTGTCAGTCAGTTTAATAAAACGTTAATTCACTTTAGCAAAAACATCGTTTACCGCAACTTCTGTCATTCAAAAGTGTATTCAAGTCATTCAATTTAGCGTTTTGAGCAAGGGATTTTGTTTTCGATAGATATCCCATAGACACAAGTTGGGAAATATACATGAAGGGTTAATTTGAAAACATAGGCCTACGTGTACTCTGAACGAGAAAATTCATGCACGTACCTAAGCATAGGCGACAATCTCCCGCCGAGGAAGGGGTGGACAACACAATGTCAGAAAACCAGCATTTCCTTATGTTTATTTATCATCTGACTATAGGCAATTAGGCTAAATTTTGAAACTCTTCTTTCTTAGGCTTTTTTAGAATATAAATTTATATTTCCTGCATGAAATAGCCGTAAAAGAGCTTTCATTTGTCTTCTTGTCTTCAAAAAATGTATTCTTAAATTTAGTGTATCCTCCCTTACAAAGCAATTATATATCAGTTCTTTCTCGCGACCTACAGTTGTTTCATGTCTTGATATACATCTACTCGACAAAAATGAAACGACCTTTATTTGCTTAAACGATGGGATTTTGGACATAAGCCATAACCAAAAATATGTAGGTCCTATCTTGAATGGCAAATGTCAAACACATAATACAAGACAATACAAAGAATCATGTTGGGTGATAATTGTTAAATTGAATGAACAACACGCTTAGAGCTGGATGCTCCAAAATTAATTCGAATGCAGGAACGGGTTCGTTGCGTGATCACGTGGCCATGCGATGCTAGATTGAACGAAGGCTTTCTGAATTACGTGCGTGACGTATGAATTTGAATGAAAAGAGTGTTAATTTGACCTACTGATATGCAAATTTGAATGCTTCCGACATGAATTTGAAAACACAGATCATGAATTTGAACTGACGAATAGCACAGCATGGCGAAAATCGTTTGAATTGAATGCTCATAAAATCAATTAGACTGACAAAGTCGCGAAATTGACCGGGAAAAATTATTATTGTTTATAACAGAAATGAACTATTACATTTTCAATTCTTTAGCCTTGCATACTGGAATTATTTGCACTCATTAGCATTGCTGTTAAAAGAATCATTAAAATGATTATATGCACTTATTCTGAAAGTAGTATGTAATGAACAAAAAATACTTCGTCATTATCATAAGCATAATTTTGGTTCCTCTTTCAAGAAGGGTGATGTTGTCAAATGAGGGCGCATCGGTGATACGTGCGTATTGAAAACATCAATTTACGTCGTCTGCCTGAGTTTATATCTTTTGGGTAATTTTGGGGGAAATAAAAATGCATGAAGAAATTGAGGTCATTATTAAAGAACAATCTTCTTGTTAATCACAGTCATCTCCTTATCTTCTATTAAAAAAACATATATTTTAAACTGAACTTATTATGTATTTCTTTATCTACTTATCTATCTATCTATCTACGCATTTATTTATTTTGATATTTTATGGGGGATGGTTACAGTAGCACAAAATTGCTGAAATCGCTCTATCGACAAAGGAACCATTCATGAAACAATTTTCATTTCAGGTAGTGTGTAGTTACTTTACTTAGGGGAAAAGCTGCAATGACCAAGATGGTATTCACGACATTTGAACAGTGTGGGAATGTGTATGTGTGTGTTGTTCTATAAAGACCTAGACCCTTTAGATGGGTCAAGCTAGATGGCTCATTCGGTAAAGCTTCAGCCTGTCTAACCAAAGATCATGGGTTCGAATCCACCCCAGGCGAATGACTGAAGCCTACGTTGTGTGTTAACATGCCCTTGTTTCATAGACGCAGGCTATGTTACAGAGAAAAACACCTTTGCAACTTTGCATATTAAGAGTAGGGATAAACCCCCAGACAAGTAGAATATACATGGAGGAGAGACCTATAGGGCTTAGAGTGATTTATTTAGCGTTTCCCCTTCCAGTCACAGGTGACACCAAATACAATAGTAAAAAGTCTCTATCAAAGAGCCTTCAGGACATGAAATTTCTAGACTACTTTGAAATCCCTGAAAATAAATTGTTCAATTAATCAGAAAGCTGTAAACATTATTGATAAATTCCAAATAGTCACTAAGTATTCTTGTAGGCACTATAGAACAGGTTTAAGTTTATAGCGGAGCCCCGTTTTTTGTTTGTTTGTTTGTTTGTTTGTTTGTTTGTTTGTTTGTTGTTGTTTTTATTAGATATCTTAACAGCAAAGCGTTATTCATGCGTGCGATGAAATCCGTTTCATAAAAAAGAGGGGTGTTTTAGTTCCCCTGAACCCCCTTCACTCTCTTCCGCGGCCACTTTTAATGTCATAATAACTAAGAAAAAAGCCATGCCCCCTGAGAAGGAATGCAGGAAATAACATCATCTAATGTCACTAATTAGTTTATAGAATAAATAGTTCTAAAGGTGGAATTAATTAACAATGAGTTCTGCCGCCATGCCAGTACGACTTACATGACAATGCCAAATCCCTAGACGAAAATATATGAAGAGCGAAATGAGAGACCTACTTTTGCTAACCGCTGTTTCATTCCCCTACTCCCCTTCTCTCCTACCCCCTTTCTCTCCCCCTCTCTCTTCATCTATCTTCTACTCTTTTTTCTCTCATTTTTTTCTTCTCTGTCTTCATCTATTAGTCTCTTAAAACAGACATATACAGGTACTTTTGAAGAAAAAAAAAAATTCTGTCAGATGTCCATCTTTTCCAAAATCCTCTTCTCTTCCATTAATTTTCTTTCCTTCTCCCCTTCCTTCCTTCTCATAATTTCTCTCTGTCATGGCTTTCTCCCTCTCTCCCCATCCCCCTCTTTCTCTATTTCTCCCTCTTTCATTTTCTCCTCCTCCTCTCTCTCTCTCTCTCTATCCCTCCCTCGCCTTACCCCTCCGGATGTTTTGACTTTTACCCCTGGTTGTCCCCTTCCTCAATCCCGAGGTCTTCTTCAACTCTCTTACTCATCCATCCGTTTGGAGAGTGACTCGTTTTGTTCGAAGTGAAGGCTTCTCACCCCGTAACCGAGGTGAGCATGGCCCTTATTCAGACGTTATAGCAAAATGAATATTCAGAAATGACCACTTCGGCCTTTTTATTATTCTAGGCCTAGGAATGGTGAATGGATAAGTCCTTAGTATTCATTCCAAAGACTATGATGAAGGTAAGCTAACAATCATTGGAAACATTAATAATAGTAATGAAACCAGTTATAGTAATGATAATAGATAATATGCATACCCCCCCCCCCCCCCCACACACACACATACATACACACCGATTGCAAACCATACAAATATTCGGGCAACGGCTACCTTATTATTCGTGGTGGTCTATTTGTAATTTTATATCTCATCTAATTATCACGAATTTACATTACATATTTTTGTTTGCTTGCTCGTTTCGCTTGCTTCCAGATATTTAGAAGTTGATATATCGGCAAGAGAGGTCAGCCACCGGCGAAATTCTGTCCGTACGCTATCAAGTATAACTAGAACGATTATAACTATGAGACAAATCATCATTAACCTAATGAATGCATTAATTTTTTTAAAAATTAATGCCTCGTGCTCTAAACTGATACTTAAGCGGTGTCATGTTGGAGAGATTTTCCCCATGCGTTAGATGACTTATTTCTATATTTATTTTACAAATTTACTAAGCGATGGGCAACGATGTGAAAAAAAGGAAATGTGCTATTTATATAGAATAAATGCAACAACCTAAATATCAAAGATAAACATTAATGACAGAATTGAGTAATTTCAGCATTTCCCAACTTTTTGTGCTACTTATTTTTGCTACCATTACCAAAATGATATCTTTATTAGTATGTTACTTTGAAAACTATTTTGCTTGATTTGGTGTGTATTACTTAATTAGCGACATTGCATTCAGATATTCCCTAATAGATTTTATTTCTCGTCGATATATTTTTCTCTTATTACGAATTATGCAATAAAATAATTCATTTGAAACGATTGACCTGAGAAGTGCTATGAAATTCATTTTTTTCTCGCCAAGAAGCCGAGGCCTAATTTCGAGAATATTCCAATACAATGCGAGTCAACATGAGTCTAGTAATGTATATTAGGAGGTGATCATAGTACGTTAGCGCTGATCCGCAGTAGAGGTTTAATGTTACTCATTGAAATACAGTTTGCGCAGAACGAACTCTGCGCTTATAATACAGTGTTCTTCAATACCCCCTGCGACGCACATAAAGCAGTGCATTATATAGATCGTCGATACGTTTTGACAGTGAAACTACTTTGCATGGTGTGTTGAATAAATCGATTGCCAGACGACTTGGAAAATAGCAAATTTTCAAAAATGGTGAAGCCTACGGTATTTTCCGTAGAACAGGATCCCAAAAAGGATAAATCATCCGATGTCTGCCTTATTCCCGTTAAAGAGGTAAGTTTTCATATAACCGTTATGTTTTTGTCACTTTTTGTTTGTACTTCCTGCTTTTTGTCGGCGTGTGCTGATGAGTTTTAGAATGTCATCGAAGTTTATAATTCCCCCTTTTTTCACCTATAACTACGAATAAGGACCAATATTATAAGCCAAATATATCAAGATTTTGTTGTTGTTGTTGAATATACTATTGATGTTGACTGTTACTTGCGCGTCATTAACGTTTATTATATACAGCGCAAAAAAAAAATGAATAAGAAGAAAGTGACGTATGCCAAGTTATTGTTACGTATGTTAATGTCATGTTGTCAGTTTATCTATGCGGCATCATACTAATAAAAATTTCTTTTTTTGTGTGTGGTGCAAATGGAATACAGTTCTTGTTCTTCAATTACTTACAGGGTAACTGATTATTTCATTGAAATGTATCTGCGTTTGAAACATCTATTTTGTCAATTGGATCGCATTTTGAATAACGTCGGCCTACTCTTTTCAACACAGTGATAGCTTTACCAATATTATCTAATGCAATATGATGCAATAATGAGCACATCTAATATATAATTGGATAAACAGGGATAATTGTTTCCTCATAGCCAATCTACAAAAAAGCTCTTTAGTAAAAGCAAAATATGTCTTAATGAACAATGTTTTCTAAGTACGATTGATTATAGACAAAAACTTAACTGCCAAAGTTGTTGTATACTCATTTACTCATTGTGACGGTGAGGTAGCTTCAAGAAAGAAAGGATAAAGAGCAAGAGAGAGAGACAGAGAGAGAAATCAAAAGAGACGAATGCATAGTTAAGATAATAAGATTACAACATTTCCTCACCTCATCTCACCCGACGGTTTTGTTCTTTTGCATTACGTCCACCTACTGAGACCGCCCCCCCCCCTCATCTACCCCAGTGCCCCCTCAATGACTAGAACTAAGCTACGCCAATGTGTTCTGAACTCAATCAACCATATCATATCAATAAAAAAAGAGTTTTACATTGGCGAGGAACACTTTACATTTATCTTCAAATAGCCGGGTTGTATAAAGCATTAACAATCACGTATCCGGGAAATACGTAATAATGTTTTAATTTCAACTCAAGAATAGATGTAACCTATTCATTAAGTGATTGTTTGTTGTTGTAATGTTATCATTGATGACATCATTGATATTTCAATAGCATCTAGGCTGGGAAATATTTCCGCTTGAGCATGGAAAATACCCTCTCTAGTTAATTAAAGAATCGATACAACAACGATACTGAGAAGTGTATTTGTATGACTAATGATCATCAGTATTTTAACAGCGATTAGCATCAAGCTTCACATTAATAAGGAAATGCAACATTGCGGTCTTCGTCATTGTTGATATAGTACATGTATGTATGTATGTATGTATATATATATATATATATATATATATATATGTATACATATAGATATGTATATGTATGTATACATATATATATATATATATATATATATATATATATATATATATATAAAGTTCAAAAGTTCTGCGACGGAGATTAAAAATAGAGAGAGAGACACAAAATAAATGACTCCGTTAGACACAAAAGGTTCAATATTTCGCCTATATATATATATATATATATAATGACGGAAATTGTTACTTTCGCGCAATCATTTTCATCGTGAGAGACTTTACTAAACAGTGATTTTATTAATATTGCTCTCTATGAACAAAATCAAGTTTATGATTATGTTGTTTTCCTTGAAAATACTTCATTCGGTTAGAAGAAAAAGGACATCATAAATGTATACTAAGTAAATACTCATTTCGGTAAGAATATCTTCTCTGTTCTGCTAGTTTGATATTGATGATGCTTAACAAATAGTCCTTGATTTTGTAGATAACATTTAGTTAATTACTCAGGTTAGATTGACATTGAAGAGAATCTACAGGAACATTTTTATAAATCACCTATAAATAATTTATAAGATATGACGTGTAAACCAACTGCAA
>CM046842.1:4273146-4557934 GCA_025618425.1 Heliocidaris tuberculata
GGCGCTCACAACGGAGGAGTTACCAATTTGTGATCGATTGATCAGAACTTCAATAATTTATAACTTTCTTATTTCTTGTCGGATTTAGCTTACTGATCTGTTTCTCTCATTTTTCTGCTTTTATTTTTTAAAATTGAAATCAACTAAATACCAACGTGTACTCACCCTTTAACACTTTTTTTTTGCATCTTTGATACAGTCTCTACACTGACGGATCTTGATCCACTCGATACCGCTCTTCGTCCCCTGTGAAGTAGTGTTATCACTTTTATTTTGTTTCACTTTTTGGGAGCAAATGCGAGAGGCCCTCAAAAGGTATATCAAAGAGTTGCCAATTTACGTTTTATTCAAACTGATGGGGAAAAATGAATAACTTACTTGTTCATAATCCGTTTTTCCTTAAACTTTCACTGATCTGTTTCTTTTAAAGATGCTTCTGTTAAAGGGGGATTCCACCCGGATATAAAGTTGGTTGTATAAGATCTTGCGAGTTTCTCTGCTATTTACCGTTACTAAAAAAAAGAAGAAAAAAATTCTCTAAAGAACAATATTTAATCATACATGTACCCTACATATTCATTGCACATAATACACAAAACCTTTCCTTCATCGACCACTAAGAAAATAAAGCTTTATGAAATTTTCTGTAGAGACCAAAGGGGACCTCGCAAGATACGTCAAGGAGTTGCCAATTCGTGTTTGATTTCAGATTTAGATTTTATTTCATTACAATTTCAATTTTCAAAGTATATAACACTAACTATTGTGCAATTAACAATATACAAAATAGTTGATTAATTAATTGATTGATTACAACTTCAAAAATTCATCTTTTCTTTTTAATATTTCTTATCGGATTTTGCTCAAACTTTTACTTATCTGTTTCTCTCATTTTTCTGCTTTTATCAAAACCAACTCGATACTAATGTGGACATTCCCTTGAATGCCATCAACACTTACTCCCCCCCCCCCCCTCCTCCTCTTCTTCTTCGTCTTCTTCTTCTTCAGGAGAAGACAGTAGCCGAGCAGGACAAATAGATGATATGAGTTTGAGTTTGAGTTTGAGTTTATTAACAACATAATACTTATTATTTTATATACATGTACATTTTATAAATGTATGTACCACTGTACTGTACATAGAATACATAATATGTGAGTATATGAAGAATAACAACACACACAAAAACAAAAACAAAGAAAATACAAAACTATGTACAAGTATCTACAAAGTTTAGAAGTTGAGATTATCCTAAATGTTATTAAAAGGAATCAGAAGGTAGCATAAATGCTAGTCGAGACTGATTCCCTCAACAGCAACAGCAACACACACGTACATTCTTTCCAATTTGTATGCATTAATGGAACATCTACCCTGAGAGTAAATCTCCCGACATTGGCCTCGCGATGCCCTTTGAAAGGGGAATCGAATGTCTGGAAGATAGCGAACTCATTTTTCGGATGGGATGATAGTGCGTATATAGAGAGTATATAGAGCGTATATATTGATCAATCCTGGGTTTTTCTCTTCTTCTTCGCTTGAATCTTCTGCTTCTTCGATTCTTGTCTTGCTTTCATCTCTCCTTTTCGTTATTTCAAGGAACTTTACGTCTCTTTCTACTTAGCTCCCCTCTGGCCCCCTCTTCCCTTCCCCTCCCCTCCAACTCCCCTCCCCTTCTGCCTCTTTCTCTGTCTCTCTGTCTCTCTGTCTCTCTCTCCCTGTCTGTCTCTCTCTGTCTCTCTGTGTGTGTCTCTCTCTCCCTGTCTGTCTCTCTCTGTCTCTCTGTGTCTCTCTCTCTCCCTGTCTGTCTCTCTCTGTCTCTCTGTCTCTCTCTCTCCCTCTCTGTTTCCCTCTGTCACTTTGTTTCCTCCACTCCCCCCTCTCTCTCTCACCATCGATCATTTTCTCCTTTCCCCTTCCCCGTAGCTCTCTCTCTCTGATACCCTGTCTCTTTCTTAAATCGCTCCCTCCTCTTTCCCCCTCTCTCTCCCTCTCTCTCACACCCTTACCCGTTTTCTCCTCCCCCCTCTCCCCCTATCTCTCTCTGTCACCCTGTCTCTCCTTCCCCCCTCTCTCCCTCACCCTCTCTCTCACACCCTTACCCGTTTTCTCCTCTCCCCTCTCCCCCTATCTCTCTCTCTGTCACCCTGTCTCTCCTTCCCCCCTCTCTCTCCCCCCCCCCCTCTCTCTTTCCCTCAGCCTCTTCTCTCTCTCTCACACTCGCTCCCCTTTCTCCATTATCTTATACCTTTAGTCTGTCAGCATCCCGACGTTGCTTGAGCAGCCTAATATAACGAAATCTATCACGACAAATGAAAACCCATACCATCCTAGAAAAGATAGAAAAACAAAACAAAGAAAAACCAAACTGGAGAATAGCTGACAGCAATCACTGCTATAGCCAAAACAATTCTAAAGAGGAAAGACATAAACTTAATATCCGTTGTTCAGTAGAGGGAAATGTCAAATGTGCGTGTCGCTTCAAGTAGTTTATATGTTACCCTTATATAATATTTGACTTTTTGTTTTTCTTGCTTCAATCGTGCCGACGTTATTTTAAGATAAACTGAGTCGGATTTATAGAGTTGAAAATGAAAAAAAAAAAAATATATGTCAAATGATTGTCCTATTTGAAATGTTTCCTTTCCATTGATATCAAGTAGCTTTAATGTTTCCAAAGCCCTGCCGAATTGTCTCTGTGTCTTTGAATCTCATTCGATCTCAATCATCGCTTTCTGTCAGTTTGTTGAGGAATAACCTTAAATATAAACTTAAAATACTTAGCAGACTGAATAAACACAAGCAACTAATATAAACAGGAACAAAGTGCACAGAATAACATAGTATATATCTTATAAAATTTTCTTTGCATGTGTTTGCGTTTATTTCTCCTCTATCTGGCCGTCATTCGTGTATTCAGTATTTTCTGTTATTATTATTATTATTATTATTATTATTATTATTATTATTATTATTATTATTATTATTATTATTATTATTATCATTAAGTTTTTGGGGGGGGGGGGGGTCTTCTCAATATCTCTTTCTCTATAGTAATTTCTCTTTTTTTTTGTGTTCCTTCTGGATATCGCTTTCTCTGTCGTAATTTTTTCCTCTTTTTTTGTTTCTTCTCTCTCTCTCTTTCACTTTAGTATCTTCCTTTTCTACTTCTTCTAAATATCCCTTTCTCTATCGTATTTTCTTTTCCCTTTTAATTTCTTCTGCATATCTCTTTCTCTATAAACCTTAGAGGAGGCAGGCGAAGGAGGGCAGTTGGTAATCGCTTACCGGAGACCTAAATAAGTGATCCCTGGCGGCTTAACTCTCCTGCATCATATACATTTCCCGCTACTTATAAACCGTTTCTCCTCACTCGATAAGACGAGGATGGCATCTTTTCCCCTCTTACATCCACGTTACCATAGTAACGGTGTAGTTACTCCGACACTGCTTCATATCTGTTACTCAGGTTTGCGGGGCGGGTGACCTTGCTTTTCGTAATCATTGTTCAGAGAGATAGGGTGTCCTGTCTTTTCGTAATGATTGTTCAGAGAGATAGGGTGTCCTGTCTCCAAAAACAAAAAAGATTTCGTGAAACCTTACACGGAATGCAAAGATTGGAGAAGAGAATGGATGCCAATTAAGAAAAGTAAGGCAGAGTAAAGAGCTGATGAAGAAAATCAACTTGAATTTCTTTATATCACGCCCCCTTTTTTTCACGTGTAGCTCATCCCTTTATTACGTCATAATTTTAATGCTGTCCGCTTTTCCCGCCATTCAGAGCTCTTTCGTTTTTGCTTTTGGAGCAAAAGGCGACTTCATTCTACGGGATCAAATTTTGTTTCTTTTTCTTCTCAATTTTGATTCACAACTAGTAAACGTTTTTGCTCTGAAACACTTGCATTTGTTGTGTGTGTATGGGGGGGGGGGGGAGGGGCACATGTTAAGTGTTGATATTTCATAGATAAGTTTGTTTGTAAGTCATTTAATCGCAAAATAACAGACGATTTGTGATTTTTATAAAAAGAGAACAGCATTTTCAAAAGAGAAAAACTTATTAAACTGGCTGGACATATATCCCAATTTAAAGTGTCCACTTACAACTTCTAACGATAATTGAAAAAAGAAAATATCGATTTTGTTTCAGACAAGCGATTGTTTTTAGAAAGAAACATTGTCACCAAGGCTATTGATCTATAGTCTGTATTTTTGAATAATTTGTCAAGCGACGTATTTCTCATTCTTTTTGCCCGTCTCCCGGCCTCCCCCATCCGACCATCGTCAGGAAGCCGGCGTTGTTGTCAAAATGATCTTGATCTAAGGTTCATCACGAGTCTTCTGATCAATACAACATCCCTGACCTTCAACTATTCACACTTGATCACCTTTCTTGAAAAAAGGGGCGTCGCCCAAGGAGAGGAGAGGAGGGTCGACCCCCCCCCCTCTTTACCATATCTCGTGGTACCAGACTTTACTTTTTCTTAATTTGATGACTTTGTAAAAAAGAGAGGAAGAAAAAATATCGGTTAGGACATATGACATACTGCTTTTAGTTTTTGACAATACAAGGAAAAAAATCGTATCGCCCGCCCCCTCCTCGCCGCCCTTTCTAAATGTCCAGAAAACGCCCCTTTGTGGGAATCCTACTCGGTTTGAAATGCAGAGTGACGTGTTGTTATCTCTCTTTAGTTTCATGCTCTAGAGGGGTACTCTCGATTTTTTTATCCATATACATGTATATGATCTTTCTAGGAAAGCATGATGTCTACGTCATAATGGGAGTAACCTGATTCGATCCAAAATATATTTTACTCCCTGGCCGCTTTTGACAATCCCCTTAATCTCCAGGTGCTTAAACAAATATTATATTGAGATTTTTCATGAGATCAATATGATAATCTATCTCTACCTCCTTTTTCCGTGTTCTTCTTAAATATGCCTTTTTTTTTCTTTATTGCAATGGCCGTTCCATTTTGAGGCCGCCATCGACATCGAGAAACTCGTATACTATATATATTTTGTTTCTGCCCTTGTTATTACCTCCATATTTTCTTTGAAATGAAGTGACAAGTACTATCACCACTGGTAACATAATTGTCACGTAGTCAACCTTTATATTTAGCTAATAATAGATATCCAGTTATGATCGAAACGAAATGCCAATCGAAAATAAAATAAGAATAACATTACTTCCTCTCATGACATACGCATCATGCTTTCCTAGAAAGATCATATATGTATATATGGATGAAGAAATTAAAGGTTGTCCTATATTTTCTTTTTTTTAATCGAGAATATAAGCTGTAAGTCCTGAAACTTTGATACTCTTCTTTTTGCCTCGCTTTGTAATGTCCTTTTCTTGTTTCTTGTTGATGTAGAATCAGTTTTCGTATAATTGTTCTTAACAATAATTCATATTATATTTTGAAGTTTTAGCTCTATTTTAATGTTTTGGGGGATTGACCTTAGACAGGTCAAATGGCCTCTGTCAATCCCTCCACATTTTGATTTGTCTTGCTGCATTTTATCTATTTTCTAGTATGTATGTACATGTATACTTGTTCCTGATGTTTTTATTTCAATCAATTTGTTGAAAATAAATGAAATGAACTGAATAGTGGACCACCTTTTTACGTTGTCACTGTATTTGCCTGCATGTATAGACTATTAATGACGTAGAGACGTTTTGGGAGGAGGAGGGGGGGGGGGGGGGCTGGGGGATGTAAGGTACATATTCATTTTTTTTACTGGTGAGTTGTAAAGCTGGATTTATATATTGAACCTCGTGCCAAACGATTATATTAAGGAGTTGTATTAACTCGTTGATAATATTGAAGTGATTTGGAAACTTTGTAGAGGCTTGATAAAATCTGAGCTGCCTGGCCTTACATGCTATCAGTGTATGTAATATGGTGTAAAAATGAAGCCCAGAAAAAAAAAGCACTTCAAAATCATTTGTGCTTCACAAAAGTAAACATATACAAGTGACAGGAAATGCCAGACTCATTTTCCCCATAGACTCAGTGTTAGACTAAAGCGTATGGCCATACGCTTTCGTAAATGGGACTATGAAAACCTTTCTATCCTGGCTATGTATTTATCCTTCTGAACATCATTATACAAGGCAGATATCAAAATTCAACAATTTATTAAATCAAGCCTCCACAAAGTTACCGAATCCCTTTAATCAATCCATTCTTTTCTCTTTGGCTTTTTCTCTCTCTGACTCTGATGCTCACCATCTCTATCAGTCTATAACTTGCCGGGGGAGGTCACGTGACCTCTCCTTATAAGTGGTGAGTTGTCGAGCAGAATTAACATTTATAAGGTGATTCACACGCAGGTGCGTTATATCAATCATTTTCTCCTTGCGTTATCTCTCCCTCTCTCTCTGACTCTTCTTATCTTCTATACAAGTTACCATGGGGAGGGGGGGGGGGGGGGGACTTGTAAGCTATCCACTCTCCATCACGAAATACGACATCTTTAGGAGGCAATGAATCAGTACATGGGAGAAAACTGTTTTTTGACCGAGAGGCAAAAAGAACCCACTTCTCGTGAAACGCTGCTAATGTAGGTGCATGTATAACGATTGATTCAGTTACATGTATAAAGTTTGGAGGTTTGATAGACGTAGGGTTACAGGTGTTTTGCCGCAGGATACCCTTTATAACACCTATGGTATTTCCATAGGGGACAGTGACGTGTGATATGAACTCCTGGTATTTACGTCTGACCTACTTTCTTGCCATTACAGGGAAAATGTTGTTTTATTGGGTGATGAGGTAAAGGGACTCAACCCTTAAAGCTCATGTAGAGTATTGGTAGCAAAAAGAAAATTGGAAAGAAACATGTTAAATATAGTCTCATGTTGTTCTCCTTGTATCAAAAGATGTCTGTAAGAGATCATTTGGTATTCCATCTATGATTTCTAGTGAATTTCAGTGTAAATATCTGTAAGGAATGCTTGATCACTGCCATTATGCTAGGACCCTTCCACCCCGACGGCTCCCCGCACAGCAATCTTGGGGCTTCGCAAAGAGACAGCGTGTGTGCACTGTCATATTGTTTTTACACGTGTGTGTACAGTGTATAGCACATGCTGCCTTTGTTGGGATTTTACGTGCCTGTCCCGGCACATAAATTAGTTTTTGCCTCTTATTTGTTTAATATTAAACTTTAGGAGGAGAAATCTTCACAGTGTCTTAGTATTGCTAGAATCTTGCTATTTATCAACAAAAATTGAAGAAATCTGACGAACAGTTTTGAGGGCTTACCAAAACTTTACATGACCTTTAAGATATAACCTGTAGCATAATTATGCTACAGCGTCACGTCTTGTCATGCTTGAAAAAATGTAATTCTTGAGTGTATGTCTCAACAAGATACAGTGATTGTCATAGGCTACTGAATTATTTTTCTAACGAAATATTTGTATGATCTGCAGTTATAAATCTTTGTTTAAAAAAAAAAAGATAAATAACCTGCAATGGAAAACACTAACCAAGGTATGAAAACAACGGACTACTGGCATTTTACTGATTTACCAATCGTA
Organism: Heliocidaris tuberculata; assembly: GCA_025618425.1. Classification (NCBI taxonomy): domain Eukaryota; kingdom Metazoa; phylum Echinodermata; class Echinoidea; order Camarodonta; family Echinometridae; genus Heliocidaris; species Heliocidaris tuberculata. The sequence continues at coordinate 4,280,703 of CM046842.1, forward strand.
TTGTATTGTAATACATTGCTTGTACTTAAGAGTAACCGGTTGACCCAACTGTGCTGAAAATCAGGTACATAGATTTTAAAGCTTTACACACGGATATATATTAAAAGAAATGTCACTATTAGACGGTAGTATCTTTTATTGTCCTCCTTTATTTGTCAAGCTGTGTTCGAGGAACATTTCTTACAATATATATATATATATATATGAGACTACACTGCAGAATTTGTCTAAAAGTTTTTACTCTATTTGGAACATGAGGCATTTCACATTTATGACTTTTATGCGACATTGCTACTATGGTGTTCTTCCACCAGGGGAAAAAATGAGAAAGCTCACTAATTATTTGTATCTTTCCTAGAATTCAACTTTCTCTTTATCACCTACTGTGACGTCAAAAAAAAAAAAAAAAAAAAAAGAATCCCGTGGTAAATTTCGTTTGCTGCTCACTTGTGATCTCATGTTTCGCTTTAATTACGGTTCTTATTGTCTACTTGAAAATGTCAAATCTTCAACCAGAGAGAAGTAAAACGTTGCAGAATTTGATGGATGACAATGGAATTACTTGTTTCCTGGTTCACTGTATATGTTGTATATACAATGCATTCGTCAATAGAGTGATGTAACCAAATTGGAGATGAGGAACGTGTCCCATTTCCTCATCAGACGTTCTATATAAGGAATTAAAAGTGAAAGTAAGAGAGAGAGAGAGGGGGGGGGGAGAGAGAAATGGAAAGGGAAAAAGAAAGAGAAAGAGAAAGAAAGAGAGAGAAAGAAAGACAGATAGAGGGAGAGAGGGAGATATGGAAAGGGAAAAAAGAAAGGGAGAAAGAAAGATAGATAGATAGATAGATAGAGAGAGAGAGAGAGAGAGAGAGAGCGAGAGGGGGATATGGACAGGGAAAGAAAGAGACAGACAGACAGACAGAGAGAGACAGAAAAAATAAACGAAGAAGGAAAATAAATGCGAAAAGAAGATAATACAAATCTCCCAGACCCACCCCCCCCCCCCCGGTTTCAAGACTGGTCCCCTGATCTTATTAATTTTTATTCTCGAAAGATAGTGGTGTTATCTCCAAAATAGTCGAAATCATGGTCTTCTTTTTAATCAGATTAAAAACTCCTTCTCCACCAAAACTTTAAAACTCGGCCTTCTTGAAATTTCCGCCTAAAAAACTACCGAAAAGTAAGTCACAAAGTTGGGTAGTGATTTTGTAAACTGCTATCATTTAATCATTTAATCACTCTTCCACTTATTCTTTTAAAGCTCTCACTGACCCCCCTCTCTCATTATCATTTTTTTTTTTTTATGTTGCTTTCATCAAAATGAAAATTCATGTAACAAAGGACCCCTTTCAATGTAATGCACGTTACACATAAGTCGTCATTTGTTAACGTAGGATTGGCAGAGGCGTCGGAACGTCGGGCTCGGACAATGGAATTGGGAGGGCACCTTTTGTTGGTACCCCTCCACTTCCATTGTCCGAGCCCGACGTTCCGACGCCTCTGGCAACTGACATTAGTGTGTCATTAAGTGCAATTTTTTCGTTGAATTACTTGCACGTATCCTAACCCCTCCATGCTACCTAGGTAATGACGCAAGCGAAATGGCGTATCGTGTTCAACAATAGCGTTATTATCTGCGGCAATAAATCCTACGAAGGCAAGTGACCACTACATTAATAATTTGAAACAATGTTTGTTCTTTTTTTAGTTCTTGTTCAAATTTTTCACTCAGCGCGTCAAAGGCTCTGACGGTGACTGGACACAGTCTTAAAGTAAAACAGAAAATGATGAGTAAAGCCCGACTCACACTAAGCGTCATTTTGATTGCGTCAGTACCTGCGCTAATAGAGCCTGTGAAAACAATCGACCTATACACCAGTTATTAAGAATATTATTTGTACTTGTTCATTTATAATCACCTTTGAAACGATATCACTCTTTCATTCAATTCAATTCAAAGTTTATTTTCACTCAAACATACAAGAAAAAAGAAAAGAAAGAAGATCACTATACAGACCAGAATAGTTGACACCTTAGTACATGTACTTTCAACCCTTGTAACCCCCGCCCCCCCCCCAAATAAAAAAGAAAAGAAAGAAAGAAAGAAAGAAAGAAAGAAAGAAAGAAAGAAAGAAAGAAAGTAAAGAAAAAATTAAAACAACCCCCCCAAAAAAAAAACAACAACAAACAAAACAAAACAAAACCAAAAACAAAACAAAACAAAAAACAAATATACAACAACAACCAGAATAGGCAGAGGAAAAGGAAGATGACCAGAAAGAGAGAGAGAGAGAGAGAAAGAGAGCGGGGGGGGGGGGGGAAGAAAGGGAGAGGAAAGAGAAAAGAAAGGGGTCAGAAGCAAAAGAATGAACTCAGACAGATAATAGAATAGAGGGAAATGCAGATAGAATCGTCAGAGAAGAAAGCAGTTTGAAAAGTTGAGGATTGAAGAACAGTAAGCTACACAGATAGCACAATAGAGCAAAAGGAAGGTCGTCGACCGGTCCATTTTAAAGCATTTCTAAAAAGAAAAAAAAAAACTATGTTTGAATAGACTTTTAAAACAAGACGTACCAACAAAAACAAAACAAAACAAACAAAACAAAACATTGTTTTGCTTTGTTTTGTTTTTTTTATTAAAAGGGAGAAGTCGAGCAAAATTCATGAATGAAATCTATGTTTATGTCTATACAATCATGACAATAAATTAAAATTGGTTGTGATAATAATCAAATTTGATTGCTTGCCATTATAACATGTACCAACAACAAAGTCAACAAAGGTCACTGACGCGGTCCTCGTGTGTGAACCCTGTGATTTGTACTGTTCTTTTACACGTCTCGAAAAAGTGATATTGTTTAAATAATGAATGCAAAATGACCAGACAAGTTTATGCAATACTTTAAATTATTGGTGAACAGGTTAATTGCCTTCAAAGACTCGATCAGCGCAGGTACTGGCGCAATCGAAATGACGCGTCGTGTGAGCCAGTCTTTGCGGGAGCAGCGTCAACATACTCCATGTGCAAAGTCTACCTCTAGTTTCCTGTCGAACGCCATATCAATTCTATTTTAGGCTGTATATTATGCTATGTTCCTCTTAACGAGCTAGCCGAAGGAACTCGCTTTCAGGAAAATCAATCACTAAAATGCACTCAACTTTGATGTATCGGGCTTACGGGAGATAGAGAGAGAGAGAGAGAGAGAGAATAGAAAGATAGAGAGGGGGGGGGGGGGGGGTAAGAAAGGAAGACTAAGATGAGAAAAAAGAAAGAGAAAGGAGGGAAATGGGGAGAGGGGGGGCAGACAAGCAGAGAGAGAAAGAGAGAGAGAGAGAGAGAGAGAGAGAGAGAGACTGATGGAGAGAGGAAGAGAGGGAGTGAGCCTGTTGTGACAAATTTAAAGAAATGAAAAAAAGTTAAAAAATGGAAACCAAACGGAAAGAAACAGAAGTAGGTAGACAGAAACAAAGATGAGAGAGAGGGAAAAGTTGGAGTGAGAGAGAGAGAGAGAGAGAGAGAGAGAGAGAGAGAGAGAGAAATGAAAATAAGAAAAGTGAATGAGAAAAATACAGAGACAGGAACAAATAGAGAGAGAGAGAGAGAGAGAGACAGAGAACAAATAGAATGACACAGACCAAGATGTTGATTTAATGGTCGGCGGTAAATCTGTCTTTTATGACTTCCATGAACACCTTGCTGAAATTAGAAGGAAACAAAAAAAAAGATCAATTAATCTTGGGGGGGGGGGGGGGGGGTCATTTTTCTGAAGTATCTTTTTTTCCCCGAACGTTTGTTATTCCGAAAATGCAAGATATACACGTTAATAGAACCCTATTTCATTTTCGGAATTGTGAACCTTCGGAGTGAGTCTTTGGATCACATAACCTTCGGAATTACGAGGCTTCGGAAAAGCGATATGTAACCGTATTCTACTGCATGTATAAGCTGACTTGTCAAACAATCAAAGGCATCATCAAAGAAATACAACAATGTCGATGATGGAAAACGCATTCTGCTCTGCTAGTTTTGCTTTGAACATCCACTGCATAAATGAACTGGGGACGGGTTTTCCTGCGGGGACATGCCATTTATAATAAGCATGGCAACGTCCCAATTCTTGTGCAATTATTTAAAAAGAGTCGAATTTGTAGTGCCCTTTGCTTTTATTTGTTTTAACGCCAATAAATCGATGGCGTACAAAGCTCTTCGGGCTCGAGTGTAGATTCAACAGCATACATGTAACATCTAAGGGCAAAGGAGTTTTCAAGGAGTGGGGGGGGGGGGGGGTTCCAACCATTAGAGAGGAGAATGGAATGGGGGGGGGGGGGGAGTCCACCGGTTTTAATTCTTACCAACTGGATGAATTCTTAATTTAACAAAGCTATCGATCATGTCGATAAGGGGAATGGTATGAACGGGGGTCTTTCAACTTATTTTCAAGTTCCTTCTTTCCCACAACCTTATACTTTCTTTCTTTCCCCCCTTTTTTCCCTCCTCCGTTTGATGGGTATGCCCTTGCATGTGTCCTGCATGTGTCCCTGCATGTGTCCATGTAAACCCTGTAGTTAATGCACTGCATGGGGTACGGGATATGTGTGATTTTGCTTTCAACGTTCCTACTCTCTCTAGCTGTGTATCTATGTCGGTGGCGGTGGCATATAGCTCTAAGACCCCCCCCCCCCCCGCCCTCCCCCTCTCTCTTTCCTTTCCGCAAATGATTAAATTGGAATCATTCCATTCTAAATTAATTTAATATTCATTGTGCATTTATGCGGGTATTCATGAAGTCAAAAAGAGATATGATGGCAATCCATATCCGGCTTACTAGAAATATCAATCGGTCAAATGAACATATCATAAAACATGTAGCGGCTACTCGCCAGCCCGCATGTGATAGTAGATGTCATATGAAAGTGATTAATTTTTGCTACATAGCCATAATTGCCGATACTAGTTAGAATTAACCGAGCTTTCTACACGTCTATAGCTGTAAATAAGTTGCTTATTACATTTTAAAAAGAGATAATTTTATGATGTCATATACACATGATAAAAAAACCGAATGAAGTTCTTCACGATAAACATTGCGTTCTGTAACGTGACGTCGGGATGATACCTTCTCCAATATGTATCAGAAAATGTCATTTGCCTCTCAAACATATATAGGGCGAAATCGATTCTATCCGTTTCCATGGTAACACGGCTCTTATTTCGTACAAATTGAGTGATGCCGACACAAAGTGGATCAAATTGGGATTAAGAAGGGATTTGTGACGATGATATTACTTCGATGTTGTCAGACAATGTGCCTCTGAACCGACGCTCCTGTGTGTGTGTGTCGATCGTGGCTGGACGAATGCTCTGTGCTGCATGATATTTCGTGTTTCTGTTCTCTCTTTTTTAAAGTGAACTGTAAGCTTTTCATTTGATTGAGACAGTGACTCTGATTCAAGTTGAACTATTATTGGCTGTCATCATGAAGGTTATAGTTGTGATGCATTTTTGTAGTGAGTTTGCAGAGAGTGAAATGTCATAATTCCCCCCCCCCCCTTTCATTGTTCATTTGTTACTCGTGCGTACCTTTAGGACCTTTAGGACCTATCGACTTGAAAGATAAACCACTGATTTAAACGCTTTTATCCACTGAAAACAAAGCTTTAAATCCCCTCATCGTACGTTAAAAAGTAACGTCATGATGAACAGTATCGAAGCATTGATGTTGTACGAACCGTTGAAAAACAGTGTCATGACATTAAAAAAAAAAAAAAATGGATTATGTGTGTGCGCTTGAGGGTGTGGGTATATTATAAAAAGAGCATATTTTTATTCGTATAAAACCCATTATTCATTCATATATTTTTGTTATCCATTAGGTTTTATTTTATCGGGTATTTTCATATTTACAATGACATTAAACTTGCTTTGATATAATGTAATCTAGAATTTAAACGATGAAAAGGTATGTTACCTTATTTATTTGAATTATCTTTTCGTCGCATACTAGATAAATGGAAATGATAAATGGATGTGAACGCACTTCATTTATGCTGTTTTGGAAGCATTTGCAACCACAATTTGATTAAAACGTGCATATTGAACAAATTAAGGTTAATATTTGATGTGATGTCATTGTTTGATAAAGCCGGCATTTGATCTGCTTTCTAAATAGCTCAAAGCAAACTTCATTACGCCTTGTTAGTATTCATTATCTATAGCCATTCGGTCCTTTTTAAGAAGTTAATGAAATTAAAATAAAAAAGAGGGTAAGCTTTTATTAAATGGGGTTTTTAATGGTTTTTGCATTCACCTCATGTCTTGATAATGTAGGACATGGACTACAAGTCTATTTTCCCCTTCGTTCAGAAGCACGAGCTGATGGATTTAAAAAAATAATCATATTAACCATTTAGTATAGTATAGTAATATAGTAGTATAGTATTTATTGGTCCAATGTATTCAACATGGATATTTGTTTTGCTCACAGTAAATGGCTTACATATAACATTCACATAACAGAACAATAATAAATATGACATTGGTGACATAATGGCATATTAAATTCATAAAATAGCAATTGCATATACCATTTGGTTATGGTTATAATGGCTTGCTTCCCTTTAATTTGCATGATATATCACTTGACGAATAGAATGAAATCAAATGAAAATAAAGGAATCAATGCGTTAATAAAGTGACACTTCATTGAACCAGGGGCATTTCAACACAAAACTCTCTTCACCATGTTCACTGGCATAGCCAGACTTGTCGAATAGGGGGGGGGGGGGGTTGGAGGGGGTGGCACACAACACACAAAATCACAAAGTCCAGTAGTTACACAAACCCCTAAGATCAGTGGATGATCTTTTTTTATTTATTCATTATTATTATTATTATTTTATTTTTTATTTTTTTTATAGCGGATGAACAGTATGGAGGGGGAGGGGGAGGGGGCTAGGCCACTTTGTGCACCCTAACTATGTCTATGTCCCTCGCAAAGGAGTATCTCTATATTCATAGATTTCTAATCAAGCGCTACTAAATTCGTCTTTGCCAATGGGAACTGGGTGTGTTCTGCGTAGAGTCTAAGGAGTAAGCATGGTAAGTTAATAAAATGACAATTTATTGAATCGGGGACATTTCAACACAACCCCCTAGCTCAGGAGCATCTCTATAATCATAAATTTCTAATCAAGCATCACTGAAGTAGACTTTAACGACTATTACAGGCACGCTCTGTCACCTGTTTAATTTGTAAAAGGCTACGCCAGGGATCAAAATGGATTCAATTTGTCACTCTTTGACATGGCGAGAATAAAGTCTGAATAATTAACAAAGAGACATCCCATTCCTCATTGTGATCACCCATTGCCTACTGTAACTGGGTGATCCATGTATTAAGTCTATGGGAATCACTTAAATCAGTATTTCATGGGTTAAATGCTATTCTAAATTGGAATAGGAGACTACTTCAAATGGAAGCTGAAGGTGACAGTGCAATATGAATTGTGATCATTATAGACGTAGCAATAACAAAATGCAATAACAAACAAAGAGTGATAGATGATATTCCTTGTATCGTGTCTTTGGGCAAAAGCAAAACAGGGGGAAAAGGGAAAGAGAGAGAGAGAGAGAGAGAGAGAGAGAGAGAGAGACGGGGGGGGGGGGAGATTTAGAAGTAAAACAATATAATAAAATGGATGGAGGGAAGAATATAAGATTGGAGTGGAGTGGGGAGAGAAAGCGATACACCCACACAGGAGAAGAAGAAGAATAATACTGAAATGATATGAAGGGATTTTGAAAAAAGGTACTCAGTAGGGATAGGGTGATACTAGAGATAGATAAAGAGGGAGAGAGAGAGAGAGAGTCAGAGATAGAGAGACACACACACATACAGAGGGAGGGGGAGTGTGTGTGTGTGTGTGTGAGTGAGAGAGAGAGAGAGAGAGAGAGAGAGAGAGAGAAAGGGGAAAATGATAAAGATTGATATCCTTAATCGATTATCCATTTTCTAGTAATTCTCGTGTCTCTTGGGAAATTAAAGCAAGAAGACAATGTCCAATATTGGAAAACTTGTCTCTGAGGCGAACTCGATTAAACTGTATGAAAAATTGTGGACATTTATTATCATTAACAAGTTCGGATTTCAAGTTGAAGACATTATACTCAAGATCTGTTAATATACACAGGAAAATATTTAAAAAATGAAAAACTACTGACATATCTATATCCATTACCATTTATGTTCATTTGGGGAATACTAGGGCCCTGTTGCATAAAACTTACCATTAACGGTAACCTTGCCATCAATGGTAACTCCTATGGAAACCTTGATTTTGATTGGCTGTTGAGTGATGTTACCATGGTAGTTACCATTGATATGAGAGTTACCATTAATGGTAAGTTTTATGCAACGGGGCCTAGGGTTAATCAACACATCGGGTTATTAAAAAATGGTTTCGCTAATAAGGAGTAGTCTGTGGACAAATGACGAAGAATGATCGGAACATATTTCTGCAATTTGATTTCTTTGTTAATTTTACAACTTTTACTTTAAAAAATGAAATGAAATCTATAATGAAATCTACTTAAAAGAATTTAATCTTAGAATAATTTACCAAGAACCTCTATCTATTCCAACACAAGAAGGTAAAAACGCAACGCAGGGAATGATACACAATAAAAAGAAAGAAAGAAAAAACGGAGGGAGAAAAACATACTGATGTAAAGAATTTTACCTAAAATATTTTTTCTCTCTTTTTTCCCCTCTATCCCTCCATCAACTTTATCTTTCCTTCTCTAGTTCTCTCTGTCTCCACAAACTCCAGCAAATGATTGTTTCTGCCTAGATATTATCATCCTCCCTATGGGAACGTAAGGGAAAACACGAATAATTATCGGGCTGGTTTATTTTGTTCAATAATTCAAAAGCCCTGTTCATATTCTCCCATCTATACCATTCGTGAGATAGCCGCAAAACGTTGCTGCTATTTTCCATAAAGATATGCTACAAAGAGCGGCATGTGTGAACGGATACCATCAAATATGGCGGTATTTTGTTTCCCACTATGTTGGTTATAGCTATGTTGCGGCTTTTTACCATCAGGCTGCGTGGACCTAGGGAAAAATACCTGGCAGATATAAACGGTATCCGCAAAATAGCCATTGTGGCTTTTGGAGTGAGGCGTAGAATCGAGTTCGAGGGTTTGACCCTTGGCCGAAATGTAAATTGCATGCTGGGTAACCACAATGCCAGGCGGTACTCGTCGATCGAACTGAATACCGAATCATTGCCGATGCGAATATGAACGGGGGTACTCGGGGGAATACCGCAATATTACAGTATTATTGCGGTATTGCCTACCTAATATAAACCATAACTACGAAGGGAAATTTGCTTACCGATTCGCATGAGCAATATATTGGTATTCGCAGATATTGAAAACTGAAAGGACTCATGTCTGTCACATTTGCCGCTGGTGGCGCTTCATTATTATTACCCAGTCTTAGCCCGGCTGCCATTAAAACACTCAAACATTCTGAGGAAGTAGTTCAAGCCAGGTACTCATTCACCTTACCTGGGTCGAGCGTAGAAAATGTAGATAAATGTCATGCAACAGGACCTCAGTGCTGCGCCAAGGGTTCCAACCCCATACCTTGTGGTTCGCAGTTCAGTTATCCACTAGACCACAATTCATCTAATATATGAACAGGGTTAGAGAAGCACTTAATGGAAATTCGACAACTCCCCAAGATCCTGCATAAATAAAGACTAGTATATATTCACTTTAATCCAGAGAGGACACATTATGAAGTCCATATATTTCCATTTCAAGATCTGAAAAAGAAAATCCCCTCTGAGACTGGTTGCTGAAGTTTTAAATCACCAATCACCCAAAAATTATTTTGCCCAGTATGCAGCTAAAGGCCACCGCACACCTTACTGTCGGTCTGCGATCCGATTTTGATAGAAAATGAAATAGCATTAGATATAAGATTCAAATTGATTTGAACACATAAAATATGTTTGATTGAGGTTCTAAGTGGTCACATAGATAGAAAATAGAAATGGCGGCCTATTACGGGTCTTCCAGTCGGAAGAAAGGCCACATCGGCTCCGAATCGTAGTGACGTCAGAACACTCCTGACATTGTCTACAATTTGAAACTGATTTAGCCCTTATTCCGGATATAAGGTAAACATAGCACCAAATTCCTATGTTGAGTATTCATATTAGTGTTTAGAACCTAAATTACGTAGATTTCATTTTTTTTTTAATGCCTATTTTTCAATTCTATTGCGATTTATATCCAAAAACGGATGGTAGTCTATCGTACAGTGTATGCGGTGGGATTAAAGGATCCATGCAGTACATGTATACAATGTTTAAAATATCAGTTTATGTAAAGAGATATTGCAAGTATACACTTGCGATGAAAATCAAAGCGACTGGTGAGTCGCACCCCTTCCCCCGTGCGCGTTCGTATAGTATAGGGCTCGCACGGAACCCAAGTCCGACTTGGATTCCGTGTGTGGGGTTTCAAGATATTCCTCATTTTCTTCATACTCATTATCCATTAAACCATAGGTAAGTTTGGAGGTTCATTTCATAATTCTACCTATATTCAAATTATTTCTTAGGTGATTGGTACCCCTTAAGGGTTTAAAATGGCATTAAACTGGAAAAACCTGAACAGCGCCACCTTACAGTAACTGCTAAATTGAGATTATAATTTGAAAATTAATTGCATTTTATTTTGAATTTTGACTAAGAGCTGTTTGGAAAATAGGCACATTTTATATTTCAAACTATTATTTTTGACGTTGCACATGTGGAAAATTGCCTACAGATACATTCTAAGCTTCTACAAACTAGAATGGGGCATGATGGGAAAATTAGAGGCACAGATACTTTTCAAATCCTGTTGAAAGATGGCGCCATTAGGAGCTTCCATTTACTGTCACTTTAATATATTTGTCTAACGCTCTAAGTTTAGCTAAAGCAGGGAGACATGTCTCTAGTGTTGATATCATTTTATTTTTCAGTTTTTAAATTTATTTATTTTTCACATGTGGGGTGGATTGTTCTTACCAATAGGTGTTTTTTTCAAATGTGTCCAATTACTTTGAAAAAAAACAAACACATCAAATCAATGTTTACAACATAAAACAACAAAGATAAAAACAGACAAACGAACCAAAAAGTGACAGAGATAAGTGTGTGGTTGCGGGGTTTTTTCCCCCATTCTTTTCATTCCTGTAATAGAATATCAAAAGCGTTACATTAAAATGATTTCTCTTAAAATGCACTCATATTTCAAATGTATACTCATAATATTTTGAAACTATTTTTGAAGTCTCATTTGGATAACAACCTTCAACAAAGATTCTATCAGAGCCAATACTTTTTTTTTTAAATACATAGAACGATTTTATAGCTGTACCATTAAAGCAAATATATTCAGGTGAAATAAGCTTTGGCAAATTTTGCGAGTGGTCGGGATTCGAGAAAGCTGCGTGCCGATAAATATTGGAATTTGATAGAATCGCAACCTGTATTAAACGTTCCCCTTTGGCGAAATTGTCTTGTCGTGTTAACAGTAACATTAACAATGCGCAAAGTTTCATGTCGCGATAGTTTTATCAATGTCGTTCTCGTTTGCTTTATATGACAAGCTATGTATATCTTTAATAAATAGTATTAAATTGTAGTGCGGTTTAAGCTCTATCGGAATTACCTATTTAAACGACATCGGATAATAACATGATGTCTCTACGTGTATAACATTTTAGGCCCCTAGTTGTAGGTTATAAACATTGATAAAGATGAAATGAGTTCTGCTTCTCAAAATCATGAATAATAACTCGTTCTTTATCATGATCCTGCACTAAGGCTGCTTCCTCAAGTGTTGTTATATCAGGGGCGGACCCAGGATTTTCTACTAAAGGGGGTGGGGGGGGGGGGGGGGGGGGAGAGGGCATGCTGAAAAGATTCAGTGAAGCCAGTTAAATCGTCTCCAAATTCCAAAGAACAGAACACTGAGATCCGTTTTGGATGTAGATAGTCGTTTTGATAAAACCACATTGTATAATACTCTTTAGGTCGTTCAACTCTACGAAGTGTGAAATAAACAATCAATATATACAAATTAGTGAAAAACATTGCCCCATCTTCAATATGTATTCATCTTAAATCAAAGGAATGAATTAATTGTCAAATGAAATTATTACCCAGGCCACATACAAACTTTCCAGGAAATAGTCCCTTATATTCCGCTTCAAAGCTTTGCAATAACCTACCGGAAGACTTATGAGCAGAAAAAATATCTGGCAGCATTTTTACGGAGTCTATCTCCATCCCCATCTTAAATACCCCCATCCCACCCATCTGTGTTTGTTACAAGTCAATTTTAAAATCATAAATTAATTCAAGCATGATTTCATTTTATGTCTCAATTGTTGCTTTTCATATTCTATTTTTCTTTATGTTATTTTCGTATTCATTTTATTCTTGTAATTATTGTAATGATTTTGTGATTTTTTTGTATGTCATTTTGTATTGATGTATCGTTATGTTTAAACTTTGTTCACGGCCTTGCTGAAAAGCAGCTTCTAGCGGAAAGCATTTGTTTTTTGTTATGTTTTTTTGTACCGTGATTAAATAAATAAAATTTAATACAAATACAATATAATAGACCGGTTTGTATACAAATTTATGCACACTTCTTCTCTGAACACGTAGTGACGAGCTATTCCATTAACCTGATTTTTATAAATGAGCCTCAATGCTTGGAATCCAGTTTGCATACATTACTTGTTGCTATGTCCTGCAAGCCTCCGGCAAGCTTTCGGGTTGTCAAGAACAACCTTTGTTTGAAAGGTATGTATAACATTTGCATACATTACCGAAGCGGTCTATTGCACAATTAATGCGGTAATTTTGTAGTGTGTACTTGCTCAATGGGTTTCAAGGGGGAACGGGTGGGTTGTGCTCTTCCCCCTCCCCTCCCCTCCCCTCCCCTCCCCTCTTCTAAATCCGCCACTGAGCTATTAAAATCCGCGACTGTCTGATTGAGTGCGACTGCCTGTGAGGACGAAAAATACTAATGATGTAAATCAAAATAAAGCCTAAGTGCACATGTCGAAGAGCTAAAATCGCAGGCAAACTGGAGATAAACTGCAAAAAGTCAATGATACGGTATATCTTGCATTGGATGCAGCAGCACAATACTTTGCCTATTACTGAAATAATATGCGATTTAAATCCACCTAGAAAATAAAAAGAGACAAAAGAAAGAAAAAAACCCACACAACACAAAAAACAAACAAACAAAACGAAATTGCCAGCTAAAATCTTATGCTGTGTGTTCCGGAGTATGTGATTCCAGCGGAAAGTGGTGCCGTTTAGCTTTCGGCTTAGACTTGTCCCCCTTTGATAGATTAAAAGGATTGGGCAATTTTACGATTTATTAGGTGCGTGTACGTTTGCATACCTTCATATTCGGTATCCTGATGGGCGATACGGTATACGGTGTTTTCCTGTCCTCGCAGACAATCGCAGTGACTACATCACATTGTAAAAGGAGATTCTAAACGAATTGTGAAGCAGTTTCCCTAGGGTGACATTGATATATGTCACAACTGAACATTGTCAGATTTTTAACCATGTGATTGTAATTACCCTGAAATAAAAATCACTTTTAAGGACTTTGTACTGGCCGTGCAATTTCATTATGAATGAAACTCTATATGGAGGTTCTTGTGAATGGTTTATTATCTAAAGAATAGGAGCATGTGTGTATTATTACTTTTTATAGAGGAGTACTTGACAACACACTTCACACTAGGCACATAAACGCACAAAATCAAAATTAAAGAATGAATAAATTGCCCCAGGATTTTGTCCAAAGTTTTAAACTATTTCTATCAATATGTGACTTTGGGACACCGCAGACAAGAACATTTAATTTCATATGACATTAAACTAAGCTCACAAAATTTTTCTCCTTTACCAAATCTCAAACACCTCTCTAAAGGTAGCATCAATTTAAACCATAAAAAAATTGATAAATCTTCAAAAATCGCCTGTGATTTCTTTTTTGGTAACTATGTTTTAATCTTTCTCAGGCGGCGGCAAGCGGCTAATATTTCTCAGATTAGCATGTTTCTTTCTTTTTTCTTCTATGAAATACAAGCCATGCTTACTTAATAGACTCCTCCACTTGTGTTTTCCTTTACAATTGCAATATTTACATTATACCAATCATCGCTTTACCAGCGTAAGTCCATCGGATGATGTCCTGTTATATCTATGTTCTGATTCATATATTTGTTATTTTCCTGTTCTTAATATGCACTGTTAAAAAAAAAAACATGTTAAAAGATTTATGTTTGTGGAAAAATGAATAAACTTTGAAACTTTGAAACTTGACATAAATATCGTTTGCTCTTTACCTTTGTATTTGTAAATATTATGATTCAAAATTCTGATTATAAATGACATACACACCCTATATAGGTAAAGCGTGACGGCTATCGCAATGCTGTGCTGGCATTGATGGTTCAGATAATTGCTTTTGATTTTTGATTTTTTTAAAAAACCAATTGACCGGATTTCAATTGGCCATTATTACCCGACCCTTTGTAAATGCTACTGTAAACTGTTGGTCGCATTAAAGGTCCACCCTACACCTGTCCTACTATTAACACGTTGACTACAAAATTCTCTCATTCCCGTAGGCTTAATACAGGAATAACTCGGTTCCCGTAGGTAACGTTGTAGGGTGTACCTTTAATTGAAAATCTCGTTGGCAGACTGGATACTCAATTATATCAGGACTGTATTAGCAATTAACTGGATCAGGGGCCTGTAACATAAAGAAATAAATCAATCTTACGATTGATATCAATCGTAAGTCTATGGCAAACCATGTACTGACGAGTTACAATTGATCGTAAGATTGATTGTATCTCTTTATGTTACATACCCTAGGTATTGCATATCGACTGCTAAGCTTCTTTAAAAAAAAGAGGAAAACCATAATGAATAATAATTTGAAATTTTACTAAATTGCAGTCAAGTATAAGAACAAAAACTGATTTTAGAAATGAAGACAGAAAAAAGAAGAAAATTATTTTATTTTGAGTAAGACTAATCATCAACACGATAAAAACTACTTTCGAAAAATAAACTCAAGGGCAATTTCAAAGGCCTATTGTACTGCCCATAGAAATCTTGTTCGGATTACGTAATACGCCATTGTAATGTTCGCACATTTCTAAAGGTGATAGACAGGGCTAGTGAAATTGTCTTGAGTTCATTTTTCGAAAGTAGTTTTTATCGTGTTAAATCGTTGTATGACTCGTCCCTGTTGACAGCCCCATAGAGGAACCTGGGAAGGGTTGTCATGGAAACACTATAACCATGACGATGAATCTTCTGTTGATAGCTGTCGGCGAGGGGAACCACGGGGGAAATTACTGGTACCCCCAATCACTAAAGATCTTTTGATAAACACAATGAGAAAGACTTGCCCATCGTTCACACTAGAAAATATGTCGATATCGTCACGATCATGATCATGAATAACCTTTCCTGTATGATCTTAGGGTTAGAGCTTCATTTCTTCTTCGTATAGCTGGGAGCACTGTGGTCTATTGGTGAAGGCTCTTAATTGATTCTAATACGAAAAGGTCCTGGGTTCGATCCTTGCTGGGTGCTTACATCCTTGGACAAGGTGTTAAACCTGACCTGCACCTCTCGACCCAGGTGTATTAAGTGGGTACATGTCAGTGCTGGGGTAATAATGATTGCAAGGCCCGCAGGAAGAGAAATGTTAATAATGATGTGGCTATCCTGGGTAAATAGGACCTAATTATTATGATCACGAAAACGGTATCGCTACACGATAAGTAACATTAATTTTGTCTCCAGCCTGTATGAAAGTTGTATAACGAAACATGGTACAGTGTATCAAAATGGAAGTTGGGGCATCGTTTCCAACATAAACTGTATCGTTCTAAACCGTATGACTGGGCGGGGCTTACAATTCAAACGCATGCTCATTAATGACCTGCTAGAATTGCCAATGACAAGCGTATTCTGGAAGATGACCCAAACTAGTTTCTTTTACGCAGTATTTATCGCGATATGTTACCGTGCGTATGCCCCATTCGCGATACGATGATTGTTTGAACGATGTTTCTGTATACGAGTTTCGTACAAATTTATTCTCGTGTGAATGTAGTACTGATGCAATGATCATGGTTTTCCTCTCTGGGAGTATCTGTACTATGTTACTCATCAACTGGGCCCCGTTTCATAAAACTTGTTGTCAATAACAACTTACAATTATTGTTATAAGCTACTGAAATTCTTGAATCTGATTTAGCTGAGAGCAAATTTGTAGGTAAAAATCACCGACAAGACACTTGATGAAACACCCCCAGATCTCGTTCAATCTTCTATTACCTGATTACCCCTTAAAGGCACTTCTTCCCTTTTGCAACCCTCAATTTTGAAATTGTATGAGTATGCGAAAAATTACAAAATAATGATAACTGGAAAATTTATGCGGATGTGAGAAGGATTATAATTTGCTTTTAAGTAAGAACAAGCAACAATTAGGTAACACTATCATTTTCGACTCGAAAAAAAAAATCGCGTAATTAAAATTTCTTTTTGTTGACCGTTACTAGTACATGTACTTGTGTTGATTTCAGAATAGTTCCCTCTGCGACAAAATTAAGATTTTCGTTTCTTACACAGGAGTTATAGAACTTGTGACCTAGAAATTTCATTGGCAGTATCTACATGCAGGATGTCTAAACTGGTAACAAAGTTTCGCGGAATTTTGAGTAAGTCTGCAAAAGGCATGAAGTACCTTTAAGTTATACATGTAATATACTTGAACAATTCCATTGCGAATTTGATAAGAGGGCCGATAGTTTTCGTGGCTTTCAGTTTTTTTTTCTGCATTACTGGCATTATACATATTTTCTTTGAATTGTAACGCCCCGGAAATTATATTACATTGAAATCAAGCGTCCAAAACAACAAAGACACATTCAAATGAGAAAAAGCAAAAAGAAGAAGAAGAAGAAGAAAAAGCATAAAAGGAAGAAAAAGGAGAAGAACTAGAAGAAGAAGAAGAAGAAGAAGAAGAAGAAGAAGAAGAAGAAGAAGAAGAAGAAGAAGAAGAAGAAGAAGGAGGAGAAGAAGGAGAAGAAGAAGAAGAAGAAGAAGAAGAAGAAGAAGAAGAAGAAGAAGAAGAAGAAGAAGAAGGAGAAGAAGAGTAGGCAGGGAGAGAGAGTTTCCCCCCTTCCCGCGCGATGCACGAAAGCTCTTACGTTTGAGAAAATTTGAGAGAAAGATAACGGCTCGTAGCACCTTTTTTTAGGCGGAAAGTTAGTTTGACGCCCTGACTGCTTTTTCAGTTATTTGGACGCAATATTGCACTTTATGTAATAGGGATGGTGGTGGGTGCAGGGAAGCTCTCGCTCTTTTTTTTTTATTTTTTAGTTGGCTTTTTTCGAGGGGGGGGGGCACCGCCCCACCGCCCCCTGGCTACGCGCCTGCTCGTGTACTGTATTTATACTGAAACCGATATCGAGCAGAAATGTCTTTTAAGCTCTAGTAATGGAACCTTACTAATTTAAATGCATTATGCATGCTGCGGATGACTTTGAACTTAGTCAGACCTTACATCTCTTCAGTCAGTTGTGCTGTTTTCGATTTGATATCAGTCATTTAAATGTGTTTGAAAACAATGTTAAGTAGATTTTAGGTAGTTTCTGGCAATAACTATAGACGGTAATAAATACCATCTCCGTTCACAGAACGATAAAACATTACTTCAAATCCCACGCACCAATACCAACGCTCATTCTCATTATGCTGGACCGGCCATCTGGAACACTCTACCACAACATCTCCGCCTATGTGATACAGAAGAAACTTTCAAAACGAAACTCAAATCCCAACTTTTCCCGTCATAATTAATCCAGTTCATATCGTTTGTTGTGAACCAGATTGGTGATAATACCTTTTTGACTCTCAGCAGACGATAGGGCTGATAATATCATTGTTAATGAATATTTAAATATCTTTCAATTCTTCATGATTCTTTGTATGTCCATAATTACTACATGTATTTCTATTACTATTTGCTATGTTATCATGTATGTTATCATATATGTTATTTTTGTGCTGTAATAGCGCTCTGATCAGTTTTCTGGAAAAGCGCTTAATAAGAAACAATTATTATTAATTATTATCAAATGACATACATCGCCGTCTCATAAATGACGAGCCATTATCAATATCTTTATCATTATCATAATTATCGATATTTATATCATTATTATCATTATAATCATCGTTATCATTATGATTATCATTATCATTGTCATAAGATATATCATCATAATTGTTATTGACAGTGTCGATGCTGTTACTATCATTTGTAGCTCGCGTCAACACAGGACCCCTATTAAAATAAATCGTTTCTTTCAACACTGCGCTTCTAACGGAAAATAGAAATAAACACTTTGAAATGGACTGAACGAGATGGAGAGAGAGAGAGAGAGAGAGAGAGAGAGAGAGAGAGAGAGAGAGATGAGGTGAGGGTTGAGATAAGGGAGGGCAGTGAAAAAGGGGTGGAAGGTATAAGAAATAGAAAGAAAGACAGAGACTGAGAGAGAGAGAGAGAGAGAGAGAGAGAGAGTGAGAGAGAGATAGAGAGAAAATGAGACAATCAGAGAGATAGAGGGAAAGAATGGAAATTGTGTAAAACAAGAAGGTAGAGAGAAGGTCTGGAGAGAAAGGTAAGGGGTCCTTTTAACACGATAAAAACTACTTGCGAAAAATAAACTCAAGACAATTTCAATAGCCCTGTCTATCACCTATAGAAATGTGCGAACATTACAATGGCGTATTACGTCATGATGACGTGACTGAGATTCGAACCTGGGACCGATATGAGTCAGTTTGTAGGCGAATACAAAAAGCTGTCCTTAGACGTTACCGCTAGACCAACTCCTGATCCTTCAAGCCTTTTATTAGCCTTCTTTCAAGGCGATGTGAATCCCCGATTCACTACGCGTCCTGGAATCAATGCAACATACCTTCATAGCTGAGACATGTTTATTTCATCGCTATCCATAATTCACACTCTGAAATGATGTGAATATTTCTTTTTGATAAAGATGTTCTCAATATGAGTATAGTTTTGAATGGATAAACGCACTAACCTAACAATCAAAAGAAAAAGAAAAAAGAAAAAAACAAACAAAAAACTGAACAACCCCCCCCCCGCCAAAAAAAAGGGGGGGGGGGGGACTTTGTAGTTCAATACCTTATTGTTCAATGGTTAAACAGGAAGGATACTCAATTTTTTGTACAAAAACAAACTGTAAGGGCCATTCTCTTAATTACATAATTAAGACAGAAAACGTGTGATTTCTTTCTGGCTATTAAATGCCTTACTTAATAATAATGTAAACAACTAAGCAATATTGGCGGCGACTCTCGTGAATTCCCCCGTAGAAGTGTATTTCATATTGGCTGCATAGTAATCTCATTGGTATAAAGGAGAAGTTATTAACCGCGTGACTATTAAATTCTGTAATTCCCATAGGTTACAGTTACCACCTGGTTAACGTAGACAATGCGTTAAGTAGAGGGTTAAGTTTTCGTTAATGTAGAAAAATAATCTAAGAGCTTCGTCATTCTTTTGGATGTGGAGAAGGTGGAGAATAGTGTAGTAGCAATGGCACAAAGAAACAATTGCTCATGAAATTTGTATATATATATATATATATATATATATATATATATATATATATATACTTATCTCAATAGAATTTTGCTCTTACAAAAACGATCAATGCGTATTATTACTATTATTACTGGTTCAGCCCCATTATCTCCCACCGATCCCTTATTTCATAAAGTTAATCAGTTAAAAGTTCAGGATATACACAAATTACAACTCGCTAATTTCATGTTTTCATACTTGCATAATTTACTGCCAAAGTTTTTAGATGACTGATTTCATGAAAATAGTTATTTTGTTCCATACTCTACCAGACAGTCCAATCACATTTGTATTCCTAAATTTAAGTATGCATTATCTCCTACCACAATCACATATAGTGGTCCAAAACTGTGGAATAGTATTGACTTTACAATAAAGAATTGCCCTTCTCTATCAAGTTTTAACAATAAATACAAAAATGAATTACTTAGGTCATACATCCCTTGATGAAATGATTTGCCTTTCGATTTTGTGTTTTTGTGTGTGTTGTGTAAACTGTCCGTAATTCTCTTAAATGATATATTTTATGTATTATATATTTTGGGGGACAAACCTTTGATAGACCCTTGATTGGCCTTTGTTTGTCCCTCCACATTTAGATATTTTCTGTTTATTTGTACTATCTTTATTGTATGATGTACCCATCTCTGTTGTTGAATTTTCATGTTTTTATTGTTGTTAATTTCTGGATATTTTCAATTGTATTTTATTTTATCATTGTAAATTTTATCGAATGTGGAATAAATGAAATTGAATTGAATTGATATATATATATATATTCCAAACAATTATGAAAGGAGATTGATTAAATCTTTGGGCGGAGTTTTCATGCTCCTTTTTGTGTTCCCGCATACCTATCTATATATGTGCAGTATTTTTCCACGGCATATGAAATCCGGCATTCTGAGTCCATCTGGGGGAATTTAGATGATACATACTTTTTTGACACTGATATGTTCATAATCCATCTTTACCAATAATTTCCAGACAGTTTCACAATGCAACCACTCAACCAACCTTAGTCTGAACATGTGGACGATACTTCGACATGTTCGAGCTCAATGTATGTTTGAACCAGGGCCTTGTTTGAACAGGGTTTCATGGAGTGAAACAAAAGACAGAAAAGAGGGAAACCCTTTAGAGAAAGTGGTGATTAGCTGCAGTGAGTCTTGTTTCCAGCCAAGGAATACATTGCTCCCGGCAATGCAGATCAGTGATGCTTAAATGGCTTTTAAAGTAGAATAATGCTCCAGGGTATGTACTTGCAAAATGTTTGCTGGGTGCAAGGACTGCTCGTCAAACAGAAAACGTATGTTCTATAAATCGGGGATGGAGGGGGGGGGGGGTGGAACGGTGCCCTGGGATGCACTTAAGCAATCGCTAGCCCCATCTCTGACAGGCCAAAAATATAATAAAATGAATGAATGAAAAATAAAACAAAACAAAGAACAATCAAACACCCCCCCCCCCCCACACACACACACAGACGATAGGAGGGGGTGGATGGGGGCACACAATCTTGGAGTTGAGTACTTTAAGGTTTGCAATTTGGGTTTGGGTATTACAACTCGCTCGATATATAGCTTAGGCCAGGTCAAATTGATTCCTTGTTTCTCGTCCGGATTTCAAAAAAAAAAAAAAATGAGTAGGGGGAAATTGTTTTGTCCTTATATTCTTATTTATTTTATTTACGCGAACAAAAATATCAAATGACAAAAACATAGATGAATTGAAAAAAAGAAAGAATAGGAGACGAGAAACTAGGTATCTATTTTATTTGGCCAAATGGTCATGATGATAAGCGGTTGATATGCCCAAGGATTATGGTATTAATAACATTATTCGGGCAACCAAGTTCACCTATAATATTTAGAGTATTTAGGAAGTGAATTCGTTTTAATTGTACGGACTCATTACATAAACTCAATACCAGAGGTGTTTTGGTCTAGTGGATAAGTCTCCGGACTGTGAACCACAAGGTACGGGGTTCGAAGCCCCGACGCAGCACTAACGTCCTCTGACAAGACATTAATCTACATTTGCCACATTCAGCAAAGGTGTAGTAAGTGGGTATCTGGTATCTGGTAGGATTTATTCCTTGAATGCAATGAGCGCTACGGTTGTCGGAGCTAAAGCCGGGGTAAAAATGCCCAAAGTCCTTTGGCAGCGGATAAATGGCATAGAGACGTTTTATCATAATGTGATGTGCGCTTATTGATACTATTACTAAAATGAAATCATACAGAGGTGCGCAGTCTTACAAAATGATGTTAGAAGTAAGGAAAAACGGAAAGCTGATAACAAGTAGGGCAGGGAACTTATATCTCGTTTGTAAGTACGGTTTCTCCTTCTGGAAGGCTCTTGTATATAAATAGCTGTTTTCTGTAACATCATCCTTTCCGAGCTCAAAGACTCCTCCGGTATAAGGTCTATCGTATCAGAACATCTTGATGCATCATGAGCTCTATTTCAGTCAGTTAATATCTTGTCCTTTATATCCACTTAGCTTAGTATCTAAATTCTAAGAAAGAAATAAATCTTAGCAGAGTTGTAGGGAGGGATGGGAGGGCACTATCGCCCGTTTTGAATCATTAGTAGCAGATCTTAACACTTACTGTGCCAGTGTGAGTGATTTGACACAGACTTTACACACAGGTCCCATAGAAGAGTATTTCTCCCTCCCCTTTGAGGTGATGATCTTTTTTTTGAGGTGATATACGCAACTCAAAAAAATGTGACTCCCTCTCCTTGGAGGTGATAACCTTTTTTTCTTGCCGAGGAGATTTTTTTAGTAAAAAGGCACAACCCCCCCCCCCAAATCTGATGACATCTCCCCCTTCTCTCTCTCTCTCTTTTTTTTTGGGGGGGGGGGGGGGAGAATGCTGGCAAGAAAATTTTCGGAATATTTCTCCCCCTCTTTAACAAAATTCTGAATCTGCCCCTCGGTAAGCCTACTCATTAGAAAAAAAATAATAAAAATTATTATTATTATCATTATTATTATTATTATTATTATTATCATTATTATTATTATTATTATTATTATTATTATTATCATTATTATTATTATTATTATCATTATTATTATTATTATTATTATTATCATTATTATTATTATCATTATTATTATTATTATTATTATCATTATTATTATTATTATTATTATTATTATTATCATTATTATTATTATAATTATTATTATTATTATTATTATTATTATTATTATTATTATTATTATTATTATTATTATTATTATTATTATTATTATTATCATTATTATTATTATTTAATTCATAAAGGAGGTTTGGTTGAAACCCTCTCCTGGGTTCTTTAAGCGTTCGTGCGCACGGAATCCCATCCAACCATGTATTTCCTTTGAGCGCACGCATGGGAAATGTACTCTTGTTTACGCTTGTTTTAGTACGCTCACTGAGGTTTAAACCTTACCCATTGTTTAAACCTCCTTTGTGAATTCGGGCCTAAGAAAACTCTGAACTGCTATGGGTTAAAGAGCCAGATTAATGGGTACCTTCAGAGATGGGACTATTTCCCTTAGCCGCGAAGCTATCATTAGCCATATCCTGTCCCTTGAGGAGGGGTGTTTCCTGCCCCCAACCGTCTTAGCAGAGAAACCCTTGCTCTTTCCTTTTAGAGAGAGAGAGAGAGAGAGAGAGAGAGAGAGAGAGAGAGAGAGAGGGAGAAGAGAATACAGGGGACAGAGAGGGAGAGAGAGAGAGAGCAAAAGACAGGGAAAATATGCATGTATGTTGTATTTTGTGTGTGAGAAAGAGAGAGGAAGAGGGAGTGAGAGAGAGAGAGAGAGAGAGAGAGGGGGGATGTAGAGTGAGGGTCTTACCCGATAGATGCAATGGGGGTATGTAGTTGTATTTTGCTATTGTGTTGATTAAAATCACCCAATTATCTCTTAACTGGCTTTGGTCGACCATTGGATCAATAATGGGACTTCTTGAGTCGACTTTTGTCACACGTATTCATCTATAATCAAGGAGATACTAGGCAAGCTTGTCTAGTTTCTCCTAATAAAGAGTTAACATACAGTACCTCCCAAAACATTCGCCCAAAACTTGATACATTGTTGATGCCGTTGCCATGGTGATTCATCAAATTAGTCGCCTCATTGACCGGATAGAGATAATTTAAGATGCGATGAAAGACATGAACATATCAAGAGAGGAAGACTCACACATGGCCAAACCATCTAACAGGCTTCCCCTTCATTTCCAGACTAGTTTCAATTTCGAACAAAAAGTTATCTCATATGCCTCAATACAAATATTATAGTGCTTAAAATATTACTGTCGTTATTCATGACTGTTGATTTAAAAAAAAAAAAGAAAAAGAAGAAGAAGGAAAAAAAAGATGAATGCTAGCTTTAATGATTTCTATGGCTTTTATGTACATAATCAGTGTGGCCTATTGCTGAACTCAGGCAGTCATCAATAAAAGAGTCAGTTTCTCACCGATGATATCAAGTGTAGATATACGAAGTAGACTGAGGCGTGGAGTGTACGGGTGACAGAAAACGTGAGAGATTTGTAAGAGGGAACTTCCCCTGAAATTTGGAAATATTACCCGCCCTCCTCCAACATGTCCAAAAATCGAAACAAAATAAAACAAAACAATCCGAAGTCATCGTGAATAATGAAGCGGCGTGACATAACACACTATAACAGGCATCAGTATGGTGCTCTTAAGTCCAAAGTTTCAGTATTTTCGAATGAAATAATGGGGCCCCTTTTGAGGGCACCGGTCTAACTATGATGATGAAATAAAAGAGAACTTGGCCATCGAATGAAAGGAGGTATGGAGTCGGTCTTGTCATCGTGAATGAATGCATGAATGAATTTATTACCATTTCTGAATGAATGAATGAATGAATTTATTACCATTTCTGAATGAATGAATGAATGAATTTATTACCATTTCTGAATGAATGATTGAATGAATTTATTACCATTTCTGGAAAAAAATATGAAACATTATTTACAAGGTATTTACAATTGTAAATGGTAATGGGGGACCACGAAATAACTGGAATGGCTAACGAACATGTGGTTCCCTGACAATTATTTTGTATATTGTTAATTTCATAATACTTATTGGTATATACTTTGAAAAATGAAGATGTAATGAAATAAATCTAAATCTGAAAAATCTGAAATCTGAAATATGTAAATGTGATATAAGTTAAGACTACTCAATCCGTTGACTTCTGAATTCTCTTATTCACATAGGCTTAATACAGGAACCACCCAGTTCCCGTAGGAAATGGTTCAAAACACATAAAGACTTCTTGAAATTCAAATACTCTTACAAATAAGGTCTTACAATAATCAGTAAAAGCTGTAAATATTGGCAAGAAGTGCATGTATACACACACACGCTATCAGCATCAATAAAAGTAAAAACAAAAATTTGTTCATTGAGTATTAAAAAAAACACGATAAAATATACAGCATAGTACTATATTCAACAATACCGGGGGGGGGGGGCTACAAAAATACATATGCTGAGATACATTACTCTAGATATTCCATCAGCATATTTCTCTTTAACTTCCTACAAAATGTTTCTCTTTAATGTCTAAGGACACCTTACCTCACCTTACCTTTCCTAACACTATTTCTCTCTCTCCCTCTCTCTCTCCCCCTCCCTCCCCCACCCCTCTCTCGTTTTATATGAATATTATTTATAACGAATAACGAGAAAGGTGTGGATGTGTGTACCGTTCGGTTGAACCATGTTATTTATTATTGAGATATGGGAAATCATAGTAAAACATATGAAGCAGGTCACTGGGTATTTTTACAAGCTTTCGGCTCTCCTGGCCTTCTACAAGTTCATTTTCTTAAACAAACAAAATATGATATGATATATATATATATATATATATATATATATATATATATATATATATATATACATTTTAAGAAATGATTTTTTATCATTTGTGACCCTCCACCACAAAACGACCAATAAGCTTGAATGTCCAGGAAAACATGTACATTTTGAATGAGAGTAAAAACATATTTCAACATGGTAATTTACCCTGAAATTTTGTCAGATGGTAGATTAATAAATGAAATTTCAGAAAATACAAAAAACTTAAAATCAAAATTTCCACCCCGAACCACCTTTTTCAGCTGTTTACTCTAAAACTCCCATTGCGACTTATTGGTCGTTTTGTGGTGGAGGGTCACATTTTATAACTTTTTTTTTTGGGGGGGGGGGGATGCCCCCCCGTGTTATCCAGGCTACGCCACTGTTTATACACTCCATAACTCAAATACGACCTAGCTGTCATGGAATGGCCATCAAGCTTCATCATCGGTCGGAAACTGGCTATAAACATCTCCTGATGAATGTTTCATCCAAGGCAAAGTCTGATATCTTGGGTCGTTACATACATGATTACTATTTAAAGGTAATGGCACAAATGATTGGTCTAGCTATATGGGCATGGGGTTACACCCCTAGTAAAATATGCCCCCCCCAAAAAAAAAAAAAAAAAAAAACAACAACAACAAAACACAACAAAAAACACAACAAAACAAAATAAAAACAAAAACAAAACAAAGAAAAAAAAGAAAATAAGAAGAAAAAAATGGAAAATACCCTACGAAAAGGATTAAATTGGACGGCGAAAAAATTTTAGATAATTAGATAATGACAACAAGAGAGAGAGAGAGAGAGAGAGAGAGAGAGAGAGAGAGAGAAGAGAAAAGGTTTTAAAGGGAACGTGCGATCAAAAAAGGAAATGAAAAATGATAATCTTCCTTCCACGTCAAGGCAATCTTGCCTAGTATCTCATTGGTCTAATTAACATTTATTTGGTTTTACGGATCACCATAATTATGGTTAGTCCTAAAAAAGGACTGTTGGGTTAAAGAGGATAGATGAGTAAGAAGAAAGGAAGATATATAATTCTCTCTTGTTTCGTCCTAAGGAGGACAGCTTGTGAATTGCCAAGAGTGAAGTGGATAATCAAAATGACAGGCATCCTTTCGTGTTAAGGGTGAAGCCCTAAAAAAGGACTATTAAAACGGGTAATAAATGTAGAGAGAGAGAGAGAGAGAGAGAGAGAGAGAGAAAAGACAGTCGATGTTATGAGAGCATTTTGAAGAGCAACCTTTTTCAGGGGACATTAATTTTTACTATGATATTATTCCAAACTGACTAAAAGGGCTGAAAAGGCTCAAAATTTAGTTTTACCTTTATGTAGAGTTCAATCGTCTCTTTAAGGATTCTAGATAGAGGATATCACATTACCCCCTACACATTAGTATTCATGTATCCTCAAGGGATCCACGAAGGCGCCCTCCTGTATGTCTTATGAAGAGTACTTTGAAGAGGATCCGGCGACCATACAGCTAAGAGTACTTCTAACCCTCTCTCTCTCTTCTCTCTTTCTCTTTCTCTTCCCGAAGCGGACTGTGATGAAACGTTATCGGTTTCTTGAACCTTCTGTGTGAAATGTCCTTTTGAAGAGTTCAATGTTCAAATGACAGTAAACTAAAACTCCTAAATAGCGCCATCTTTTTACAGGATTTGAAAAGTGCCTGTGCCTCTCATTTTCCCATCATGCCCCATTCTTATTTGTAGAAACTTTAAATCTACCTGCAGAAAATTTTCCACATTTGCCAAGTTAAAAATGATAGTTTGAAATGTAAAATGTGCCTATTATCATGATTATCCAAACAAGCTATTTGTAAATTTCAAAATAAAATGAAATTAATTTCTAATTTATAGTCTTAATTTAGCAATCACCGTAAGGTGGAGCTGTTCAAGTTCTACCAGTTTAATGCCACTTTAAGATATTCTCTTTTCTAGCCTCTTCTCCTTGATAATTCTCCTCTCTGCCCCCATGTATAGCATTTTCCTCTTTCTGTTTCTATATATAAGATATAAGCAAAACGAAGAGTAACGATGATATAATATACATAGGCTACTTCAAGAATAATAATAAAAAAGCAACAACAAATAATACGAAAATAAAACCCCAAAAATAAAAAGTAGAAGAAGCATGGAACACTCTAAAAGAAGTTATTTCAGTGAATTAGGTAGCATATACACATAGTTTTGTTGTATGTATACATAATTATACTTTTCGAATTTTACCAAAGTATGCATGTCATTGCTTTAATGCTGATGGAAATAGTTCTGGAACAACATGATCGCTAAATTCGATGGCTCAGAGAGAGAGAGAGAGAGAGAGAGAGAGAGAGAGATGCTTTTATAGAGACACTCAGTGGTTTACAAATTGATATATATCAAACCTTTGTCATAATTAATTGACGTTGGAGCTAGCTCGCGTGATGTATTTGTACAAATATCATTATTACCATCACGATGGAGGAGCCACGTAGGTTGATCCGCCGATAGAAACATGTCCCTCGTTTACACTCTGCCTGCAGAAATAGGTTAGATAATTTCATAATCATGATTAATAGACATGATAGATTAAATCTCTCATGTCGCATTGCATCAACGCATTGACTCATCTGCCGTATGAGACTGAGTACAAGAGAGGATATAGTTTGAGGGGGGGGGGGGAGGGGGGCAAAACGGACTGAACAATCAGAGAAACAGATTGGCGAAAGTGTCTTGTAAACTTTAAACAATATAAACATTGCAAACAGCTGAAATATTCAACTTTCTTTATAGATCACTATAAATACGGGAATATCATATTGACGAGTTTGTAATGTCCCAGTGATTTAATCTCTTCATATTCTTCGTTTTATTATACAGAATATAATAATAATTATTTTGTAACAATAGTTATTGAGGATGATAATTATTATTATTGATGATAGCATACTACCCGTATAACATTTTTGAAGGAAAGTTTACTTTGGAGAAGATGGAGATTTATAATGAATTTGCGTACAGAAAATGGAGGGGTGAATGATCATCATTTCCATACATGGCCGGATGACCAAATCAAGATCAAGGGGGATTTTACATTTCTAACATTAATCAATTGCCTAAGGGAACCTGGGGGACATTTCATCAAGTGTCTTGTCGGTGATTTTTACCGACAAATTTGCTCTCAGCCAATCAGATGCAAGGATTTCAGTAGCTTATAACAGTTATTGCCACTTGTCATTGACAAGTTTTGTGAAACAGGGCCCTGGTGGTTCGTGTATTAAGCCTATGTGAATGAGAAAAATCCAGTAGTAGACGGATTAATAGGTCATGTATTGGCTGAAAGCAGAAAGCAAATTTGTCAGTGAAAATCACTGACAAGACACTTGCTGAAACGTCCCCCTGTTCGAAAATCTTGGGGCCCCCATTTGAGCTTGCCAGCTTGGGCAGTTAGGATGTTTGTTGTAATGATTGTGTTGCACATGTTGCATGTCATTAAAAAAAAAAAAAAAAAGATTGTTTGTTTAGAAATGACCCCCATGTGTTCCTCAGTCATATCACGTTATGTTATTGTGATAAGCCTTGAATTATAGGCAGGCTATAGTCATCCTATTGTAGGAAAATAGTATGACATCGATGGAGTATATACATGCACGTGCCCCAAAATGATGAAAATATGTGTGTGTGAGAAAGAGAACGAGAGAGAGAGAGAGAGAGAGAGAGAGAGAGAGAGAGAGAGAGAGAGAGGGGGGGGGGGGCGACGTGGGGAAGGCAATGTGGAAATACAACGATACGACCCACTTCCACATCCTCCTCCTACGCCAGGGGCGGACTGGGATCGAAAAAATGATATTAATTTTTGATCAACCAACCCTCAGACAAAATTCAATCAGCCCTTTGATAATAATAATAATAATAATAACTACATTTATAGGGCGCTTTATACGGGCGTTTCTAAGCGCACAGGTGGTCTGTCTAACTCAGTATACATGGTACATCCAATAGCTTAAAAGCAACAAAATGAAATAAAATATTACTAATACAATACAGTTAAATGAAACTAACTACTTGTGTGCGCCTCCGGTATACTATGACTGATTAAAAAGGTGGGTTTTAAGAAGGGTTTTAAATGATTCAATGGATGGGGCATTTTGAATATTTGAATATTTCGATCATTGTCGATCTGCTCTCAAGCCAAAATATTAAGAGGCCCGGAGGGGGGGGGGGGGCTCCCCACAGCCCCTGTGGCCAGTCTGCCCCTGTCCTATGGTCTTGCGCCCCTCGCATTTCATCTACTTAATAAGACAGGTACGCCCCTGCCTTGATAACAATACCTTTTCAATGGCTTGAATCACTTAGTGACTGACGGTGCTTTTTATTTCCTGTTGGCTCTATTTCAACTCCTGCGACACGAAATTAATATCTTAACGGTAGATGTTCCGAAGCTGAAAAGGGGGATCCAAAAGAAAATAATATTCAGATTTTTCCTTCCAGGGCGCAACTGACCGTTTGTTTAGTAGACTTTATATTATTTTTTTGTTTGTCTTCTTTCTTTACCCATAGACTACGGGAACCGGGTGGTTCCTGTATTAAGCCTATGAGAGTTAAAGAATTCAGTAGTCAACGGGTTGATATATGTAATTAAAGAGCTTTATCAGCTTATCCCGTAGCATCGAAAATGAAAGAAAGGCAGATAAAGATGCAGGAAATATCAACGAATTATCTCCAAACATGCATTAAAAAAAATCGATCACTCTCTGATCTTAAAAAATCTATGTTTCTAAATTTTGTTATAAGCATTTGCTAATCATGCAGGTCTATTTTTACAGGAACAAAATTTTGGCTTTGTTTGACTGTAAGTGACATCAAACGTTTCCTGTATCTGAGGAACCGCTGGTTTAGAAAAAGCAGTTGATAGCAAGAAAACATGCTGTCGCAATGTCAACAATGAAGCAAAGGCATGGAAACGGCTTTCGGTAGCTTTACGTTATTCGGTCTTTCCCCCCTTTATTCCTATAAAACAACATAAACTAGGACCCTACCGCAATGAGTAGATATAAACAAACATCGCAAAGCAGTGGTGCATGTGTTTATGATATGGCTACCGCACCGCCCAAGGTCCCTATGAAGAAATCCCATCTCCTTGTCAAAACAACCCTTTAACCTCTGCCTTCAGTGCCACTTTTGAACTTTATATTTGAGTGGTGAAGTCAGTGAATTCTGTAACATACGAAGAATGGTGTATTTGTGGTCGATTGACCGCAGCTTTTTTAATTTGACCTTGTCGTTTATTAATAAATTGGTAACATTGTACATGGCATGTTTGTAAACCAGGAATTTCTTAATATGGTTTACTTATAAGCGACCAAGTGTGAGTTCGCCGAGTGACCTTGGGTGGTGCGGAGAGGCCACTCAGACACGGGGATAAATGACCACTGCTTAGTGAGGTTTGCTCAAGTTGATAAGACCACGGGAAAGGGGTGCTGATCTGTTTTATCGGATGAGGAGGAGACGCCCCCTCCCAACATGAACTTGGACCCTATCCTAATGGCTAGATACATAAGACGGAGAACATGGAAAAGAGATCGGTGTTGATCTGTTTCTTCGGAAAAGGAGTAGACGTGCTAGGAAATCAAGACTTTCATCTGTCTTTCCGTTTCAGATAATCTTAACTGACATCTTCTTTAGTTTTCTTGCTAAAGTTTGCCAAAGGTACGGTGTACATCTCGTTACGCGCCAGAAAACATAATGGCGTATCAACAATTTTGTAAAAAAAAAAAAAAAAAAAAAAAAAAAAGGGGGAGGGGGAGGTCCAACTCTCGAAAAATGTGACAAGCCAACACAGTATAAGACCCCCCCCCCAAAAAAAAAAAATGAGTTGATTGAGCACACAAAAGTGTTTGCGTGTGTGTGTGTGTGTGGGGGGGGGGGGGGCTATTAGACAATATTAGAAAATATTAGACAAGAGGACAAAATTAAAGGTGGCCCGGGCCCCGTAAGCTCCCTCCTGTCTCAGCCCCTGAAATAGCATTTGTTTATGATTTGATTTGATATGATTCATTGATTTATCAGTTCATGTACCGTCTTTCAATGATTAATGTTCATAACTGTATACAAAGTATATAGGCCAGTAAGCATGGTAAGGACATTTTCTTTTCAAGAACCAAGATATTTTCTTGAATATTAACATGCATATTTTTTTTCCTTAGATATAAATATCTATAATTGTTATTCAATAGACAAATGACAAATGCAACTCTTAATAAATAAATAGTCATATCCATACGGTTTAAAATCTTCCTTTTAACTTTTTAAACTACCCAACGTGATAACCTTGAATAGACCCCCATATCATTGTGCAAAGAAAAGGCAAGAATCTTTAACAAATAAACAATATGTAGACCTGAAGAAGTTGGACAAAACTTGGCTTCAATCTTTCTTTATAACTTTTAAACTACCCAAAGTGATAACCTTGAATATACCCCATATCATTGTGTAAAAGAACATGCAAGAACCTTTAACAAATAAACAATACGTAGACCTAAAGAAGTTGGACAGAACTTGGCTTCAGGCAAACTGTCTTCTCTTCACTTTCGAATCGGTTTTGTCAGGATGCTTGGAAAGTTGCCGAAATCTGGTACCTGGATAGCCAACAACTATACCACAATGCTCAATCTCTCACACTTACAATGATGAGGTTGTTAATTGTCTTTGCTGTATTTTCTTTTTTTTATATACCGCTTCCCAAACTTTTAGTTTTCCAAGTAGATGTGAAATCTTCCTACCCTTCTTTACCTTTCTTCATTTTGTTCTTATATATTCTTCGAACTTTAAAAACACAGACTTAAAAATCAAAAAATTGTTTAAAGTGATTTGGTAACTTTGTACAGGCTTGATAAAAACTGAGCTGCCTGGCCTTACATGCTATCAGTGTATGTAATATGTGTAAAAATGAAGCCCAGGAAAAGTAAGCACTTCAGAATCATCATGTGCTTCACAAAAGTAAACATATGCAAGTGACGGAAATGCCAGACTCATTTTCCCCCATAGACTCAGTGTTAGACTAAAGCATATGACCATATGCTTTCGTAAATGGGAGTATTCAGTCATAGATATCTTAATAATAGCATTATATATTTGAAAACCTTTCTATGCCTGGCTATTTATTTATCCTTCTGAACATCATTATACAAGACAAATATCAAAATTGAACAATTTATTTAATCAAGCCTCCACAAAGTTACCGATTCCCTTTAATAATGCGTACAGTTCATTTTCCTTGTTTAAAGTTTAACAATGTATGTTGATTTTTTTGTACGGGCCTTGACCATCTCTAAAGATGGATATTTGCACTTTAGAAATATTGTCATTATTATTTTTTTTTTCTAAATGACAGTCATCACTTCTCTCTTACTTTCAATCAAATTATATAAAGTTTTGAATTTATCACATTACTCGATTTCCCCTTCAACTCTGCCGTGGTTAAACCTGGCAAGTGTCAAAGTAATGTAGCTCTTTATTTCTTCATTTGTATTCTCCGTTTTCTTGAAGCTAACGTGAAAGACCTGGGGGCCGTTTCATCAAGTGTTTTGTCGGTAATTTTTACCGACAAATTTGCTCTCAGCCAAACAGATGGAAGGATTTCAGTAGATTGTAACAGTTATTGCAACTTGTCATTGTTGACAAGTTTTATGAAACAGGGCCCTGGTGAATTTCTATTATCCCTTGATTTTGGTTTGGCTCAATCTCAACCTTCGTTGACTTGCAAACAGCCTGTACAATTTGCCACTTGTGATGGCGCTATATAGAATTGATGCACAACCTTCTTTGCCTGTGAAATCGCGAAGAACACTTCAAATCTTGCCTCAAAACTAGAGGCGTCGATCCTGGGGGGGGGGGGGGGGGGGCAGTTGCCCCCAATAAAATATTGGGGAGCAAACATATCGCCCCCCAATAAATCTGGAGTTGTAAAATAAAATAAGGAAAAACTGGTGCAAAACTCGGGATAGGAAACCTTCCAAACAATGAAATACAAAAGGTTTTACAAGATCAGACTTCAATTTCGCCGCGCGCTCAGCGCGCAAATTCTCTAATTGTTACTGCTTCATGTAACCGTGGAGAAGCTGGTTTTAAGAGGCGTTAACAAAAAAAAAATAAAATCGTGAAGGGTACTATATATATATATATATATATATATATATATATACTTTCATTCGAAATGACGCCATTAAAAACGTTTTGAACATACATAATTCAGTGCAAAGTTTGAATTTTCATATTTTTTTTCTTCTACTTTTTCATCTTTTATTAATGTTTATTTTTCTAGTATTTTGTGTTATATCTTCTCTACTCAATTTGACGTTATGCGAGATAAATTTTCCCATCAGTTCAAATTACCATCATATCTTTATATCCTTGGTTCCATTCAAACTCCCAGTCAAAGACCTTGTCCTGATCTATAAAGGATACATACGTCCTTTGCTGGAATATGGCGTGCCGGTTTGGCACCCAAGCCTAACAAAGTCGCACACATCTGCTATCGAAAGAGTTCAAAAAAGAGTGTTGAAGTTAATCCTTGGTCAATCTTATCAATCATACGAAAGTGCACTTCAGCAAACAAACATAGAAACCTTAGAGACCAGGCGCAATCATACATGTCTTAAATTCGGCAGAATTAGAATTAGAGACCAGGCGCAATCATACATGTCTTAAATTCGGCAGATCCCTCTTGAAGTCTGACAATTTCCGACATTGGCTCCCCGAAGAAAGTGGTGAAACTAGATGGCAGTTGAGAAGTGTAAACGCAAACATGTTGATTCCAGTAAAATGTCGCACTGAAAGATACGGATCCAGTCCAATTCCGTTTCTCGTGTCAATGCTTAATGAAAATAGATGAATTGAACCGACGATACTTCGTAAGACATAATGATGCGGAATGACCTTTCCTCGATCGTGGTGTTTTTTTTCCCTTTCTTTCTTCTTTTTCTTATGATGTCTGAACAGTTGTGTTTAATCATTTAATGTCATCAGTAGTGAATTGTACTCGTTTTGCATCGACCCTTTGACCTTTCTTTTTGCCTATATTGTTCTTTTTCTCTCTACCATCTTTCCCAACCTGCGTTTACCTCAATGACATTTTTAATATTGTAGTATCTAGTAATATGTAATACAAATTCCTTACAGGCTATCTACCATGTAAACATTATTACAACAATTCAGAATTACTGCAAATGTAATAATGTGATCTATTATACTGTTTTATCATTCATTTTGTACTATGATTAATATTCCTTTGTAAAGAATATATTTTTGCTATTGTAACCTTGCTTTTTTGAGTTTTCAATAAATACCATTATTATTATATAGCTATGATTACCAGAGGCAGCGTTGCCTGGGGGCAGGGGGCAGTGGGCACAGTGTCCCCTCACCTTTTCAAGTACCCCCAAAGATAAAACAAAGGAGGATGGGAGGTTAAAGAGAGGGGTTGGGGGAAAAGGACGTGCAAATTATGATCCCTTCCTTCAACCTTGGCTTAATTTATGTCCTTGGTATATGAAATTGAATGTTATCGATATAATATGCCTCAAAAAATATCCATGCCCCTTCAATCGCTGTACCCATGCAATAATATAAATATAATACGTTGATAAGGTACTGGATTATCAAATCATTATTTTATAATGCTCCTGACCCTTCCTTTTCTTTGATCTTATCCATCTATTCGTCTTTTTCGGTGTCGAAGAGACACGTCACTTCATGTAAGCCGAGTTGGTTCAATGTAATTACCGAAATATATATTTTTTACAGAAAAAAAACCCAACCCATTTTGCCCTTCATAAGTACCTTTCACACAGTCCACTTTTATGAAATACACTATGCTCTATCTTACCAATAGGTGGCGTACAAATCAAGTTTCGATGACGACCAACCACTTGTAACATCACGGACAGAGGTCTGTACATTACAGAGATGCGCATGCGCACTATTTCTACTTCTGATTGGTCTAGGCTGTCTGATCGGAGCTGGGATTGGTCTCTACATTCATCTTAATAATCAGAATGAACCGACTTTGATCATTACGGGAGCAGGCCACCCAGTAAGTCAATTGTTATATTTTTGTTTTATAATCGTGCCATCGTGTTAAGGGCAATTCCACAGGTTGGTGGACATGGGCCTTAAAATTTAAATTTGGTATCATTTTTTTGTGCTGCATTAGTGCAGAAATTGCGCAAACATTGGTAAACCTATCATCAGCTGTTAACGTTAAGAAAACATTATCAAAAGGTAGAAAATGGTAAAAATCTTTCATTTTACACTCTTAATGGATATTTTGCCTTAAAAAGTTGACCATTTACAGATTGCTTATCTGGAAGTAAAATATCCAGCTTTTTTCCAGGATTTATATTAAAAAAAATTAATTTAAAAGGTACATTGATCATTTTTCATTGAAAAAAGAAAGAAAAAAGAAAGAAGAAAAAAAAAAACACACACAAAGAAGAACCTAAGTCCTGCAAGTTAGAATGAAACCAATGCTGCTACTATCTGGACAAAATATAACGTGAATAACCATTACTCCTGTGAAATCTGCAAAAATGATGGGTCTAGTAATTTTCAGTTTTCGCCCAGAGGAGGTCTCCCAGCATGGTTCTTTGTAAAAGGGTATAATCTTTTTTTTTTTCAAGAAAGCCTCATATTACACACTTTTCACTTGAGCCCTTTTTACAATAATATTTATGTAACGTGAGTAATCGACTCATTATAGGCTAGCAGTAATTACTATTTTTCTTCTAAGCTTTTAGTTAGGTACTCAAATATGTATTCATTGTGGTCAAGGGCGGATCCAGGATTTTCTAAAAGAGGGGGCACAGAGCCGGAAAGTACATAATTACGTGGGCATATTTTTTTCATTGTGTACTTAAGGTATGCCAGTTGGGTTTCAAAAGAGGGGGCACGGGCCGGTTTTCCCCCTATGTAGATCCGCCACTGATTGTGGTAACTAAAACTGATTTAGCTGATACCTGTAATAAGAGAATAAGTAACTCAATACCTCTTCAAGTGTAATGTGAGTAACCTTGGAATTTTACAGCTACGTATTTCATGAACAAAATGTAACCATAAAACTCTCCCCTTAGGCCTTAATGCAGCATAGAATACACACAAACACACAAAAAACAACAACAACAAACAACCCCCCCCCAAAAAAAAAAAATAAACAAACAAAAAACAGTGTATATCGTTTCAATTAAATATCATAACTTTGCTCAAAAGTAAGTTCTTTTTTAAATCGAAAATTGCCTGCATCATCTACAAAACACGGTAATAATTGTGTTCGTAAATAGTGCGACTTTATCATTCTCTTGAATAAATTAGCGAATCACATTGTGTACAACATGAAAAACATCGACCGTTTTACTTCACTAAATTTTACCCAAAGAATCGCAATAATTAATAGACATCTAATAGATTTGCATGAGGTCTGAAACAGAAATACAAGGTTTTTACAATGAAATTGGTGAATAAAATATTAAAATATTCAAATGTTATAGCTTGATTCTTTTCAATGATTTTATCAGCTACAATGAATACACAGAAAAATCCTTTTTGTATCTTTAATCTGAGATTTAGAGTCAGCGGTAACTCTAAAAGGAGTTTAACAGGACGCTCATAAAAAGACATTGTGCCCTCTCCGTCAAATCGCCAATAATCCACAGTTCAGTGTTGTTTTAAAAGTGATCTCGTTTTCTCATTTCACTAAATTTTGGCATTCATTAACTATCATAACCCATTTATTGTAAAAAAGCCAAATTCTGGATGAATATTAGTTTGTGAGCAACTCTTTGAATAATTATGCCTTTTTACATTTGATTTCTGTTACCACTTGCTATTGATTCTTACAGTGATAATTTGGTTTTGACAAAATTAGAAAATTAGAGACTCAAATCATTGACATATTCATTATGTTCTTGTTTTTTTCTTATAGAATGAGAAATTATTTAATTTCTAAAGGTGTGAACTATCAAATATAAATTATCCTTGTCAGCAGCTCTCCTTTTCGTGTTTATTTTGATAACCTGATGGAAAATATACACCCCACATATAATGAAGCTGCTAATTTGTGCTTGGACGATCCCAACTTTAATCTTTATGGATCCCCCCCCCCTATTATTTTATGCTTTCACTAAGCACTACATGGAGAGAATTCCCCAATAAGTTCATTTTACCAGAACGCATAACAAACAAGTACACTCTTAAAATGTTGGGTAAATTTAGTTGGGTAACTGCTGGTTGGTTAAAAATATTCCCAATTCTGGGCTATTATTAACCAACTGGACACTCGAGTGGTGTAACCAATATTGGTCAATACTTTTTACCTAAATATTGGGCATATATTTACCAACAGTATTTGGTAATTATGGGTTGGGTACTTGTTGCCCTGTAGTTGTGTAATTTTGTCACATTTCCTTTGCCAGTTGGGTAAATTTTGTTGGGTAACTGATGGTTGGTTAGAAATTCGCTTTTGCCCAACTTGTGGTAAATATTTTTACCCAATATTGGGGAAAACACTTATATGAATATTCATGAATTTTTAGTAGCGTATAGTTTGGGGTGGCCCGATTTACTAACTGTCACCGAATGCATAAAAAAATATAAGGGGTATATAAGAGCTTGCACTAGTTTGCACTAACTGGATAGGATAGGACTAGGATAGGATAGGTTAAGATATACAATAGGATAGCTTAAAATAGGATAGGTTAGGATTGATTAGGTTAAGACCCAGAAGGACGTAACAAGCAGATTTCATTTTTTTTTACCTAGGTTGGAGGAAAAAGGAAACAATAAATTGGGCAGCTGAATTTGCCCAACCACATGATATTTGTTACCAAACAGCTGAACAAATAGAGGGTTGGGCAATCCTATTGGGTAAGATTGGTTGGGCAATAATTACCCAACTGAGAATATAACCAACAGTTGGGCAATTGTAGAGTTGGGTAAAATCTAATGGGTCACCAACTGATGGGCAATTTAATTTGCCCAACAACATAGTAAATGGATTGCCCAACATCAGTTGGGCAAAATTTTAACCAAAAGTTGTGTGGACAGTATGTTGCCCAGTGTTGGTTAAAAATTGGGCATTTTTTTGCCCAACTTTTTAAAGAGTGTATAGCTTGTGATATCCACATTCATTGCTCGGATTGAAAAAAACAAACAAACACAAAAAACAACAACAACCCCCCCCCCCAAAAAAAAAAAAAGCAACAAAAAACAAACAAAAACAAAAACAAAAACAAAGAAAAAACCCAAACCAAAACAAAACAAAACAAAACAAAAACAAAACAACAACAACAAAACTGGAATCAACTTACCCCGACGTTCACGATTTTAATTATATGTACCATTTCTTCTTCTTCTCTTTCTTAAGTATGGGAATGACGCCCTCTATCCACCAGATTTCCACAGGCCGTCTCGCTTCGGTGGTCACATGGATCGTCACATGCCTGAGTTCCACCATGGGTCACGTGATCACGGCTTTGAACCAATGAGACCACCGCCACCACGCTTTCCCCACGGTCATCCTCCTTTCATGGAACGTCCTTTCGGTAACGATGGCCTGGAACCCCCCTTCGCACACGACGCCTTGGAACCTCCACCTCCTCCTGGTGGTCCTCGGACACACCTGCACGAAAGACCACCTGCTCCACCGGGACCTCTCCCTGGCGGTCCCCCACGCGGCAGGAGGCCCGGGCAAGGAGACTCCAGTAAGATTGGCCCTGAGTACGACCTCCATCATGGCGGACCCGTAGACCATGAGCACGGGAGACGCAGGGGGAAGGTGAACCGAGCTCATTACCATAGCAACTTGCCGTAATCAAGACTGGGTAAGAAAATTATTAGGCTAATATTAAAAGACATTCTATCTTTAGTTATTCTAGACACTGCTATATCAGCTTGCAACGAAATGAAATGGCCCACCTGGAAATTACTCGAGCTTGCCTTTGAGTGTCACTTGAACTTCGGGTGAGAGAAATTTATGTTGATGAGCTTCCCTTGCGGGCGGTTTTCCGATATCAGTCGAAAGTGCACATATTACATAAGACCTTTCGGTCGTAAAAGAGCAGTCCACTCTCGGTTATTGATAATAGGGGAAACACGCAATTGATGTTTAATTCCTCATTTGAACCCAACTTACGTTACCAATTTCGTGAAAGTATTAATATTCTTGGTGATACTATCAGACACAACAACATCAAAGACATTTAATACCTTTGACGTATATCATGTAGTTTTCTTTATTATTTCCTTCATAGAGATTCAATAGTAACATTTCCCTCATTTTCTATACATAACATATTAGACGCAATTCGATCAATTATCCATGAATTATTTGTCTAAAAACGTCGAAGTGATTCATTCCCATGGCAAAAAACAAGTAAAAAAAAAAAAGAGAAGATTTTTCTCATTGGAAGACAATAATCTGTGATAAACAGAATAACAGGGCCCTGCATGTTTCATAGAACTTGTTACAACAACAAGTTTCAATAACTGATTATTATAAGCTACTGAAATCCTTGCTTCTGATTGCCTGATAGCAATTTTTGCTATACCGAGTGTCCCCCCCCCCCCCGAAAAAAATACACTTTTAAAACGGCCCCCAAATAAAAATTTAAAAAAAGTGAATTTTTGGGAAATGTTTTATATATATGGATAGCTGAAGGTCTCTTCTATCATATGACACCAAAAAAGTCCAAAAATATTTCATGCTTGGGTGAGCACAGCTTATTTTTGTAAAGGACGAGAAAATTAGGTTGCGCAGGAATTCACTATTTGGCTAATATGAGAAGTTCTCCAGCTTAGAAACTGCCTATGGTATTATGAGTTTATATGATGGATATGGGTTTGTGCGGTGTATGACATGGTGTTATGTAATCATTATTCAGAAATTTGATAATTCAGAATCTAACACTGATCCAATCAATCAGTCATTCAATCAAACACTGATTAAATCAATATGCAGTATCTTTGTTGTTTAGAAGGACAATTCCTAATAATGTCACAGATTATAATTCAGGCATCATTGGGTACAAATGGGTATTAAAGGCCAACTAATATCAAGTGGATTTAAATAAATAAAGTAAAATTAAACAAGCATAACAGTGAAAATTTTATTGAAATCGGATGTAAAATAAGAAAGTTACGGCATTTTGAAGTTTTGCATTATTTCTTGAAACGGTGATATGCATAACATGGGCGGTATGCAAATGAGTGAACCGATAATGTCACACACTCACTTTTGCTTATGTATTTTATTATATGAAATATCATATATTTCAATTTTTAGCTTCCATAATGTAAAACATGGTTTGACTCCTTATGGAACATGTAAAATCATCATTATTGTATCTTATTTTGATAAAAGTGAGAGATTCTTTTTTATCACATCCATGAAAATCTAAGTACACCTAAATCTATAAATGCGTTTCCGGCCAATTCTTGTTTCTGCGCAGTGCGCACGGATTCGTCAGTTCGTAAAAACGACGACGAATTAGCAAACTTTCTTTATATCAAATAAGTTTTGCAAATGGTAGAGTTTGGGGCAAGTAAAGATGGGATAAAAGGCTTGGAATGCCTACGGATGGACCTATGTCAACGAAAATACCTCCCTTAATTGTGACACGTCACACAACACACACACACACACGCACACACCAACACATTCGCGCATACGCACACAAGCACACACACACAACCACCCTGCCCCACCCCCTCAACACGAACTACCAGGAGCACCGCTACAATAACCAAAAATAGCGGAAGTGCAATGCTGATAAAATAATTTTTCTAAAATATGAAAGAATGTGACTTCCAAGCACCATTTCTCTTGAATAGATTTACAGACGACAAATATTCAATT
Organism: Heliocidaris tuberculata; assembly: GCA_025618425.1. Lineage (NCBI taxonomy): Eukaryota > Metazoa > Echinodermata > Echinoidea > Camarodonta > Echinometridae > Heliocidaris > Heliocidaris tuberculata. Next base: position 4,322,323 of record CM046842.1, read on the forward strand.
TTATATATATATTTTTTTTTTGGATCAGCTACCATTACGTCATATTACTTACCGCGGTCCAGAATGCATCGCTAACGGATGAATTTCACGTATGTGCCCTAAAGACTCATCTGTTCAGATTACTTTGTTGGGTATTTCCAGATTAAAAGGTCTGATCGAATTCCGTTTTCAATTTAAATGTGAATATTATTCCCAACAATAACAGTAAATGTCTACACTCTATAACCAGGGCCTGTAACATCAAGAGATACAATCAATCTTACGATCAATTGTAACTGTCCAGTACATGGTTTGCCATAAACTTACGATTGATATCACTCGTAAGATTGATTGTATCTCTGTATGTTACAGGCCCCATGTAAGATTAAATTTGAGGGTATAACAGTATAAGTTCGGTGAATCAATATCTACCCACAGTACAATTTTCCAATCTAGAAATTATGTACCAGATTTACGAAACATGTAAAACAAAACAAAACAAAAAAAATGCACAAGTTTACTACTTGATCCTACGCCCTCTTAAACGTATTTCTTTATATTTCCCCCTCTGTTTCTTGTACAGTTTAGAAATTGAAGATTGTCAGCTTTCTCGACGGAGGAGCGGCGCTTTTCGCTCTTTTCTACCTTCCAGTCACAGACATGTTTTTGTGGTTCCTGGTGACGTCACTTCCGCTTTACCGCTCCACAATGCGGCGATCACCATTATTATATAGCGACCTCAACGGCCCGAGGAGGGCACTCCTACCATGCTGACACATCTTTTTAATCACTAATAAGTGCCTTGTATTTTAGTTTTACATAAGAGATTGTATTTACTTTCGTAGTTAATAATGTCATTATTATCAAAAAGGGAATGAACTAGACTTTATAATGAATTTGAAAAAAAACAAATTATGACAATTTTGTCATTTATGGAAAGCTTCAGTGTGGAAAGACGAAACATTGGCCTGAATTCACAAGAGAGATATCATAGTTTAAACATCCATAAGCATCATACTCGAACGTCATGTCCAATAAAAATGCAAATACATAATTGGGTACTTGAATAAAGTGCTTATCCTATTTGCTAAAATTTGTATCACATGACGTTCTATCTATTTATCATCTTGCACGGTTTTGATGTCATCACCGTGCATAATTACTTTTCTTGGTGCACTGTGTTTACGCTTTAACTTTCCTAGGCGGTACCCAATGTTTGCATTTTTACGAGGAAGGCAACCTGAATGTTATTGAGAGGGATGACTCAAAAAGAAGCAACGTTTAAGATTGCAATTACCTCTAATTTTGTAGAACAAATGCTGCATGCATATTGTAGTTCCCTCATGCTAATTTTTTTTTTTTGAAATATGACGCGACTCGGAAAATCCCGATTCTCTCTTTTCAAATATTTCTTCAATTTGAACGACGGAGCATGAAATATTGATATGATATGCATATACGCTTATTTTAGTCCACAATACAGTTTTCAACAACAGTTTAGACTATGATTCACATTTACACCTCCAACGTGAATTCGGGCCATTATGTACAGTATAAGTCGCAATAATGCAGAAAATGGGAGTTACGTAAACCCCTCTCTTGGATCCATTCGTAAGGAACTATTATAGCATTTAGGGCATTGTAGTATATATATATATATATATATATATATATATATATATATATATATATATATATCTATCTTCCCTTCTTAATTTCACTCACACATTTGTAACCATGGTATTGTGAGATTAATTACAAATACATGCTACATAGAAATATAGATTCTTTTTCTGTTTTCTGTATATATTTTATGTCATTTCTAACGAGAATGGCAGTTGCAATGGAAGACATGATTAAGATAAACTGTAAAAGGAAAATCGGCGAAGTAACATGATTTTTCCTCTATCAAACCATCATATTTCAAATCATTAAAGTCCATATAGTCATTACTGTTTTATTTACAATCACGTACATTTTTGAGACTGATTTGGTAGGATCGGTATTTAATGAAAAACAACACCTTTGCAATTATGCAAGATGGGTTTATATCATTAGATGATATGCCATCAGTCTTCTTGACGTCACAGAGGTATTGAGGGCAATGTCGACCTATTTAGTAAGACCTTTCTCCGCGAGATGGTAATGCGAACATATAAGATTGTGTGAAGTTATGACAAAATCCTTAGTAATTAGAATCGTTTGACATTGCGGTTACTTATCATATATGATTCTCCTCAGATAGAGTGTACAGAAAGCATGAAAAGCAAAGGTTGAAATTTAAAAAATGCTTTGTATATTATTGCATGATAGATGAAAGATATATATTGTACATAGTCAATGTTAAACGATCAATATATTGTCATACTGATGTAAAAGTAAGTATTCGATACCTTTGTTCTCTTAAATATGATGGTATGGCTAACATTGTTGAGTATCATAGTAATGACAAATATTTTTGTGTAGCGTATCTCATAATATTCATCATAATGTTTACGATATAGCGATGTCTCGAGTGAATAATGGAAGCAAGCATGATGATGAGTGACTATTAGTTAATGGGATTTAAAGGTATCCAGCTGCTTATTTACTTATTTATTTTCAATCATTTCTTTCTTTATATGAATCATATTTTGATATCAAACTAATTTGACATAGCTACCAGCCATTCCAACTTTGGAAGATTGGTTCCTATATTTCGGACCTTAGCCCGATGATATAAAGCTTAGATTATTTTCTTCTTCTGAAAACTATTGTGTAAAAGGCAGACAACACACACTTTATTGTCCTTTTCCGTGAAATTTCCTTAATTTTTGCTGTTTCAGGTTGGCAAGTATGATTTGAAATTCATGATGTCTACTTACCATCAAATCGTTATATGGTAACACAAAGCAATTGACCGTCTTAAAAACTCACTTTGTATGTCATGAAAACATATCTGAAGCGTGGGGGGGGGGGGGGGGGGGAATAAGGAAGCGCCTTGAGTCAATACTATTATCATTATTGCTGGTGATGACTTGTTACATTTCGCAGTATACACAATTTTTATAATCTTTTAAGTTAAAAAAATTTAAGGGTAAAATTCCAGTGTAATGATTGTCATAGTTTTCTTACATAGAAACAAGAGAATTATAATGTTCGTTAACAAAGAATAGGATTTATTGATTGTTTAAGTGTATACCAACGTCTGTCAACATATATATAATTTAGATTAATTAGTTTTTGGCATATCGAAATAAAGGAGTTATAACATATTATGTAAATAGAATATATTGATATCAAAGAATCTATTAAATTGTACAAATGCTATGAATATATAGTGTTATTTGTGTTTCTTTCTAAAATCAATTTGTCTGGCATCATTGAATATAATGTTTCCTCCGAAAAGGAGCAAACAAAATGATAATAAGCAAATACAAAAATCATTAAATATACACAAGGAGAAAATAAGTTTGAGAGCGAAAAAAATGAAATGCAGATGTATATTAATATACACAAGGAGAAAATAAGTAGGAGAGAGAAAAAAACAACATGAAAGACAGACGTATATTATAAATAAATAAAAATGGAAATGAAAGAGAAGGGGCAAAGAGCCCTTTTACTCTTACAACACGAGCATACATTTTGCTTACACCTGATTTGCATATAAAGCCAATGAAAGTAAAATTCCTGTGTTATTGATAGACAATAAAGAACTAAGTAAACATCTTGATCAGTTTGCGGTGCGTTTGTAAGTGGGATAGTAGATTGGAGTGCGCGTGTGTGCGCGTGCTCATGTTTGTGTTCATGAAATTTCGGAGCCTGATTACGATTCCATCCCCACCCCCCACCCCCCCCCCCACACACAAACGCTTCTCCCAACGGATTTATGCCATGCAATATCGTTATTATTCCCAGCTTTTTGTTAAATCGTTATTATTCCCAGCTTTTTGTGTTTACAATATTTTTCAATGCTTTCTCTTCGATAGCAAGTGTGTCAGTTATGTCTATGATTTGCTTGCTTTCCATGACCATCTATCTGTCTTCTTCTCCCCCCCCCCCTTTTTTTGCATGATTGCCCAGTCTAGTTTTTTTATGTATTGTATTCATGATTTATCTTTTGCCAGGGACCAGCCCCTCTTCAAGCTCTGCTTCTATGCTGGTCTCTGTTTTCATTCTCATTTTCATTAAATTAGTCTAATGTAGTCTTCATTGCTGTTATTTTTTTTTTCTTAAAACTCAAACTTCAATGCTTGTAATGATCGAAAATGTTTCTGCACTAAGTTGTGATGTCAATTATTTTGTATATTGTTAACTGCACAATACTAATTGTTATATACTTTGAAAAATAAGGATGTAATAAAATAAATCTAAAATCAATCAAATCAAACTCTACAAAATCCTTTCATTGTGAATACAACGGGCGCCGAGGTATACACTTCTGAACTCTTCCTCATCTACCCATAACCCACATCAAGAGTATATCTTACGTCTACTTCCCTTGTGGGCATATTCCCGCGTCGGGGATTCTGAGCCATTGCCTAACCCAGACATGCTGGACACCTCTGTGCTGTGGAATGCAAGTTACGTTACTTTTTTTGTGGGGGGGGGGGGAACCCCAAACGAAACAAAAATAGAGAAAATCGAATCATGTTACCAGACAAGAAGAAAGTTATGCAACCTCCTTTGAAAACAGTTGCAATTAAAATACGAGTTTATATTTTCCTTCTTCTTCTTATTTAATTTATAATCCCTTTTCTGTATATTTATACCGTCTAACATGATCTCTTCTTTTATGATAATTAGCATGCATAATATATATATATATATATATATATATATATATATATATATATATATATATATATATATATATTATGCATGCTAATATATATATTATGCATGCTAATATATATATATATATATATATATATATATATATATATATATATATATATATATTGTAAGAAACGTTCCTCGAACACAACGCTGGTGGTCACTCATAGTTGTTTTAGTGGAAGGTATAATGAAAGAAATGTCACTATGAGACGGTCGTAGCTTTTATTGTCCTCCTTTATTTGTCAAGCTTTCGATCAATGATCTTCATCAGGACTGTATAAAAACACAAAGTGACGGCTGACATTTACATCGGAATATACATTTCAGTTTCTTACAATGGTTAAGTACTAATCAATATAATTATAATAATATTAATTATGTTGTTTATTATTATAATGATTATTATCATCATTATTGTTATTGTTATGTCTGTTATTATTATTATTATTATTATTATTATTAGTAGTAGTAGTAGTAGTAGTAGTAGTAGTAGTAGTAGTAGTAGTAGTAGTAGTAGTAGTAGTAGTAGTAGTAGTATATTATTAACATCATCATTATTATACACTTGCATATTTTTTAAAAGAATAAATCAATGTGTGAAAAGATACTTGCATGTCTATATTTACAAATCTATTTCTGTAAATAATATTTCTATGAATATTTGCAAACAATATAGATAGTGAGTGTGAATGATTACCATTGTATTATATTATATTGTGTTGTATCATAATATATTGTATCATGCTATATATCCATGCAGTTAATGCAAATGCAAACTTGTATATATTGAAACAAGTGAAGCTAACAGGTTGTGTACTTCTCATATAGATCCCCAGAGAAGCCCATGCCACCTTAAAAAGCAACTCCGACTAGTCACCACGACAACCTTGTCCACATGGTAATCATTCACACTCATTATCTATATTGTTTGCAAATATTCATAGAAATAATAATAGATAGAAATACGAACCCATTAATGATATAGTTACTATAGCCATAACCATTTAAAGAAATAATACAACCAATACATTTGACGGATTAAAAAATTCAATATTTTACATTTGATTAGTCGATCACATTCCCTTGTCTGTTATATGTATATCTTTGTATTTTTTCTTGTATGTGTGTCTATGTTTGAGTGTATGTGTGGGTGTGATTGTTGGTCTGTTGATGCTTGTGTACACTATTTAGTTACTTATGATTATTTAAATGTCATATTACCTTTATATTTGCATTCATATTTTTTTCTGTACTTTTATTATTTATATTGTCAATTGATTGTTATACATCTATGATTTATGTTGCCAAATTTGTAAACTGATCCTTTCAGCTTGCTGTTGATCAGTAATTTTATATACCAATAAATAAATAAATAAATCAATAAAATATTATTTACAGAAATAGATTTGTAAATATAGACATGCAAGTATCTTTTCACACATTGATTTATTCTTTTAAAGAATATGCAAATGTATAATAATGATGATGTTAATAATATACTACTACTACTACTACTACTACTACTACTACCCACTACTACTACTACTACTACTACTACTACTACTACTAATAATAATAACAGACATAACAATAACAATAATGATAATGATAATAATCATTATAATAATAAACAACATAATCAATTTTATTATAATTATATTGATTAGTACTTAACCATTGTAAGAAATTGAAATGTATATTCCGATGTAAATGTCAGCCATCATTTTGTGTTTTTATACAGTCCTGATGAAGATCATTGATCGAAAGCTTGACAAATAAAGGAGGACAATAAAAGCTACGACCGTCTCATAGTGACATTTCTTTCATTATATATATATATATGTAGTGAATTAATAATACATAAGCAGTACAAAGGGGATCAGCCTAGACAGGCCAATAGCCTTTTGCTGATCCCTAATATCCGCTGCATACCTAAGTCTGTATCATATGCTGTTATCATGATCATCATATTTCTTTTCTATGTATTTTGGTGAAGGTATATCTTGTGATGTTTTTATTTAAAGCAATGTGAAATAAACTTTGAATCTTTAATCTTTGATTCTTTATCAAGTGACTATGACACAATTTTATCCTTGAACATTCGACACTTCCTAGTGTCTTTATCAATGTGATTTTGTCATAATCACTTCATAAAGGCACTAGGAAGTGTCGAAAGTTCGTGACAGAAAAAACCGTTGGAATAAAGCATGAAACTACTTTTGTTTAATTTGTGTGTGTATGTGTGTGTTTGGGTGTGTGTGTGTGTGTGTATATGTATATATATATATATATATATATATATATATATATGTAATTGTGAGAAATGAAAATGAGAGAATAATGGTTGCGTAGCTTAAATCAAAGTTCCCCAGAGCTGTCCTCCCTTTTTGAATTTTTGCAAAGGCTTAGAACGCCAATGCCTTAACCACTAGACCACGGGCCACAATATATATATATATATATATATATATATATATATATATATATATATAAAGATATATGTATATATGTATATATAAATAAATCTGGCTTAGAACACCAATGCCTTAACCACTAGACCACGGGCCACAATATATATATATATATATATATGTATATATAAAGATATATGTATATATGTATATATAAATAAATCTGGTGTCTCCGAAATCACTGGCCCGTATGTATATATATATATATATATATATATACATTCCTCTCTTTTCCTACTCTATATCTCTCTCTCTCTCTATCTCTGCTTCATATCTCATGCTTAATATCGTCGTTTACTATTGATTGTAGAAAACAATCTAAATACACATGACTAAAGGCGGATTCACACCGAATACGACACACGACACACGACACGACAAAACGACATGAACGACTTTCTGAAAAATCGCTCTAATGCAAACCCTATGGCACCGTGCACACCTGCCACGACATTTTTCGAAACGTCGTGCACGACGTTTTTAGGGGTTTTTAGTCGTTTCAGAAAATCGCTCAGTGAGCGATTTTCCCTGCACTACAAACGACATTTTGGCCACCAACCAATTAGCGTGGAGGATTTGTAGTGACGTCATATTCATCCAAAGCCGCTAATTGCATTGCAGAAACTTTCACTTCTCCAGCTCATATCTCTATGGAATTTTACGTGTAAATTATTTTATCGCACCGCACAAAAAGTACCATAGAGCTATACACAAAAACACAGCATCTAGTGTTATGTTTTCGTCCAGTCCAACCAAAACGAGAGACCTAAGTTACTTAGATCTACTTGTCTGATTGATCCTTTGGATGAAAGGTTGCTGAAAGTTTATCTACGGTAAGTAACACTAAGACTAATTAGATGAGAGGTCTATAGACTCTAGTCTATATTTTATCAATGCTTGACGAACTTAACAAAGGCCAATGTTTGATCAACTTGACAAAGACCAAAACTAACGTTTACAATAACATTAACAGTAAGTTTAGAGAATCTATCGTCTATGACTATAGATCTAACTTAGACTGCGGAGAGAATAAATGGTGGCTAAACTTAACTTTACCTAGGCTAGCCCTAAGTTAGGCTAGGTTATGGCTATGAGCAAATTCAATGAGTAAAAGTTAGATCTAGAGCTAGATCCCTGGCTCCAGATCTAAGTTAGGTCTAGCTGTCTAGATATATTATAGGCCTAATTCCTAACAACATGTAAACTAAACTAAACAAGGCCTAACTGTTAAAGCTAAACTCCAGCCCGGTCCCAGCCCCAGGACCATTACAGGTCCAGGAGTCCAGACTCCAGGCATTGTATCTTGAGGCCGGAGGGGGGGGGGGGGGCATGGACATGGTATGGGCATCATTCCGTTTAAAATCAGAGCTAGCCTATGCCATGGTCTGCATTATAATGGTCTAGTGTCTGTAAAATCTACAGAGAGAGAGAGAGAGAGAGAGAGACCCCCCCCCCCCCCCCTACAAATTTCGAACCTGTCAGTGTCACTGACTGTTAACGTTAATACTAGACCATCTACTCAACTGGACATGTTTTAGTCTCACTGTTGTTGGTTATTAATTTGAGCCTAATGTGGGGGAAGGGGGGGGGGGGGGGGGCTTGTAGTGTACTTACTAAGCTGTTAATTCTACTAGATGCAGATCTAGAGCCTAACGTTAGGCCAAATAATACTATGCCATGGTCTAGATTCTAAGTTAGGCAAGAGTCTAATCTTTAGACTCTAAATTTAAGATATCTAACATCAATTTACATCATACATGTCACTGACTAACATTAGATCTAGAGTTTATGTAGATCTAGAACTAAGTTAGAGACCTTTTTCTTATTTGTAGGTCTAACATTTAGATCTAACAGTTAGTCTTAATCTTAAACTCACTCCTCCAGGCTCCTTATCTTTTTGTTTTATTATTTGTTTGTTTTAGGTAGTTTTGATTCTTTTTGTTTTGATCAAAGCAGTTCCAGTAGATCTAGAAGCAGTCTAAGTTACAGGCCAATAAAATAATTTTTAAAAAGGGAGAAATAAGAATAATCAGATCAATTTGAGATATGGCAGTATTAGCAAAACTGAAATTTTCAGAGAGAATTTTTTCATTAGGGCTACAATTCCGAAACAGGGATGTCAAAGATCTAGCAGTGGAAGATTTAGGGGGCATCCCCTTTTTGCTTTTCAGAGAATTTGAAGGAAAACTGGACCAAAAAAAAATAAAAAATAAAAAATAAATAAGATAACCTTTATTTTTCTTTTCTTGTCAGAAAGTTTTCTGAGATATGTGCCCCCCCCCCCCCCTTGACAAAATCCTGATTCCTGAATCCGCCTCTGGATCTAGAGTAGATGTATATGTATTATGTACACTTGCTGTTCATAAACCCCTAAGTCTACATTGAGAAAAAGGGGCGAATCCCAACATTTGTTTGAGTGGGAGTGTAGTAAGTTGTAAATCAAATTATATGTCACTATGGCCTTTATTATGATTTATCCTTTGCCATTTCGCTATATAAACTCTTGATAAATTGAAATAGGTTAAATTTTATGTTTCACTTTTTTTTTCAAGTTGAATAATTACATAAATTTCTATCATAAGACTAACCATTCCATTTGAGATGAGACTAAATTTGAATTTCTAATATGAAATAAAAGTCCATTCCATGAAGAAATATTAAAAGAACCTTATATATTTATGAACCTGTTTATTTGTAGTCTTATGGTTTGTTACTTTCTCCATTTTTTTTTTTGCAGCATAAAAGAATGGGCCAGGATTAAACACTGGAAAACCAGGCTAATCCCTGTACAAACGTGAGGATATTAAGGGCGAGACACATTTGCTGAAAGATTGCCAGCAAGCTTGAAAGATCTGGTAATTATTTTGTTTCATTCAACTCTAAAATGAAGTTAAAGATTCGTTTGGAGATGGAAACTGATAAGTAGTTTTTATATAGATACTTTACATACAGTACAACATCCCCCATCAATTATGTCATTATAAATAAGACATAAAGCAAGTCAGAATTCATCTGGTCAAATAATTTATTTACTACTTTTATTTTTAAAATCATTATTATTCTCAGCATTGCTATTTTGTCTTTTAAAGTAAATTATTATTCTTTTTAGCAATTTCATTTTGCTTTGTTATTTCTTGTCCTGGCAAAAATACAATAATGATCTAAATTCCTTTCTTACTAAATTTACAGGAGAAAGTGCTGGATGTAGTTTGATCAACATACAGGCTTGTTTCATGCAGTACAAGAACATGAGGAAGAACGAGGGAAGAGAAGTAGAACTGGTGCCATCATCATTTCAGGTCATCACACACCTGTTTCCCATCCTCAAGGAAAAACACTTACTAACGTACTAGTATTGTTGATTTCACATCCTTACCTAAGAGAGTAAGTACAATTTTATTTATATAATCCAATTGTTTTCCCAATGCATCAATTCATGTAAACTGGGGATGGGTGTTCATTCAAAGTCATGTCAATTAGTTGTGCTGCTTTGTTTTAACAGGGAAATAATTTATACCCTTATCTTCTATTTACAAACATAAGCTTTGTCATGGTCCTACACAACGATAGCATTTAATACATAAACACATCATGCATGCTTGTGTTATAGTCTCTTGCTATGTTAGATGCTATTTTCTCATCTTATTGAATTTCTGTTCATTCAAGAAAATGTTGAGTAATTTTGATTTATGTGTTTTGTGAATTGTATCTCAAAAATGTTATACAACTATACAAGTCACTTTGTAGCTATGATGTAATGCTTGTTGTTAGGAAAGCTATATCATTGTTTAATTCTTTATTATTTTGCAGGGTATGTACACACCTACAAGAGATTGTACCTGGTAGCTGATGCAAAAGGATGCTCACAAGAACAAGAGGGAGTCGAAGGGAATGAACTTGATGCCATTCATCGTTCTCAGATAGCAGTGTCTCTCCCCAGTCCATCGGCTGCTAATATTAATACTACCTGTGTCACCACACCCTTCCTTGTAGTTCCTAGCAGTGGCGGATCCGGGGGGGGGGGCAGGGGGCCCCGGCCCCCTCCCCTGGGATCAAAAAGGGGCCCAAAAATGCTGTGGACCTTTCTTTTTTTTTTTTTTTGCTTGTCAGAAAAGTTTGTGAATATTGAGCCCCCTCCCTCAAGAAATCCTGGATCCGCCACTGGTTCCTAGTACCCCAGTACCCCTTGCTCCCCCCTCCCCTCGATCCTCAAATGATCTCACAATGGCATAACATAGTCCATTCATTTTATTATTTTGAATAACAGTCTTACCCCATGAAGAATTTTTTTTCACAGCCCCTACAACTATCTTACTTCTCTTCTTTAATTTAACTATGTTATGCACTACCACTGGTTAGAATGTTATTTAGTCTGCAATTATAAGTAAATTCTTCAGTTGGGCTTTTCAAAGTTTTGTCAAATCTCTATTTCAAAATTTAACTGTGGTTAATGTCGTTGAATATCAATTTATGTTCCCCTCCCCATACATAATCATTGCAGTTAGATGCATCTTATTATCAGTATGTTCCATGTATTCTGGAAGGGGGGGGGGGGGGGTGTATGAGCTAATTGTATTTGCTTACTACATCATACATTCTTGGGGATGAAGTCCATTTACACACTGAAGGAGCTTAAACTTACCTGAATACAATACTATAACTGAAAATATTTACATCATTTCTCAATACTGTTTTAAAGGAAAATCCATACTGGTCTATTTTTTTGTTAAAGGTGCTTGTTGTAGAAATCTATCTCATTTAAAGTTTTGAATCACAGTATTAAATAACTGTTTAAGTCTTTTAAATATTTGTATTGTTTAATGATAATCTTTCCAATTCATTTTTTTTTCAGCTCTCAAACAGAATACAATGGGTACTGAACAATTTTGAAAGAGAGAGGGGGAAGGGAATAGAGATAGAGAGAGAGAGAGAGGGGGGGGGAAGGGAGGCAATAGAGAGAGAGGGGAATAAAGAGAAGAGAGAGAGAGGGAGAAGAAATAGGGAAAGACATTTAAAAGTGTGTATTTTTTCAATGCAACTTTGAAAACGTATTCTCTGGAGTCATTTAAAGATTTTCCATAATATTGGGCAAAGTATTGCTTTTGCTTTTTTTTTTTTTTTTATCAACCATGAGTGTGTTTTGAGATAACTGGCACAGATACATAGAATATCCAACAATACCGACAACTTTCCCCCTGTATTTACAATTTGAAAGAAAGGAGAAACTTGCAAGGTATGCGGTTGTGACTGCGATTTTATTTGAGGTATATTGGTATGGAAGTGAGTATACTTGATAGAATGTGAAGTAATAAAACAAACCAATTAGAAAGGAGAGGGTGTGTGAGGAGTCCTATCATATCGCAACCTCCCACTTAGCCATTTATTTATTCCCCCCCCCCCCCCCCCCCCCCGGTAGCTGCACCAAATCCAAATTGCAGAGATAATTTTTTTTTTTTTTAAGTTTGGGGAAAATGTGCATATTACTCATGTTACTAGTATGTCACAGAAATAAGGTTATGACCATGTGTCATAGACGATCTACTCGTCATAAATGGAAAACAAAAATTTCCGTTAGACTTGGTCCAGCAAGAAATTCAAGTAGATCTACTCTCCTAATGTCTGGTACCCGTATTCTAGATAATTATAAGCCTGCACCACTATTTTCAATTAAGGAAATATATTTTTCAGATCATTTTGTCTCTAAAACATGGTCAGTCGTGAGTGTATAAAACAAAACTGCTTGAATTATTCCGAATAGACGACAAAGATCATTTTTTAAAAATGTATTTAAAATACTCACACGATATGAAGAAAAAAAAACCGCAGCTATGATTATTCCGAATAGAAAACGGCAAATATCACTTTTGTAATTTCTCAACATGTGTCACTTGACCAATTTAACAACTTTTAGAAATCCAAATAAGGAATAAATGATTTCAGAATTAAACAATATAAAACTCTTATAGAATTATTTTGATGACTACAATGATGAACTTCAAATGAATACTATCACGACATTCTCATCATCAAAAACGACATCTCCCTCTCTCCAGCACGACTTATTAGCGAATGTCGTGTGCGGTGTGCACTGTTTTTTCGCCGTTTGTCGTGTAGTATGTCATTTTGTCGTGTCGTGTGTCGTGTGTCGTGTTCGGTGTGAATCCGCCTTAACAAGTGTAGTGAACAGTTTTAAATTTTAAGGACATCTTTATTAATTTTTTTTTTTTTTATAATATAGGAAAACAAATGAGTAATTTATTAAGGAAATTATTCAAAGTAAACCGTAAAATGTCATAACTGATGAGAAGAATAATAAAAGCTCGAGGTGAACAAACAGAAAGCCGTTGAGAAAGTTATGTAAAAAGTTTACTAACCAGATGACATCTTGTATTACCAATCCTACAACAGATAGTTTATGCCTATATCTTACAACTCACGCAATACTTTAAACTCCTCTCACGACAACTGCATATCAAAGGTCCTAACAATATAAGTGACATCGATTGAATAATTTTTTTTTTCGTAGCTAGTCTCCTGTCATTTCGTCACGTGCATCATGGTACATTATGACAAGACGAAAAACATTATTATCAAGCAAAATGATATATTGTTCTCGTGATGGAACCAAAACACAATCAAACGATGGAAATGTACTCTTGGCTAAGAGCCAAGAATGCAATTAGCAGAGAGAGAGAGAGAGAGAGAGAGAGGTGGAGAGACTAAAGATGGATGAAGGGAGGCAAAGAGAGTGACACGGATAAACAAAGAAGCGAGTAAATCAAATTGAGCGATATAAATTATAATGGTGAAGCAAATAAAAACATGAAGTAATATATTTTAAAAAAAATAGAGAGAAAGAGAGAGAGAGAGAGAAGGACTAGATCTGATGCGAACGAGACGTATAGAAATGGTGCTTTACCCAATCATCCTCAGTTTAACATTGACTGTTATATTGTGACGTAAAATAACAGGTGTGGGACTACAATAAACTATACATTATTTCGAGTAATGTATGTTTTATTGACATCAACATCAAGTGATTAATTATAAAGACATAATATAATTTCGTTTAAAGAATCAAACACATATACATATAAGAGTCATGATTACATCAAAATGTCTTTGACTTCTAAAGGGTATTTTTGCTTTAACAAAAAATGAGGATGGACTTTATTTAAAGTGAGCTGACCCTAAAACCTGACATGAACTATAAATTTATCCCAGAATATGTATTTTTTTGTCTTTTGATTAGATAAACAAAATTAAGGAAGCATTAAATTATTTATGATCTTCCTCTTTACTACATAAAATAAACATTAGTCTCTTTTATTCATAAAAGAACGGAATTTATTTTCATAAACGTTGTCTTCCCGTGACCAACGCTCTGTGTGAAATTTGTACAGGGCGTTTTAAAAGTCAATTTTGCACTATTTCTCTCTCAGAGATGAAATTTTTAAAATGAATCACAATTGTAAGATAATGGCCCCACAAATTCGAATAAGCCAGTTCGTAATTACAATTTGCGCATGTGCAGATAAAGGTCATTTGTACCGAGTACAATTGACCTTATACGCTGTCATTTTTTACGCACAACGATGCGCGCACTAGTATAATTTTACATGTTAGTAGCGCGTCAACCAAAAAAGATGCGCGTGAGCGTACAAATTGGGGTTACTTCAAGGTCATTTGTACCATGTATTAATTACGATCTGCTTTATTGATTCAACAATGCCACATTTCCCTATATTGTGGATAGGCCTAATATGTTTCAACCAAAATTACTAATCCATCTACTGACAAGTCTACATAGAACGTTTCTTGGCGTTAATCTGCAAAGTTTTAGAATTTCTGTAAGAAAAGCCTTCACCTTTAAATTAAACAAAGTGAGCCTGCGATATCCGTATATTTTAAGAAAAACTCAACATCATAGCATGCAAAGCATGAAGCACATAAACAAAGCCATGTTTGAAATAAAACTAAGGGTAGACGTCATTGATCAGTCTTATAACATGAAATGTTTTATTAAAAAAACGTGCTATATCCGTAAAATTAAGTCCTAAAAAAGACAAAGATTTAAAAAAAAATCTTTATTTTTATTCATTAGTCATTATTAGATAGAACTACCTCAAAAGTGATAGAGGTTTTTGATGCGAGCTACGCTTATCTCATTTTATTTGAATGTCTGAGAGCAACAGTGATTGGGTTCACCTTTTCAGTTCCTGTCAAATATTGTACAGGCATTTTTTTTGGTGTTGATATGTGTTGATTTGACAAAATGATAATGATGATGATGATGATAATAATAATAATAACAACAACAACAACAACAACAATAATAATAATAATAATAATAATAATAATAATAATAATGATGATGATAATAATAATAATAATAGTAATAATAAAATTAATAATAATAATAATAAAATATTAATTATGATAAAAATAATAAAAATAATAATAATAACAATAATAATAATAATAATAATGATAATAATAATAATAATAATAATAATAATAATAATAATAATAATAATAACTTTATTTGATTTCAGTTCATTTTGAGGTTGTATACCGCATTATATCTGGAGAGGCTTTACCTATGCGAACAAAGTGTAATAAAGACTTGCATTGGTTAGTCAATGCACTGTGCTTTTATTTCTCCTTCTAATAGTCGTTGCAGTTTCCAGCATTGCAAGCAGCCACAATGAGTCCTACGTAGACACATGTGACGATGAGAGCAATGCCCCAGCTGATACCACCGATAATACAACCTGCCCAAGACCAACGTCTAGCTTCAGATGAAGATACGGCAGCTCCATTGTAATCTCCAACTGATGCACGGTTCTTCACCTAAAGACATGATAGGGACATAGATTGAAAGAAGAGAAAACGAAAGAGAGAGAGAGAGAAACGGGAGAGAAGAAATTATGAAAGTTTTTAATTAAAAAAAAAAATCGCCTTCCGTGCGTGCTTGTAAATCATGTTTCCCATAATCCAAATTATAACTTAATCATAGTGACTTTACATAGGAAGAGAAAGGAAGGTATTAAATGATGAACTCATAATATCGATATTAATTATCATCGTCGTTATAGTAATATTTATCGATAAGAAAAGGCAGTCTATTTGAGTAAGCTATAGTTTTTCAGTCTCCTGATAGGCGTTCAAATTCAGTCACCCACTGCCATTTGATTTGTTTTGATTTGATTTTAATTAATTGGTTTCTGCATCATGTTTTCAACATACCTTTTCAGGAGTGATCTCATGCATAATACATTATTATAATTGTTGAATGCATAATTGAATACATAACTGAATACATAATTGAGTGCATAATTGAATACATAATTGAATACACAATTGAATACACAATTGAATAAATATTTGAATATACAAATATCTATGTCTTCATTAGGAACATAGTAATACCATTGCAGAGACGGGGTAACCTTGCTAGTCATAAGGACCGCTATTCATAAGGACCACCTATTCATAAGGACCGCTATTCAAGGACCACGTGACTAAATGAATAGCGGTTTTGTACGAATAGCGGTCCTTCTGAATAGCGAGCAAACCATAGACAAATTCCCTCGCTATTCATAAGGACATCCAATCATAAGGACCGCTATTCATAACGCCTGTTAAATGAATAGCGGTTTTCTATGAATAGCGATTCTTCTTAATAGCGAGCGGACCCCGCAGAGACACAATCTATGGATGTATTGTCAATACATTTCTCTCCAGTGGTCCTACCTCGCTGGATTTAATGAGACCAACAATTCCGAACGGCAGACAGCAGCAGATTGTTACAAAGAGCGCGAATCCAAAGTAGTCATTCGGGATAGGTCCGGCAGCCACATGGATTATTGTCTGTTCCTATAACATTAGAGAGAGTAAACACATTGAAGAGAGTAAACACCTGGGTCAGTTTGAGATAGATCGCTTTAAGTGTTTATAATCAGCTTGAGGAAGCCCCTTTCCAGATTGATCACTCTACGCAGTGGGCAAGGAGGCAAAACAACAATGAATTCTCTCAAGGTCGATGTAACTGCCAGGCTCAACGCAGTCGTTATTTTATAACCCCCCCCCCCCCCAAAAAAAAAAAAAAAAAAAAAAAAAAAAATGTCACATGAAAGATAGAAAGACCAAAAAATATGCAAGGATAAAAACAAATAATAACACGAGGAAGGAAGAAACAAAGACAAGAAAATTGGATTACAAAAATAGAGAATGAAAATAAAGAAAGACAGAAGAAATGATAGACGGATAGTAACAAATATGCCAGGAGCCTGTCCCAAAATAGTCACCCTATTTTACACATAATTTTGACCCCTTAAACTTACTTAGATCATCTAAGTCACTGACAAAAAAGCCTGAACGAAGCCGCTGGGTTTAGCCCCCCAGAGCCCCCTAAAGAGACCCCAAATTCGGGTCGATTTCACCCCATCTCCCCCATGCACCAAACTTTGTCATTAGGAAGCAGTATGAGTGGACCGTACATTACAAAACAAAACAAAACAAAAACAAAAACAAAAACAAAATGACAAAAATTTCTGTCCGGATGGAGTGTCAGACGGCCCCTAAAAATTGGGGTAAAAATTTCCCCTTGAAACCCAGGGACTAAATTTTGTCAAAAAGAAGAGCTTTGGATGTACATTCCAAAAATATAGAAACTGACAGAATTGTCCAACGGGAAGGGGGTGTCAGACCCCCTGAAATGAAAACCCCAAAGTGACCTTTGGTAACGCTTTGCCCCCCCCCCCCCCTGTTCTATATGTAAAGAGAAAACATTTTCGTACCTTCTGGCTATGATAACTTTCAAAAGTGTTTTATTCAGTCCAATTCAAACTTCTTGCTGTGCAATTTTGGTGTTATTATTATTATATTTTTTTATTAACGAGTTATTAAATTGTGAAAAAATGCATTGCTTTCTCAAAAGTAGCTTACAGATATTGTCAGGATAATGTAAACACACCCATTGTCCCTCTTCACCCGTTGGACAAGGCATACTAGAAGAGTTTTTCACATATCTGTGGTATGTGACTGCCAGGCTGAAATGTACTATTCATGTGTTAATTACACAGATACCAAGCAAGCTCCTCTATTATGCCTTGTCAGATCGACAATGGGTGTGTTTACATAATCCTGACAATAATTTTTTGGCTACTTTTGAGAAAGCAATAGATTTTTCTCAATTTAATAATTTATTAATCAAAAGACAAATTAACACCAAATTGCACCTCAAAAAAGATTATTATACTCAAAGTTATGTTATGAAAGTTTGAATTGAATTGAATAAAACACTTTTTGAGTTATCATGGTCAGAAGGTAAGAAAATGGCTTTTTCTTGAATAAGTTTTGATTTGATTTGATTTGATTTATTTTTCATTTTCATTTATTTATTTATTTCCATCAATAGTTTAAAAAATACATACAAATACAAATCAGTACAAAATATAAAATTACAAGATAGAGGAGACAGCAAGAAAAGCAAGGAGCTTTATAAAAAGCTGCCACCTTTGGTATATACATAAATAAATACATAAAATGGGCATATTGGATGGATAAAATGTAGATACATGTATGATATGGTCAGTAATATAGGATTTGAAAGAAAAGTTAATTTCATTATTGACCTTGTTACGAAAGCACTTATAAGTTCGCTCCCTATAAACTGAAGGATTTTTAATATATTTTTTATACAAGAGATACTTTTTATTGCACAGTTTCCGCAAATGCTCATTAAACCATGGTTTATCTTTTCTTCTTTTTAAACGGCTTTGTATCTTAGGGAAATGAACATCGTATAATTTCTGAAATTGGCACAAAAAATTATTGTAATTAATATCAGCATCATCTGTGTCAACATGCCACACAGCCTCAACCAAATCATGTGCAAAACTCTGAATGTTACTATCTTTTATGATACGCCTTGTATACACTCGGTCACTCATATCAAAAGCTCAAACAATAGATTGGAAAGTGGTCAGAAATGTCTACTAAAATAACTCCAGATAATATAGAACAAGTATCATTTGTGAACACATTGTCAATAAGAGTGGCCGAGTGATCAGTGATGCGTGTAGGTAAATGAACAGAAGGAAACACTGATTTAGTCAAAAATACATCTAAAAACTCAGTGGCTTGTGCACAAGTTTCAACACTGAGTAAATTAATGTTAAAATCACCAGTGAAATACAAGAGTTTGTTTTCTTTATTCACAGAAAGTAATACTGAATTAAGTGATTCAATGAAAGATTCAAAACGTGAATTAGGTGGTCTGTATATTACAGCAAATATAATATTCTTGGGTTTAAGCTCAATTTCTAAAAAGATACATTCAATAAACTCTGAGCAAATATCTAGATCATCTCTACGTAGAAAAATAATATCGTCTCGAATAAAGGCACCCACTCCACCCCCTCTACGTTCAGGACGTGAATTCCCAGTAAAAATATAACCTTCAATATTACCAGGTAAATCAGTATCTCTTAAACAAGTTTAAGTTAAACCAATTGCACAAAAATTCAAATCAATGCCATGTAAAAATGAATATAAATTAATGAAATTCTTTTTAATACTTCTACAATTAATATGTAAGCATGAAAATTTGTTTCCAGTAACATGTCTAGTTTGCTCATCACTAATAAATTCATTAAATTCCCTTGGCAGTAAGTATCTTTGATTTGGAACATTAGTTTCATCATCGTTTTCAATTGGAGATAATAAATCATTAATTTTCAGTAAATCTACATCTTTCAAGATATTTTCGTATAAGTGTCTGTCAGGCATTATACAAATGAAAAATCGCAATACAAAGGCCCCAAAAGAAAGAAATTAGGACCTCAAAATAACAAACAGGTAACACAAAAGTATCAAGATGGATTTATTATTTTGAAAATGAATTGAATCCACCGGGAAGTGGTAATCTGTTAAGATATCCATAATGCATTTAAAAAAATTAATTATATATATATAGCATTAGAAAGAAGATTCAGATAGGCAATACATTATAAAGCAGCAAAGAAGTACATATCGAATGTCCCCTAGGGGTGCATCATAAAGCAATACGTGCGGAAGATACAGCTACCAACCCCACCCTCGTACAACCTGAACATACACGTACAGAACGTTTATCAAATGTCTCCTGTTTTAATCAAAAGTAGTAGAGAGTACCTAAATTGGAATAAATGCAGGAAATTTACATGTAATACATTATGAACAGCATATCTCCCTGCTCTTGCCAAAAAGTAGCACAGTGAACGTGAATACAAAAATCAATGCATGGAGAATACATCATAAACAACAAGAAACAGCATATATAAAATATCTCCTGCTCTTGCCAATAATAGGACAGTGTACATAAGTGAAAATATAAGTGGTTATAAATGGCAAGATGTATCGGCAAATACTGAATGTCAATGAATAGATTTAAGGTCCGAAATATCCTTGATAAGCTTCTTATCGAGATGCCCGTCACTCTGCTTGATCGAAGCAAATATGCGACCATCATATGACCACGAAGATGTCACATTTGGGCATTTAGACGTCTGGTAGAGTAGATCTGCTTGTTTCCTGGAGAGGTCCTCGACAATAACAGTGCCAGAACCTTTTAACTTCCTACGGTTTTTCATCATTTTGAATTTTGATTTATAGGAAATGAATTTGACAATGATTGGGGGTGGTTTAGAAGAACTGCTTCCTGTTGCATTGGCATACGACTGAGGTCCAACATCAGTACTACGGCGAGATGGTAGTCGGTGCGAACGATCTATTTCAGCTGGGGTGAGATCGACACCGATATTCTTGGCGAGATTACACACGATTGTGTCAGTGTCTTCATTTGGTGTGGGTTTTACTCCTTGAAGACGTATACTGTTGCGGCGAGAATATTGATCATGGTGATCAAGCCTAGCGGTGATGTTGTTAATTGACGTTGTGTTGGATTCAACTGACTCCTGCACAACGGGAAGTCGGTGAAGCTTCGCGTCGATGCTAACCTCTAGATCATGGAGTGCAGACAGCCTCTCATCGAGGACATCAGAGATCTTCTGGCGTTCGGTTTGGATAGCTGCAGCCAGTTTGACATCAAGAATTTGAGAAAATTTCTGTCGCTCCTTCTCCATCATAGGCGCCGGAAGTGTGGGGGGGGGGGGGGGGCAGGGGGGGGGCGGTCGCCCCTCCCCCAAACGAAAAAGTGGGAGGGGGGGGGGGCAAAATGCATTTTCGCCCCCCAAAAAGCCCCCCCCCCATTAAAAAAAAAAACAAAAACAGCAGTAAAGGAGTAAAAATCGTGTGAATATTAATAGCTTGATTGCTTTATTACGTAATTGTAAGCCTTTGTATTCATTTTTCGTATTCATGGAGATCACTGAAGACAGATAAAGCATTCAAACTTTAAACTTTAAAGTAGTGGAGGTTTTGTATTAGACGCAAGGTTGCAAGAGTTGGCAGAATTCTGCTTTCTGGCAGAATTTTGACCGCTTTAGCATAATTTGATTTTAGCATAATTCTGGTGTTTTGGTTTTTTTGCTTGTCAGAGAATTTTCCAGTAAAAATACACCCAAAAATGCTAATAACCCTTTTTTTTTTTTTTTTTTTTTTTTTTTTTTGCTTGTCAGAGAATTTTCGAGTAAAGATACACCCCAAAAATGCTTGTCAGAGAATTTTTGAGTAAAATTTTGATTTAGCAGTAGGATCTGTATTGTGGTGAGAGGGTGGGAAAGCGTGTGTGTTTTTTTTATGGGTGAGAAGACATGAGCCCTTGAAAGGTGAGCCCCCTTGAATGTTTGCCCCCCCCCCCCCCAATCCCAAACTGCTTCCAGCGCGCCTGTTCTCCATGGTTGCTGAGACTGCTCGCTCCACCACCGCTTCCAGACAGCGGATGTACCCAGGAGTGAATGACTCATCCTGGAATGTACTTGTAAGAGGCGGGGTTTGAGGGCTGAAGCTTTGTTGTTTTGCTTGCGAGGACGCAACCAGGTCAGATTTCAGTCTAGGCCGGAGACTAGCTTTTCTGACAACTGGCGTATTTTTATTAGACATGATCAAAAGACTCCGATAGATGTATTGATCAGGCAAATATATATGTCTGGGTTATCAAAAACACAACAGCAATACGAAAGTTGATGATTCAGTTTTCAAATCAAAGTCAAAGACAGCACAAAAGTGATCGGGAGGGACCGTTACTAGAATTACGTACCTTTCCAGATGAAATGGAAGTCAAAACAGCTGCTATGCTAAGAAAATCAAAATGTCATTCCCGGTGGAGTCAAATGGAGATATATATATATTCACTATAGCATACTATACAATCTGTTTGACTCGTAGAAGAATTAAAAACGATGAAATTCAAACAAAATTGAGAGAGAAATGTCTGAGAAAACTGTCACGTTATGTCGCCCTCTATCTTTCTTCTGCATTCATATAAGTACAACATTTTTCGGTAACATATATAAAATAAAATCCAAAGTACTTTTTGACAATGAATCATAAATAGCAAGTATATGTAATAATCATTTTTCGAAAACAAACACGAAAAGATAAACTGTCAAATTATTGTAATTCATCAAATATAAAGTCATTTGCGGAAGAAGGACTACCATTATAAGCAATTTGCTTGAGAATATGGCAGCCCCAGACAAATATTATGAAATAGCAAAAAACATGTTTAAATAAGCAGAATGGATAAATAATTGAAATCCTAAATTAAAAGCATATTGATGATGATGATGTTGATCATGAAATGATGATGGTGATGATGATGATGATGATGATGATGATGATAACGGTTATGATGATGATGATGATGATGAAGAGTTGACACAGAAATTTTACCTTGTATATTCAGATAGTAACATCGTTTTAACTTTGGCTTTAAATGAGTAAAGGGAACAACAGGATTTAATGAATTCTGGGTGATAATTCCATAGGTCTGGACTATGGTGTCTTATTGATCTATGGGCAATCAGTAACTTTGGGTTGACTAGATGAAAATTGGAGGAATTGCGAGTAGGGTAGGAGTGAATAGTGTTATTTAAATTATAAAAGTTTTGAAATGAAAGAGGGAGCAAGTCATTTAGATACTTAAATATGAACAGTAAACTTTGTAGTGAATTGATGTCGAATATTGTTAGAGTTTTCAGTTGGTAAAATATTGGTCTGGTGTGACTGATAAATATGGTGAACCGGTACATATGCTAAGGGACTTCTTTTGCAATAAGTAAATAGAGTTGATTTTTTGTTTTGTTGGTGGTGGCCCATACTAAATTGCAATATGTTATATATGGTAATATCAATGAATTATAAAGCATAATGAGCGTTTTACAAGGGACAAATCTCTTTACTTTATAAAGTATACCAACATTCCTAGAAATAGAAGTAGTTATATGACGTATATGTTCATTCCAATTTAAATTTTCATCGATAATGACACCCAAAAATTTTGTTTGTCTCTTTCTTTCTAGAGGTACATTATTTATAAGTATGCTGTAAGGAAAATCAATGACATGAGCATTTACGTGCTTGAAATACATGAAATTGGTTTTATCTAAATTAAGGGACAATTTATTGCACTTAAACCACAAAGATAACTTTGGTAACTCATTATTAAGTGTATTTACTAGGGTATTTAAGTTATGATGTGAACAGAAATTGTTTGTGTCATCTGCAAATAATATGAAAGATAAAAGAGGAGTTGTATTAGTTAAATCTTTAATATATAATAGAAAGAGTAAAGGACCTAGTATTGACCCTTGTGGAACACCGCATTGGATTGGTAGGAAATTTGAAGAAACATCATTATATACTACATATTGTTTTCTATTAACATTGCTATTTGAATATTCAACTGTAGTAGTCTGGGAGCCTGTCCCGAAATAGTCACCCCATTTTACATATGAGATGTGACCCCTTAAAGTTACTTAGACTATCCATGTCATTCACAAAAAGCTTGTCAGCTCGAACGAAGCCGCAGGGTTTGGCCCCCAGAGCCCCCAAAAGGGGCCCCAAAGTCGGGTCGATTTCAACCCATCTTACATATGCACCAAACTTTGTCAAAAGGAACGTGCATAACTATACATTACCAAACACCAAAAATAACAAAATTTTCCGTCGGGATAGGTTGTCAGAGCACCCCCCCCCCCCCCCCCAAAAAAAAAAAAAAAAAAAAAATGGGGGCAAAATCTTTTCCCCTTAAGGCCCATAGACCAATTTTTGTCAGAAGGAAGAGTTATGGGAGTACATTACTAAAATATAAAAAGTGACAAAAATTTCCATTGGGAAGGGGGTGTAACACGCCCCTGGAAAAGAAAGAAAGAAAGAAAGAAAAAAAAACCCACCAAAGTGCCCCTACACCCAGCTTTGCTGCCCAAAATGCTCTGGATGTAGAGAACAACCATTTTTTTTTGGCATTACAACCTTAATAACTCCAAAGTGTCTCGTTTTAATTCATGTCAAATTTACGTACTACAATCTTGAGTATTGGAACTTTCTTGGGGTGAAATTTGGTGTCAAATGATCATTTCAATAATAATTTATTAAATTGGGAAAATTTTATTTCATTCTTAAAAGTAGTCAAATTATATTGTTATAGGATTATGTTAACACACCCATTGTCCATCTGCACCCGTTTGACAAGACATAATAGAGGAGCTTGTTAAGCATCTGTGCTATGTGACTACCATGCTAAAATCTAACATTAATGTGTTAATTACACAAATACCTTGCAAGCTCTCTGTTATCTTTATTATGCAGATGGACAATGGGTGTGTTTACATAATCCTGACAATACAAAATGACTACTTTTGAGAAAGTAGTACAATTTTCACAATTTAATAAATTCCTATTGAAATGATTATTTGACACCAAATTGCACCCCAAGAAAGTTACATTACTCAAAACTGTACTGCGTAAATTTTACCTGAATTGAATGAGACACTTTGGAGTTATTAAGGTTGCAATGCCAAAAAATAGGTTTTCTCTACATCCAGAGCATTTTGGGCAGCAAAGCTGGGTTTAGGGGCACTTTAGTGGGTTTTTTTTTTCAGGGGTGTGTTACACCCCCTTCCCGATGGAAATTGTTGTCACTTTTTATATTTTTATAATGTACACCCATAACTCTTCCTTCTGACAAAACACGGTTTACTTCTGGTTGATTAGTCTAGCCATCGCTTCTGTACTGCCCTGCCGCGACGCGTTGTCGCCACGATTACTAACTACCCCCAGGCTCTACCAGAGAGCTGGCTCTGTAATTACTTTTCCATATGTTTGATTACTTTCCCATCGCGCGAAATTTAAAACACAAGCCAGTCTTCACCGAACTATCTCTGAGGTGATCCAATATGAATCACATGTTTTAGCACGTGTGATGGAAGTCCTTTTATCGAAAGTGACACGAAGCTCCGAGTATATTTTCCTCTCTCATCGGAAATCGCCCATGCAGGCCCACCAAAGTATCCCTTTAAATGAATAGTGGTTCCTATGAATAGCGAGCGAACCCGGGTCTGACGACCAATCCCGACGGAAAATTTTGTCAGTTTTGGTGTTTTGGTAATGTATAGTCATACAACTTCCTTCTGACAAAGTTTGGCGCATATGTTAGATGGGTGGAAATCGACCCGATTTTGGGGCCCGTTTTTGTTTTTTGTTTTTTGTTTTGTTTTGTTTCGTTTTATTTTATTTTATTTATTTATTTATTTATTTATTTATTTATTTATTTATTTATTTATTTATTTATTCATTTATTTATTTATTTATTATTATTATTATTTTTTTTTTTTTTTTTGGGGGGGGGGGGTCTGGGGGCCAAACCCGGCGGCTTCGTTCGAGCTGACAAGCTTTTTGTGAATGACATGGATGGTCTTAGTAACTTTAAGGGGTCAAATCTCATATGTAAAATGGAGTGACTATATTCATAAGGACCGTTATCCATAACGCGTGACTAAATGAATAGCGGTTTTGTACGAAAAGCGGTCCTTCTGAAAAGCGAGCAAACCATAGACAAATTTCCTAGCTATTCATAAGGACATCCATTTATAAGGACCACTATTCATAACTACTCATAAGGACCGCTATTCATAGCGCGTGTTAAATGAATAGCGGTTTTCTATGAACAGTGGTTCCAGTGAATAGCGAGCGAACCCGGGTCTGACGACCTATCCCGACGAAATTTTTTGTCAGTTTTGGTGTTTTGGTAATGTATAGTCATACACCTTCCTTCTGACAAAGTTTGGCGCATATGTTAGATGGGTTGAAATCGACCCGACTTTGGGACCCCTTTTTTTTTGGGGGGGGGGGGGGGGCTCTGGGGGCCAAACCCTGCGGCTTCGTTCGAGCTGACAAGCTTTTTGTGAATGACATGGATGGTCTTAGTAACTTTAAGGGGTCAAATCTCATATGTAAAATAGGGTGACTATTTCGAGACAGGCTCCTGGCCTATAGGCCTATTTTATTTCAAATCAAAGTCCTTCTCTTTCTTTTGATTACCCCCACTCTCTCTCTCTCTCTCTCCCCCTCTTTTCCGCTCTCTTTCTCTCTTTCTTCCTCTCTCTTTCTCTTTCTTTCCCTTTCTTTCCCTATCTCTCTCCATCTCTCTCCCTCTCTACCACCCCCTCTCTTTCTTTGTCTCTCTCGATATTCTCTTCCGAAGAGAGAGAGAAAAACAAAAACAAAAAAGCTAGCTGTGGCTGGGAATACCTGTGGTACTGGTTGCTGGTAGGCCTAGGAGCCAGGTTGTTGTACTGGATACTGTGGATATTGTTGTACAGAGTATCCAGGAGGGGCGTTGCTAGGAGGATCACTGGTTTTCTCGCAATTGGGAGGGACATCCCCTGGCCCGCCTTTTACGTCGCATCCCTCGTTCGTGAATCTATTGTAACCTGTGATCGCAAAGTCAAATAAATCATGAGAGGATATAAAGGATTATCTTGTTGACATCAGAGCGCTTTTACGACACAAGCTCCGACGCCATTTGCTTCGCGGTTTATCCCCTTTATCATGTTTACTAACTGTTAACTTAAAGTGTACCGATCACCTTATATAAACAAAAACTGTTTCCCATTTAGTAATACAGATATTTACTTGTTTATAAAGGAGTCCATAAATTTTAGACTGGCATTGACTCGTATCATGGTTGTGTAAAGGTATACCTTTTAACCGTTATTATGTACTTTGCACATCATGACAAGATAGCAATGACAACAGTACTGCTATAAGATGTCATCAGTAAATTACGTCAAGAAGTCTGACAATAAGTTTGAGGCGTTCATAATCTATGCTATGACAAATACCATCTCAGGCTTCTCCCCCCCCCCCTTTCCCCCAATTATTTTGTAACCAAGCAGCTATAAACCCATCGTGGGTCCCCTGCGAAAGAAAAAAATGAATAAAGACAGAAAGAAAGAAAAAGAAACGAAAAATGCAATAAGGTAAAGCAAAAATGAACATTTCGACCTTAATTACTTCCGGAAACTTGTGCGTAGGAAAACTGTTCTTGATAAGGCAAAACACGTCTTTACATCTACTTCCAGTATTATAGGTATGAAATAATTATTTAAAAAAAGAAAAAAAAAATCATTATCCTGAGGGGCTACGGTAGAACGGGGTGAACAAAAACAGATTTACAGATATTGCACTGTACCAACTGCTATGCATCGTCAGTGGAAAATGTTTGTTTTTTCCCCGCCATTAAATGTTCATTTTTGATTACTTAATATAAAGCCTGCCCATTTCCTAATTACAATTTGTGCATGTGCAGATAAAGGTCAGTGTACTCCGTACAACTGACTTCTATACGCTTTCATGGTACGCGCACCATAATATGCGCGCCAGTATATGTCAGGGCCCGTCATTCAATAAACTTTAAGACATTTTTCTTAACTTCTAGAAAATTTGTCTAGTTTAGAATTTGTCTAGTTTAAGAAAATAATCCCTAGCCATATTCTAAAAACGTTAAAGGCCAAGTCCACACTAATATCAAGTTGATTTGAATGAATAGAGTAAACTTTAACAAGCATAACAGTGAACATTTCACTGAAATCGCATGTAAAATAAGAAAGTTACGGCATTTGGAAGTTTTGCATTATTTCATGAAACAGTGATATGCATAACTTGGGCGGTATGCAAATGAGTGAACCGATGATGTCACACACTCACTTTTCCTTATGTATTTTATTATATGAAATTTCAAATATTTCAATTTTTATGGATGTGAATAATAAAGAATCTCTCCCTTGTATCAAAATACGTTACCATAACGATGATCTTACATGTTCCATAAGGTCTGAGTCAAACCATGTTTTACATTACTGAAGCAAAAAATGAAATATATGATGTTTCATATAATAAAAAACATAAGGAAAAGTGAGTGTTTTACATCATCACTCATTTGCATACCGCCCATGTTATGCATATCACTGTTTCAAGAAATAATGCAAAACTTCAAAATGCCGTAATTTTCTTATTTTAGATCTGATTTCAACACAATTTTCACTGTTATGCTTGTTTAATTTTACTCTATATATTCAAATCAACTTGATATTAGTGTGGACTTGGCCTTTAAACAAAATAATAATGATTAAAAAAAAAAAATGTTAAACAAGCGCGTCCACCAAAACAGATGCCTGTGCCAATACAAATAGGGGTTATTTCAGCGTAATTTGTAACACGTACTGATTACGAAATGAGTTATTAGTAAATAGAACCTACATAAATTAAATTTAGGGGCGTGCATATAAAGAATGACCCAGAAATGACCCCAATTTGTACGCGCACGCGCATCTGTTTTGGTGGAGGCACTATTTATTAAACAAGTAAAATCTCGTGGTGAGTTCAAAAATGACAGCTTATAAAGGTCAGCTGTACTCGCTACAAATGATATTTATCTCCACATGCACACATTGCAATTAGGAACTTGCTTTATTGCATAGAAACGAAATTCCTGAATATTAAACGTAAACTGTAATATCCCGATTTTCATTATTTTATAAAAAAAATATCTATTTATTCTCCACATATGGGAAGGAAACTCCCCTTTCAGCTGCAAGCTGTTCTTCTAAGGGGTCCGTCAATTTTCGACTATTCCTATTCACCAAGAACAAAGTAGTAATCAAGTTTTATATTCAGAATTGTCACAGACAAGTCGGAATGTCGAAATGTTGTCATATTTGGTTCGTTTATTTCTGTTTGATCTTATTGTACTTTTTTCGGGGGGGGGGGGGGGCTCAATGGGATATAGCTGCTTGTTTGCAAGCAGCTACTTGTTTATTCTTTGCATTGAAACCCTTGCATCGAAACCCTTTGCATTGAAACCCTTGCTCACGCGATTCGAAATGATAATTTGGTCTAGGTTTGCAATTTGGAGTCACAGGGGTGAAACAGGTACTTTATGCGGATGATATTACTCTTTTTGTTAAAAATCTCGAGTCAATGAAGCGATTGGAAGTAATATTTAAAAACAATTTGCAAGAGTATCTGGACCGAAAATGGACAAAGATAAGACATAATGTTATGGTACTAGGTTCTAGTCAGGAAAGCACAGGTTTCCCTTTTGGAAAAGTAGTACCATTTATAAAAAAAATACTAGGAGTATTTTTTCAGTTTAGATATACAGGTTAAAGAGAGTATGAACTATAATAAGGAAATTCTAAGTAAAATTTAAAAATCTCTTTCATGGTGGAGACAGAGAGGCTTAACCTTAATGGGTAAAATTCAATTGTTAAAAATGTTTATAATTATACTCTAAATTCATGTTTATTGCGTCACTTACTCCAATTCCCCACTCGCTATTTCATGAACTTGAAAAAATGACTTTTGCATTTTTATGGAGAGGAAACGACAAGATAAAACAGACGACGACGTTTCTACATTATTTAAATGGGGGTCTTAAAATGATGAATTTTGAATTGTTGATTAAAGTTGAAAGAATAATGTGGGTAAAGAGACTATTAGGTGGGGACCAACAAATGAAATGGAAACAATATTTTGATTACTGTACTCGGTTTATAGGAGGGAAATTCATTTTCTTCTTTAATTATGAAATTAGACAGCTCAAGCTATCTTTGACGCCATTTTATGTGGAACTATTACAGACATGGTTAAAAGTGGGAGATTTGAGACATATTTATGACAGTTATAAAGGTA
Source organism: Heliocidaris tuberculata (assembly GCA_025618425.1). Taxonomy (NCBI): domain Eukaryota; kingdom Metazoa; phylum Echinodermata; class Echinoidea; order Camarodonta; family Echinometridae; genus Heliocidaris; species Heliocidaris tuberculata. The sequence goes on from CM046842.1 coordinate 4,352,733, forward strand.
ATGAAGTTATTTTTAACAACAAACATATATGTTTTCGAGGTTTTCCATTCTATCATGTAGATTTAATATTAAAAGGCATAGTGAGATTGGAACATACTGTGGATAAAGATGGTGAATTGAAAACAGATGCATATTTTTACTAGTAGAGATATTAGTTCATGGAATATATTGCAAGCAAAACACATATCTGAGTAAATTCCCTTTAGTTGGAAAAGGAAAATGCATATAACAGATGAAAAGAAGAAAGAATTAGATAGGGAAGAACTTTTATTTATGCTCTTAGATAAAATCGTCGCCTTAAGTGAAATTGTTTCGAAGAGATTATATACAACTATTCTCAACAGTAAATTAGAAGCCCCCCCCCCCCATAGTAAATAGATTAAAAGAATCATTTCATTTGTCTATTAGAGACATTGAAATATTTTCCTTAGACCAAGGAAATGTACTTTAAATAGTAATCATAGGGAATTCCAATTCAAAATGTTACATGGGGTTATTTACACGAATCATGATTTATATCGGTTTGGACTGGCTCCTAGTAGTTTATGCTCCTTTTGCAAAAGGGAAGAAGAAACATATCATCACGTATTTCAAGAATGTGAACATATTCAGTTGCTATGGGAAATCATGGGTAATGTGCTGAACTTGCCGATTTTAAAGGAATTAAACTGGGAGAGAATTTTATTTGGTGTGACTTTTGGCGATGTGGGGGGGGGGGGATGAATTTATTGAATCATGTAATATTGTTAATAAAATATTTGATATTTTAATGTAGGAAGAGAAATATACCTCCTAACAGCAAAGAACTGAGAGAAATATTAGTAGGAAATCAAGTTGAAGAAAAAAAATGATAGCACTAGATCGTAACACCCTGTCATTACACTTAAATAAATGGGAACTTTTGATTTCGGATGAAGGAAGGAGTCTTTTGGATATGAAGTGCCATAGATAAAAATATGTTAAGAATATAAATGGATTGCACTTCCATCCCTCCAAGGGGACTTTGCTTTAACTTTTGTTATTGGTTATCTGCAGATTCTTACGCTTATTGCAAGTCACGGAGTGTGGAGAGGAGCGCTCAGGGATTGGGGTGGGGAAGAGGGGGGCTGGAAGGGGTGAGGTATTGTGTTGGGATGTGCGGGTATGTCTGTCTGTCTCTTTTCCCCCTTCTCTCTCTCATATTTTCATTCCCCCTCTTTTTTCTTCTCCTTTTTATCTTTATACATTTTTCTTTCAATGAAAAAAAGAAAAAACATATAAAAGGAATAATTATATTCAAGGTATATTTTCAGTTGTATAAATTCTTTTTGCGCCCATGAATGTATACATTTTTGCAGATAACGCAAAGGTATATTATTTTTCAGTTGTATATCTGTATAATTTCAAGTAAGCTGATATATTAAGTGAATTACAAAAACATGTATGTGTAAATTCTTTGTTATTCCATGAATGTATACATTTATCCACATATATATTTACTTGTAATTAATTGTATAAGTTTCTGTTTATACTATAATTCATGACTGTACTGTTTCTATATTTGTATATCTGTTGATTTCACTGAAAATAAATGAATAAAAGAATACTTAAAACAAACAAAAAATAAATAAATAAATGATACTACATAAAATAGTAGCTGCATATGATGGTATGTTTTCAAATAATTCTCTTTCTCTTTACCCGTTTGTTTCCTCCTTTCTTCCCCTCTGTATGTCCATCTCTCTTTCTTCCTTTCTCTCTGTCTCCCTCTCGTCATTTCTCTTTCCTTATATCTCTTTCGCCTTTTTAGTGTGCACCCCCTTCATTCCGTTTCGTTTTATGCCATTATTATATAAAAAGTAAACGAGCCTCTCTAATGCGAGGTCTGAGCACACAAAATTAATGAGTGACACCAAACGACGTATACCCAAACGTTGTGTGTACGGACAGGTTAGTTATCCGGACAGTTAATTTTTAAACAGTAAATTGAACAACTTTTCCTGCAAATTGTCACAATTGTTTCACAGGATCGGTTGAAAATCATGTGAATTCCAAATATTCACTGATTTTAGTGTTACTTGGTGCATATTTTGCGTAAATTCTGACGGCAAAATTGACAGGCTAATTTTTGTTTAGTGTCCGGACACACATCCCCCCATCCTACTAGTATGTGATACACAAGGTCTAAATGCTAACTTGACGCCGATAAGACTCACAATTTGCGGAATATTTTTCTGAGAAACTAAATAAAACTCTGTTATTTTCATATTAGAATCAATAAAAATGAAGCAGATTTCTTACCAGATGACATGTTTAGGAACGATTAACAATCCAAAAACAGATATAGTTATACCTATGGTATCTGTCAACTCACTCGATGTGTATTAAACTATTCCTACGACACAACTCTTTCAGATTGCATTCCCACTGATACACTTCCAAAGTCTAACTATTGCGATGTTTGCATAATCAAAAGCCTTCACTTTGTTCGCCATTCTACGATGAGGACTGCCTTGGACTATACTTTGAACAGAAGCTAAACAAACCTATTTAACAGATTTCTCATAGCATTATTTATCCAAGATTTTCATGACGGAAGCAAAACATATAGAGACAGAGACAGAGAGAGAAAGAGAGAGAAAACGGGGGGGGGGGGCGTTAAAAACATGCCAGGGTAAGATAGAATACAAAAGTTGACACTTTTATAACGTAGATAAACAGAAAAATATTTTTAACGGGGGGAAGGGGGGGGGGGTAGGTAGAGAGGTGAAAAAAGGACGTAGAAAATCCTGACTAAGAGATAGCAAACAAGAAAGAAATAGATAAAGATATATATATATATATATATGAGAGAGAGAGAGAGAGAGAGAGAGAGAGAGAGGGAGAGGGAGAGAGAGAACGGGGAGGGGGGGGGGCGTTAAAAACATGCCAGGGTAAGATTGAATACAAAAGTTATTGACACTTTTATAACGTAGATAAGCAGAAGAATATTTTTTTATTTTATTTTTTTAATAATCAAGTAAATATTCATATCAGAGTAGTGCTTTCGTCAGAGAGTAGAGTGACTTTTAATTTCTTCGGGCATTTCTCCATTCGCAACACAAACTAATGTTTCTAGACTGATACTTCATAATTATGCAAACATTATACAATACGCAAGAATAAGTCTTTCACACATCAGCCTTCATAAAATGTTTATGTACTTTTCTAAGCATAAATGTACACATTTTTTCAGAAATATCTGTGTTCGATCAAAAATCCTTGTTTACTTATCTATTCATTTTATATTGTTTATTTTTCTGCTTGTCAGGGAATTTAGCATGTCTCCCGTACATATTTTACTACTACTACAACTACTACCACTATTTATAATAATAAATGATGATAATAGTAATGATAATAATAATAATAATGGTAATTAAAAAAAATAATAATAATATTAATTCAAAAAAATGATGATGATGATGATGATGATGATGATAATAATAATAATGATAATAATAATATTAATAATCATATTGAATATAATATTTGTTTCTTTTTATTATACCTGTTATAATGTAACCAACCATAGCGCTTATATCATTACGAACCATGGTCACTGGATTCAATTTCGATTTTAAGAGGGATTTCAGCCCATGCAAACGTGTATTTCGGTTAATGAAAACGCACCCCCCCCAAAAAAAAAAAAAAAAAAAAAAAAAGAAAAAAAAAAAAAGCGTCACAACAAAAGCTACAAATATTTCAGGAGGGAGAGAGAGAAGAAAAAAACACAAACACACACACACACACACACAACTGAATAGCATTTAAAACATTAATAAAAACTTGTTTGAAATAACGGAAGGAGTCATTGGCCTTGATATTTTTTAAAGGGAAATCTAACCTTAATAGCAAGTTGCTTTGAAAGAAAGAGGAAAAATCAGAGAAGCAGATTGGTGAAATTTTGAACGAAATCGGACAAGCAATAAGAAAGTTATGAATTTTTGAAAGTTGTAATAACTATACATATGGGAATTTCAAATTGGCCGTATATGTAATGTCACTGTGATGTAGTTGTGGACAACTTCCTCATTCGCTCTAACACACAAAATGACTAAAATGTAACTTTTTTTTCAAAATGCATTACTCAGTAGGATCTTTTTCTTTCATGAGGACCTATAACAATATGCTATCTCCAACATATTTTGAGTATTGCCCAGAGGGTAAAAGCGCCCCCAAGAAAACCGCAAATTAATGATGTTTTTGTGTATGACAAATGGGAGAGTTGTCCACAAAAATGTCACCAAATTGTCAATTTGAGATTCGCATAGATGTAGTGATCTCATTTTTCAAACATCCATAACTTTCTTAGTCCTTGTCCAATTTATTTCAAACTTTCACCATCCTGTTTTTCTTATTTTTCTGCTTTCACACAAATCATCTTATTACCAAGGTCGGATTGCCCTTTAAAGAAAGAAATGCTGATGCATTAAATTGATTTTTTACTGGCCTGTACGAATTTGGATTGCGCCATCTTTCGGCCTGGCAGCAGAAAGAGGGAAATCGCGTAAATGGGGATAATAACACTTTAAATAAAGCCGTTTAGATTCTGAACTATTATAATGGTAGCTTTCATTTGTTATCTGAGTTTAGACCATATGGTTTCATCTAATCTGTCTTAAAGTGCTTTTCTGATACAAAATATGAACAAATGAAAGACATCTTATCGAATGATGCCCTTGAGGGTGAAAATGAAACCAACTACCAACAAAGGGTACTTTCTGCACCAACACACCTCCTTGACCCCGCCCCCCCCCCCCCCCCCCCCCCCCCCCCGCTTCCGAACTACTCCGAGATTGTATGAGTTTTAAAAAAAAGTGTTCCTATGACAGAGTCTTGCGAGACTCCTCCCTGGACACCCTTGAGATGGCGCTAATATCCATGAATACAAACCGGTTGAGATTTGGGTTCTAAACTACTCTGCCTCTTTATCAAATCCAACGTGCTTCAAAATCTCTCCGAGTCTATATACAGGTTTATCTTCCTATTTTCACGTTTCTCCCACCCCCTGCTTCTTAGTTTAAACTATGGATGATTGCAATACATATTACTACTGTAACAACACCAAATAATACTCCAGCAATAGACCAATGTTTTGCTGCAGTAGAAGAAATGGCAGCGCCGTCGAAGTCACCTGCTGCTAAACGTCTCTTCACCTGCGGAGAGAAAACGAGGTTGTTGTAATTGTTCTGCCTGCCTGCCTATACATGTACATGGGGGGGGGGGGGGGGGGAGTAAGAGTAACAAATATCCTTTTGTTCTTATTAGAAACCTTTATACAGGTAAAATGTATATTGGTCTTACTTCCTTCAAATCGATTTATTAATTTTTTTACTGCCGAACTGTGTGTGTCAATTTGCCTGGGACGGAAACATCCGGACATCTACCCTCCCCCCCCGCCTCCCCCCCCCCCCCCCCCCCCCCCCCCCCCCCCCCCCCCCCCCCCCCCCCCCCACCCTCCCCTCCGAAATTATCCTCTTCAACCACTATCCTCTTCGGAAGCTTGACCAAGAGTCTGTGTTGCGAAGTGCATCTGAAGGTCACTGAATAGCACACATTTTCATTTAAAAAATGACTCCTCGTCAAAAAAGATATCTAACAATTCTGCCCTCAAAACGATGATGATGCAATACACGGAAAATATATAATAAAAGAGTGGTGGATTGGCCTCACATATTGTACAAGTTTTCCCATTCCCCCTTTTTCAATTGGCACTTTAAAACTTAACATTTTGGTATACAAGCGATTGCATGGTTAGGTTGTGTATCATGTGCTCACACGGTCAGTGACGTAAGGTAGGTCTTCCAGACACAAACTCACTTGATTAAGAGGTCACACTTAGGAGTGGTTAGCCTAAGCTGTTAAAGTTTTATCCCAGTCAACCAACCCAGACAACTAAGATCCCTAAGAAATTGACCTTTAGACATTTCTTTGAGGGCTTATCTAAGTTTGTTATTTTCCGGTTATTATATCCCATAGAGAACAAGTTACGAAGTTGCAACTTCTTTTCCGGGGCTTGTTAGTTCGGATTGTAAGTTTATTGGATACCATCTTACCTCACTTGATTTGATGAGAGCAACAATGCCAAATGGCAGACAGCAACAGAGAGTGACAAAGAGAGCTAAACCAAAGTGATCCATCGGCACAGTCTGCTTGGTCACCTGCACTATGTTCTGTTGGACTGGTGTCTAAAATAGTTGGATTAATACACACGAGATAGGATAACTCTATAGTAAGGTATATCATCTAAAGCAAGACATAAAGCCCGCGCTATGAGCAGTACATCATGGTATATATTAAAGGCCCTAACATTACATAATGGTAGCTCTTAATCGTTATTACAATAATTATTATGACATTTTTTGTTTGTTTGACGGGATATTGATTTTAGGCATACCTCTTGAACAAAAATGATTCAACGCGAAAGCTTTCCAGAAGCTTGCGATACAAAGAACAATCAATGTAATGTAAAGAAAGTAGATTCCATATGTATAATGATATCACGTATAACAGGAACATTCCACATTTGATGATGACAGGAGGACCTGGGCAGAGCTGCTAAGGACATGTTTCCCATTTCTATTTTCAATATTACATGGATGATACTTAAACAAAAAGTGTTTGGAGGCTTGGAGGTATATTATTTTAAGAAATTATCGTCACATGCTTGTTAATTCTCTCTCCTCCATTTCATTCCCCCTCTCCCTCACTTTCTCTTTCTTGTACTTTCCATAAATCCCTTCACCCCCCCCCCCTCTTTCTCTCTTTCTCCTTTTCTCCAGTCTGCTACTCGTTATACCTGTGCCACTTGCTGTTGGTAGACATAGGGGCCAGGTTGTTGCTGAGGATATCCAGAAGGTTGCTGCGGAAATTGGACAGGCTGCTGCGGTGGATACTCAGAAGGGTTGTGTGGCGCAGGATATTGTTGAGTCTGATTCGGGAGAGTTGCAGTGGATTTCGCATTAGTCTTGTCGTAAGTGGGAGGGACACCATGGACCATGCCCTCTACGTCGTTAGCGGCGATAGTGAATCCATCGTTTCCTGCAATTAAAAGGTCAAGTAATTCTTCTAGACTTAGCAATCCTGGAAAAAAAAAGACGAAATAGGAGCACATGGTGGATTTAGGACAGTACTTTCGTGTGGACATTTGAAAACACTGCTCAGGCCCGTAACTTTGATTTTTTATTTTTGGCGGGGGGGGGGGGGGTCATTTGAAAAATTTGAACCTTTCTGAGGGAGCGAAGCGACCGAGTAGGGCTGGCGGGCCGGGGGTGTCAGGGGGCGTGCCCCTCCAAGGGCATGGGCACGGGCGTAGTCAGAATTATTTGACAGGGGTGGGTCAAATGTGAAGCCCGAACATATACTGCCACTGTGAAGGATTCCAAATACTGCGAGGGAGCAAAGCGAGCGAGAGAAAAATAAAAATGTACTTTTTAATGGCAAAATTTAATTTCATGAATAAGTGAAATGTAAAGCTATATCTCCGATCCTCTTCTTGCCAGGAATCATTCATATTAATAAAGTTTGTAGGAAGTGAAGCAAAGGGGGGGGGGGGTGGGCACTTTGCTGTTATTCTTTTATAGAAAGTTAACCCTAATATCTGGGCGCCATGGCGATAGGGCACTGTCGTGCCCGAAAATGGTCATAAGATTGATAATTCATGGGCCTTGCTACATGAAACTGTATCGTTCATAAGGTTTGCCAGTGAGCGAAGCCAGCAAGGAAAAATGCACTTTACTTTGCTGTTGCTCATTTTGATACAGAAAGTGGACCAACAAGTATTCGGGTGCCATGGCGATAGGGCAGCGACGTGCCTGAATATTGCAAAAACATCCTATGGAAATATCCATGGACTTTGCTGCCTGAAACTATCTCATTTCTAAGATTCGCGAGAGAGCGAAGTGAGCAAAGAAAAACGCACTTTAATTCGTTGTTGCTAATTTCAATATAGAAAGTAAGGTAACACTAATATCTGAGCGCCATGGCGATAAGGCAGTGACGTGCCCGAAAATTGGCATAACATTGAATGTTCAATTTCAAGGACATATTACAATAACATACTATGGAAATATTCATGGTCCTCGCTGCTTGAAACTATCTCGTTTCAAAGTTTTGTGATTGAGCGAAGCGAGCGAAGACGCACTTTACTATCTCCCAAATGTTATTTGCCAAACACCCCCAATTGTTAGGGGCAGTGACGTAGATACGAACATACTTTCTTTTGTAAGGAATGGGAAGGGGGGGGGGGGTGATGAATAGATCATTCAAATCACCCCACCCCACCCCCACCTCCCCCCCCCCCCCCACTAACAATGGATAATTATGCGTGTCTACGCCCGTGTATCGGGGTATCTTGTTATTTCGATTATAGTTTACAAGAAGTCGATGTTTTATAAGATACTCTGATGGCACTGCGGTTGAACAGGCTGCATTAGAGGGCTATATTTTAAGGGCCTGATTGACTAGACCGGGGGAGCGTTTCATCAAGCGTTTTGTCAGTGATTTCAACCGACAAATTTGCTCTCAGCCAATCAGATGCGAGGATTTCAGTTGCTTATAACAGCTGTCGGTTGAAATCACTGACAAAACGCTTGATGAAACGCTCGATGAAACGCTCCCCGGGTCCGTTAGGAGTACTCCATGCAACTTGAGAGCCGAAAAATTTGCCATTTTGAAGTGAACAGACACATTAAATACTCCTCTCTCTCTCTATTCCATTATGGTTTCTATATTTCACTATTATATTCCATTACCACAGATTTCATTGAGTCTTATCATGCTTATCACTTATCTTTCCACGTTATCTTTGTATGGTGTTTTAAGCAATCTATCTCGTTGTATTGTCAAGATTTCCTGTCCAATCTAATACTTTTTTAAAGATCAAAATGCATCATTGAGCACTTCAATTTCGTCTTATTGGCTGATAGGAATTAATAATCATCCAAATGTCAGATGTCAAAGATAGTTTAATAATTAAAAATGTCATTCAAGGGTTCAATGGTCAATCAACTTCAACATATCTCCATTCATTTTCGTCAGATTTCATTCGATTTCGTCCGACCTGGCAATCCGCTGTAAAATGTTATCATCAAATCCATTTTGAGAAGTCGATTTCAAGAAATTGTTATTCAAATTCGTCACATAGACAAGATTAAGACTTTACAACGAGCGGGTGACGGTATTGAATAACTCTTTGAACTCTTTCAGTCTTCGACAAAATCGATAGCAAAATGAAAATGAATTCAGAAAATGAATGGCCAAAGACGTAAATTGACTAGGTGTTATAAATGATTGTGCAATATCATGAAGTTGCAGGACAAAAGCAAATAAAAAAGTGTTCAAATTGACTGGAAACCCTAATATCTCACATTATTTTCCACCTTCCTTCCTCTCTCCCCTTTCACGTGACCCCCTTGTGCGCCCTTCCCCTATCTAAGCCACTTGGTATGGAAATGTTTAAAAAACTTTAACCTAAACATCACTATTCTGATTTTGGAGAGTTTTTTCGCCCTATAATTCTTTCTTGTTGTTCAAGCAGATTTTTGCTCACCAGCTGGGGGGGGGGGGGGGGTGTTCGAACACTCTGACCCCCCCCCCTCCATTACAGGCCTTTCATGGACCTACTACAAAGGAATTTGAATAATTCTTTGAATGACCCTTTGAAAAAAAAAATCGATTGCAAGCTGGCATAATGTACAGTATTCAAAAATGAATGGTGAAAGGCCACATTGATTAATTCTAGATTTGCCAGATTAGGAAGTTACGGGACAAAATCGAAATAAAATGTATTAAAATGGACGGAAAAACACGATAATTAATCACGTTATTTATCTTCGATGTTTTCGCATTGAAATTATGGCATTTCTCATATCCTTACTTCTAATCATTAAAGAATGAGTTTGGATAATTATACGTTTTCAGTTAAGGTATGAAAAATTCTTATTTATTTTATCAAGAAAATATTGGGGGGAAGATAATACAGGTCTTTCCCCAACCCTCAATGTATATATATATATATATATATATATATATATATATATATATATATATATATATATGTGTGTATGTATATACGCCTCCCCCCCCCCCCCCCGGGGGGGGGGGGATCGACACCCATGGAATCTGTGGCACTTTGGAAAGATCGTGGAGTTTGACCATACACAAAAATAAAAAAAAAAACAAAACAACAACAACAACAACAACAACAACAACAACAAAAGAAACAAAACCTGACAACTTTTCCTCCCATTTTTTTTATATATATATATTTTTTTGTTTTTGGTTGTTGCTTGTCAGAGAATTATGGAAGAATACCCCCCCCCCCCCCCCACTGAGCGACTTTTTGGAGGGCTGGGGGAGGGGGAGTCCTAATGATCAACGAGATCATTATAGTTGTAGATGAAGCACCTACGATTTAAAAAAAAAAAAAAAAATTAAAGGTAGATCTATGAAACTCTTACCATGCTTACTCTTTTTTTGCGAAAACTGCACAATTTATAGTGATCTCACTATATGTAATGAGACAATGACAATTGGTTATTCAACTTAACTATAGTATGACCAGAGAGAAGTATTGTATTAGTCTTGACAACATGAAAATCATAACAATTATGTTTTCCATCCGTCTCTTTACTTTATAGTCTTATTTTTGGTAGGGTTTCTTTCTAAAATAATTCTTTTAGTTCCACCATTTACTGAACACTTTGACGATACACAGATACTGACATAACAATATGATAAACAAACATAATATGATAGCCATGTTACGCAGTCATACAAGCGTATAATATTAAAAATCCAGTTAAGGACGTTATCACGAGATATGTGAACTTTAATTCTCGCATTTTGTTTTAGATATTCTTATTGACTACGAAGAAAATAATATATTCGAGCACAAATTATTTTCATTTCCTCATCTGTAGCAGGTATGTAAACTAACCAGCCAACAAAAGTAATTTAGTTACGCCGTTCCACTTGAACATTTTGTATTGCAAGCCATAACTTCGAGATCAGCCCGAAAAGAACGGGGAATTCCCTTTAGAATTTCCAAAGATAACGTTAATGATGATGGTAAACATAATCATAAAACATTAATGTTACATTTTGTGACCAGGCACCACAAAACCACCAAAAAGTCGCATAATGTAATTTCCTGGTAACCCTCAGTAAAGGTGCTTTTGGTCGGCATTTTCAAATTTCAGTTTTTGGTATTTCCTCAAAGAGTATACTTTTTTTTTATAAGTAATAATAGTAAAAAAAAAAAGGAAAGGCACCAAATAATCTAAAAGTGTTATTTTTGACAATTTTTTAGTAGACCTATGTTTGTCTTCTCTGGATTATGTTGCATTAGTTTTCATTTTTATGAACCTAACTACTTGTCTTATTTTGATCTCCAAAAACTTTAAAACAGAGTAAGTTCTTGCATTGATACTTGTCCACTATAATGAGCAGGATGTGCTAAATTAGTATGCCAAGTTTTTTGCCAATCTGATAATTTCTTCATTTCTCATGAATAACATTCTGTGGGGATGGGCATTCTTCTCTTTCTTCAGTAGGTTAGTAAGATCCAATGCTAATGAGTTATATATCATTTTAAAGCTTAGAATCTTCTCTTTTAAAATAAGACCTTAACTGAAAAGTCATTCCTGGCGACTTTTGGACAGCTGGATTTGGTCCAAGTTGAATGTCATGAAAACATTTAGTTATTAGCACGAAATCTAAAAAAGAGGGCTATACATAAAAATCAAGCAGAAATATGAGCTTCTATTCCTTGAATATTTTTTTTTTCAAGCCAAAACCTCTCTTTGTGGAGATGAACAAATACATACGATCGAGTTTGAGCATGACTTGTCTCACCTTTTTTTTTTCCTTTTTTTTCCTTTTTAATTTCTCATTTTCAATGCTAACCCATTTTGGAAAATATGTCATTTCAAAAGTATTTTCAGATAAAGGGCACACTGTAAAAAAAATAACTGTAAAACTACAAGTTTTCTGGCCCTTGAAATTAAAGGTTTTTGCCGTTATTTCAATTTTACAGTCTTTTTCCTGTAAAACAACAGCAAGTTTGTTGGTTTACCGGAAATCAGCATATATTTACAATCGCCCGACATAAAACACTGTTAAAAAAAACTTTTTTTGATATTTTAACAAGTTACCCTGTTATATTACCAAATATTGGGGAAAACACTTATATAAATATCCGTGAATTTTAAGTAGCGTATGGTTTGGTGTTGCCCGATTTACTAACTGTCACCAAAGGCATAAAAAAAAAAGAAATTAGAGTTATATAAGAGATTGCATTACATTGAACTAACTGGATAGGATAGGTCTAGGATAGGATAGATAAAGATAGAGAATAGAAAAATTAAAGCAAGATAGGTTACACTGTATAACATAACTGTAAAACTACAGACTTTCTGGCCCTTGGAACTGCAAGTTATTGCCATTATTTCAGTTTACAGTCTTTTTCCTGTACAACAGCAGCAAGTTTGTTGGTTTACCGGAAATCATCATATATTTACAATCGCCCGATATAAAAAACTGTTAAAAAAACCCAACATTTTCTCATATTTTAACAAGTTACCCTGTTAAATTACAAACCGTTTCCATGGTTTAATTTACATAGATTTTCCTGTTGGAAATTAAAGTTTCTACTATTTAACACACACAAAAAAAAACAAAAAAAACAACAAAAACAACAAACAAACAAACAAACAAACAAACACGGAAATCTGTTATTTTACATGTACTGTGGAAAAACGGGCATTCCCGGCATCTTGACTGCCAGGAAATTTCCAGTGAAAAATCGGCAGTTTTTTTTTACAGTGCAATAAGTGTGTTATTTGACTAACATACTCCTCATGTACTTTTTATATCTATATATCCATAGAAAACCCATTTGTCTCTATTCAAAGGCCTATCTTTGAACTGGAAGAAATATGATTCTATTTATTAAATGGTTTGCTAAACTCAAATAATGAATACACAGACAAGTATTTGAAATGACGGAACGAAAAAAAAAAAATATATATATATATAGTTGTCTGACTTTTATTCCAAATTCCTACCGTACACCTATCTTATTTTAACCTATGGCTTTTAATTGTTGGTACATGTATGTCTTTTACAGTTCGACGTATACAACTTCCACTAATCAATCGTATCAAGCGTCTAAAATATCTATTGAATTGAATGTCTCGTTAGATAAATATTAAGGTACAGAATTGCTCTCAAATTTTTGATATCTACTTTTACATTCCTTTTTTTTCTTCTTTTACAGTGTTAAACATAAAACAGTTCGATTAAATAATCTTCAATATTGAATGAAATGGCACACTATTTGTCAGAAGAATCTTAGATGACTGCCAAATCATCATAAGTATAATTTGCCGCAGTGATGTTTATTTTTTATTAGTTTTTATCAATATCCCAAGTATCTAAAAGGCTAAAAAAAGGATATGGAAATTTCCTTTTCTTACCCATGACAACTATTATAATTATTACTATTATGATTTTAATTATTATTAGTTATTATTATGACTCCTTATTATAATAATATTATTATTTTGTTGTTGTTGTTATCTTTATATTTTTGGGGGTAAATTTCTTTATTTATTTATTTGCACGATATTTTAACGGGGTGCCTTCAAATGAAACCAAGGTGAATAAAAATATGAATAATAATAACATATTATACAATGCTACATACAAAGCAAATACATTTCATTCAAATTTACCTAATTCTTCCTAAATTTTACCCAACAATCATAGATGTTCCCTTTCTACCCGATATCGGGTAAATATTTCAAACCATTTTTTTTTCTAAGTGTGGCCTTAAGCTGTAGGAACTCATCCTTCAATATATATACACTACGAACTAGTACATTGAACTCTTTAACCAAAGTGGTATCGCGAAATTTAAATCGCGAACTTAATATGTATATCGTGCTCAAACAACCAATGTCATTCATGCGCCTGTAAAACTACAGAGTTTCTTATATCTGCTAATAAGAATACATGTCCATGTCTTACCAGATGCCATCTTGACGTTGTACGTGATAAGATCTTCTGCAAGAAATTTCGATGTTATTGATGATACGATAATGGATTGTGTCACTTAATGACAATAAAAATTCATATCACAGTGGCATTCGAAATTGGTCAAAAGTTCAATGGCGAAAGTGTATTTAGCAATAATGACTTATTGCTTTCACACAATAGATACTTCCCCCCGTAGTGGTGCTAATTTTGTGAACTCTGTTGTTGAATATTGGAAAGGTTTAAACCTTACTGTTCTGGGCTATTTTGAGCTCCTTCCTGACAGCGACTAGTCTAGTTGGAAGTATGTAATTATTTTGTGCTTTTGTTATTGTGCAGTGACATTATATAAATTCGACTTGGTTGTGCATGAGTACGTGCGCGTCGGTAGAGGTGGAATCTGAAAATGCTAAAAATGGTCTAAGGTTTGGGGCATGTTTCAGGTCATTTTAAACATTTTTTTTTTAACGAGCGTGCGCGCGTCAATGACCTTAAGTGCCTTATACAACATGAAAATTACTATTTAAAAAAAATCATTTTAATTAAGTTTGTCTTATTTTCATAAATTTTCTCTTCAAAACGCGCGTAAACAGTAAAAATGCCTAAAATTTACTGAAATATACTGTGCATGTCTTAAAGGGCACTGAAATTATATAAAAATTCAACTCGGAAAGCGCAAGTACGGGCAAAATTTGAACATTTTCAAAATGGTCCAGATTCAACTCTAGTTCATATATATTTTCTTCAGAAAGTAGATTTTTGTATAGCTTATATGTCCGAGGTAGTTGTATTGCTACAATGTAACAATTATTTGCCAATTCAAGCACTATCCAAAGAGAAAGAAACACTGGTGTTCTGTCATTTACTAGCTCTAAATCCACTTCAGCACCATCCTCAATATAATCCATCCCTCTCTTCCTCGGTCTTCCTCACTTTCTCTTCCCCTCTCCACTGTGTTCTACTGTCCATCGAATGAGGTATTTTTTGCTCCTCTTCTATCCATACCATCTGAGTCTGCTCTCTTTCATTTTCTCTCTTATCCCTAACACCCCAACATCCTTCTGCACTTCCACATTCCTTCTTCTGTCCAATCTGGTGACTCCTCCAATAGTTCGTAAGCATTTCATCTCTGCCACTTCCAGCTTCTTAATCTGCTCCTCTTTCACAGCCCATGTCTCACCTCCATACAATGTCACTGGACGAACCATAGTCTTGTAGATCTGGGCCTTCAGCTTCAAGGGCATCCTTTTGTCATGAACTACACCACTAGCACTTCTTTATGCCTTCCCTGTTCCTTGCAGCCGAGCATTTACCTCTCTGTCCAGTTCCCCACTTTCCTGCAACCAGCTCCCAAGGTATTTGAAACAGTTGGTGTGCCTGAGTTGTTGGCCATCTACCATGACAATCGTAAGATCATTACAATTGTAAGTCTTAAAACATATTTAGTTAGGTACACAGACGGCACCTCATGGGAAATGGTGTTCACTTTTTCTTTTCAACATGGATACCTAAGTAAAATATAATCCTGAAAACGATGCCATCGGCTGAATTTTGATAAACAGTGCCCAAAGTGCCCAAAATTAATGTTTTAGGTTTTATGCATTTCAGAGCCAACCTTGGAGCTAGAAACGTTCGTTTGGTGTTGGAAACCTAAAATAAGCAGTAAAATGAAATAGGGTGATGGTTAAGTCCCACCAAAGACCGCAGGGGCCCAGACTTTGCTCTAAAAGGGCACAAAGGACCAGCTACTCTCTAGAGTCGAAACGAGTGCTTTAAATACCTTTCTCAAGTTAATAGAAGCTCAGTAAATGGCTACTTTGATATCAAAATGCAACGATACATTGTGGATATGATAACATCGTGGCCAAATATCTGTCAGGTGCCCAAATTTTGATTTTAGAGGGCCAAATGTAATTCAAGTGATTATAGAGCATTAAACTATAGTGGCATGATATATTTTCTTTGTAAAGATATTTAAAAATGTGTTTTACAAATAGTACTCATCAAATCAATCAAGATTACATCATTTTGGGGGCACCTGAAAGGACATGGGATCCTTGGATCTATTAATTGCGACCCAATTGAAATGCATTACAAATCATATATATATCACTGGCTTCCATATGGAAACATGATATGCTACGTGATATGCCGATGTTATTGGTGATAGTCATGTATGATAAATATACACGGCGGGCACCTGCAGTTTCCATTAAAAAGGTTTCAGGACCATTTACGTAAATGAGGGCTCATCAAAGGGACACAGTCTTGCTCAAATAATGCAGTGAGCTTTAATAGTATTGTTCTTCGAGACATGGAGGCAGTTGATCTATATTCATTTCAGTCAAATACATGAACAAAGCTGGAGACTATGCTCTTGGTTAGTCATCTGATGTTTGTTAGATTTACGCTCTTCTTTTTCGTTATAACTACCTTGATTCATCTTAAATTAAGGCAAAATTTGAATGCTAAAATAAAAGTCTAAAACACATATTTCTGGGGAGTGAGAAGGGCCTATATTCAGTGGAGCTCTTTTTAACATCCTACTATACAGTATTCATAAAGTATATTTATCGTTTTATCCATTTTCTGTCAATACCATTAGAAATTGTTTCAGGGAAATACATGTATAAGGTTTTACAGTTTTGTGTATCAGAGTACTATGAGGAAACATTAATAATAACTACAAACATATTTCCTGAGTAGGCGTACATTTATATATATACACGGTCTGATGACTGCAAAATATTTGGAAAAGGAGTTTACACATATGCCATGTATAATGAGACCAATTCTGTAAATATTATTCCACACGTCACAATATTGCAATAGATTTTTCGGCATGCAGCCCGTGCGCCCTTGGGGGGGGGGGGGGGGGGGTACGGGACCAGGGTGGTTCCCTCTCCCGAGCGGAGGGCGGAAGGTTTGGCATCTGTTCAAATCGAGAGTGAAAATTTCCACTTGTCGATACATAGGGCTATTATTTGCTGTTTTGATACCCAGTTTGATTTAGCTTTGATATTAATAAGTACTGCTGGAACTCTGTCTTAAGAAAAGTTTTCACACTAATACAAATAAGAATGGATAAATAACAAAACTTACATCTCGAAAATTGTATACTAGTTAATAGTTATACATACATATCAGTGCAAGTAAGCAATTTCAAAAGTTTTTAAAAATTGATTTGGTAGAAAGCTAGTTCCGTCATCATTTTCTCAAATTTTATGACTTTATTTTCAGTGAAGACAAATATTACTCTCGCTTTAAAAAAAAAAAAAAAAAATTAGGTAAGTTCATATGAAGACAATTCCTTTCACAAAACATATTTTATTCAACATGAACAAATTCTCGGTTCTAATGGTATTCTGAACGGGCGGCGGTTTTAATACAGGTCACCCGTAATCTCATAAAAGAGTAGGCCTACATCTACATCTACATGTATAACATTACATTGTTGATTCTTGCCTGCGGTCAAAGAGCGAATTGCACTAGCGTTATGGAATAGATTTTATCCTTCCTTTATTCTTTTCCCTTTTCCCCTTCTTCTTGATTTACTCTTTTACTTTTCCATCTTCTTCTTTTGCTTTTCCTTTTTGCGTTTTGTATGAGATCTTAGCATTTTTATCAGCGTGTTTATCGAGGCTTTTGTCTATGAGGGGGATCTGAAATCAACAACTCCGACCCCCCCCCCCCTCACCCAACAGCCATAAAAGACGAATACAGACCGGAGCAATATACTAATTCTACAATTCCTTTCGTCGAGCAAAATGAACCTTGAAGGCCTGTTCTTAGAAATATTATTTTTAGATAATTACGTCTTCTATTGTATTGTCTAAGAATATTGTAGCCGAAAAATCTATTGCATTATTGTGACATGTGGAATAATATTTAAAAAATCGGTCTCATTATACCTGGCATAGATGTAAACTCCTATTCCAAATATTTTGCAGTCATCAGACCGTATATGCATAAATGTACGCCTACTCAGGGAATATGTTTCTGGTTATCATTATTGTTTCCTCATAGTACTCTGATACACAAAACTGTAAACCCTTATATTTCACTGAAATAATTTCTAATGGTATTGACAGAAAATAGATAAAACGATAAATATACTCTATGAATGATGTATAGTAGGATGTTAAAAAGAGCTCACCTCGATGTAGGCCCTTCTCACTCCCCAGAAATATGTGTTTTAGACTTTTATTTTAGCATTCAAATTTTGCCTTAATTTAAGATGAATCAAGGTAGTTATAACGAAAAAGAAGAGCGTAAATCCAACAAACATCAGATGACTAACCAAGAGCATAGTCTCCAGCTTTGTTCATGTATTTGACTGAAATGAATATAGATATAACACGATAAAAACTACTTTCGAAAAATAACTCAAGGGCAATTTCAAAGGCCTATTGTACTGCCCGTAGAAATCTTGTTCGGATTACGTAATACGCCATTGTAATGTTCGCACATTTCTAAAGGTGATAGACAGGGCTACTGAAATTGTCTTGAGTTTATTTTTCGAAAGTAGTTTTTATCGTGTTATATAGAGTCTGGAAGTTTGACATCAAGTGAACTCACTCAGATAAATTACAAACAGAAAAGGAATGAGAATAAAAGTTACAAAGGAGACTAATTGAGAAGTATACCAGCAAATGGAATGTTAAATGGGAAAAATTGATTACAGTAAGAATGTTGATTAGGGGATAAATACATGGTATACAAAGGGAAAGTAAAAGACAATCTAAAGGGTATATTAGTGAAGAGGAGGTTATAGGAGTTCAAGTATTTGAAAAAGTAATTAAGGGAGGACAACATAGGTAGAATGTCACTGAATGAGGGAGTCTTAACGAGAGAACAATAAATACTACTGGTTAAAAGGCTGAGGTCATTAACATAAGTTCACTGTCTTAATTAAAGTTCAATGTTACGTAGTTAATAGCCCTGAAGTGGATGCAAAAAGACAAGTGTAAAAGCATCACTGACAGAAAAAAATAAAATAACTGATTGAATTTGAAATTACATTCAAATCTGCATAAAACAGTGATCAGTGATGAGCAGTTATAAATTATAAAGTGAATGGTATAGGATCATTTATAGTATAATCAATGAATAAGCTAATGTTTTGTGAAAAACCACTTATTAATGTGAATTAATGGTAAGAAAAGAATGCAAACACATTATCTTCTAGAAAGAGTGCGTACTGGGCACTGTACTGTATGTGCATTATACATAATATTAAACAAATATATCATTATTCTCACCTGACAAAATAACACATAACAACATTTGCGATTTGTCGTGGCTTTATTTGTGATGGACGCTTAATTCACAATCCATTTCGGTGTCACAACACAATTTCTTTGGATATATAATCACAACACACTAATGAATAGGCCTATTAAATCACAATGAACACGGAATACAAATTCATACATGTTTCCAACCGATAACCTCGTGAGAGCTTCCCGGAGAGGGGTTAGACCCCCTCCTACCCTAACGTTAACATTCCCAGCTGCCTTGCCACTACTACCCTGCTAGCCGGACAGGAATCCCAGATCAGCTTGAAAATATTAAATATCGGTGGATTACAGATCCCAGCCTCCCCGCATGTAAGATCGGGTGAGGCCTAACCTTAGATATAGGCCTTCAAGCCTCCACGCATGTAAGATCGTGTGAAGCCTAAGATTAAAGTTTAACGTGACACCGTATACAATATTCTAAAGTAGTACATGACAGCCCCCCGCATGTGAAATCGAGTGGAGCCGAAAATACAATTTTACATATAACAGCGTAATTTACTCACTTAACATAAGTGTTTAGGCGGCATAATTACCAAATTACCGCCAAACGAGAATATATTTATATATGATCGGCCGCCAAAACACATTGTAGCTCGACGATTTTGACCCACCGCCTGAAACGAGTTGCCCATATTACAAAAACCGTTCAACGTCGGTGTTTTCATTTGATATCTCATTATTCAAATTCCAGTGGGTCAAAATAGTGTAGCATAATTACGTGTACATTCAGGACTTTGTCACTGCCATCATGCTTTACAATCATAGAATGTGTCCATCTTCACAAAATTGATATGGTATAAAACGTTTATGACTGTACATACTGGTATAATATCTATATAGCTTGCATGAGTACACAAATATAAATATATATATATATATATATATATATATATATATATATATATATATCCTTGCAAATCCTTGCAAATTCATTCAAAGGTCATCATAAGGAGTGATTAACTAAATTCAAAGGACCCAATGTTCCACTATACATGTATGTTATAGACAGTCATGTGGATGACGTGTATAGCGAACCTTTTTATAACTATTTAAAAACCAGTCATCTCAATATCACATTGACAACCGAGAAAGAATGAAATGGCAAATTGCCTTTTTTAGATATTTTTATCAGCAATAATCCAATTGATTATACTTATTAGTATATCACACACACAAAGAATTATACTGGCTTGTATTCAAATGTTCACCTACTTCAAATACAAATCTGGGTTGATTCTAGCATTATCAGACAGGGCTCACAAAACCGTAATAATTCATACCAGTATTGATGATCCGAGCATTGTTTTGAAGAAAACTGTGTACCCAGATTGGATGATGGAAAAATTGGTGAACCTATACCTTCAAAATGTCCCAAATCAAACTGATATTAAAATAGGAGAAAGAACAACGTGATATTTGATGCTACGTACCTAACTATAGGTAAGATATCTATAGGGAACTTGGGAATATACCTATATACACACACACATATGGTATATCTTGCATATATATATATGAAACCATCCTACATACAATTCAGACTATCCGTTGGTAGCAGTAATTATTGTGTATTCCAACAAGGAAAATGAAGACCAACCTTTCCATGATGACTACATGTATCTACAAGTGGGAGGGAATTCAATGGCCAGTAGCCTCTTTTTTTTTTTTTTTTTTATATTAATTAGCAACAATACAAATGATGCTACCACTTCAGTATATCACAAAATTAAATATACTGGCTTGAATATACAAACTTTCCTCATTTCACCTGTTTCGAATAAAAAACAGGATTGATTAGAACATTATTAGAAATTGCTTGCAAAATCAGCAATAACTCCAATCTCTTTCATGCCAGTACTGATAATCTGAGTAAGGTTTGAAGAAGAAATGTGTAAACAGGTTGATTAATTGAAAAGCCAGTGACAGTCTACCGATACTTCGAAAGGTCCAAAATCAACTCATGTGATAATAGGAGAACGGAGACATTGCAAGATACCCCAGGGAACTGGGAGATATACATATATACACACAAATATATCTTGCCTATGATACCACCCTGCACTACCATTTAGGCCATTCGATGGTAGCAACATCTCCACTCGTCCATAGCCATCGATCCTTGTAATGGCATTTCCCCCTATAGCTATGCTTAACGCATGACCACCATTATTTACATGACATGATGATGAACCACCATGATATTTCACAATACCACGACCCTTTGTCTACGCCAATTCGCTAAATAAAATTGCACACTGGCAGAGTACTATACCTCCTTATGTAACTAAAGTACATGAAACTAATATCACAAACAACTACCAGACTTCAGGGTCTTGAGAAAAGAGCTAATTGGCAGAAGTAAATAAAAATCATTTACCCATTCTAAATATGAAGAGCAAATAGTGGAACACAAAATCTCCACATTAATACTGAAAAAATGTTAACGTTGACCTGAAATTGTTGAAATTGAACGCTCTAACACAGGAATTAAAAACGTCCACTTCAGTTCGTTAACTACCCTACGAATAGCCAATAGGCGAAATATCTAAAGTAACGGGGGACGCGAGCATAATTGCACTTAAAGCTGTCCCCAAAATAATTATTTTATAACAGATGCTTGAGAGAATAACATCATATGTATGAATTTCAGGTCGAATTAACGTATATGCAGCCTACATGTATGGGCCTGTATACTTCCATTCCCCCACTCTAGTAAACTCTACTTAATCTCTATTTAAGCTCCATTTACACTCAGTTAAATTCCTCCGTTTCCACTTGAAAAATACGATGGCATTTATGATAAAAGCTTTTCCTACCATCAAACCAGAGTTTCATTACACAATTTCATCCATTTTTTCTATTTCTTATACTTTTGTCCCTGAAATGTCTATCAATACACCGAGTGTGCAAAGGGACGTAAGATTTATATGTTTAAAGCCAACACCAGCACTCCTTGTCGATCTCCAACCTTACAAGCAACACCCCCGATCATTTTTATTATTTTGTTTGTTTTGTTCTTTTTTAAACACCAGTGCCCCGTACATAGGAGGGGGGGGGGGGGGGGGGATCGAGGTAAATCGGCACACCGGCAGACTCGGGATTGCGCAATGACGTGCAAGCTTCTGACTGGACCTTAAATATAGCCTTACTTTTCATGTTCCGCATTTAAACGGTTGATGCCCAGATGACCGATGGCCCTTCTACCTATTCTACTTGCCATGGCTCGGGCATAACGAGTATTGCCCTCCGTCGCCTGTCCACCTTAGCTTGGTCCTCTGGCCGAAAATTGCCTTAAGCGACCCGTTCAACCACACAATATTTGACTCACTGTACGATTATATATAGTTAGCTTAGGGTGTTCGCCACTAGCCGGCTTGGGCTTACCCACCCACCGACTGAAGTCAAGAGTTCATCTGATCCAAGTGCAGGGTTCTCTTCCCTGCTCAGTGGAAGGCAGCCCAAGGCCAAGACCGGTCATTTCCGTCCACTCGGCTCTGTGCTCGGCCCAAGAGACGATTGAATCCTGTCCATAAGGTTGGCTCTGTTAAAAAGCAAACAGAAAGAGAACCTGGGAAGCATTCTGGAATTGAAAGGATTGTACATGAGAGATTCATTCTCATTATGAAACCATCTCATCTGTATTAGATTCTCTCGTTTCTTTTGATATAAGCAAACAATATTTTCATCCCCATTAATAAACCCTTTACGTCTTCATCATACTTAATGTCTCTCACCACTATTGTTTGTCTGTGTATCGTTTCATCTAGTATATTATCATTGTTAATGTTTTCATTTGTTTATCGAGCATTGTGTAAACCAGCGATCTATACTGCTATACACGTACGGTGCTACCTCACCCATAAGAGGACCTGACAATGTCACCCTAGTTTAATCCATGAAGCCTCTGAATTGATACACCGGTACAAAACCATATATCAGTAGGCTAAATCTCCCATCTATCAGGCCCATGACGGTTGAAATTATGATTACACACCCATACTGAAACTGAGGAATCATTTTCTACCATAAACTTGAGCCTCATACACATAGAGAATCAGAAACTGTACGTGGAATGACATAGTGGGACTAAACACCCACATATTATGAATAAAATTTTGAATTTAGCATACTCTGAAATGGTATTTTCATGAAAATACACCAAGTGAGTGAAGTAGGCCATACAAGAAACTATAAACTGAGTTTCAAGATGTTGAAAGAAAAGAAAATTTCAGTTAAAAAGGTGTTAACATCCAATCATTTCATGATTTGCCAAGATGTAAGGGTACCGATCTGAAAAGTTAGTAATCATCATATTTACATGTAAATGTCACTTAAACTGGCAAGCATTAAATGATAAATTTTCGTCCCAAAACAATTAAAACCTAGAAATTACTGAAGAAATATCACTTCATCTAACTTTGCCTACTACTGGGCGTATGATGACCGAACAAAGATGACCCTTAATTTTCCATGTCATCCATGCCAAACTATTTGATATTAACGCCAGTCAAAAGTCTACACAATAATTCCCTCTGGCCTTACAATATAGATTGCACGTCCACAAGTTTTCTTTAAAGGAAGACAAAATAGAAAATTTTCCTTTAAAATGTAACGTTACCAACTTAATCATGAACATGACCATCCCGCCTTATATATCGGCGATGCGTTATATAGACGCCCATCGATAGGCCTACATAGGTCATAGCCTATGCCGGATTTTGGTATTCGCGAAACCCGCCATAGCGTCATGTGATACTGATAGCTGCGCCGATATAAACCATTTACCTCTTAAAATTACAATTCTGGCAAACTGCCATATTTTTTTAATTTAATTTTTTTTTTTTTTATCTTTTCTTTTTTTTTTGCACTTTTTTCTTCTTCTTTTTTTTTTCTTGAAATCGAATTCATATATGGTAATGACATACGAGCAGAAGAAAGCCTCCCCAATGTGTCCATGCACGATAGAAGGAAATTACCTCCCAAACGCGGGAAACTCTGGCTCTCCTTGGCTCAGGCAATTCCAGGACCAGGAAAATCAAAAGAATTTCAAGAAATTTCAAGAAATTCAGAAACTGTTATGAAAATTTAACTTTTCTCTTTGTATTATTTGTTTAAAAGTAGAAATTTAGATTTTTTTCTTCTATTTTCTCTTTAATGAATACAATTTGTGCTTGCCCACAAAATTTATAGACTAAAAAGTTGATATTCAGGTATGGCTATAGCTATAGACCGAAAAATCAATCCATTAATTTGTTCGGGGATATGCTCCGCTGGGACATGTCTCCATGGAATCCAAGTTGGAGGAGAGCCTCAAAAGTCCAAAAATGTTATAAAACTCCAAACAAACGGATTTTTGTGTCTAGGTGTTGCAAGACGTTTAACATTAAGTTACGTCCAAGCCAAGGTAATTCATGGAAGAAAAACAGCAACAAACAGCAGCACGCAAAGTAAGAGGTTTTGGGGAAATTTCAGGAAATTCCATCAAATCTGTTTCACGAAATTTGGACGAGTAGAAACCCTGGCCTCCTCACTTTCTGGGCCAATTTCCAAATATCTTAAGGACAGACTTTACGGGACAATTTTGAACAGCATTAGTACGGGCATTTAAATTTGCCCCTACTTCATCTTGCTATTTATTAAAGCCAATTTAATACGGGCCTTAGGCTTGAAACAATTCCCATTTGAGTTTGGCTTTAGCGCTAATTATAGCCTGGATCTATATAGAGTCTAGGTCTAATACCCTAGTGGGCGCAAGCACTCTCTATAGTATTAGGCTCTTGCGACCCGACAACGGAGGGGGCTAGTGGTCCGGGCTCAGGAATGCGTTTGGAGGTGGGATCCCCCACCAAAGCCGGTCTTAGGACTTAGCGACTGCCGCACCTACGGGAGGTATTAATGTACTAATTATGGGGCCATGGCGGCCCGAGGGAAGGTGGCCCTGTACTAAGTGTATATGCTCTCCGGTCATAAAACCGATTACTATATCGGGTTCACTGCCCATTACTACTTGGATTTGACTCACCGCGGCTTGTTTTTGGAGCTCGTAAGGGCTGTCTCCTCCGTCCGAGATTGCCGATCGGGATTTGCACCCGTCCCTGCTCCACTGGCACTGCTCAGCCTCTTCCTGCCTGTCGAATCCGCTTTCTTAAGCCAATGAAGGCGTATTGATATACTACGCTGACTCCAGAGCCACTATCGTGAACCTGTAACAATTCCTAGCCCGAAACGAAAGTGCCTCATGACATTATCATAATGTAAGTGGTACTCCATAGTCCATTGTTGAAAACATATTACTTTCAAAACAGCGTTTAACCGGAACAAGAAGAAGAACAGTCGCCATCAGTGATGGTGCTACACACTCGAGTCCATTTAAGCTGGGAACAGTACGATAATGATATATTCCACTACTTATCTAATCTTTTTATTCCGCACTCATTTTAAATTCGTCCATCAGTTACAAAAGCCACGACTACAATGAAAGCTTCTTTATTCTGATCTGGTAACCAGATGATTCCGCGCCTTAACATGCGTGCATACCTCTGCGCGTACATCCGCTCTGAGAATGTATTACAATTTGTAAACAACGCGGCCGGGTTAACTTTATTGGCGGGCCATATAAAAGCCCCCTCAAAATAACCCCCTTCGACCTACCTTTTGTCAGTTGATGAATAAGTCATTTTAATTCGTTGTCTCTTTAAAAACTACAGTATTATAATACTCAGTAGTTCAAGAAAATTTGGAGTTATTTGGAAGCTTTGATTTCAGTGTTTAAATGATGGGTGCTTTTTTCTGATAGCAAAAGCTTCTTTATAAAGAAGGATATTCCAATGTTGTGCTTTGTCGATTACATTCGTATTCATTAACAATAATCCAGGTATAGAGCAATGACTGTCTTCATTTAAGAAACAATTTGGTAACTCAAATAATGACTTGTGGTATTAAAAACCCTCACTTGTAGTTATGTGCTTGAAAATTTCGCTACTAGAAATTGTTGCATGTTCTTGCAACCTAGTTAACAATGGTCGTTCTGTTTTGCCTTTGTATGAGTTGGAACAACCAGGGGAACCAAAATCATATACAACTAGAGTGGCCGTCAAAGGCGGCAGACCCACGCCTTGGCGGTGCTACAGAGTAGTTGCAATACTATACTATGGGGTCAAAACTGAAATCTACATTGGGTGATTTCACGCTCGGTGTTGGTGTTTGTGGTTAGTGTTTATTTTGCCGCGAAATCATGATCTAACACCGACTATGAAATGAGAAAAAAATCAGTCGGTGTTAGGTGTTGACCTCTGATTTTCTGACGTAGTTCCGGTTGCCGGTGTTTAATTTTTGCCAGATGTTGTCTGCTGAACCGAGCTCGGCAGCCGGTGTTTAATTTCATGTACAAAATTCCGTTCACTAACACTACACCCTAGGGATTAAGAAATTTTCATTTCACGTTCGGTGTTGGTGCTGGTGTTGCTACTTGTATGCTAGATACGGGAAATTTGGGGGATTAGCCGTGAGAAATAAAGTCAGTAGGCATCATTCGAAGTGTAATTTTACAGGTGTTATGAGGTAGTATGTTCATATAGGTCTGAAATTAAATCTAGGCCAACATTTAGTCCAACGTTCGATCTAGAGCACACGGAAAGGAACTAGATCTACCTTTGCTTTTTAAAGGGGCGGAATGAGTGAATAAAAAATCCTACCTAGTTTTTTTCCAGATAGATTTGATAAATATGATGTTCGATATTCCGTAGTAAAAGACCCAGAGAATCCACATTATTAACTAGGATGAGTTCTAAATCAACAATCACAATGCAAAAGTAATGAAACTTCACGGCTAATCTGGGCCGATGCCCGAAATTTGGCCGTTTGCCATGTACGCGCTGGGCCGACCGATCCGGCGTCTAGCTCCATTAGCTACTGCGGCATTTTCTGCTGCAAGTGAGAAACTCGAGAGAAATTAAATCTAAACTTACTGTTCCTATCAATACTATCCATTTCTGTGAAGTTTCTTACCGGTCTCTAGATCAAATAAGGATTGCTTTTAGAATCACCGGACTACTCGGGCAATTTTACGATATTCTAGACTAATAATTCAGTAGTTAAAAACATTTTTTTCTTCTTCGTTGAGAATGGTGCTGACGCCATTACCAGTGTTAAGATATCGATGCGCTTTGTTGGGATATCGGTATCGGCTCCTTAAATCTGAACAGCGGTGTTGGAGTTCGATTTTAGGAGAATCTTTGCTCTAAACACCAACACCAAACACCAACACCGAGCGTGAAATCACCCATTATGTGTACTAACCCCTGATGATTTTGACTTAACACATGGCTTTACCTAACTCGAAATTTATGTACCGAAAAAACATGACCCCTGTGTCCGACTGAGGCATTGTACAATGGCTGCTAAAACCGCTTCGTACTTATACGTGCGAAACGGTGATCTTTACATATACTATACTATAGAGTCAAAACTAGAAGGTCACACAGAATTTGCAGGGATCAACCAATCATCACCAAAATCTAATCGATTCTTTCCTGTCACTATCCAAACAATCCCTGAAAATTTGGTGCAAATCCGTTCACCCGTTCTCTAGTTATCTTGTACACAAACAAACAAACAAACAAACAAACAAACATACAAACATACGGAACCCTTTACATAACCCTGCCGATTTTATCGGCGTGGGTAACAAACATGCAAACATACGGAACTCTTTACATAACCCTGCCGATTTTATCGGCGTGGGTAACAAAACTACGTAGTTCTTTAGGAATGAAGTCTTTCTCAGAGGTAAGCAATGATACTTTACAAATGTTATACATGTATAAGACAATGAAACGAAATGGTGCAGTAAGTGCAGTAAGTGAAGGGTATCCATTCCAGAAAAAAAAACTTATTTATGCATTCATATTCTAAAGTTAGTCTACAATGGTCACTGCACAAGCGTTGTGCTCTACTTACAAGGGAACGAACCCAAGCTGTTTTCTCCATTCTGTTAAAATAATATCTGCTAATACTGGACCTAAGTTTGAGCTCAGAGATTTATACAATAAGTCCACTCTTTTTTCTTCTATTTGTTTGTTTGTTGTTGTTGTTTTTTTAATTACAAAGTCAAAATTTTCATCTAGTTAGAAAAAGGGAGATGTTATGTATTGGAGTGAACCACTTGACACTTCATATTGTTACATAATAAAACATGATACATACATGTTATGATACTGGTCACTTGTCTCAATCTGAATATGTTACACATCCTAGTTGGTATTTTATTGTATGCGGGTTGCCTTGCTAGCAAAGACGTAGGCCTATGCTCATAGGAAGATGTAGCTACGATTACGATTTAGAGTCCTGACATGGGCTAATCATCATCTTAATTTTGAAGCTCAGCTTCTTGTTCAAAGGTCGCGGAGTAAGAACCATAATGTTCATATATTGTATAAATTGAACTGTATAGAAACAAATGCAAACTATTGTTGAAATATACTGGTTTTCAAGTTTATCATCTCTCTCTCTCTCTCTCTCTCTCTCTCTCTCTCTTCCTACCTAAATTGGTAATTTTCCTGTTAGAGACAAAGACAGCCAGACTGTATTATAACGATGATCAAGACAAAGCGTACCTGTGTGTTTCGATATAGAAGGGTACCAGGAGTACAGTCTGTGTGCTCCTGCGCAGGGTCACTATCGTAACTGGAAGGGATATCCCCTGGCCCGCCCGCGGATATATATTTTTACACCGTAGCTCCATCCTTTTCATGAGTTGACCTGATATTGCGCCTAAAAGATAAGACTATTAAAGGTTCCCTTCTATGAAATTCTAATTCTTGTTATTTTGTACATGATACTCATCTAAATTGAAAAATGACATCCGTTTGCAATGAATACGTATCTGAATATTTTTAAAATAATATTTTCCCCACGTATTCAGGCCTAAACGAGTCTGCTAAGCTCCGCCCCCTTTTAAACCCCGAATTCTCGTTCTTCGAGCATGATTGACGTGTGACGTCACAAACCGACATCGCCGGTGCTTGTTTACAATATCTTGCATATATCACGCGTGCAAACTAACTTGCAGTTACATACCACCTCGAAAACCACCTCTAAATCGAAGTATGCCACAACGCTGTGTCTTTGCAGGTTGCAGCAACATCACAAAGGAGGGTGTAAGTCTACATTTATTCCTCAAAGACCCAAATATTAGAAGAAAATGGACCTCAAAAGTGAAACTAACTCGCGTCAATTGGAAGGGGCCGAGTGACCGCAGTGTCCGTGTGTTCCGAGCACATTTGTGCGGAGGACTTCCTCTATAGTACGGGGCTGCATGCGGCGTTTGGCATCAAGAAGAGGCCGTCCCTGAAGCAAGATGCCATCCCCAAAATCAAACTTGATCTACGGTATCTATTGATCATATATCTATTGATCAACTATCACTGTACCTACACTAACTTAGTCTACCGGTACTTATTATTCATAGCAGCACAATGAAAACATGCAAGGTAACAGGAGAGCTAAGGGTTTTCTGGATATCAATGTTAGAATTTACTAGAAACAAAACGCTACCACCCCATGCACCAGTAAAACCCTACCCAAGCCCAGGCCAGGCAGGGTCAGCAGGCGAACGACCGAACGGCACGGCGTGTACACCTGCGCACGTCGAGCTCACTGCCTCGATCAGCTAGATCAGCTCAGCCTCATCAGGACTGGGGCATTTTGCAAGCGCAAACAAGATTCATAATTGGTGGATATGCGTAAATTAAAATTTAATCGGCAATCTAATTATCAAAAGGAATTACTAGTTATAATTCCCAAGTCTCCCGTCGATATCTTCTCAGGGACGTCTCTGTCATATAATCAGAATCCGACATGTCTGGTTCAAACAAATACGGCCGTGCCCCTAATTCCTCTTTTATTTCTTCTGTCTGAAGAAGATGTTATCGTTCGTTGATATAGGATTAAAAAAAAAACTAAAATGAAGGGCTGTAATGGCACGAAGTCGAAGCTAGGATCTACACGAAGTCGAAGCTAGGATCTACACGAAGTTCAATAGCCTACACACACACTTTCAGCTTGCGTGGAGTCAAGCATTCTGAGTGTGACGTCACATGACGTCATCGATCGCTGGACCGATTTTCCAAAATTTTTAGGGGCGTTCCCAATTAATTTTTTATTTTCAAGTTTACAGATTAATGAATGGAATTCAGGTAAAATGGTTGACAGATCTGGATTCACAGTAGAAAAGTCTACTAATTGAAGTTCCTTTGTAATTCCATAAAAGGGAACCTTTAAAGGAAGGGCAGCTAGCTTTACCCTACATGCAAGATAGTAAGTATATAAGGGGGGTATCCGTGACCTTGCACCCCCCCCCCCTGGACTAAACGAAACCACTCTTTTATTTTTTTTAAAAAGTACTTTAAGATATTCAAGATTTTAACGAGAAAAAAGTGGTCTCTCAAGACGAAAATCAAGATTGCGTCCGAGGTGATGAAATTAGGCTTTTATTCAATTTGTTAGGGGGTCCCATTGTACTATTTTGATATCTTCATCTGCACATTTTCGGTATGATTATCAGATTTCATTGAAACTTGGTCGTGGTACTTAGAATGATACTTTTGATACCAATCAAACGTATGTACCTTACTGACTGTTGCCATAGCAACCGTCTTTTTCAATACAAACCAACATGGTTTTGATAAGTTTTAGATATTTTGGAGTGAAAATTGATTCATTGTTAACTTTAGTTTAAGATGGTACTGTATGTCGAAGGAATTGTGAGCTTCTTCACAAAAGCATGACATTTGGCTGTACGTAGAGTTTTTGATGCTGAGTAATTGTAGATTTGGGGCAAATTGTACATAATCGTTCTCTGAGGCTCGTTGTACCCATTTAAATGCAAATACTATCTTTTTTCAACTTCACCAGATGGGCCGCCTTAGCTCACATGGAGATGAGACTCCCCAACGAGCACATTCATAAGGTAGATGAAACTTAATTTCTAGAATGTATCACATATTCATAAAATCAACTCTACATTGCGTCCCTCCAAAAAGTTAACAGTCAGGAAAATTCTTCCCAAATAAATATTTCAAAATATTTGAAAGCAAAATTTCATACCTGTAGATAGATAAGGATCTCTTCTATCAAATGACACCAAAATAAGTGGCAATATTTTACGCTCGAGTGAGCAAAGACCACTTTTGTGAAAAGGTGCAAAATCCAGACAAGATTTGGTTATTTCTTCTGGCTGGTATCAGAAATTTGAGTGTCATGAAAAGGCTTATAAATATTTATATTTGATCAATAATAGGCATTTTATCAAAGAAGAGGTTCTGTTCTCTGTATGCCCTTACGTATCTCAACAATATTTTCATATTTCATTAACGCCTTTACTTTGTGTTTTGGCAAGGTCATAATTCAAGCTTGTTTTCTCAGTCAACCATAAAGTTTTGATGGGATATGTAAAGACATACAGAAAACAAAGCCTATTCTTTCATAAATTGCCTCTTAATGATCAGAATATGAAAGTTTCTAAGCCTTTTCAAAACTCTAAACTTTGCTGATACCAGACAGAACCAATACAAAGTTTTGTCAACCATAGATTTTGCACCATTTCACAATAATGGCTTTTGCTCACTCAAGCGTAACATATCGTTAGATGTTTTGGTATCATTTGATAGGAGAGACCCTAAGCTATCCATATGACAATTTCATGAACATATTTTGAAATGTTCATTTGAGGAGACTTTTTCCAAATGTCAACTTTTTACGGTTCTCAAATTTGTTAACACTAGTCAGCACAAAATACCAATTCTTGTCAAGTCTTGGATTTTGCACCCTTTCGCAAAAGTCGCTTTTGCTCACTCGAGCTCAAAATGTTGCTACATATTTTGGTGTCACTTGATAGAAGAGACCCCAATCTATCCACGGGTATGAAAATTTCCTACAAATATTTTGATATAATTATTTTGGGAGACTTTTTACAACTGTTAACTTTTTTGGGGAACGCACTGTATATGGCGAGGTGTGTTTCTATAGGCTGAAGATTACACCATCATTGGCTTGCCTGACCATGCAGCTTACCACAGAACGCAGCGTATCATCGTAACAAAATCGGGCTGATCTGGCGCCCTGCAGCTATTTGCTGCAGTCTTCCATGAGAGATTTTCAGATCGCGCCGACGTTCCTGTGAAATCAGGCAAGCTAATAATTGTTTGCTTAATTTTCTGCCTTTGTATACCCCAAACATCTCTAATGTTCCCTTTTCACTCCCCGTGCTTCTGCGAATTCACCCAAGCATTTAGTCCATTGTCAGCTGCTAGGTCAGGAAAGCTGAATGGCTTCTTACTCAACCTTCCACTTAAGAAGGTGACTAAATTTTCGAGACTGGCGGTATTATTATTCACATTCATTTTTGTGTAAAGTGTCACTGTCTGTTGTGCAATTATGTTAATTACTGCTCATACTCGTCACAATGGATGACGATTTGCAAGAAATATTAATGTTTTAGTAAATGATTGTAATTATATAGACTATGCTGATCTTCAGAGAAATACAGGATGACATTTTGATAGTTTGCATGTAAACGCAAGAAGCCTGAACAAAAATTTTGATGATTTGGTATTGCTCTTGTCTTGCCTTAAAATAAAATCTGGATAATTGGTATATCAGAAACTCCATTCAAACTTCAAACTTTAAACTTAAAACTTCGTCATGATTTGTCAGGCATGAAACCAGGTTATGAAGCAATATTTGTAGAATTGGGTGGTCACAATGAAACAAAAAACTAAAAACTAAAACTAAAACAACAACAACAACAACAACAACGAGATGGATGTGTGTATAAGGCGCCCAATTGTGATAGTACATTTTTATTGAAAATTTTGATTTACGGCTACAAAAATTAAACGGAGATAATGTAGATGCCTATTTACTGGAAGATTTCAATGTAAATTTGCTGAATTATGGTAATGGTGATAAAGTGAAAAGTTTTGTTGACTTGATGAATTCATATGGATTATTTTCACTCATTACAAGGCCAACTCGTATTTCACATAATTCTGCTACATTAATAGATATATTTTCACCATTGGTATTCACAATGAGCTTAATACTGGTATAATATGCTCTGATCTTTCAGATCACATGCCATTTTCTTGCGTGAACAGGGGGGATTTTGTTAATCGTAAAAATGATTTAATTTTTTTTTTTTTTTTAAAGAGGTTATTAACAGATGACAGAATCGTGATGTTCAAAGAACACTTAATGATGACTGATTGGCAGAATGAGTACATGTTGGATAATGCTAATGATTCATACGAACACTTCTTCTATATTTTTTCTCATTCATATGATAAGTGTTTTCCTGTTGTTGAAATAGCTATTAAGAAAAAAAAATGTATTAAGAAACCTTGGGTTACCAATGGCCTATAGAGTCAATAAATTGTAAACACAAAGTTTATAATATTTATGTTAAAAGACCGACTAATAGTAATAAGAAGCAGTTTGTTGATTATAAAAATGTTGTAGTCACTACTCCTCGACTAGTTAAACAGAGATATTATTTGAACTTATTTCAGAAAGCTCTGAGATATAAAGAAAACGTGGTCACATATTAAATATATATATTAGGAAGGGCTAACGAACACATGTTTCCACAAATTCAATTCAGTTCATTTTTATTCAATTCCAATAAAATATAAAAACAGAACAGAATACAATCATGACAGAATAACAGTATAAATTCATCAAGAGTACAGAATAAGGTAGAATAATAAAACAATAAAACAATACAACAGATAACAATACAAGATAGAGCATTATTGGAACTGGATGGCCATAAAAAAAAAGAGGATTTTTCGAGACGACCACCCTTAATTAAGGTAAAATAAGTTGCATTGAACATTCAATATAATATAGAAAATTTAAAAGATAATAGATGAATAGATTTAAAAGACAAAAGATGTTCCATTTATTTACTTTATTGGTTATAAGTAAAGAGAAGGCTGACGACTTTAATGAATTATTTTATTGGGTTGCCAGCTAAAATAAGCAGGGAAATTCCTTCAGTCCAAAAATCTTTTCATGAGTATTTAAAACCGACTAGAGATAATACATCTTTGTTTTTGAGACCAACTTCCATCTCTGAAATATTAAAGTTTGTTTTAACCCTGAAGTCAGCAAAGTCAAGTGGGTCTGATAATATTGCCCCTCGGATTGTTAACGAATGTTTTTATGTTTTGTGGAGCCGTTGTGTGACATCTTTAATAAATCGCTGTCACAGAGAGCTGTACCTGATAAGCTTAAGGTAGCCAAGGTTGTTCATGTAGGTTGCATCAAAATCCAACCATACACCATGCGGGTCGGATATGCGTCAGTAATGCTCATTTTGTGCATGTGTTCCCCTATATTGCAGTACATGTGATTGTCATAGATGACATTCAAATAATTATATTTTCCACGTGCGCAAACGATGAATAGTCTATTACAATTGAACAGAGTTCACCCTCCTTTCAGTTCGCCCTTTTGCTGCCATGGAAACGAATTGGTTGCCCGCCCTGCGGGTTCCTCTGTGTTTGGCAGGATCGGGCGGGCGGACGGTGCGTATAAATTATGTTCGGACGCACAAGCTTCTGAAACTGCCAGGCCTGGCAGCAGTGAATGTGGGTGTATATACTCGTCATGCTCGAGCGCAGGGGATGTTTTTTTCTGTCGAAAATCATCGATCCAACTTCCTAAATACTTTTGAAAACAATATAGTCCGTAGATGATTATTTTGCTTGCCTTCACATAAATGTAAACTATAATTTAGAAAAACTGGAACTCAAATTTAAACAATTTTTTTGCTGGGCCATTTTGCTGGGCCTAGTGCTGCTGAAC
Source organism: Heliocidaris tuberculata (assembly GCA_025618425.1). Lineage (NCBI taxonomy): Eukaryota > Metazoa > Echinodermata > Echinoidea > Camarodonta > Echinometridae > Heliocidaris > Heliocidaris tuberculata. The sequence goes on from CM046842.1 coordinate 4,387,958, forward strand.
TGTGTCACTAATAGATACATGGGCGGCCCTCGTAGCCCCCAAGCTTTAAATTTAAGTTTTTCAGAGTTAAACTCCAATTTCTGAAATCTGGTAACTCTTAAATTTGGACGTGTCTCCCCCTATCCCTTGTGCCACGAATCATAAAGAATCCCCCCCCCCCTTGTAAAGTAACTAACAGGTATGATACCTACATGATTATGCACCTACTCGCTTCAGATAGAAACCAGCCGTTTACTCTTGATGATTAAGATTAAACAGAAACAATACTCGACAGTTGTAAAATGATGTAAAAATAAGTATGCATATCACTATACTTTAAGCTGTATACTAGTGTCAGAAGTCGCGCATTATTATGGGTTGAAAATTCGAAATATTTTAATGTATATGTTCTTTCTTCAAGTAGGTTGCACCAAAATCCAATCATACATCATGCGGGTCGGATATACATCAGTTATTGCCCATTTATGTGCATGTGTTTCCCGATATTGCAGTATGTGATTGTCATAGATGACGTTCAAACATATTTTCCACGTAATGTGCGCTAACGAAGAATAGTTTATTACAATTAAACAGGGTTCACCCTCCTTCCAGCTCGCCCTTTGCTGCCATGGAAACGAGTCGGTCTGCCCGCCCTGCGGGTTTTATTCTTCTGTTTTTGGCAGGATCGGGCGGGCGGGTGGGCGGGTGGACGGTGTGTATAAATTATGTTGGGACGCACAAGCCCCTGAACCTGCCCGGCATGGCAGCAGTGAATGTATGTGTATACTCGTCATGCTCGAGTGCAGGGGATGTCTTTTCTGTTGAGAATCATCGATCTAACTTCCTAAATACTCTTGATGATAATATAATCCGTAGTTATGATTATTTTGCTTGCCTTCTCGCAAATGTAAACTATGATTTATAAAGACTGAAACTGTAATTAAGCAAATTTCACTAATGCATGTATAAAGAAAAAAAAAGGCCAAGGCATCGAATGTAATTATGTTGGTCTCCTCGACTTTCTTCGCAATGCATAGCGCATGTGTGTGCTTTCCCGGTTACCATGGCAGCGGGTCGCTCTGCTTGCAGTTTCTTATCCGGTCGTTTGTGCTTCGGTGGGTTGGGGTCACATGTTGGGACGGCCCGCGTTGACTATCGTTGACTATAGTTGCTGCTGCTGCGGATAGATGGCCACACAAGCCTTTTGTTTTGCCTTACCAGACTCTGCCTACTAGAACGCGGTAACGGTTGGTGGTCAAGGGAGTAATCTGCTTCACGAGACGACCGGGAGAGCGCACACATAGGTATAAAATGCCTCTTCGAAGGCAGTCTTTTTTATTTTGTGCAACTTTTCACTTGCTCAATTTCAAGTAACATGGAGGATAAAGGCCAAAAATTCGCCAAGCCATCTATTTTTCTTTTTTTTACTTTCTTTTTCATTTACCCAAACCAAAGTTGTATACTACTATAGTATTTAACTAAAGTATTTAGTAGTACTTAATATTTAGGAGTAGTATTATCGTGTAGTATTTAGTATTTATTTTACTACTATAGTATTTTACTACTTTAGTGGTAATAATTAGACACTTTCGCCTTGTTCCATCATCTCTCTTCCTCTCCCTCATTTCTTTTTCCTTCTTTTTCCCTTACTCCCAATTACATTTCAGCATCTTTCCCCTCCGTTAATCTCACCTTCCCTCAGTTCACCATCCGCTCTAACATACTCCAGCATTTTCACTTTCCTACCCCTAGGAAATTGATCCAGTACTGGTGTACAGCCTCAACGCCAGACTCTATTTCTCGCTCTTCTTCTTTCCATTGTAGTTACACTCTCCCTACTTAACTCGAGAGACAGATCAATCTTCCTCATTAAAATGTCGAATATTTCTACGTAATAATGGCGCAACAACATAGCTTTGCTTTCCATTCTCTCAGCTGTAACGAATTTTACGACACCTTCCAAACCAACTCACTCCCAAATAAACTTCAAAATGACAAAACATATGAAAATACAATTGTCAAATCCATTGATACCCAGATAGATACATTTGTTCATGAACCGGACCCAAACGACACTGACTTTAAATATATTCCCACTACTTATTATACTGAAAATCAACTTGCTTCGAAATACCCCCCTCATGCCAGCTCAGATCTCTCTTTCCTTCATTGTAATATACGAAGTGCTAGCAAAAATCTCGAGAAACTGTCTATACTTTTAGAAAAATCAAAATTAACCTGCTCGGTAATTGGCTTGACCGAAACATGGTTCTCAGAAGCACCAAGTTCTCTCTCATACATCCCGAACTATGACATAGTTTTTAACAACAGAATAGGAAAGATAGGCGGTGGCGTTGCATTATACATATCAAATAAATTCACATACACAGAGCGAAAAGAACTTTACTACATGAACGAAACAATAGAGACTGTCTTTGCTGAATTATACATGCCCAATCACAAAAATATTATAGTTGGAGCAATTTACAAACCTCCGCAATCAAAAGAAACAGAATTTATAGCTGCTATTAATGAACTACTAGCAAATCCCGCTTTATCAAATAAGGACTGTTTCTTGATGGGGGATTATAATACAAATTTACTAACCAGAAATACAAGTCCTTACTGCCAAAACTTTCTACAAACTTTTATGACCAACTCCTTTCTACCACTCATCACCAAACCCACTAGAATCACCGACCACTCATCCACACTCATCGACAATATTTTTACAAATGTAACCCCCCTTCCCGAGACTGGCATAATTTTATCTGATATATCCGACCACTACCCTATATTCACTTGTTATCCACAAACACACGTTAACCCGATATATACTAACACGTACACTCGTAAAATAACCGAAGATAACCTCGTAAACTTAAAAGAAAACTTAGGTAACACCGACTGGTCTGACGTATACGACTCCCAAGAACCGAACGAAGCATTTAATCTTCTTATGCGTCATATCTCAACCACTTTAGACGCGATCATACCCCATACTAAAAAAGAGTCTTTCAATCGGAAAAAAACGCCAAGACATCCATGGATCACAAATAACATTTTACGATCAATAAATAGGAAAAATAACCTTTACCTAAAATATATATCCAAACCAACAGAAAAAAATAAATGTAAATACATCACTTATAAAAATAGACTTACCAATATTCTGCGGTTTGAAAAGAAAGCTTATTACAGCAAACAACTCAATAACTTTAAAAATGACACCAAAAATACCTGGAAAATTATAAATGGCGTCCTCAACCGAAAGAAAAAAGCTTCTGCCATATCTCGCATAAAAATTAATGACCAAATTGTAGATAAACCAGATGATATGGCAAATGGTTTTAACGAGTATTTTTCTAATATAGGGCTAAACCTAGCCAAGAAAATCCCACCTTCGGAAAAGTCATTCAAGGATTTTCTACACCACCCAAATCCTCACTCTATATTCTTCGCACCTGTCATCGAAACAGAAATAAGTGATATTGTGCATAATCTTAGCAACAAGAAAAGCTCCGGCCACGACTGCATTGATAACACTCTCCTAAAAAACATCGTTCCTGAAATATCTGAGCCATTATCGTACGTTTTTAATTTATCACTTCTGACAGGTATTGTACCCGATGGCATGAAGCTAGCTAAAGTAGTACCGATTCATAAAAAGGGAGACACTCAGGAATTAAGTAATTACCGGCCAATATCACTTCTAACTTGTTTATCTAAACTACTTGAAAAAATTATATACACTAGAACCATGGAATTCCTTCAGAAACACAGCATAATTAACAACCACCAATTTGGCTTTAGAACAAACCACAGCACTGATCACGCTATCCTTACACTACTCGATAAAATTTCTCGATCAAATGATAATTTTCTCCACACTGTCGGAGTGTTTCTAGACCTCTCCAAGGCTTTCGACACTATTGACCACAACACCCTGCTTTATAAGCTAAATCACTATGGGATAAGAGGGAAGGCCTTGGAGTGGTTTAGAAACTACCTTCAAAATAGGAAGCAATTTGTACACCTTAATAACCACTCTTCCAAAACAGAAAAAGTAAATTGTGGAGTACCACAAGGTTCACTCTTAGGTCCCTTACTTTTCTTAATATATATAAATGACTTCCACAAATCCTCAAACCTTTTATCATTCATATTATTTGCAGATGATTCTAATCTATTTTTTTCTCATCGCAATCCGGAATATCTACTTGAAACTGTAAATAACGAGTTAGACCTAGTTGCAGACTGGATTAAAGCAAACAAGCTTTCACTGAACCTACAAAAGACCAGTTACATGTTATTTAGCAATTCATTAAAAAACCTCCCAGGACAAATCATACTTAACAACACTAACATTGATAGAGTGAATAACATGAAATTTCTTGGATTAATAATTGACGAAAAGCTTACATGGAAACCACAAATCGATAAGATATGTAGTATAATTTCGAGAAATATTGGCATAATCAATAAACTTAGTAACACTTTTCCTCCACACACACTACTCACCTTATACTCCACACTGGTACTTCCACACATTACTTATGGGATCGTAGCTTGGGGCAACTCTGCAAAGGCACATTTAGAGCGTATACTTTTACTCCAGAAAAAAGCATTAAGGGTCATATGTAATACCAGTTTTCGCTCTCACACGAATACTCTCTTCTATCAACACAAAATCCTCAAAATTACAGAATTACACCACCTACAGTTAGGCTTGTTTATGCACAAGTTGAAGTCGCACGAACTTCCACATGTTTTTTACTCTATGTTTACATCCAACAATAATCATCACTCTTACCCTACCAGACAGGCTAGCCACTATCACCTGCCGCGAACAAGAACCCTCTTTGCCAATAAAACTTTCACAACAACCGGACCTAAACTTTGGAATTCCCTTCCCCAAAACATTATTGAAACTCCTAATAATCATACGTTTAAAAGAAAATTAAAACAGCATCTCTTACTAACATACAAGGAAAAGCCAACCCTCCAAAAATATCCCGGATACAAGCCACACGCGGAAGATTGATCCTGATCTCCCTCCTTGTTTGTTTTATGTTTTTTAATTTTATTTTTTTGTTTTTTATGATTTATTCCCCTTTTTCTCACTCCCTTTCCTAATTTCATCTCTTTTCCTCTATCAACCTGTCCCTCCCCTTCTGCTTCTTCATCTAGGTGAGCCTTTGTGTTTTTATTATTTAAGTTAGTTACTTAACGTATACTATGTGTAAAAAAACAAACAAATACTAAAAACAAAACAAAAAACAACGATGAGATTTCTGAGTCATGTACATAATTATAATGTTTTTTAATTGGGAACATGCTATTTACAAGCTCCGCTTCTCTGCTAGTTCCCTTTCGTTACCTTTTCGATTATTATTATCAAGAAACAATTGAAATGTGTGTAAACCTCTCTCTGTTATAACATTTATTTTAGAAAACAATATGTAAAACCAAGTCCATATGCGTTATGTTTGAATGATGAGTTTCTTCTACAATGTAAATACTTTATATGATTTATGAACTGGTATCGAAAAATAAATGAATCTTGAATCTTGAATCTTGAATCTTGAATCATGTGTATAAAAAGGAAGAACATCTTCAATTATCAGTATCATGAACACACTCTCAAAACTTGTCAAGTAAAATTCTAGGGTTTACAAGATCAAAGGCCCGTTGAAAATCGAGAAATAAAGCTCCAATAATATATCTATAACCAACATTCGTATGTAAATATTCACTCACATCAATCAATGCAGTTTGAAAACAGAGGTCGAAAGCCGGACTGACAACTAATAGTAGTGAGTTGTTCGAAATTTTAAAAAAAAGTAACATTGTGATTGTAGCTTAGCACATAAGGGATTTTCAGTTAAAACATTACAATACTGGAGTCGCCAATCAGTATGAAGTGTGATATTCCAATAACATTTTCAACATTGCACTCAAACTTACTGAAGAACTCTGCATTGGAACTTGGCTTACATAAAGAATACCCACTAGCCAGGGTCTAGAGTTCAGTGATTTGATCTCAATCCACATTACCTCGAGATCGTCACATTCTAGATCTTTTCTACGTATGATGGGGAGCCCTATGTCTGCGCACCTAAGATTTGACCTGAAAATGAACATGAATTTCTCCAATATTCCTCTAAAGCTTAGTTTTATATTGTTCCTGATATTCTAAAGAGTAAGTTTGCAAAAAATCTCATCAAAATTAGAGCAAGAACAATGCCATTTTTACAAGAAACGGCGGCCGTGTCATTTCAGCGTTAAAAAAACACAATGATGCCCGTGTCTGCGCACTCATTCATTTTAAACGCAGGTCGGGAGTTTTGACGTGAAAGACAACATTTTGATGCTTGAGAATAAAATATCTGAAATAAGACCCTTTTCCATCATTTTGGCTCATTTTTTGCATGAATACCGATTGCTACAATAAGGATGACAAGTTTGTGTACGTTGCGTGTTTTATTTTATCAGAATCGCGCAGTTACGCGTGTGCGCAGACATGGGCACTGCGCAGACTTGGGCACTCTAGCCATACATACGATACAGATGACGTAATACAGGATCGTACACCGCCTCCTTGATAATTCCTATCTTTTCTCTCCAGAAAGTAACCATTTAGAGTTAAGTTTAAGCTTACACTTTCATCCAGCCATGTTTCTGACATGGAAAATATATCATTTGGATTCGAAGACAAATAGTGAGAAGTCTGATCTACCTTGTTTCTCAAACTCCTCACATTTAGGTGTGAGATCGTAAGTCCCCTGTTTACAATACCTTCGAGTGTATTACATGTAGTACTAAACTGACCTTCATTTAAGTCACAAGATTTAACCATCATTTAGTTGTGATAGTAATATTTCGGATTCACAAAGATCATGGAACGGTAATTCTTTAAATATACATTTATTGCAAGTCCAGTTAATGTCTGTTTCAAAGTCAGCAATAGGACTTTACATTGTACCATTTATGACATCCTATGCAAAGAACATAATAATAATATTATAGTGCACGATCGATCAATTTCTGCACGCTTATTTGTGCACAAAATCCCATAAGGCCAAGGCGCCCAAGAAATAAATTACATCAGCGCGCATGTAATGCGACGCCTTTATTGCGTATTATTTTGGACTGGCTGTGTGACGTAACAGTGAATTTACGAATTTGCACTATATGCGATGGAGGTTGCTAGTTATAAATCTAGGGGTCTATTTACTATAACAATTAGTGCATGTTCTATTTATGCACCATTACTGGACTATATGAACTCCAAATACTAAATTATCCCTCGTGCAGGTCTATTTCAAAACTGCACTCGGGATAATTTAGTATTTGTCGTGCACATAATCCAGTATATTGCATGATAGACCATGCACTATTTATATAATATATTATTATTACCCTTCTCCATTCTAATATGCCGAGCGCCTGGCTAAGAGGCAGAAGGTCCCATATTTGAATTCTTTGGTATGACTCGGGTTCGAACCCATGACCTCCCGTTCATGAGGTGGGCGCTCTAACCAACTGATCCAACATGCCCGGTTCCGGTTCTTCCTGAGTGAGGCATTACATATCAAGCAAGGATATTTGATGTTAAAACGAGTAGCCATTATTAACTGTGGTATGAAGAAATAAACAAAACTGTAAAACTTTACCCAAGTCTTACAAAGAATCAACATGATGAAGATCTCTGATAATAATCACCTTGTCTTCGGTTGACAAGACAAGAATTTGGCCATCGTATGTCCAGACCCGCTTTACTCGCTTCTCCTTGATTTTGTCTACACATGCACCGACTATTTTCTGTCTTGATAAAGTTAGATCCTCTTTGATGAATATTGTGGATCCTCGAAGTTTCGACTTTGCTTGGTACACCAACATCCTTACGTCGTAGCTGGCAATTATCTTCTCGTGCGCGAGGCGTCACTGATGACTTCCGTCCAAATCCGTAGGCATGGGGTCAAGTTCCAACTTATCTTTGAAAAGTTTTAGGGCAGTTTTATCAGTGTCTTCATTCCAATATTCTGGTATTCCGTAATCCTCAATGAGTTACGTTCAGTATAATGTTCTAGGGATTCGATTTCAGCCTTTTCCCTGTTAAGGCTTTTTTTTTCAAGTTTCTCCATTTTGTCTTTCACTTTATTCAACTCTCTTTTCTTGCTTTCAATTTTCAAGTTTCAGTCCATTATGCACATTTTTTGGAGATTTTTTTCTTCAAGTCTCTTACACGAAGATTTATAAACAGAGTCAACTATCTGATCAATTATAGGGTCTGTCAATATTATTATACCAGTTACAATGTAACCAACCATAGCGCTTAAAACATTATTAACCCCCGGTCACTGGATTCAATTACGATCTTAAGAGGGATTTCAGCCTCTGCGCACATGTAGTATTTCGGCTAATGAAAACGACCCCCACCCCCCCGTCGCGTCGTAAGGGCTGCAAATATATTTAAGGATAAAGTTGAGTTCTGGTCATGATATTAAATTGTGAAAGAAACTGTCTCAAAGCAATTGGGAGAGGTTCATTATAGCACATAAGAATTAGTGTATGCTGTAAGGTTTTGGAATCACCAAAATGAAAAGAAATTGACCCAATCCTGCTGAGAGTCACATGCACTGCACACAGAAATGTGTATATCGGACTACACGCAAATGTTCGGCCCGGACATTTCAGCTGGTTCTTGTCATATATTGAATGTGAGGGCATTTGAAGAGCAATCCTTTTCAGGGGATATTTCTACTATGATAATCTTCCAAACTAACATAACATGCATAAAAAGAATGAAAAAGCTCACAAATTATTTTCTACTTTTTCCAAAACTCAACCTTCCTTTTAAGAGAGAGGAAGAAAGAAAACAAAAACACAACTAAATAGCATGTAAAACATTAATAAAAACAACAAAACAAAACAAAACAAAACAAAACTCGTTTTAAATAAGGGTAGGAGACATTGGCCCTGTTATCTTTTTTCAAAGAAATAAATGCTGAGGCATTAAATTGATTTTTTGCTCCCCCGTACGAATATGGGATTACGCCATCTTTCGGCCTGGCAGCAGAAAGTGGGAAATCGCGTAAATGGGGATGATAGCTCTTTAATTAAAATCGTCTAGATATTGAACTAGTATAATGGTAACTATCTTTGTTTTATTTATTTATCTATTCATTCAAGAATGTTTATACAGAGTGGCTTGAATGTAAAAATATGAAACCAACTACCTAAAAATGGAGCTTTCTGAACCAACACATCTCCTTAATGCTAATGACTACGAATATAAATTGGTTGAGATTTGGGTTCTAAACTACTCTGCCTCTCTATCACATCCAACGTGCTCCATAGTCTCTCCCAGTCACCTTTTCCCCACCCCCTGCTTCTTTAACCCTTTCGAGACAATTGACCACATTTTGTGGTTTGGCTCAATAACTTTTGATTCAGAGCTCTAAAAAATATACCAGATGCATGAGTAGAAAGAGAAAAAAATTCTACACACATTGTTTCCATTTTTGTTGCATGACCATATTGCGTTTGATGCAAGGAATTTTAAAAAGGAGTATAAGCTTGAAAATCCTTAAATTGGCAACACATTGAGAGGTTCAAAATCACTGTTTTTTTAAAAATCTGCAATTTTTTTCAACTTTCGACTAAGCTTCTAATGATGCATATTGTTTTCAAAGACATTACATTTTGTTAGAACCGTGTAGCACTAAAAGAAAAATATTATTGTTGCCAATTTGAAGAACAAAATGTGATCAATTTACCCCTTAAACAATTCCTGTCATGAAAGGGTTAATAGAGAGAAAAAAGATAGATATAGAGGACCACAGCTATTACTATTACAACAACGCCAGTGATTAATCCAGCAAAAGACCAACGTTTCGCTGCAGTAGAAGCAATGACAGCGCCGTCGAAGTCACCTGCTGCTGAACGTCTCTTCACCTGCGGAGAGAGAAAGAGTTTGTGTAATTGTTGTGCCTGCCTGCCTATACATAGTAAAAATGTATTTATGCTACTCCCTTTTCTACTGTTCTCTTTGATTCTGTAATTTTTGTAGAATTTTACTTGTTTTAATCATATCTTGACGATATTGATTGCCATTATATTAGATTACTTCAATAAAAACGGGGGAAATGTAGGAGTAACACATATCCTTGTTCTCCTCAGAACCCTTTACACATGTATATAGTCTTACGTCCTTCAAATCGATTCTTTTGTTGCAGCATAACCGTGGTTGTCAATTTGCCTGGGACGGCAACTGCCCCCCCCCCCACCCTCCGAATTAATTAATCCTCTTCAACAACTACCTCCCTTCGGCAGCCGCACTCTTTAAGAATGACCAAGAGTCTGTGTTGCGAAGTGCATTAGAAGGCCACTGAATAGCACACATTTTTATTTTTTAAAAATCACTCCTCGTCAAAAACAAATCTTACAATTCTGCCTTCAAAACTATTATGATGCAATACACGGAAAATATATAATAAATGAGTGGTGAATTGGCTTCATATAATTATAATAAAAGGTTTCCCATTCCCCCTGTTTTCAATTGTAACTTTAAAACTAAACATATTGGTACACAAGCGATTTTATCGTGAGGTTGTGTAGTATGTGCTCACAAGTGTTAGTTTGCTCAGTGACCTAAGGTGGGTCTTCCAGACACAAACTCACTAGATAAAGAGGTCACGCTTAGGAGTGGTTAGCCTATAAAGCTATTAAAGTTTTATCCCAGAAAACTTAGATCCCCAAGAAATTAACCCTTAAGGTGAGTTTTCATGGGGCGAAAGAACGATTCGCGAAGGATGAGAATGTTGATAAAATGACAAAATCCTACATTCGGAGAAGTTTTTCTCCAAATATTTCGCGACAATGGAGCCGTAAACCATTCTTGCGCAGTTTGTGCGTAGGTCTCACAATGTATGTGCGAATGTCATGTATAGGGTTGCCGATCTATGGACAGTTCGCATACACGAAGAACACGCGACTAAAATGCGAACCTGAGTTGACAGCTGCCTTGAGTTGATCGGTTTCTTCGTTAATAGTTCGCTGTCTAGTCGCAGAATGAAGTCAGACACCTCGGCCAATCACACATGCGGCAAACGTGCGTCAAACCTTCGCAAAACGTTCGTGAGTGCGTCGGTTTCGGTTCGTGTGTAGCTCGCGAATAGTTCGGGAATACTTCGTGACATTCGCAAATTAATCATCACGAACGGTAGGCGAGTTAACAGAGGGCCCCGACGTGAAAGGCTCGTGTTTGCTTCTTTTGGCGAAGTCACCTGTTCCCGAGAAGTACGTGAACAGTTTGTGAATACGTCGAGAAATGATCGGACGAACTTTGGTGCTTTAGCGAGACATGCACGAGGCATGCGTGAGACATTCTCGAAACTGTTGAAATCTGTTTGGGGTTTCACGAAGATTTTGCAAACATCACACACGTCATGAGTAGTTTCGTGCGCATATGACGAAGCTTTTCAGAAATTTTCGTGAGCAAGTCAAGAACAAATCATGAACCGGGATGCTGGAAACGTTCGCAAGAAATTTCAAACTTTTTTTGAAATTCCTTCCGAACTAAAAACGACTCCCGCGCGGCGAACAATTGACGACGCTTTCGAACCCCCGCGCATGACATTTTTTTAAAGGGTTTATCTAAGTTTGTTATTTTCCTGTTGTAATATCCTATAGAGAAGTTGTTCCGAAGTTACAACTACTTGGTAGAGGCTTGTTCGTTCGGATGGTTAGTTTCTTGGATACCATCTTACCTCATTTGATTTCGCGAGAGCAACCATGCCAATGGGCAGACAGCAAACTAGAGTGACCATGAGAGCGAAACGATAGTAATCATTCGGCATAGTCTGGTTGGTCGCCTGCACTACGTTCTGCTGCACTGGTGCCTATGGTTGGATTAAGAATAATATATACACACAAGATAGGATAACTATCTAACTAAGTAATGTATAACATCTAAACCAAGACATAAAGTCCGGGCTATGAGCATTATATAGACCTTAATATGACTTAATATACCGTAATGGTAGCTCTGGATCGGTATTACAATTACCATGACATTTTTTTTTACCGGGATATTAATTTTAGGCATACCTCTTGAACAAAAATGATTCAACGCGAAAGCTTTCCAGAAGCTTGCGATACGATATCATGTACAACAGGAACATTCCATATTTGACGATGACGGGTCCTGAGCAGAGCTGCTGCATACATAAGGACATGTTCCCCATTTCTATTTATAATATTGCATAGATGATAGTTATAACAAACAAACAAGAAATGTTTGGGGGTTTTGAGGGGTATTATTTTCAGAAATTATCGTCACATGCTTGTTAATTCTCTCTCCTCCATCTCTTTCCCCTCTCCCTTACTTTCTCTTTTCTGCCCCTTCCATAAATCCCTTCCCACCTCCTTTCTCTCTCTTTCTCTTTTTTTCCTCCAGTCTGCTACTCGTTATACCTGTGCCACTTGCTGTTGGTAGACATAGAGGCCAGGTTGCTGCTGAGGATATCCAGAAGGTTGCTGGAGAAATTGGACAGGCTGCTGCGGTGGATACTCAGAAGGGTTGTGTGGCGCAGGATATTGTTGAGTCTGATTCGGGAGAGTTGCAGTGGATTTCGCATTAGTCTCGTCGTAAGTGGGAGGGACACCATGGACCATGCCCTCTACTTTGTAAGCGGCGATAGTGAATCCGTCGTTTCCTGCAATTAAAAGGTCAAGTAATTCTTTTAGACTTAACAATCCTGGAAAAAAGAGTGAGACGAAATAGGAGCACATCATGTATTTAGAACAGTACTTTCGTGTAGACATTTGAAGAAAAAAACTACTTTCATAGAGTTTTTCCAGTTTGCTGCAGATTGAAACACACTGGACGTAGAGGCACCGATCGAAAATGACAGGGAATGTGTGGTGTTGCATTTTAAACACTTGCTCATTGTTTAAAACTGTAGTCATATCATTATCACAGTGTTGTAACTATACTGATTTCATTTGGGGATTTTATTTTTGACTAGGGGTGGTATTCTTAAAACTTTATATATTCTTTTATGTCAGTAAGAGTATGTTAATTGTTATATGAAATTGAAATCAGGATTGTATGAAGCATTAACGGACACTTAACACCATATTTTCACATAGTTTTAAGAATATATATTCACGGCCTCGCTGAAAAACAGCTTTTAGCTGAATGCGGGCACAATTGTAAATTGCGTTTATCCGTGAATAAATAAAATAAACAAGCAAAACAATATTTTCGTACTACAGGAACACATTTCCCGTGAAATATCTGAAAAAAAAATCCATAACATACAAAGGTATTGCCACTAACTCTGAAAGAATGAATCTGTCAGAGGTGTCGATCAGTGTTCATGATTGGGGAATGACCGGCGAGAGAATGAAGTGACCGAGCTGGGGGGAGGGCGTGGGGGGGGGGGGGGGGGGGGGGGGGGGGGGTAACCCGTCCCACATCAGGAAATTTTTGAAAAAGCTGTCTTAAAACTTGATTTTCGTCGATATTTTCGCAATGAAATTATGGCATTTCTTATTTCCTTACTTCTAATCATTGAAGAATGTGATGGCATTTCAAGATCAAACCATTAACGCAATGACCCGTATTCTGATAGCCGGGTTTAACTTAACCCCAGTCTAAGTGTGGTAATAAACTTGGTCTAAGTCGCCATATTTAACCCCGGGCTAAAATTTGGTATTCCGATAGCGAGGTTTAGTTTAACCTCAGTCTAATTGTGGTAATAACTCCCTCGAAATTTAGACTCACGCAGGGGGTAGTTTAAGTGGGGTTTAACTGTTTCGCGTAGCCAGAACTCTGCAGTTACCGGGTGATCTCGGTTAGTGTAGCGAAACGAAATTCTCTCCAACCTGTCACGAAAAGATCGTTTACCGTATTGAAACATAGTCTAACGTTGGACCCTAAATCATTTTTTTTTTTTGCAGCGAAATTGCCTGTATTAGAGTCCAGATCGACAAAAAGGCGCCCATTTAACAAAATGTTGAAGAACAGATAGATAGAGCTACAGTAGATTATTCTAAACAAATTTTAATTTGCTTATATATATCAGGGCTGTCACCCCTCCCGCATTTGGAGGGAGTCTCACGCCACGACGCTAATTCTCCCGCCGTCCTTCCAGCGTCAAAGCGGGAGACTCCCGCCACGACGCCTTTCCTCCCGCTCTCCCGCCAAGCATGTAAATCTCCCGCTTTATGAAAAAACCTCCCTCCAAACGTGTAAAATGATAGCTTGTCAGAGATTTTTGGACTTCAAAAGAGACTTCAAAAATTGGAGGGCAGGCGAGAGAAAAAAAAATCACGAATCTCCCTCCAAGCAGTTCCCCAAAGTTGACAGCCCTGATATATATATATATATATATATATATATATATATATATATATATATAATTGTGAGAAATGAAAATGAGAGAATAATGGTTGCGTAGCTTAAATCAAAGTTCCCCAGAGCTGTCCTCCCTTTTTGAATTTTTGCAAAGGTTGAAAAAATGTCTCCGCCGGGAATCGAACCCGGGTCGTTGGCTTAGAACGCCAATGCCTTAACCACTAGACCACGGAGACGGGCCAGCAAAAATTCAAAAAGGGAGGACAGCTCTGGGGAACTTTGATTTAAGCTACGCAACCATTATTCTCTCATTTTCATTTCTCACAATTATATTTATTTCCACGAGAGTTGCCAAAGCTGTTGTATATGTTATTTCCTTACAATTATATATATATATATATATATGTTGTGTGTGTGTGTGTGTGTGTGTGGGTGTGTGTGTGTGTGTAGCGAGTAACGCTATTTAGAGTTTTTGTTTGTTTGTTTTAGTAGATCTACATCTAGGCCTAGATTTCTATCTAACAGATTCTAACTTAAAGGGAAATCCAACCTTAATAGCAAGTTGCTTTGAAAGAAAGAGGAAAAATCATAGAAGCAGAATGGTGAAAGTTTGAACGAAATCGGACAAGCAATAAGAAAGTTATGAATTTTTGAAAGTTGTAATCACTATACATATGGGAATTTCAAATTGGCCGAATAGGTAATGTCACTATGATGTAGCTGTGGACAACTCCCCCATTCACTCCAACACACAAAATGACTAAAATGTCACTTATTTCAAGATGTATTACTCAGTAGGAACTCTTTCTTTCATGAGGACGTATAACGATATGCTATCTCCAATATATTTTGAGTACTGCCCCGAGGGTAAAAGCGCCTCGAAGAAAACCGCAAATTAATGATATTTTTGTGTACGACAAATGGGAGAGTTGTCCACAAACATGTCACAATTGAATCCCCAAATTGCCAATTTGAGATTTGCATAGATGTAGTGATCTCATTTTTCAAACATCCATAACTTTCTTATTCCTTGTCTGATTTTTTTCAAACTTTCACCATCCAGTTTTTCTTATTTTTCTGCTTTCACACAAATCATCTCATTACCAAGGTTGGATTGCCCTTTAAGTTAGATATAACTGTAAACGTTAGACCTAGTATTAGTAACAGTTAACTCTCAGACTCTAGTCTCTACTTCAAACGTTACCATAGATCTAACGTTTGATCGATTTCCCAGTGTTTTAACATTCCATCTAACTGTTAAGATTCTAACGTTAACAGTTTACTTGGTTAGACGTCTAACTTAGATCTAACTTGTTATGTCCAACTGTAAAGTAGTCTAATAGTTAACATAAACATTCCAAAACAGACCCTAGACCTAATTTAGTTCTGATACTAACTAGAGTTAGTGCTGGACAAGTTTAGATACCTAGCTCGAGAACTTTCCGAGATGTCACATCAAACATAGGCCTAAAGTTAGATCTAAGTTAATGTTATCTAACTTAGAGTCATGATCTAACTGTTAGGCCTATTCATTTTCATTTTTTTTCCTTCCTATGTCATTCCAAAATCCCGAAAACAGGCTGGCTTCAAGTCCTTTCAGTCACTTGCTCCACAACTTTGGAACAGACTCCCCGCATCTCTCCGTAATAGCACATCACTTGACATCTTCAAGAAACATCTAAAAACTTACTTATACAATTCTTAATTTACTTGAATAGACTTTAGGTGACAGCGCCTTGTATCCTTTGGAAAAGGCGCTATATAAATCCAATTATTATTATTATTAATATGAAGGGACTAAACATAGATCTACAAGTAACTTCTCTTTAGCTTAGCACAAAAAAAAAGGGAATATAATTTCCTATCATCTAATACTTTTTAGTTAGTTTGAAAATAACCTGTTGTTGGTTTAAAAAAAGCCTTGACCAACAAAATTAACTTAGACCTAACTTTTTTTTAGCTCGAATTTAACATCAGGTCATAAACGGTTTTCTACTCACCAGTTTTTTTAGGCATTATCCGTTCTGTAACCGATGTAGATCTAGATCTATATTCTCCAGATGATCTAAATCAGTGTAGATCTTCCCAGTAAAGAATTGAAATTCACAGACTGTCATATCATGTCTAACGTTAGATCATAGGCCTAGACTAGCCTAGCCTAGCGCCTGTGTTAGTATGCAAATACAATCAGCGAAAAAAATACTATTCTGCTTGGGAGGAGCGAAAATTCTGCTGAATCAAAAAATCTTACTGCTAAATAAAATTTGTACTCAAAAATTCTCTGACAAGCTAAAAAAAAAAAAAAAAAAAAAAAAAAAAAAGGTTATCAGCATTTTGGGGGGAATTTTTACTCAAAAATTCTCTGACAAGCAAAAAAAAAAGGTTATCAGCATTTCTAGGGTGCTTTTTTACTCAAAAATTCTCTGACAAGCAAAAAAGTGTTATCAGAATTTCTAGGGTTATTTTTACTAAAAAATTCTCTGACAAGCAAAAAAACAAAAACACCAGGATTATGCTAAAATTCTGCTAAATTTTGTCAAATTATGCCTAGCATAATGTTAGATGCTAAAGCGGTCAAAATTCTGCCAGAAAGCAGAAAAATGCGTATCACCGGGGAGAAGAAATAACCGTTCCTGGTGATGTCTGGACTTAAAAAGCGGCGTATACTGCAAAGGGCAAATAGCTATGGATATAAACGGCGTATGTCACCCCTTGTCACCCCCCCCCAGTTTGAAAGCCAAGAAAAGATAAATGAAATAGGCCTAACTACTTAATCAATTAAAAAGAAATTCCATCCTAGATCTTCCCCCCCCCCCTCACTTTCTAGAAACGCCTACAAAATGTGCAATTAGCCCACTACCCCCAATGAATCAAACCCAATCACAGCATTTAGACCCTATGATATAAAGAATTATAAAGTTATGCAGGAAAAAAAAAAAGAGCATGTAACAGTTAAAAAGAACGTAGCCTACATACCGATACATAAATTTGGGATTGCCACTAGCCACTATATCCCATAATAAATTAATGCACAAGGTAAATCCCCTTGGCCGGCCTTGACAAGTCGCGGATCTTCTAGTTATCCATCGCACGCGCTGTGAATATTCATGAGCAAATGAGCTCTACAGAGCATGTGCAGTAGATTCTCCATGGTAATTAAACCTGGGCCACAAGGTACGGGGTTCGAATCCCTGGCCCAGTACCAGTATCTTTTGGCAAAACATTAATCTACATTTGCCACACTCGACCCAGGTGAGGTAAATGGTACCTGGCAGGAATTAATTCCTTGAAATGCTAAAGCGCCGTAAGTGCAGCCATACTAGAACCAGGGTAATAATTGTGGAGCGCCGGGAATGTCAAGTCTGACAGACATGTGCGCTATATAAGAACCCACTATTATTATTATTGTTATTATTATAATGATGATGATAATGATGTTGATAATGAAGATGACGATGAAAAGTATTATAAAATATCAATGTTCCTATTTGAACTCAGAACTGCGAAAACTTGCCAAATAGTTTATATGTCAAATACTTTAAATCTTAAGAACAGACTACATATATTTTAGAACTCATAATAAACTATTACAACCTGATGTATTCTTGAAAATAGAAGATACTTTCATCGAACGGCAAACCAAGACTAAATTTCTTGGAGTTTCTATTAACGAATTTTTATATTGGTCTGACCACATCAAGTATATTTCTAAAACCATTTAACGCAGTGTTGGTGTTCTGTTTAAACTGAAGTTTGACCTCCCATGGAACTTCCTATTCATACTTTATAATACTACGCTACTACCGTACATAACATACTGCAATCGAATATGGGCGAATTCCAAATGTCTGAATGACTTAATTTTAAGATATATATAAAAAATACAACAACAAAACAAAAAACAAAAACAAAAACAAAACAACAACAACAACAACAACAATTTTTTTTTCGTATAATACATAATACATTATGGACTGGTTCTCACTACAGGGACCATAGTGCCCCTTTGTTCCTAAAATTAAATACCCTCAAAATATCAGTTCTAAACTTTCTACAGACTGCAATGTTTATGTTTCATCTTTACAATGGCCAGTTGCCACTTACTCTGACAGCCCTTTTAAAGCAAAAATAAAGAGAAAATAAAAATAAAAATCAAGAGAATGCTACTTTCCCAATATGCTATTTAATTCATGAATGTACTTGCAATGACGTACATTATTCATACTTCTCGCATATTTACGTATGTACTCTTTTGTATACTCATTCATTTTTTTTCTCTCTCCCTCTTTCTTCAGTCCTCCTTTCTCCCCTTCTTCTTGCTGTTCTGCATCACTAGGACCCCTCTACCCCCCTTAAAAAGATTGTATCTAAATTTTAAGGGCTCACAAGGCGTCAAGCTTCTGCTTATCATGGAGCTCTAAATTCTGTTAGAAATAAGTTTCTGTGATCATATATGTAAACTTTATACTATGTACTTGTATTTCTGTTCTGAACTTAATAAATAAAATGAAATGATTAGTAAATGGATAGTAATGTTCCTATACCCAGAGACTCCAACTCTCCCGCTTTCGGTGGTAGCTTTGAGGCTATTTTCGCAAAATCTCTCGCTCTCCCGCTCTAGATGTGTGTCTCCCGCTTAAGACGTACCCCCCCCCCCCCCCCCCGCTTAAAATTCGCTTTCTCCTCCAAACTACCTCTTTTTAAAACATAAAACTAAATTCAAACAAACAAACAAACAAAATCTCTTCAACCATATGGCGACGGCGTACCGTAGCCACCACCACAGATCATATTAAAGCGTGCAGGGATCGGAGGCGCTGCAAATGTCAGTGTCTAAGTAGTACCATAGGCGCTAGGCGTAACGGATACGTTGCGTATCTAATGAAGATCTGAATATACGGTATGCACCGTGTGCGAAATCATTCTGCATTTTGTCTTCTTGGAACACTACTGTCTTACCCCAGAGATAAATGAAACTTTGATGGAAATAGCAATCTCAGATGCAAGGTGAGGCATTTAAAAGTATTTTTATTATGTTTTTGACTGGTTAATACAGAATAAAGAAATGACAGACATATTTTTATTTGTAACTGCATTATTATTATTTTATCATATTTTATTTTTTTAGTCACTCTGTGCACAATTGTAACTTATGATTTTTATTAAAAGCAATCATAATGAAACTTGATACTTAATACTAATAATACTATTCCTCCTACTACAGCTACTACTGGAGAGATGCACAACTAGAGTGGAAAATGAAATTGAAATCTATTATCAAAAGAGATGTATCATATCTTTCTTCTGTCCAATCTTTTTTATCAAACCCATATTGAAACTAAAGTTTAAAAACCGAATCAATTTTCACCCTAAACTATGAAAAAAAAAATTCCTCCAAACCATGTTGGTTTGTATTGAAATAGACGGTTGTCATGGCAACGGTCCGTGAGGTACATGCATATGGTTGGTATCAAAATGTGCCGAATATAATTTTGAATAAGATGACCAAGTTTCAATGAAATCTGATAATCATACAAAAAGTTACAGGGGAAGATGTTAAAAATGTTCAATATGAACGTCACCCCTAAAAAAATTGAATAAAAGCCCATTTTCATCACCTCTGACGCCATCTTGATTTTCACCAAGAGAGGCCACTTTTTTTCTTGTTAACATCTTGAATATGCTAAAGTACATTATAAAGAAGATTTTTAAAAATGATTTCGTTTTAGTCCTCGACAGATGCACGAATATATCTTAGATACCCTACAATATGGTTTACACTTCCGTTTTAAGTCACATAGAATAATGTTGTTTAAAGAGTACAATGTAATGTTTTGTATAGATTTTTCATTGTATTTTTTATTTGTATTTTGTTGGAAATGAAATAAATGAAATATGAAAAAAAATAAAATATGAAAAAATATAGAATATGAAATATATGAACATTAGTACAGGGAACGCATTTCTCCATAAAAGCGCGACTTCGAAAAACATATAAAGTTTCTTGTTTGTTTCCTTTGTTTCCTTGTTTTCTAAATTGTATATTGAATTACACTCATATGTTTACTCTTAAAGGAGAATGAAACCCTGGGAAAAAAATCAATTTTGATGAAAAAAGAGGATATAGAGCAGTGGCGGATCTACGGGGGGTTTAGGGGGTTTAAACCCCCCTCCCCCTTGGGCTGCCAAGTAAACATTTATTTGGGCAAAAATAGAAAAAATAGAGCATGCAAGTATGCTTAAAATCGCAAGCTAGCAACCCTAAAAATGTAAAATCTCCCTACTGTGGGAGGGGGGATACCCCCCTCCCACACCCTCCCCCCTCGCTCCCTTCCAAGTAAACATTTATTTGGGCAAAAAAGAGAAAAAATAGAGCATGCAAGTATGCTTAAAATCGCAAGCTAGCAACCCTAAAAATGAAAAATCTCCCTACTGTGGGAGGGGGGATACCCCCCTCCCCCCTCGCTCCCTTCCAAGTAAACATTTATTTGGGCAAAAAAGAGAAAAAACAGAGCATGCAAGTATGCTTAAAATCGCAAGCTAGCAACCCTAAAAATGAAAAATCTCCCTACTGTGGGAGGGGGGATACCCCCTCCCACACCCCCCCCCCCTCGCTCGCTTCGCTCGCTCGGGCTCGGTCTCTACTCTCCCTCGCAATACCCAGTTCAGCCCCTCAAACCCCTCCCTTGGAAAAAAGCTAGATCCGCCCCTGTAGAGAAGCAAAAAAGTTCCATCAAAATCGGTTGAGAAAGGAGAAAGTTATGAAAGTTTGAAAAGTCTCAATTTACTTTCTATGTGATCCTCAAATTTGCAATGTTGCTTCAAAGTGACAGGTTAAGTAGGACAACTCTCCATATGTTTTGTACACACAATTTCATATTTTCCCCATTATCTATCCAGATGCAGCTTGTCTCCTTCTTAGGTCAAGATATATCATGGGAAAATGTATTTGACCCAACATATGTTCAGTTCACAAAAAGACAAGCAGCATCTTTAGAGATAATGGAGAAAATATGAAATTTTGTGTACAAAACATATGGAGAGTAGTCCTACTAAACCTGTCACTTTGAAGCAACATTGCCAATTTGAGGATCGCCATAGAAAGCAAATCGACACTTTTTCAAACTTTCATAACTTTCTCATTTCTTAACCGATTTTGATGGAACTTTTTTAAAAATTGCTTCTCTCTATCCTCTCTTTTCATTAAAATTGATTTTTCCCAAAAGTTTCATTCTCCTTCAAGGTGGATATGTGTGCCTTCGTATCTTGGTAGGCTGCTCTATGCTTAGTCATTTCTTACTCATGGTTTGTCGGTTTACCGGGATCCTCCCTTAGAGGTAGAGAAGAAGCAGTGGCAAAAATGCAATAAATGAAGATACATGTATTTAAAAAGTCGGAATCCTCTCTGACATGTCTGAGGGAAATCTGTGTTGAGACAGTAATATGATTTACACTTCCGCGTTTTAAGTAACAAAGAATAGTGTGGTTTAAAGAGTACAATGAACGCATGTATGCATGTAGCGTGACTTCGTTTCCTTTCAACATTGAAACGGTGAAAATAATAACAATGTTTGATAAATACAATGAATGCATTTTGGTGGGTGGCCTCGAATTCATTAATGCTAAAATAAAAGTTTGAAAACATCTTTCTGGCGAATATAACAGGATCATTCTGTAAAACAGTCCTATAGGAGTTTTATTTACTCCCATAAGGCAGAAGAAACAAAAAAGCTTAAAAAATTCAGTGGAAGTTGTTTCGTTTCTATTTACACTCATACGTTACTCTTAAGGTGGAAATGTGTGCATTAGCATTTTGGTAGGCTGTTCTATGCTTAGTCATTTCTTTCTCATGGGTTGTCAGTCTACTGGGATCCCCCTAAGAGGAGGAGGCAGAGGAGAAGCAGTGACAAAATGCAATAAATGAAGATATACAGTGCGTCCCAGAAAATACTTAACAGTTTGAAAAAGCCTACCCAAATAAATATTTCAAATCATTCTAAGGAAATGTCTATACCTGTGGATAGTTTAGGGTCTCTTCTATCAAATGACACCAAAATATTAACCAATATTCTACGCTTGAGCGAGCAAAACCCAATTTTGTAAAAGGGTGCAAAATTCAGACTTGACAAGAAATAATATTGGCTCTGGCTGGCATCAGCCAATCTGAGTCATGAAAAGGCTTAGACATTTCCATATTCTGGTCAATAAAAGGCAATTTATGAAATAACAGGATTTGTCCTATGCATGTCCTTACACATCCTATCAACATTTTTTGCTTGAGTGAGCAATTAACTACTTTGTTGAGTGTTTTAAAATGTTTCTTTTGGTGAGTCTTTCAATTCCACCTAGCTTACTCACTCAACCATAAAGTTTTGATGGGATATATCAGGACTTACAGTGCACAAAGTCTGTTCCTTCATAAGTTGTCTTTTAATGATCGGAATATGACATTTTGAAGCCTTTTCATGACTCTCAACTTTTCTGATAACCATGCAGCCAGAACATAAACATTTGTCAAGTATGAATTTTGCACACTTTCACAAAAATGGCTTCTGCTCACTCAAGCGTAAAATATCGTGAGATATTTTGACGTCATATGATAGAAGAGATCCCAAGCTTTCCACAGGTATGAAAATTTCCTGAAAATGTTTTGAAATATTCAAATGAGGAACTTTTCAACTGTCAATTTTAAATGGTTTTTGACTTCGTTTATACCAGCCAAGACAAATATCAATTATTGTTAAGTCTGAAATTTGCACCCTTTCACAAAAGTTGTTTTTGATCAACAAGTCAGAATAACAAGTCAGATTTTTATTTTTATTCATTTTTTTAAAAATTATTGCATAGGAGAGACCCTAAGCTATCAACAGGAATTAAAATTTATGAAAAATATTCTGAAATAATGATTTGAGGAGATTTTTTCCAACTGTTAACTTTTTTTTGGGGGGGGGGACGCACTGTATATTTGAGAAGTCTAAATTGTTTCTGAGTGATATCTGTGTTAAGACAGTTACGGTAAGTGCTGTTTGAAGTAACACAGAAAAGTGTTGCTTAAAGAGTACAATGACCGCATGTATCCGTGGGAGCGGGACTTCGAAAAAACACATTCCAGATTCTGGTTCGTTTCCTTTCAACATTAAAAAGTTGAAAGGAATAACGGTGTTTAAGAAATACAATGATTGCATATCTGCATTGAAATGTTGGATTGTGTAAAACAGATTAATATATCATGAGTATAGCATTCAAAACCTAAACAAAAACAAAAAACAAAGTACTCATAATTGATCGACTAGAAATGCTCTTTCATGAAATATAAATTATCGGATTATGTACGAGTAGTGTAAGGTGATGAGAAAAAGAGGCATTAAAAGAATTATATATATATATAATTGTGAGAAATGAAAATGAGAGAATAATGATTGCGTAGCTTAAATCAAAGTTCCCCAGAGCTGTCCTCCCTTTTTGAATTTTTGCAAAGGTTGAAAAAATGTCTCCGCCGGGAATCGAACCCGGGTCGTTGGATTAGAACGCCAATGCCTTAACCACTAGACCACGGAGACGGGCCAGTGATTTCGGCGGCACCAGATTCAATTGACCGACAGATTGACAAATCTTCAACCTTATTAATTAATTCCTTTGTCGGGGCAGGTGAGTTTTGAACAAAGACAAGCCGCATGCCTCAGCTGGATCCAAGCGAATGCTTTGAGATACATGTATACATTAGAATAATAATCATTATAAACAATTGTAAGGAAATAACATATACAACAGCTTTGGCAACTTTGATTTAAGCTACGCAACCATTATTCTCTCATTTTCATTTCTCACAATTATAATTATTTCCACGAGAGTTGCCAAAGCTGTTGTATATGTTATTTCCTTACAATTGTATATATATATATATATATATATATATATATATATATATATGCCTAATAAACAATTTAAAGGTTACCACGTTGATCAATAGTATATCGCAACTTTTGATACAAAGTGAACCATGTGAGAGTATAATATATCTTTATGGTAAAACAAAATCCAGAATATGGACTGCGGGAAGGCGCAGGCTAGACAGGACGCAAGGCAGTCCTATAGGACTGAATTGACATGGATTACAATTAGAAATATAGATATACAAATGGACAAAAAATACCCCCCCAAAAAACAATTTTGGAAAACAAAAATCGGTATTATACTTAACGTTCATCATGACTCCTCATAAAAACTGTACTCGCCGACTTTTATTACTGTTTGCAGATGATGAGATGTTACGTTCATGCACAAATTAAAATTTCTATTTGAAAATTCATAATATTTGGTAATTCATTGCACAGGGAAGGCGTACTAAGAGTTGCTATATCAGATGAATTGTCTTTCCTCCAAGCCTCTAGCATGTCTAGAGCGTACCACACCGGATACACAGTAAGGCTATGTTGTTATATGATCCAGGAAATACTCAAAATATAAAATTCAAAATATGATAAATTGTTATCAATATCGTTTATATTCCCGGATGCAATCGTTTAATAAGTTTCACATCATTTATTCTACGAAGCCAATGTACTTTTGTTCTGAGGGATATTCCCATTTCAAATACATGTATTATAATATATGTATTCGAAATGGAAATACCCCTCAGAACAAAAAAATGGTTTACATGAAAGCACCAAATGATATTTACAAGGAATAACCATATTTATTATGTATTTGCAATAATTTTGCTCAACAGGCAATCTCTTCCCTTGTCGACGGCAAAATATGAAAATCACATATTAGACCCATCAACTTTAAGTCTGAATAAGTCTGAAAAACAAAGTAAAAATGTGACCAGGCACCACAAAACCATCAAAAAGTCGCCAGATATGAATTTTTAGTTAAGGTCTGATTCTGAAAGAGGAGATTCTCAGCTTTAAAATGATATATAACTCATTAGCATTGGATGTTCCTAACTCACTGTACAAAGAGTAGAATGGACAGTCCCTCAGAATGTTACTTCTGAGAAATAAGCGTTTAAAGTTTGCAGTCTATTGAAGCACTCTGACTTGCAAAGTGTTGTGCTAAGGTGACAAAAGGAGGATTAGAACTCAGTAAAAGTTTCTATGAAGGGATTATTTGATTGTCCTAAAACTTGGCATAGTAATTAGGCATATCCTGTTCATCATAGTGCACGAGTATCAGTGCAAGAACTTACTCTGGTTAAAAGTTATGGGAGATCAAAATGAGACAAGTATTCAGGGTCGTAAAAAAGAAAAATAATACAACAAGAAGACAAACATAAGTTCAATAAAAAAAAACTGTCAAAAAATACCACTTTTAGATTGTTTGGTGCCTCCAAATTTTTAGATTACTTAGAAAAAAGTATTCTCTTTCAGGAAATACCCAAAACTAAAATTTGACCATTGCCAACCCAAAACACATTAATTGAGCTCTAACTGAAAATCAAACAGTGCGACTTATTGGTGGTTTTGTGGTGCCTGGTCACAAATACATCTCATATACATCACTACGAAACACCTAGGATTTGGTAGAACGCCTTGCCACAATTCTGTTATGTCTTTCATTTTCAATCTGGCTGAAATGCAGTTCCTTTCACAGTGACTGCTATCCAAGCAAGCTTTGGATCAAAATGAGGGCGCCCTTTGCAGATATTATTTTTAAAATCATCTATTGTCCCTTTAAAGCAGCTTTTTATTTTCTTATTTAAAAATCAATGTGCTATAATCTCAATATTTTTTTTTCAAAACAAATTAATGCATCCTATGAAATGATTTAACATCAAAAGTTTGCTTCTATTATGGCGACCATTTTAGATTTTTGCATTTTACACGAGTACCTTTTTAAAGTCGCGAGGGCTCCTCGACTAATATTGATTAGTAGGCCATAAGGAGTCATGCCAAATTTGGTGTTTTTGTCCGCTCTGTCACGAAAATTTTCCTAACCCACTCACTATCTTGATATATTTTAAAGCTCCACTAAAAGTTTTCATTGTGCCAATTATGAAAGAGTTTCACAATGCCGTTTGCAATTAATGACCATGTTAATATATCTACAAAACTAAGTCTTTGCAAAATGCACGTGCTCGCGTGGTTTTCATGGTATACGCATTTTTCTGACGGGAGGACGTACGCGTACGCGCACGTCTATTTATAAGAAATTGTTTAGCATAAAATCAACTTTGCTCTTGCTAAGTATGAAGTA
Organism: Heliocidaris tuberculata; assembly: GCA_025618425.1. Lineage (NCBI taxonomy): Eukaryota > Metazoa > Echinodermata > Echinoidea > Camarodonta > Echinometridae > Heliocidaris > Heliocidaris tuberculata. Next base: position 4,414,503 of record CM046842.1, read on the forward strand.
GAATTGACTTATATTAGGTTATATTGGGTTATAACGAAAAGTTGATTTTAACAAAATGGCGCCTGGATGACGTCACGATGACCTGTTGACCTTGACAAATTTCCTGGAAAAATTACCTTATATTAAGGATTGATGACTGACCACAGTTTGAAGAAAATTGACTGTGCCGATCTTGACTTATCTGACGTACAGAAAAGTGTGTGTGTGTGGGGGGGGGGGGGGGAGGTGAAATTAAGAAATAAAGAAAATTCTGACGAAATTAAGAGGTGATCTGTTGATATCGACAGACCACCATTCCTAATGATCAACGAGATCACCCTACGATTTGTATTTTTTTTGTTTAAATCTATGAAACTCTTTACTCTTTTCCTGCGTAAACTGCACAATTTATAGCGAACTCACTATATGCAATGAGACAATGACAATTGGTTATTCAACTTAAAGGGGGTACCCAATGCTGAAACAATGTTAGTTCATTTAAAAGATCATGATTTTATTAGCAGAAAATCATCTGCCTTAAGTTTTTTTTAAATTCGTGTTGCCAGAAAAATCCCCAAAATATGGTAAGACTTCAGGATAGTTTGGCCCCTCAGCTGTGTCCCAATTTCAGCTAGGTAACCACAATGACGTCAAAATGGTTACCCAGGTTCGCGTATTGCAGATGTGTTGCGCGCTAGACTGTACAAAATGCATTACACCTTGCGCGCATTTTGCTATAATTGCGCGACAAGGTAACCACTTTGACGTCATTGTGGTTACCTAGCTGAAATTGGGACACAGCTGAGGGGCCAAAATATCCTGAAATCTTACCATATTTCGGGGATTTTCTGGCAACACGAATTTAAAAAAAAATTTAAGGCAGATGATTTTCTTCTAATAAAATCATGATCTTTTAAATGAACTAACATTGTTTCAGCATTGGGTACCCCCTTTAACTATAGTATGACCACAGAGAAGTATTGTATTAGTCTTGACAACATGAAGATCCTAACAAGGCAATTATGTTTTCCATCCGTCTCTTTACCTTATAGTCTTATTTTTGGTAGGGTTTCTTTCTAAAATAATTCTTTTAGTTCCACCACTTATTGAACACTTTGACGATACACAGATACTGACATAACAATATGATAAACAAACATAATATGATAGCCATGTTACGCAGTCATACAAGCGTATGATATTAAAGATCCAGTTAAGGACGTTATCACGAGATATGTGAACTTTAATTCTCTCATTTTGTTTAGATATTCATATTGACTACGGAGAAAATAATATTTTTGAACCCAAATTATTCTCACTTCCTCATCTGTAGCAGGTGTGTAAACTAACCAGAAACAACAGTAATTTAGTTACGCCGTTCCACTTGAATATTTTTTTTTTCAAGCCAAAACCTCGAGATCAGCCCGAAAAGAACGGGAAATTCCCTTTAGAATTTCCAAAGATAACGTTAATGATGATGGTAAACATAATCATAAAACATTCATGTTACATTATGTGACTAGGCACCACAAAACCACCAAAAAGTCGCATAATGTAATTTCCTGGTAACCCTCAGTAAAGGTGCTTTTGGTCGGCATTTTCAAATTTCAGTTTTTGGTATTTCCTCAAAGAGTATACTTCTTTTTTTATAAGTAATAATAAAAAAAAAAAGTAAAGGCACCAAATAATCTAAAAGTGTTATTTTTGACAATTTTTTAGTAGACCTATGTTTGTCTTCTCTGGATTATGTTGCATTAGTTTTCATTTTTATGAGCCTAACTACTTGTCTTATTTTGATCTCCTATAACTTTAAAACAGAGTAAGTTCTTGCATTGATACTTTTCCATTATAATGAGCAGGATGTGCTAAATTAGTATGCCAAGTTTTTTGCCAATCTGATAATTTCTTCATTTCTCATAAATAACATTCTGTGGGGATGGGCATTCTTCTCTCTCTTCAGTAGATTAGGAAGATCCAATGCTGATGAGTTATATATCATTTTAAAGCTTAGAATCTTCTCTTTTAAAATAAGACCTTAACTTAAAAGTCATTCCTGGCGACTTTTGGACAGCTGGATTTGGTCCAAGTCGAATGTCATGAACACATTTAGTTATTAGCACGAAACGTAAAAGAGAGAGCTATACATACAAATCAAGTTTGAGCATGACTTATCTCACCGTTGACAATGACTTTCAATCTTTTTTATTACTGTTATTTCTAATTTTCAATACTAACCCATTTTGGAAAATGATGTTAGTTTATTGCGACCTTCAAATAAATATCATGTCAATTCAAAAGCATTTTCAGATAAAGGGCAATAAGTGTGTAATTTGACTAACATACTCCTCAGGTAATTTTTATATGTGTATATCCATAAAAAATCCATTTGTCTCTATTCAAAAGCCTAGCTTTGAACTGGAACGAATATGTTTCGATTTATTAAATGGTTTGCTAAAACTCAAATAACAATGAATACACAGACAAGTATTGGAAAAGACAGAAAAAAAAATGTATAGTTATCTGACTTTTATTCCAAATTCCTACCGTACACCTAGGTTATTTTAACATATGGCTTTTAAATTGTTGATACATGTATGTCTTTGACAGTTTGACGTCTACAACTTCCATTAATCAATCGCATCGAGCGTCTAAAATATCTTCTGAATTGAATGTCTCGTTAGATAAATATTAAAGATATAGAATTGCTTTCAAATTTTGGATATACACCTTTACATACCTTTTTTTTTCTTTTACAGTGTTAAACATAAAACAGTTCGATTAAATAATCTTCAATATTGAATGAAATGGCACACTATTTGTCAGAAGAATCTTAGATGACTGCCAAATCATCATAAGTCTAATTTGCCGCAATGATGTTTATTGTTTGTTAGTTTTTATTAATAACCCATGCATATATAAGACCTAAAAGGGACATGGAAATTTCCTTTTCCTACCCATGACAACTATTATCATTATTAATATCATGATTTCAATTATTATTAATTATAACTATTATTCTTTATCATAATAATAGTAATAACAATAATAATAATAATAATAATAATAATAATAACAATAATATTAATAATTATTATTATTATGGTGCTTTTTGTTGTTATTTTTATATTTTTTTCATAATTTTTTTATTCATTCATTTGCACGATATTTTAACGGGGTGCCTTCAAATGAAAACAAGGTGAATAAAAATATGAATAATAATAACATATTATACAATGCTACATACAAAGCAAATACATTTCATTCAAATTTAGCTAATTCTTCCTAAATTTTACCCAACAATCATAGATGTTTCCTTTTTACCCGATATCGGGTAAATATTTAAAACCATTTTTGCGGTTGTTTTTTTTGCTAAGTGTGGCCTTAAGCTGTAGGAAGTCATCCTTCAATATGTATACACTACGAACTAGAACATTGAACTCTTTAAACCAGGGGCGGCGCCAGGGTATTTTGATAGGAGGGGCAAGACGACCTGAAGATGACGTCATATTTTTTTCTCCATTAAATAACAGGGGTAATATAGAGTTATATGTTTAAGACCTCTCTTTTTAATACTCCTCTTTCTTCTTTCTTCCTTCTTCTTCCTCCTTTTCTTCTTTTTTCTTTTTTTTTTCTTTTTTCACTACTTGAAAAATCATAGGGGGGCGGTCGCCCCCTCTGCCCCCCCCTGTAGCGCCGCCCCCTGCTTTAACCAAAGTGGTATGGCGAAATCTAAATCGCGAACTTATGTCGTGCTCAAACAACCAATGTCATTCATGCGCCTGTAAAACTTCAGAGTTTCTTATATCTGCTAATAAGAATACATGTCCATGTCTTACCAGATGCCATCTTGACGTTGTACGGGTTAAGATCTTCTGGAAGAAATTTCGATGTTATTGATGATACGATAATTGATTGTGTCACTTAATGACAATAAAAATTCACGTCACAGTGGCATCCGAAATTGGTCAAAAGTTCAATGGCGAAAGTGTATTAAGCAATAATGACTGATTGCTTTCACACGATAGATAATTTCCCCCGTAGTGGTGATAATTTTGTGCACTCTGTTGAATACTGAAAAGGCTTAAACCTTACTGTTCTGGGCTATTTTGAGCTCCTTCCTGACAGCGACTAGTCTAGTTGGAAGTATGTAATTATTTTGCGCTTGTGTTACTGTGCAGTGACATTATATAAATTCAACTTGGGTGTGCATGAGTAAGCGCGCGTTGGTAGAGATGAAATCTGAAAATGCTCAAAATTATGTATGGTTTGGGGCATCTTTCAGGTCATTTTAAAGATTTATTTTTTTACGAGCGTGCGCGCGTCACTCACCTTAAGTGCCTTATACAACATGAAAATTACTATTTTTAAAAATCATTTTAATTTATTCTATCTCATTTTCATAAATTTTCTCTTCAAAACGCGCGTAAACAGTAAAAATGCCTAAAATTTACTGAAATATACTGTGCATGTGTTATAGGGCAATGAAATTGTAATAACTCGGGAAGCACACGTACGGGCAAAATGTGAACATTTTCAAAATAGTCTAGAATCAGCTCTAGTTCATATATATATTTTCTTCAGAAAGCAGATTTTTGTATAGCTTACATGTTTGGAGGTCCTTGTATTACTACAATGCAACAGTTTTCCAATTCAAGCACTTTCAAAGAGGAAGAAACACGGGTGTTCTGTCATTCACTATTTCCAAATCCACTTCAGCTCCATCCTCTTTAATAGAAGCTCAGTAAATGGCTACTTTGATATCAAAATGCAACGATACACTGTGGATATGATAACATGGTGGCCAAATATCTGTCAGGTGCCCAAATTTTGATTTTAGAGGGCCAAATGTAACACAAGTGATTATAGTGCATTAAACTATAGTGGCATGATATATTTTCTTTGTAAAGATATTTTAAAATGTGTTCTACAAATATTACTCATCAAATCAATCAAGATTACATCATTTTGGGGGCACCTGAAAGGACATGGGATCCTTGAATCTATTAATTGCGGCCCAATTGAAATGCATTAAAAATCATATATATCACTGACTTCCATATGGAAACATGATATGCTACGTGATATGCCGATGTTATTGGTGATAGTCATGTATGATAAATATACACGGCGGGCACCTACAGTTTCCATTAAAAAGGTTTCAGGACCATTTACGTAAATAAGGGCTCATCAAAGGGACCACAGTCTTGCTCAAATAATGCAGTGAGCTTTAATAGTATTCTTCTTCGAGACATGGAGACAGTTGATCTATATTCATTTTAGTCAAATACATGAACAAAGCTGGAGACTTTGTTCTTGGTTAGTCATCTGATGTTTCTTAGATTTACGCTCTTCTTTTTCATTATAACTACCTTGATTCATTTTAAAGGCAAAATTTGAATGCTAAAATAAAAGTCTAAAACACATATTTCTAGGTGAGAAGGGCCTATATTGAGTGGAACTCTTTTTAACATCCTACTATACAGCATTCATAGAGTATATTTATCGTTTTATCCATTTTCTGTCAATACCATTAGAAATTGTTTCAGGGAAATACATGTATAAGGTTTCACAGTTTTGTGTATCAGAGCACTATGAGGAAACATTAATGATAACCACAAACTTGTTTCCTGAGTAGGCGTACATTTATACATATACGGTCTGATGACTGCAAAATATTTCGAATAGGAGTTTACACATATGCCATGTATAATGAGACCAATTTTGTAAATATTATTCCACAGGTCACAATATTGCAATATATTTTTCGGCATGCAGTCCATTGCGCCCTTGGGGGGGGGGGGGGGGGGGGGGGACGGGACTAGGGTGGTTCCCTCTCCCGAACGGAGGGCGGAAGGTTTGGCATCTGTTCAAATCGAGAGTGAAAATTTCCACTTGTCGATACATAGGGCTATTATTTGCTGTTTTGATACCCAGTTTGATTTAGCTTTGATATTAATAAGTACTGCTGGAACTCAGTCATAAGAAAAGTTTTCACACTAATACAAATAAGAAAGGATAAATAACAAAACTTACATTTCGAAAATTGTATACTAGTTATCAGTGACAAAAATAAGCGGGAGCTAAGGGCGAATAGCCCCCGAAACTCTTGAAAAAGCCACCGTAAATGAAAAAAAAAGCCACCGTCAAATAATATTTCTGTCCATGGGTCGTAGTGCATTAAAATCTCTGAACACAATAGATGGACTTCGAAGTAGCTCTCGCAGAAGAAATTTTTATTTTTACACTGCTAGTTATACATACATATCAGTGCAAGTAAGCAATTTCAAAAGGTTTTAAAAATTGATTTGGTAGAAAGCTATTTCCGTCATCATTTTCTCAAATTTTATGACTTTATTTTCAGTGAAGACAAATATTACTCTCACTTTTAAAAAAAGAATACTTTTAGGTAAGTTCACAAAACATATTTTATTCAACATGAACAAATTCTCGGTTCTAATGGTAGTCTGACCGGGCGGCGGTTTTAATACAGGCCACCCGTAATCTCATAAAAGATTAGGCCTACATCTACATCATCTGCATCTACATGTATAACATCACATTGTTGATTCTTGCCTGCGGTCAAAGAGCGAATTTCACTAGCGTTATGGAATAGATTTTATCCTTCCTTTATTCTTTTCCCTTTCCCCCTTCTTCTTGCTTTACTCTTTTCCTTTTCCATCTTCTTTTTTTTGCTTTTCCTTTTTGTGTTTTGTATGAGATCTTAGCATTTTTATCAGCGTGTTTATTGAGGCCTTTGTCTATGAGGGGGATCTGAAATCAACATCTCCGACCCCCCCCCCCCCCCTCACCCAACAGCCATAAAAGACGAATACAGACCGGAGCAATATATTAATTCTACAATTCCTTTCGTCGAGCAAAATAAACCTTGAAGGCCTGTTCTTAGAAATATTATTTTTAGATAATTACGTCTTCTATTGTATTGTCTAAGAATATTGTAGCCGAAAAATCTATTGCAATATTGTGACATGTGGAATAATATTTACAAAATTGGTCTCATTATACCTGGCATAGGTGTAAAGTCCTATTCGAAATATTTTGCAGTCATCAGACCCTATATGCATAAATGTACGCCTCCTCAGGAAATATGTTTCTGGTTATCATTATTGTTTCCTCATAGTACTCTGATACACAAAACTGTAAACCCTTATATTTCACTGAAATAATTTCTAATGGTATTGACAGAAAATAGATAAAACGATAAATATACTCTATGAATGCTGTATAGTAGGATGTTAAAAAGAGCTCATCTCAATAACGCCCTTCTCACTCCCCAGAAATATGTATTTCAGACTTTTATTTTAGCGTTCAAATTTTGCCTTAATTTAAAATGAATCAAGGTAGTTATAATGAAAAAGAAGAGCGTAAATCTACCAAACATCAGAAGACTAAACAAGAACATAGTCTCCAGCTTTGTTCATTACATGTATTTTAACTGAATGGAGTAGATCAACTGTCTTCATGTCTTGATTTGAACAGATGCCAAAGCATCTCCCTTACCCCCCCCCCCCCCCCCACCCCTTACCCCAAGTGCGCACGCTCTGCGCGTGCGATCCGACCACCCCTCCCAAAATAAAATCCTGGCTACCAGAGTGTAAACAGAAATCTATAAGCAACTTCCACTGAACACAATTCTTTGCCTTTTGTCATCATTATGGGAGTGGGAGTACGCAAAAAGCTACGTATGGGACAGTTTTACAAATCCAGTTATATTCGACAGAAAGGTGTTTTAGAACTTTGATTTTAGCACTCAAAACTTGTCGTTGAATGCTGAAATTTCGAACTATGGTGCTTTGTACATACCTCTTTGTACTGAGATCACTTAAAAGAACAATACTGTTAAAGCTCACTACATTATTTGAGAAAGACTGTGGTCCCTTTGATGAGCCCTTATTTACGTAAATGGTCCTGAAACCTTTTTAATGGAAGCTGTAGGTGCCCGCCTGTATATTTATCATACATGACTATCACCAATAACATCGGCATATCACGTAGCATATCATGTTTCCATATGGAAGTCAGTGATATATATGATTTTTAATGCATTTCAATTGGGCCGCAATTAATAGTCTCAAGGATCCCATGTCCTTTCAGGTGCCCCCAAAATTATGTAATCTTAATTGATTTGATGAATACTATTTGTAGAACACATTTTAAAATATCTTTACAAAGAAAATATATCATGCTACTATAGTTTAATGCTCTGTAATCACTTGTGTTACATTTGGCCCTCTAAAATCAAAATTTGGGCACCTGAGAAATATTTGGCCACCATGTTATCACATCCACAATGTATCGTTGCATTTTGATATCAAAGTAGCCATTTACTGAGTTTCTATTAACTTGAGAAAGGTATTTAAAGCACCCTTTTCCACTCTAGTGAGTAGCTGGTCCTTTGGGCCCTTTTAGAACAAAGTCCGGGCCCCTGCGGTCTTTGGTGGGACTTAACCATTACCATATTTCATTTTACTGTTTATAGTGGGTTTTCAGCACCGTTTCTAGCCCCAAGGTTGGCTCTGAAATGCACAAAAACAATGGCGGGCCACGAAAACATAAAATTTGGGCACTTTGGGCACTGTTTATCAAAATTCAGTCGATGGCATCGTTTTCAGGATTAAACTTTACTTAGGTATCCATGTTGAAAAAAAAGTGAACACTATTTCCCATGAGGAGCCGTCTGTGTACCTAACTATTTATATAGGTTACCGTCATATTGTATCCAAACCTGTAGCAATACTTTTGAGAGCCCACACAAGCTTATCACTTGGGAAATACAAAATGAAGTAAAAACTCATCTCATAATCCAGGGTATATCAAAGTTTTTGACCAGTACTGTATGCCTATAAGAAAGTACGAGTGTTTGAAGAATGAGATCACTAAATCTATGCGAATCTCAAATTGGCAATTTTGTAAGTCGATTGTTCTTCCTTAAACTCTAAATATACTTTCGCATAACTTTTATTTTTGGATGTGTTTCTGTGTGTGTGTGTGCGCGCATATGCGTGTGTGTGCTATTTCCGTTTTGTTTTGTGCTATTTGTATTAAAATAATTATCTATTGTCTCTGTTCTGCTCTATGTATACTTATTATTTTTATTGTAAAGGACCCCAAGGAAGAACAGTAATGTTCTATAAGCATTGCTGAATTGGGCTTTCCTCCGATTTGAATTGGCATCTATGTGCATGTTTTTCTATCATTGTAAATATATTTTTTGGTGTAGTTTTATCTAATTTCGGAAATAAAAACAAACAATTGTAACATATTGGCGGTCAACTTTCCCGTTTCCTGTACTCCAAAATATCATTGATTAGTGTTTCTTTTTTCTTAAGCGCCTTTTCCCTCGGGGCGATATTCAAAATATGTGACCAGGCACCACAAAACCACCCAAAAGTCGCACTGTGTGATTTTCAGTTAGAGCTTAATCAATGTGTTTTGGGTTGGCATGGTCAAATTTTAGTTTTGGGTATTTCCTGAAAGAGTATACTTTTTTCTAAGTAATCTAAGAATTTGGAGGCACCAAACAATCTAAAAGTGGTATTTTTGACAGTTTTTTTATTGGACTTATCTGTGTCTTCTCTGGATTTTGTTGTATTACTTTTCTTTTTTACGACCCTGAATACTTGTCTCATTTTGATCTTCCATAAATTTTAAACAGAGTAAGTTCTTGCATTCATACTTGTGCACTACAATGAACAGGATATGCCTAATTAGTATGCCAAGTTTTAGGACAATCAAATAATCCCTTCATAGAGATTTTTACTGAGTTCTAATCCTTTTGTCACCTTAGCACAACACCTTGCAAGTTAGAGTGCTTCAATAGGCTGCAAACTTTAAACCCTTATTTCTCAGAAGTAACATTCTGAGGGACTGTGCATTCTACTCTTTGTACAGTGAGTTAGGAACATCCAATGCTAATGAGTTATATATCATTTTAAAGCTGAGAATCTCCTCTTTCAGAATCAGACCTTAACTAAAAATTAATATCTGGCGACTTTTTGGTGGTATTCATTAACAATAATCCAGGTATAGAGCAATGACTGTCTTCATTTAAGAAACAATTTGGTAACTCAAATAATAACTTGTGGTATTAAAAACCCTCACTTGTAGTTATGTGCTTGAAAATTTCACTACTAGAAATTGTTGCATGTTCTTGCAACCTAGTTAACTATGGTCGTTTGGTTTTGCCTTTGTATGAGTTGGAACAACCAGGGCAACGAAATTCGGATGCAACAAAACTACGTAGTTCTTTAGGAATGAAGTCTTTCTCAGAGGTAAACATTGATACTTTACAATTGTTATATAAGACAATGAAACGAACTGGTGCATTAAGTAATCGCTTAATTTCCCTGTTTTGTTAAGTTTAGACAACAACTTTCTGTGCAATAAGTGAAGGGTATCCATTCAAGAGAAGAAACTGATTCATGCATTCATATTCTGATTCATATTCTAAAGTTAGTCTACAATGGTCACTGCACAAGCGTTGTGCTCTACTCATAAGGGAACGAACCAAAGCTTTTTGTGATTCCAAGGTTCAAAACTATTCGGGGGAGGCGGAGCGTCTTTCAAAGTGGAGGGGGGGGGGCACCGACAAAAAAGGCCACTTTTTAGGGAAAAGGGGGGCACCTACAAGGGGTGAACATAAAGCGAAAATTGGCAATTTTGTGACATTGGTATTACCCTACAGTCTAACTAATATATTATCAAGCATCATCTTATTCACTTTTATGGTGGTTCTGCTTCAGCTTCCCAAATTAGCAGTTGTGTGTAATGGTCTAATGATTCATGTGCGAGCGAGCGAAGCTGGCGAGTAAAAAAAAAAAAAGAAATCAAGACTTTTTCTAATGCTGAAGTCCTTTGGGTTGTGCATTATTTACAGCGATATAACATGTATAACATGTATAATGAAAATGACAACAGCAAATTCATTTGGGGGAAATTTAGAATCATCTTTTAGTTCGTAGGCCTACATTAACCCCATCGTTTTTCTTTAGGATTACATCAATATCAACATTATTATGCGATCTGCTGGATTTCATTATATAGGCCTACTACAAGAGCGAGCGAGCGTAGCAAGCGAGTTTTGGGGAAATTTTCAGAAAATATTGCCCTTACTTTGTGTAAATTATGGGCACATTCGAGCTAGCGGAATGAGCAATCCTTTGCTGGGGGGGGGGGGGGGGTAACCATTTTGCCCCTCTTGCCTCCAGCTCTACTGCATGGCTTACATTGTAGTTGTAGTAATAAGGGTACATGTTACTACATGAAGCTATTTGAAGCTAGATATTGCTCCTTTTGTAAGAAACAATGGACAATATAGATAAAAGGGGGCACTTATTAGAAGAGGAAAGGGCGCTTATCAGAGGTGGAAAGGGGCATTTATAAGAAGTGAAATGGGGCACATATCAGATTTTAAAAGAGGCACTTATCAGAAGGGGAAATTGGGCACTTATCAGAAGGGGAAAAGGGCACCTATGAGGAGGAAACATGCATTTATCAAAGGAAAAATAGTACATAATATTAGAGAGAAAAAAAGGGGCAATTATTAGATTTGAAAGGGGGACCTTATCAGAAGGAGAAGAAGGAACTTATTAGAAAGAAAAATGGGCACCTATCCGAAGTAAAATTGCACTTATGAGAAGGAGAAAAGGACATTTATTAGAGAGATGGGAATGCAATTATCAGATTTGAAAAGGGGCACTTCTCAGAAGGAGAAAAATAGGCACTTATCAGAAGTGGAAAGGGCACTTATCAGAAGGAACAAGTGGTATTTTCAGTAGTAAAAACGGCACCTATAAGAGAGAAAGGGGGCATTTTTCAGATATAAAAAGGGCACTCTTTGGATACATGAAATATAGTATAGATAGTATACAGTCTCAATGTTGTCGATGATTGGTCAGAACTTGGGTAACTCATAAAATTCTTCATGAGTCTTTGGAAGTCCAAGTGCCCGTCCTTGATGGCTGTTCTTGGGTCCCATCTCATTATATTCATCATTGGTTATTTCATTGCGGTTGAAGAGTGTGCGGAGGTATCTTTATATATATTACGCGAAGTATTTGGGGCCTTTTCTTTTGTTTGAATAGGCGCCTCCCTGGCTCTTTAGGTTCCCACCTTTTGGTACCCACGGGCGGGGAATAGTCTCCAGATGGTTGGGAGGCACTTTTTAATCGCTGAAGTGCCGTCCATATTTCATAAATTCATTTTTAAACATTGAATTTCCGGAGGGAGTAAAATTTCTGTCGATGGAACAGCTCACTGTCGTAGCACGGAAAAGTACCTTCTGTTATGCCCCCAACCCATACCGATTACCTGTGAAGGGGAGAAACTTCATTGGTGTATTGCCAAAGAACAACGTGACGTATTCTCCAAGGCCATATACGCATGTGTATATTGGCTTCAGTGTATACAACACACGCGTTATTTGTTCGCACATGTACATGTACTGCTCAATGTACTATTTGTAGCTTCATGGTTACATAACAGTTTAGTGCGTGTGTAACTCTATGGTTTCACGGCGGGGGGGGGGGGGGGCATGTCTCATTGAAGCCGGTACACGTACACGAAAACGGATAAAAAGGGTAGCGAATTCAGAGATGATAGATCCGCGGAAGGAGGGGGGGGGGGGTATAGTTCGGTAGTGTGTTCCAAAGTAGGTTAAACTTCTTTTACGGTTCCTTTTTGGCTAAAAAGAGGTCTATGATGATGATGTAATCCTCAAATAGGATGTAAAATACCTTAAGCAAGATATGAAATCGCCGTTAATAATGGTATAAAAACCAGAGATAGACGGGTTTCCCTGTTTAGAGTATCAAAATCTGCTCCTACTGCAATCTGCTTTTTAATTCAGCAAGTGATTTACGCGGATGATGTACAGGTCTCAATGAGACATCCGGGGGGGGGGGGGCGGTCGTCGCGATCGATTCTGATTGATTCTGGTGCCCGTAAACTTTTCTGCCTTTTATTTGTGAAAATTCGGCTCCTTTGGAAGTTTGATTTATGTAAGCATTCCATTACTTTATACATTGAACTTTCAACAGGTTTTTTTGTTTGTTTGTTTGTTTGTCGATGTTTTTTTTTTTTTTTTTTGGGGGGGGGCTGTTTCTTAGTTGAACTTAATTATTTCTGTGATGCAATTGTTTTGTTTGTTTGTTGTTTTTTTGTGGGAGATGATGTTCAATGAGACAGGGTGAAGCCGGGAGGAACATGTAACTGTTAGATGTAAAAAAAAAAGGGGGGGGGATTTCGGCCACTTCATATTTTATGACTCTTTATTTCACTTAGGAATATCGGTTGCCACGGTGTAAAGAAAGAGCCCCCCCCCCCCCCCACCAACAAAATTTCCTTCGAAAATAATTCCACTATGATATGAATACGTATAGGATACTAACCCTCGCGCTGGGGGTGACGGGAGGCCGATGGGGCGGGGGAGGGGGTACGGTAGGGAAAGGTCAATCCGTCGGTCCTCTCAAGACTTATAAGGGGGCCATAATCCCCCAGAAAAAAAAATGACAATAAATTCTTTTTTTTTCTTCTAATTTTTGCATCCTTTACAAGGGACGTACCGCTAATTATGCATGCTATGTTTTTATGGCCTCAATTTCTCTGAGTATTAAACCACAGAAACATGGCAAGATCAAATCGCTCACTCTAGCTCTATTCATGGGTATACTATTCGAACATAATTATATCCATGCTCTGTGTGCGAGAATCCCGCCCAGGTGTAAATGAGATCGTGTGTCATCCACAGGCCACAGGGCCGACGTAACATAAATAAATATCATTATTCAGTCATTCATAAAGTAAAACAATCATAATTTAGTCTTCATCAAGATGAAAATGTATTTTCTTCAGAACTCATGCAAGATTTGGATGAATAACACATACTCACATGTTGTAAATACTTCTTGGTAAAAAGAAAAACAAACAAACAACACATTACCCGACTTTTTTTCTTTATTCACTTTATTATTGTGACAAATATACGGTACTGTGATTAATCATAAACACAGCTAGCGCCCGTGGATAATATATCCACGGGCTGCTTCAGCTAGTACTTGTATATTCCTTAACTCATAGCCCGCTATTGTCGACCGCTGTCACTTTCGGGTTCTCGCTTCTGTCGACGATCGTCGACAGAAATCATGTACAAAAGAATCACCCTTTGAAATAATCCAGCAGCCATGGGTTTCATAATTCAAAGAGTTAACATGCCATACATGAAGACAGCAAAACCAAAGTAATCATTCGACATAGTCTGGTTGGTCACGTGCACTATGTTCCGTTGCACTGGTGCCATAGTTGGATTAAGAATAATATATACACACAAGATAGGATAACCCTATGTAAAACATCTAAACCAAGACATAAAGCCCAGGCTACGAGCGGTATATATGCCTTAACATTACGTAATGGTGGCTCTCGATCTGTATTACAAACATTATAACATATTTTTAAATTATAATAATAACTGACCTGTTTATTGATTTTAGGCATACTTCTTGAAAAAAGGTTATCAATCAAAGTAATGTATAGAAAATAGATTCCATCTACATAATGCTATAATGCATGACATTTCTTTTTTCAATGTTGCATTAATGATAGTTAAACAAAAAAATTAGAATTCAAATTTTAACTTTTCAATTATGATAAAGGTTTGAAGCTTCATTTCTTTTTCATGGTTATATGACTACTTGTTAATTCTCCCTTCCCCGAAAATTAAGCTGGTTTCATAGATAAATATATAAATAAATATATATATATATATATATATATATATATATATATATATATATATATATATATATATATATATACATACATATTTTCTTCTTCTTCTTCTTCTTCTTTTTATTATTATGTACGCTGACGCCTTAGGGCACCCTCGTGTCCTCCAATTATGTTTGTAATACGATTAATGCATTTTGTGTCATATGTTCGTTAGGGATACATGTACATCATTTCGTTCATTATTACTTTGTATACTAACACTGGAAAGTTGGAAATAAATGTCTTAAAACTTGAACTTGAAGGTGAACATCGCAGACATACGAAAGAAACAGGACTCCTTTGTACGTCATCGTCTATTATGAGATAATTATGTGAACTTTACTCACAATGTCCAAATGTTAATGATTAGCAATAAATACTACTTTCGACAACAAAACGCTTTCTATTCATCGTCTACATAACCCGTTGACGACTAAATTCTCTTTTCCCAGTAGGCTTAATACAGGAACCACCCGTACCTCCCAGTGCCTAAATTTCTTTTCAGTTTTTCCTCCATTACTGTTTTTTTCTTTCCAATTATAGATTCCTTTAATATGCAGATGCGAAAATCGTATTATGATGTTCTTAAGTATTAATATATTTGTAATGTTCTTTCAGTAACTTATTTAATTATTATGGGCGTACCCATGAGAAACTTTGCTTTGCGGAATATTGCCTCCTTCTATTTTGTGCATTAAAAAATACTGTATTTTGCTCTATATGTTCACCGCATTGTTACACGCGTATTCCACTTTTTTTCTCTCTCTCTCTCTCTTTTTTTGTACATTGTACCGATGGGAAGGAAATAAGTGTCAAATGGTAAAAAAAAAAAAAAAAAAAAAAAAAGGGTTGGTGTAGGGAGTGTGTTGTGGCCAATACTCTAAGGGTGGAGAGAGAAATGATAAAAGAACTAGCTAGTGAGGAAAAATAAACCAACTAACTATAAAAAGAGTACTTTTGACCTTTGACCTCATATCGAAATGTTAAGATTTGGTTCTGATCATCAAATGGAATACTAGTGTAAAACTACAGTACTATTTTTTGCACTTTGGAGTAAGATACTCCATAATTTTAGCTTGTCCGCACTCGTATAGGCCTACAGTGTATGGTATCTCAAGTAGAGGTCAATGACACCTCATTTTTTAAGGTAACTACTTGGCAATTGGAGTCAACTTTTATTTTGTGTCTCCGATTTTTACAGTTCTGTTCACTATGACACCCAAATCATCACCATACCTGATCATGATTATTAATAGAAATATCATATTGTTGATATTTATTTATTTATTTATATTAATTAATTTGTTCATTCATCTGCACAATATTGCAATGGGATGCCTTCACATAAAAAGAAGGTGAATAAAAATATGAACAATGATAACAAATTAAACAATTCTACGTACTAAGCAAATACATTTCATTTAAATTTACCCAATATTTGGTCAATTTTAAACCCATAACATGCATTTTCCCTTTCTACCCAAGACTGGATAAATACTACAATTTTTTTTTTCAAGTGTGGCCTTACACTGTAGGAATTCATCCTTCAAAATATTATGAACCAGCTCATTAAACATACTCTTCAACTCAAGTGTTATCGCGAAATCGAAACCGCTCATCTATATATAACTATGATACAAATAATTCATGATTGCGAGTGCATTAGTAATTTGTTTTAAAATTTATTTAAAATGGTTTATAGATCAAAAATCATTCGCGGCTTGTGGGCCGAATTGCAGATTTTTTACAAAATATAACTCAACATTAATCATATAATTGGCACATAATATGATAAATAAGGTAGAATATACATACACAACTTTGTAAACATGACAATAGCAAAATTCAACAATGTATAAAGAATCATTTATAAATTCACCCCACTGGGAGAAGGAGAATCTGAAGAGTAGGAAAGAAGAAAAGAAAAAGAGAAAGAATGCGGACAATAGAGAAAGGAAGAGAGAGAGAAAAAACAAAGGAGAGCAAAAGAGGGACAAAAAAAGAAAAGAGAGCCAGAGAGAGGCAGAGGGACAGGGGAGGCCAAAGAGAGAGAGTGAGAGAGAAAAGGGGGAAAATGTCAGCAAGAGACAGCGAGAGAAAGAAAGGAGGAAAGAAAGGAAAAAAAGAGGAAGAAGAAAAGACAAGAGAGGGTAGTAGGAGAGATAAAAGTTAATGGCCGGAGCAGATGTGAGGAAATGAAAAAGGTGAAGGAAAAAGAGAGAAGTAGGGGAATTAAAAAATGATTGCACTTATTGTCATGGTAACGTTTATATGGAAAATGGTTCCTGGTGTATATATGAACATAGACAAACGCATTATTGACATAATTCATACATACACCATATTTTCCATATAGCATAAAAATAAAACACAATAACAAAATATTTAAATCACATCAGCAACAGTATCATCGTCTGGTGACAATTTCGGCAAATGTGAGATTTTTGTAGATATGACGAAAATAAGTTTCAATAACGATGCATAAAGGATCATTGTTGTAAATGCACCCCACAGTGAAAAAAACCCCCAAAAACGACAACAGAAGAGAGGGAAAGGGAGAGAGAAAGACGGAGGGTGGGAGAGAAGGAGAAAGAGAAGAGTAAGAAAGAGAAAGAAAGATTTTAAAAGTCTGAAGAGGGAAAGAGAAAATGAAAGCTAAAGAGAGAAAAAAAAGGAAATAGATAAGAGACAAGAGAAATGGAA
The DNA here is from genome assembly GCA_025618425.1 of Heliocidaris tuberculata. Taxonomy (NCBI): domain Eukaryota; kingdom Metazoa; phylum Echinodermata; class Echinoidea; order Camarodonta; family Echinometridae; genus Heliocidaris; species Heliocidaris tuberculata. The sequence goes on from CM046842.1 coordinate 4,431,969, forward strand.
AGTCAAAAAAGGAAGAGATTATAGTATTGCAAGATAAAGGGAAGTGGTAGAAATAAGGAGGAAAGAGAGAGAAGAGAGAGAGAAAAGGGGGGGGGGATTAAAAAACTGATAGCACCGATTGTCATGGTATAGCGTCAATGTATATAAAATGAACCAGCAATATTTTGGGCATATATAGTAGCACAGCACTTCAACCAGCCTGACCATAACATCGGACACTTCCGAGTTAGTATCCTGCAAAGTGACTTTCATTCTGATGCGGCCAGGAAGGAGAGAGAGGAACGTCTCATCCACTACCTCGGCTCTCTCCAACCTGGTGGAATTAATGTATCTTTTTACTCCTTTCCTGTCGTGTAATTTCTACTTCTCTCTCTCTTTCTCTCATTCTCTCTTTCCTTTCCTTTTTCTTTTTCTGTTTCTCTCTTTCTTATTTCCTCCCCCTTTCTCCCTCCTTTTCCTTTTTGCTTTTGCGCTTCCTTTCCTTTTCTTTCTTTCTTTCTTTCTTTTCTTTGTGACGTTTTTTACGTCACTCTCTCTCTCTCTCTCTCTCTCCTCTTAGCGTTTTTTGTCATTGGATACGCTAGTTTCCATGATACTTTTTCCCTTTTTTGCGCTTCTTCCTCTTCTCTTTTCTTTGTGACGTTTTTTTCTTTGTGACGTTTTTATCTCCTCTCTCTCTCTCTCTCTCTCTCCTCTCCTTTCCTTTCCTTCTTCTCATTGGTTGCGCATGTATCCTTGGAGATTTTGTGTTTTTATGCGCGTCATGCTCCTTGGATGTTAAATAAAATTTCATCATTCTTGATGAAGGCCTATGGCCGAAAATTTGACTTCTTTTATCATCTCTACGGTTGTTTTCATTTATTGTGAACTTTTGTTATTTTTCATCAACCGACGCAGGACTAATTATTTTACATATATACATATATACATATACATATATATACACATACATACATAAAATATATACATAATATGAGTGTGGACAAACGCATTGTTGACATAGATATACTGCACCTACCATACATCAATAAAAGCTAATGACGATAAATATATTAAAATATCTCAATAGCAATATGTTGCAACAATTTTCAATTTTCAACAATTTCCAACATTTAGAGATTGTAAAATATCGCAAAAGAATAAGAATGCATAAATTCGTCTTACTGTGAGAAAGAAAAATTGAAAAGAGAGGGACAAAAGGGGGAGGAAAAGAAAGAGAATCAGAGAGATGGAGAGAGGAAAAGAAAGCTAGAGAAAGAAGAACGAATAAAAAAAGGAAGCAAGAGGGGGATAGAGAGAGAGATAGAATGTAAAAAGAAGGGAAAGAGCTGTAGAAACAAAAAGGAATAGCAGGTAAGGAAAATCGACATAGAAAGCGAGAGAGAGAGAGAGAGAATTAGAGGAATCAAGCAAGATTGCACTCAGATACAAGTACATTATGCAATATTATTGGCATTTAACAATCGAACTAAGTAAGGCAAAGGACTATTCCTATACCGTGTCGCACTGCATATGCACTGCACGAATGTTAAGTCAAATGGGATAATGAACCAGCTCATTAAACATACTCTTCAACTCAATTGTTATCGTGAAATCGAAACCGCTCATCTATATATAACTATGATACAAATAATTCATGATTGCGAGTGCATTAGTAATTTGTTTTAAAATTTATTTAAAATGGTTTATAGATCAAAAATCATTCGCGGCTTGTGGGCCGAATTGCAGATTTTTTACAAAATATAACTCAACATTAATCATATAATTGGCACATAATATGATAAATAAGGTAGAATATACATACACAACTTTGTAAACATGACAATAGCAAAATTCAACAATGTATAAAGAATCATTTATAAATTCACCCCACTGGGAGAAGGAGAATCTGAAGAGTAGGAAAGAAGAAAAGAAAAAGAGAAAGAATGCGGACAATAGAGAAAGGAAGAGAGAGAGAAAAAACAAAGGAGAGCAAAAGAGGGACAAAAAAAGAAAAGAGAGCCAGAGAGAGGCAGAGGGACAGGGGAGGCCAAAGAGAGAGAGTGAGAGAGAAAAGGGGGAAAATGTCAGCAAGAGACAGCGAGAGAAAGAAAGGAGGAAAGAAAGGAAAAAAAGAGGAAGAAGAAAAGACAAGAGAGGGTAGTAGGAGAGATAAAAGTTAATGGCCGGAGCAGATGTGAGGAAATGAAAAAGGTGAAGGAAAAAGAGAGAAGTAGGGGAATTAAAAAATGATTGCACTTATTGTCATGGTAACGTTTATATGGAAAATGGTTCCTGGTGTATATATGAACATAGACAAACGCATTATTGACATAATTCATACATACACCATATTTTCCATATAGCATAAAAATAAAACACAATAACAAAATATTTAAATCACATCAGCAACAGTATCATCGTCTGGTGACAATTTCGGCAAATGTGAGATTTTTGTAGATATGACGAAAATAAGTTTCAATAACGATGCATAAAGGATCATTGTTGTAAATGCACCCCACAGTGAAAAAACCCCCCAAAAACGACAACAGAAGAGAGGGAAAGGGAGAGAGAAAGACGGAGGGTGGGAGAGAAGGAGAAAGAGAAGAGTAAGAAAGAGAAAGAAAGATTTTAAAAGTCTGAAGAGGGAAAGAGAAAATGAAAGCTAAAGAGAGAAAAAAAAAGGAAATAGATAAGAGACAAGAGAAATGGAAAGTCAAAAAAGGAAGAGATTATAGTATTGCAAGATAAAGGGAAGTGGTAGAAATAAGGAGGAAAGAGAGAGAAGAGAGAGAGAAAAGGGGGGGGGGGATTAAAAAACTGATAGCACCGATTGTCATGGTATAGCGTCAATGTATATAAAATGAACCAGCAATATTTTGGGCATATATAGTAGCACAGCACTTCAACCAGCCTGACCATAACATCGGACACTTCCGAGTTAGTATCCTGCAAAGTGACTTTCATTCTGATGCGGCCAGGAAGGAGAGAGAGGAACGTCTCATCCACTACCTCGGCTCTCTCCAACCTGGTGGAATTAATGTATCTTTTTACTCCTTTCCTGTCGTGTAATTTCTACTTCTCTCTCTCTTTCTCTCATTCTCTCTTTCCTTTCCTTTTTCTTTTTCTGTTTCTCTCTTTCTTATTTCCTCCCCCTTTCTCCCTCCTTTTCCTTTTTGCTTTTGCGCTTCCTTTCCTTTTCTTTCTTTCTTTCTTTCTTTTCTTTGTGACGTTTTTTACGTCACTCTCTCTCTCTCTCTCTCTCTCTCCTCTTAGCGTTTTTTGTCATTGGATACGCTAGTTTCCATGATACTTTTTCCCTTTTTTGCGCTTCTTCCTCTTCTCTTTTCTTTGTGACGTTTTTTTCTTTGTGACGTTTTTATCTCCTCTCTCTCTCTCTCTCTCTCTCCTCTCCTTTCCTTTCCTTCTTCTCATTGGTTGCGCATGTATCCTTGGAGATTTTGTGTTTTTATGCGCGTCATGCTCCTTGGATGTTAAATAAAATTTCATCATTCTTGATGAAGGCCTATGGCCGAAAATTTGACTTCTTTTATCATCTCTACGGTTGTTTTCATTTATTGTGAACTTTTGTTATTTTTCATCAACCGACGCAGGACTAATTATTTTACATATATACATATATACATATACATATATATACACATACATACATAAAATATATACATAATATGAGTGTGGACAAACGCATTGTTGACATAGATATACTGCACCTACCATACATCAATAAAAACTAATGACGATAAATATATTAAAATATCTCAATAGCAATATGTTGCAACAATTTTCAATTTTCAACAATTTCCAACATTTAGAGATTGTAAAATATCGCAAAAGAATAAGAATGCATAAATTCGTCTTACTGTGAGAAAGAAAAATTGAAAAGAGAGGGACAAAAGGGGGAGGAAAAGAAAGAGAATCAGAGAGATGGAGAGAGGAAAAGAAAGCTAGAGAAAGAAGAACGAATAAAAAAAGGAAGCAAGAGGGGGATAGAGAGAGAGATAGAATGTAAAAAGAAGGGAAAGAGCTGTAGAAACAAAAAGGAATAGCAGGTAAGGAAAATCGACATAGAAAGCGAGAGAGAGAGAGAGAGAATTAGAGGAATCAAGCAAGATTGCACTCAGATACAAGTACATTATGCAATATTATTGGCATTTAACAATCGAACTAAGTAAGGCAAAGGACTATTCCTATACCGTGTCGCACTGCATATGCACTGCACGAATGTTAAGTCAAATGGGATAATGAACCAGCTCATTAAACATACTCTTCAACTCAAGTGTTATCGCGAAATCGAAACCGCTCATCTATATATAACTATGATACAAATAATTCATGATTGCGAGTGCATTAGTAATTTGTTTTAAAATTTATTTAAAATGGTTTATAGATCAAAAATCATTCGCGGCTTGTGGGCCGAATTGCAGATTTTTTACAAAATATAACTCAACATTAATCATATAATTGGCACATAATATGATAAATAAGGTAGAATATACATACACAACTTTGTAAACATGACAATAGCAAAATTCAACAATGTATAAAGAATCATTTATAAATTCACCCCACTGGGAGAAGGAGAATCTGAAGAGTAGGAAAGAAGAAAAGAAAAAGAGAAAGAATGCGGACAATAGAGAAAGGAAGAGAGAGAGAAAAAACAAAGGAGAGCAAAAGAGGGACAAAAAAAGAAAAGAGAGCCAGAGAGAGGCAGAGGGACAGGGGAGGCCAAAGAGAGAGAGTGAGAGAGAAAAGGGGGAAAATGTCAGCAAGAGACAGCGAGAGAAAGAAAGGAGGAAAGAAAGGAAAAAAAGAGGAAGAAGAAAAGACAAGAGAGGGTAGTAGGAGAGATAAAAGTTAATGGCCGGAGCAGATGTGAGGAAATGAAAAAGGTGAAGGAAAAAGAGAGAAGTAGGGGAATTAAAAAATGATTGCACTTATTGTCATGGTAACGTTTATATGGAAAATGGTTCCTGGTGTATATATGAACATAGACAAACGCATTATTGACATAATTCATACATACACCATATTTTCCATATAGCAAAAAAATAAAACACAATAACAAAATATTTAAATCACATCAGCAACAGTATCATCGTCTGGTGACAATTTCGGCAAATGTGAGATTTTTGTAGATATGACGAAAATAAGTTTCAATAACGATGCATAAAGGATCATTGTTGTAAATGCACCCCACAGTAAAAAAAACCCCCCAAAAACGACAACAGAAGAGAGGGAAAGGGAGAGAGAAAGACGGAGGGTGGGAGAGAAGGAGAAAGAGAAGAGTAAGAAAGAGAAAGAAAGATTTTAAAAGTCTGAAGAGGGAAAGAGAAAATGAAAGCTAAAGAGAGAAAAAAAAGGAAATAGATAAGAGACAAGAGAAATGGAAAGTCAAAAAAGGAAGAGATTATAGTATTGCAAGATAAAGGGAAGTGGTAGAAATAAGGAGGAAAGAGAGAGAAGAGAGAGAGAAAAGGGGGGGGGGGATTAAAAAACTGATAGCACCGATTGTCATGGTATAGCGTCAATGTATATAAAATGAACCAGCAATATTTTGGGCATATATAGTAGCACAGCACTTCAACCAGCCTGACCATAACATCGGACACTTCCGAGTTAGTATCCTGCAAAGTGACTTTCATTCTGATGCGGCCAGGAAGGAGAGAGAGGAACGTCTCATCCACTACCTCGGCTCTCTCCAACCTGGTGGAATTAATGTATCTTTTTACTCCTTTCCTGTCGTGTAATTTCTACTTCTCTCTCTCTTTCTCTCATTCTCTCTTTCCTTTCCTTTTTCTTTTTCTGTTTCTCTCTTTCTTATTTCCTCCCCCTTTCTCCCTCCTTTTCCTTTTTGCTTTTGCGCTTCCTTTCCTTTTCTTTCTTTCTTTCTTTCTTTTCTTTGTGACGTTTTTTACGTCACTCTCTCTCTCTCTCTCTCTCTCTCCTCTTAGCGTTTTTTGTCATTGGATACGCTAGTTTCCATGATACTTTTTCCCTTTTTTGCGCTTCTTCCTCTTCTCTTTTCTTTGTGACGTTTTTTTCTTTGTGACGTTTTTATCTCCTCTCTCTCTCTCTCTCTCTCTCCTCTCCTTTCCTTTCCTTCTTCTCATTGGTTGCGCATGTATCCTTGGAGATTTTGTGTTTTTATGCGCGTCATGCTCCTTGGATGTTAAATAAAATTTCATCATTCTTGATGAAGGCCTATGGCCGAAAATTTGACTTCTTTTATCATCTCTACGGTTGTTTTCATTTATTGTGAACTTTTGTTATTTTTCATCAACCGACGCAGGACTAATTATTTTACATATATACATATATACATATACATATATATACACATACATACATAAAATATATACATAATATGAGTGTGGACAAACGCATTGTTGACATAGATATACTGCACCTACCATACATCAATAAAAGCTAATGACGATAAATATATTAAAATATCTCAATAGCAATATGTTGCAACAATTTTCAATTTTCAACAATTTCCAACATTTAGAGATTGTAAAATATCGCAAAAGAATAAGAATGCATAAATTCGTCTTACTGTGAGAAAGAAAAATTGAAAAGAGAGGGACAAAAGGGGGAGGAAAAGAAAGAGAATCAGAGAGATGGAGAGAGGAAAAGAAAGCTAGAGAAAGAAGAACGGATAAAAAAAGGAAGCAAGAGGGGGATAGAGAGAGAGATAGAATGTAAAAAGAAGGGAAAGAGCTGTAGAAACAAAAAGGAATAGCAGGTAAGGAAAATCGACATAGAAAGCGAGAGAGAGAGAGAGAGAATTAGAGGAATCAAGCAAGATTGCACTCAGATACAAGTACATTATGCAATATTATTGGCATTTAACAATCGAACTAAGTAAGGCAAAGGACTATTCCTATACCGTGTCGCACTGCATATGCACTGCACGAATGTTAAGTCAAATGGGATAATGAACCAGCTCATTAAACATACTCTTCAACTCAAGTGTTATCGCGAAATCGAAACCGCTCATCTATATATAACTATGATACAAATAATTCATGATTGCGAGTGCATTAGTAATTTGTTTTAAAATTTATTTAAAATGGTTTATAGATCAAAAATCATTCGCGGCTTGTGGGCCGAATTGCAGATTTTTTACAAAATATAACTCAACATTAATCATATAATTGGCACATAATATGATAAATAAGGTAGAATATACATACACAACTTTGTAAACATGACAATAGCAAAATTCAACAATGTATAAAGAATCATTTATAAATTCACCCCACTGGGAGAAGGAGAATCTGAAGAGTAGGAAAGAAGAAAAGAAAAAGAGAAAGAATGCGGACAATAGAGAAAGGAAGAGAGAGAGAAAAAACAAAGGAGAGCAAAAGAGGGACAAAAAAAGAAAAGAGAGCCAGAGAGAGGCAGAGGGACAGGGGAGGCCAAAGAGAGAGAGTGAGAGAGAAAAGGGGGAAAATGTCAGCAAGAGACAGCGAGAGAAAGAAAGGAGGAAAGAAAGGAAAAAAAGAGGAAGAAGAAAAGACAAGAGAGGGTAGTAGGAGAGATAAAAGTTAATGGCCGGAGCAGATGTGAGGAAATGAAAAAGGTGAAGGAAAAAGAGAGAAGTAGGGGAATTAAAAAATGATTGCACTTATTGTCATGGTAACGTTTATATGGAAAATGGTTCCTGGTGTATATATGAACATAGACAAACGCATTATTGACATAATTCATACATACACCATATTTTCCATATAGCATAAAAATAAAACACAATAACAAAATATTTAAATCACATCAGCAACAGTATCATCGTCTGGTGACAATTTCGGCAAATGTGAGATTTTTGTAGATATGACGAAAATAAGTTTCAATAACGATGCATAAAGGATCATTGTTGTAAATGCACCCCACAGTGAAAAAACCCCCCAAAAACGACAACAGAAGAGAGGGAAAGGGAGAGAGAAAGACGGAGGGTGGGAGAGAAGGAGAAAGAGAAGAGTAAGAAAGAGAAAGAAAGATTTTAAAAGTCTGAAGAGGGAAAGAGAAAATGAAAGCTAAAGAGAGAAAAAAAAGGAAATAGATAAGAGACAAGAGAAATGGAAAGTCAAAAAAGGAAGAGATTATAGTATTGCAAGATAAAGGGAAGTGGTAGAAATAAGGAGGAAAGAGAGAGAAGAGAGAGAGAAAAGGGGGGGGGGGGATTAAAAAACTGATAGCACCGATTGTCATGGTATAGCGTCAATGTATATAAAATGAACCAGCAATATTTTGGGCATATATAGTAGCACAGCACTTCAACCAGCCTGACCATAACATCGGACACTTCCGAGTTAGTATCCTGCAAAGTGACTTTCATTCTGATGCGGCCAGGAAGGAGAGAGAGGAACGTCTCATCCACTACCTCGGCTCTCTCCAACCTGGTGGAATTAATGTATCTTTTTACTCCTTTCCTGTCGTGTAATTTCTACTTCTCTCTCTCTTTCTCTCATTCTCTCTTTCCTTTCCTTTTTCTTTTTCTGTTTCTCTCTTTCTTATTTCCTCCCCCTTTCTCCCTCCTTTTGCTTTTTGCTTTTGCGCTTCCTTTCCTTTTCTTTCTTTCTTTCTTTCTTTTCTTTGTGACGTTTTTTACGTCACTCTCTCTCTCTCTCTCTCTCTCTCTCCTCTTAGCGTTTTTTGTCATTGGATACGCTAGTTTCCATGATACTTTTTCCCTTTTTTGCGCTTCTTCCTCTTCTCTTTTCTTTGTGACGTTTTTTTCTTTGTGACGTTTTTATCTCCTCTCTCTCTCTCTCTCTCTCTCCTCTCCTTTCCTTTCCTTCTTCTCATTGGTTGCGCATGTATCCTTGGAGATTTTGTGTTTTTATGTGCGTCATGCTCCTTGGATGTTAAATAAAATTTCATCATTCTTGATGAAGGCCTATGGCCGAAAATTTGACTTCTTTTATCATCTCTACGGTTGTTTTCATTTATTGTGAACTTTTGTTATTTTTCATCAACCGACGCAGGACTAATTATTTTACATATATACATATATACATATACATATATATACATATACATACATAAAATATATACATAATATGAGTGTGGACAAACGCATTGTTGACATAGATATACTGCACCTACCATACATCAATAAAAGCTAATGACGATAAATATATTAAAATATCTCAATAGCAATATGTTGCAACAATTTTCAATTTTCAACAATTTCCAACATTTAGAGATTGTAAAATATCGCAAAAGAATAAGAATGCATAAATTCGTCTTACTGTGAGAAAGAAAAATTGAAAAGAGAGGGACAAAAGGGGGAGGAAAAGAAAGAGAATCAGAGAGATGGAGAGAGGAAAAGAAAGCTAGAGAAAGAAGAACGGATAAAAAAAGGAAGCAAGAGGGGGATAGAGAGAGAGATAGAATGTAAAAAGAAGGGAAAGAGCTGTAGAAACAAAAAGGAATAGCAGGTAAGGAAAATCGACATAGAAAGCGAGAGAGAGAGAGAGAGAGAATTAGAGGAATCAAGCAAGATTGCACTCAGATACAAGTACATTATGCAATATTATTGGCATTTAACAATCGAACTAAGTAAGGCAAAGGACTATTCCTATACCGTGTCGCACTGCATATGCACTGCACGAATGTTAAGTCAAATGGGATAATGAAAGAGACTTGTCGAGGTCATTATCCGTCTCATTGTGACATAAGTGAGTGCAGTACGTGTCAATAATGCAAAGCCACACAACATGAATTATTTGTTTTATGAAACGGGTCGACAATATGAATATAAGTCCAAAAGTGGGTTAAAACCCCATTCGAAACGCTAAGAATCGCACAGTCATGGAGGCCGTCATTTGCTCTCCTTGATGACATCACATTAGGGCAGTCAAAAAGCATAATGCGCGTTTCAGTGCGCCTATCAAAGTCCTTGCTATAGACCTTGCCATGCGAAACTACGCGCATTGTACACGCCAGATATATATGTATGCGCGAATCTTGGCTGAGCATTATCAATTTTTGATGGGAACTTTTTTTGCACGGTCATGATAGTTTGAAAGAAAAATGCACGGTCACGTGGTATCATTTGACTAATTAGAATGCCTACATTCTGGAACCCGTTTTATAACTATTAATAACCCCGACCTCTTATCATGGCGCGCATCCTGCTTGGCAATGGCACAAAGGTATAGGATCTTCGCTACGTAAGGATATTTTTCTGCGCCCACTTCTCGGTAACTTACTGGGTTTTTTTTTGTGTGTGTGTGTGTTTTTTTCTATTTACATACATTGTATGCAAAGCCGGAAAACAGTTTGGAATCAAATATTAAACCGTATCATGACACACCTCCACCTCTCAAGATGTCCATTTGTTGCCTTTGCTCCGTTGTGTTAGGCATGACTGTGTCTGGTGATATGCTGGTCTTAGAACAGAAAAAAAAAAACCAACAACAAACCCTACCTTCTTTTTATACAAGAATATTTGCAATTAATTAATGGTTATGCACGAAAAACGACATTATACAGACAGGCTGATCAGTCACAAATGGATCGATTTTGTGATGTTGCAATACACATTGGCAGTGAGGGCATTACTGTCTAGAATATACACAAAACACACAATGATCAAAGCCGTACCGATAAATAAAAAAAAAAAAGAAAAGAAAAGAAAAGATTCTATGCATAGACTGCTCCAAAAAATCATTGTCATCCATGCCAACAAGATGAGCTCTAAGTTCTACTTTGCGCACAATACCGCCTCACTGAATACATTTACAAATATTCCTCTTAAATAATTACGCAATTCATCCTATGACTCCTTAATTTTTTGTGTTTTTTATTGTAAATTTTATTAAATCAAAAAACAAAAATCAAAACATTTACATGATATCAACAATGATTGGTACACAACAAAAAATATTTAAAAAATAAATAAATAAGTAAATAAAAAATAACAAAGTGACAAGAAATAGAAGATATATTTAAACCAATAATATATTGAACGTAAAGATAGAACACGTCACGGTGGAGGAATAGCTGTTTATATATCTGATAAGATTTTTTATACTCGAAGAAACGATTTGGAAAATCAACACCTAGAAATGATATGTCTTCAAATAACTTTACCCTTTCAGAAAAGTATTTTTATTATAAGTATTTACAGACCACCATCTTGTGATGTTTCCTTTTTTGAAAAATTTGAAGAAAGCTTAGAGTTAATATGTTCGTCAAACTCTTCAATAGATGAGGTACTCGTTTTTGGAGACCTTAATTGTGATTACAGTAAATTGAAGGATATGCGATTATTTCACAAATTAGATTATTTGATGGGTTCGTATAATTTTGTTCAATTAATTGATACTTTTACTCGTGTTACGAACAATTCCAGTACACTTATTGATCTTGCTTTTACTACATGTTCTACAACAATTGTTGAACATGGTTGTATACTAACTTGTGTTAGTGATCATTATATGGTTTATGCTATTCGCAAATTAAATCAAAGAACCAAAAAGACTGTCCCTAAAACGATTTCTTTCCGATCGTTTATGTATTTTGATGAGGAGGAATTGTATGCTTTGTTAGAATCAGCACCTTGGTCACGTTTATATGATATCGGTGATGTAAATGAATTCTTGAGTATCTGGAAATCAATTTTTATTTCCATTATCGATAAAGTTGCTCCAAAAAAGTCAGTTCGTGTTAAAGATCAGTCTCTTTCATGGATTACATCACGTATTAGAAAATTGATGAGGAAACGCGATAGAGTTCATAATAAATTTTTGAAAGTAAAAAACAAGGTTATAATGCAAAAAGAATTTTCGTTAAATATATTATGTGAAGATCTTTGGATGAAATATAAAAATCTTCGGAATATGGTCAACATATCTGTGATGAATAGTAAAAACGAATATCTAAAAAATGAAATAAAGAAAAATGTAAATGATGTGTAAAAGATGTGGAAATGTTTAAAATCATTATTACCTAAAAAAGCTTCAAAACTTCCATCTATTATTTATGACAATGATATGGTATTTGATAACGATAATGATATTGCAAATGCTTTTAATGACTATTTTATTCGAATAAATGCCAATTTTCAGCAAGAGATGAATGCCAAAGAAACCGACGAAGGATGTACTATTATATCCGGTGCTTCTAATTCTGTTTTTAACTTTGTTTCTATTGAAGAAGAATATGTTGAGAAATTAATATCAAATTTAGATGAAAAAAAGGCAACAGGATCTGATGATATTAACGTAACCTTTTTACTAAAATCTAAAGCTCTCATTGTACCTTTTATTGCAAAGTTAATAAATATGTCTTTTGCAACGGGGGTCTACCCTGATGATTGGAAGTATGCAAAAGTTTTTCCGTTATTTAAAAAAGGTGATATAAATTTTGTTGGTAATTTTCGACCTATTTCCATTTTACCTGCTGTAAGTAAAATAATTGAAAGGATTGCTCATGAGCAGCTGTATAATTATTTAGTAAACAATGATATTCTAAGTAAATCACAGTTCGGATTCCGTCCAGGGCATTCCACATGTGCGGCTCTTGGGTCTTTAACGGATAGTTGGTTACACTGTATAGATAAAGGCCTTATTGTAGGTGCTCTGTTTATTGATTTACGACGCGCTTTTGATACTGTTAATACTGAAATATTATTGAATAAATTGTAGAAAATAGGTTTGAGTAATTTTGGCATGGTTTGATTCTTATTTGAATAATAGACGGCAATATGTTGCAATACAGAATGCTAAATCTAGTGATCGATTTTTTTTTCTATTCGCGTTCCACAAGGGTCTATTTTAGGTCCTTTGCTTTTTTTGATATATATTTATGATATGATAAATGTTTTGAAACATGGAAAAATTGTAATGTACGCTGATGACACTACCTTTTTTGTAAGTGGAACCACCATTTTAGAAGTACAGACAAAACTTCAGAGTGATTTTAATGCTATGGGTAGATGGATAAATTGTAATAAGCTATATCTGAATGTCGAAAAAAAAAAAATTATGATTATTAGCTTCAGCTAGTACTTGTATATTCCTTAACTCATAGCCCGCTATTGTCGACCGCTGTCACTTTCGGGTTCTCGCTTCTGTCGACGATCGTCGACAGAAATCATGTACAAAAGAATCACCCTTTGAAATAATCCTGCAGCCATGGGTTTCATAATGCACAGGGAAAAGAGTTAACATGCCATACATGAAGACAGCAAAACCAAAGTAATCATTCGACATAGTCTGGTTGGTCACGTGCACTATGTTCCGTTGCACTGGTGCCATAGTTGGATTAAGAATAATATATACACACAAGATAGGATAACCCTATGTAAAACATCTAAACCAAGACATAAAGCCCAGGCTACGAGCGGTATATATGCCTTAACATTACGTAATGGTGGCTCTCGATCTGTATTACAAACATTATAACATATTTTTAAATTATAATAATAACTGACCTGTTTATTGATTTTAGGCATACTTCTTGAAAAAAGGTTATCAATCAAAGTAATGTATAGAAAATAGATTCCATCTACATAATGCTATAATGCATGACATTTCTTTTTTCAATGTTGCATTAATGATAGTTAAACAAAAAAATTAGAATTCAAATTTTAACTTTTCAATTATGATAAAGGTTTGAAGCTTCATTTCTTTTTCATGGTTATATGACTACTTGTTAATTCTCCCTTCCCCGAAAATTAAGCTGGTTTCATAGATAAATATATATATATATATATATATATATATATATATATATATATATATACATATTTTCTTCTTCTTCTTCTTCTTCTTTTTATTATTATGTACGCTGACGCCTTAGGGCACCCTCGTGTCCTCCAATTATGTTTGTAATACGATTAATGCATTTTGTGTCATATGTTCGTTAGGGATACATGTACATCATTTCGTTCATTATTACTTTGTATACTAACACTGGAAAGTTGGAAATAAATGTCTTAAAACTTGAACTTGAAGGTGAACATCGCAGACATACGAAAGAAACAGGACTCCTTTGTACGTCATCGTCTATTATGAGATAATTATGTGAACTTTACTCACAATGTCCAAATGTTAATGATTAGCAATAAATACTACTTTCGACAACAAAACGCTTTCTATTCATCGTCTACATTAACCCGTTGACGACTAAATTCTCTTTTCCCAGTAGGCTTAATACAGGAACCACCCGTACCTCCCAGTGCCTAAATTTCTTTTCAGTTTTTCCTCCATTACTGTTTTTTCTTTCCAATTATAGATTCCTTTAATATGCAGATGCGAAAATCGTATTATGATGTTCTTAAGTATTAATATATTTGTAATGTTCTTTCAGTAACTTATTTAATTATTATGGGCGTACCCATGAGAAACTTTGCTTTGCGGAATATTGCCTCCTTCTATTTTGTGCATTAAAAAATACTGTATTTTGCTCTATATGTTCACCGCATTGTGACACGCGTATTCCACTTTTTTTTTTCTCTCTCTCTCTCTTTCTTTTTTTGTACATTGTACCGATGGGAAGGAAATAAATGTCAAATGGTAAAAAAAAAAACAACAACAACAAAGGTTGGTGCATGTGGGGAGTGTGTTGTGGCCAATACTCTAAGGGTGGAGAGAGAAATGATAAAAGAACTAGCTAGTGAGGAAAAATAAACCAACTAACTATAAAAAGAGTACTTTTGACCTTTGACCTCATATCGAAATGTTAAGATTTGGTTCTGATCATCAAATGGAATACTAGTGTAAAATTACAGTACTATTTTTTGCACTTGGGAGTAAGATACTCCATAATTTTAGCTTGTCCGCACTCGTATAGGCCTACAGTGTATGGTATCTCAAGCAGAGGTCAATGACACCTCATTTTTTAAGGTAACGACTTGGCAATTGGAGTCAACTTTTATTTTGTGTCTCCGATTTTTACAGTTCTGTTCACTATGACACCCAAATCATCACCATACCTGATCATGATTATTTCTAGATATATCATATTGTTGATATTTATTTATTTATTTATATTAATTAATTTGTTCATTCATCTGCACAATATTGCAATGGGATGCCTTCACATAAAAAGAAGGTGAATAAAAATATGAACAATGATAACAAATTAAACAATTCTACGTACTAAGCAAATACATTTCATTTAAATTTACCCAATATTTGGTCAATTTTAAACCCATAACATGCATTTTCCCTTTCTACCCAAGACTGGATAAATACTACAATTTTTTTTTTTCAAGTGTGGCCTTACACTGTAGGAATTCATCCTTCAAAATATTACGAACCAGCTCATTAAACATACTCTTCAACTCAAGTGTTATCGCGAAATCGAAACCGCTCATCTGTATATAACTATGATACAAATAATTCATGATTGCGAGTGCATTAGTAATTTGTTTTAAAATTTATTTAAAATGGTTTATAGATCAAAAATCATTGGCGGCTTGTGGGCCGAATTGCAGATTTTTTACAAAATATAACTCAACATTAATCATATAATAGGCACATAATATGATAAATAAGGTAGAATATACATACACAACTTTGTAAACATGACAATAGCAAAATTCAACAATGTAAAAAGAATCATTTATAAATTCACCCCACTGGGAGAAGGAGAATCTGAAGAGTAGGAAAGAAGAAAAGAAAAAGAGAAAGAATGCGGACAATAGAGAAAGGAAGAGAGAGAGAAAAAACAAAGGAGAGCAAAAGAGGGACAAAAAAAGAAAAGAGAGCCAGAGAGAGGCAGAGGGACAGGGGAGGCCAAAGAGAGAGAGTGAGAGAGAAAAGGGGGAAAATGTCAGCAAGAGACAGCGAGAGAAAGAAAGGAGGAAAGAAAGGAAAAAAGAGGAAGAAGAAAAGACAAGAGAGGGTAGTAGGAGAGATACAAGTTAATGGCCGGAGCAGATGTGAGGAAATGAAAAAGGTGAAGGAAAAAGAGAGAAGTAGGGGAATTAAAAAATGATTGCACTTATTGTCATGGTAACGTTTATATGGAAAAGGGTTCCTGGTGTATATATGAACATAGACAAACGCATTATTGACATAATTCATACATACACCATATTTTCCATATAGCATAAAAATAAAACACAATAACAAAATATTTAAATCACATCAGCAACAGTATCATCGTCTGGTGACAATTTCGGCAAATGTGAGATTTTTGTAGATATGACGAAAATAAGTTTCAATAACGATGCATAAAGGATCATTGTTGTAAATGCACCCCACAGTGAAAAAAACCCCCAAAAACGACAACAGAAGAGAGGGAAAGGGAGAGAGAAAGAAGGAGGGTGGGAGAGAAGGAGAAAGAGAAGAGTAAGAAAGAGAAAGAAAGATTTAAAAAGTCTGAAGAGGGAAAGAGAAAATGAAAGCTAAAGAGAGAAAAAAAGGAAATAGATAAGAGACAAGAGAAAGGGAAAGTCAAAAAAGGAAGAGATTATAGTATTGCAAGATAAAGGGAAGTGGTAGAAATAAGGAGGAAAGAGAGAGAAGAGAGAGAGAAAAGGGGGGGGGGGATTAAAAAACTGATAGCACCGATTGTCATGGTATAGCGTCAATGTATATAAAATGAACCAGCAATATTTTGGGCATATATATATACATATACATATATACATATATACATATACATATATCTACACATACATACATAAAATATATACATAATATGAGTGTGGACAAACGCATTGTTGACATAGATATACTGCACCTACCATACATCAATAAAAGCTAATGACGATAAATATATTAAAATATCTCAATAGCAATATGTTGCAACAATTTTCAATTTTCAACAATTTCCAACATTTAGAGATTGTAAAATATCGCAAAAGTTAGCATCAATAAGAATGCATAAATTCGTCTTACTGTGAGAAAGAAAAATTGAAAAGAGAGGGACAAAAGGGGGAGGAAAAGAAAGAGAATCAGAGAGATGGAGAGAGGAAAAGAAAGCTAGAGAAAGAAGAACGGATAAAAAAAGGAAGCAAGAGGGGGATAGAGAGAGAGATAGAATGTAAAAAGAAGGGAAAGAGCTGTAGAAACAAAAAGGAATAGCAGGTAAGGAAAATCGACATAGAAAGCGAGAGAGAGAGAGAGAGAATTAGAGGAATCAAGCAAGATTGCACTCAGATACAAGTACATTATGCAATATTATTGGCATTTAACAATCGAACTAAGTAAGGCAAAGGACTATTCCTATACCGTGTCGCACTGCATATGCACTGCACGAATGTTAAGTCAAATGGGATAATGAAAGAGACTTGTCGAGGTCATTATCCGTCTCATTGTGACATAAGTGAGTGCAGTACGTGTCAATAATGCAAAGCCACACAACATGAATTATTTGTTTTATGAAACGGGTCGACAATATGAATATAAGTCCAAAAGTGGGTTAAAACCCCATTCGAAACGCTAAGAATCGCACAGTCATGGAGGCCGTCATTTGCTCTCCTTGATGACATCACATTAGGGCAGTCAAAAAGCATAATGCGCGTTTCAGTGCGCCTATCAAAGTCCTTGCTATAGACCTTGCCATGCGAAACTACGCGCATTGTACACGCCAGATATATATGTATGCGCGAATCTTGGCTGAGCATTATCAATTTTTGATGGGAACTTTTTTTGCACGGTCATGATAGTTTGAAAGAAAAATGCACGGTCACGTGGTATCATTTGACTAATTAGCATGCCTACATTCTGGAACCCGTTTTATAACTTACTATTAATAACCCCGACCTCTTATCATGGCGCGCATCCTGCTTGGCAATGGCACAAAGGTATAGGATCTTCGCTACGTAAGGATATTTTTCTGCGCCCACTTCTCGGTAACTTACTGGGGTTTTTTTTGTGTGTGTGTGTGTGTGTTTTTTTCTATTTACATACATTGTATGCAAAGCCGGAAAACAGTTTGCAATCAAATATTAAACCGTATCATGACACACCTCCACCCCTCAAGATGTCCATTTGTTGCCTTTGCTCCGTTGTGTTAGGCATGACTGTGTCTGGTGATATGCTGGTCTTAGAACAGAAAAAAAAAACAACAACAAACCCTACCTTCTTTTTATACAAGAATATTTGCAATTAATTAATGGTTATGCACGAAAAACGACATTATACAGACAGGCTGATCAGTCACAAATGGATCGATTTTGTGATGTTGCAATACAATACACATTGGCAGTGAGGGCATTACTGTCTAGAATATACACAAAACACACAATGATCAAAGCCGTACCGATAAATAAAAAAAAAAAAAAAGAAAAGAAAAGAAAAGATTCTATGCATAGACTGCTCCAAAAAATCATTGTCATCCATGCCAACAAGATAAGCTCTAAGTTCTACTTTGCGCACAATACCGCCTCACTGAATACATTTACAAATATTCCTCTTAAATAATTACGCAATTCATCCTATGACTCCTTAATTTTTTGTGTTTTTTATTGTAAATTTTATTAAATCAAAAAACAAAAATCAAAACATTTACATGATATCAACAATGATTGGTACACAACAAAAAATATTTAAAAAATAAATAAATAAGTAAATAAAAAATAACAAAGTGACAAGAAATAGAAGATATATTTAAACCAATAATATATTGAACGTAAAGATAGAACACGTCACGGTGGAGGAATAGCTGTTTATATATCTGATAAGATTTTTTATACTCGAAGAAACGATTTGGAAAATCAACACCTAGAAATGATATGTTTTCAAATAACTTTACCCTTTCAGAAAAGTATTTTTATTATAAGTATTTACAGACCACCATCTTGTGATGTTTCCTTTTTTGAAAAATTTGAAGAAAGCTTAGAGTTAATATGTTCGTCAAACTCTTCAATAAATGAGGTACTCGTTTTTGGAGACCTTAATTGTGATTACAGTAAATGGAAGGATATGCGATTATTTCACAAATTAGATTATTTGATGGGTTCGTATAATTTTGTTCAATTAATTGATACTTTTACTCGTGTTACGAACAATTCCAGTACACTTATTGATCTTGCTTTTACTACATGTTCTACAACAATTGTTGAACATGGTTGTATACTAACTTGTGTTAGTGATCATTATATGGTTTATGCTATTCGCAAATTAAATCAAAGAACCAAAAAGACTGTCCCTAAAACGATTTCTTTCCGATCGTTTATGTATTTTGATGAGGAGGAATTGTATGCTTTGTTAGAATCAGCACCTTGGTCACGTTTATATGATATCGGTGATGTAAATGAATTCTTGAGTATCTGGAAATCAATTTTTATTTCCATTATCGATAAAGTTGCTCCAAAAAAGTCAGTTCGTGTTAAAGATCAGTCTCTTTCATGGATTACATCACGTATTAGAAAATTGATGAGGAAACGCGATAGAGTTCATAATAAATTTTTGAAAGTAAAAAACAAGGTTATAATGCAAAAAGAATTTTCGTTAAATATATTATGTGAAGATCTTTGGATGAAATATAAAAATCTTCGGAATATGGTCAACATATCTGTGATGAATAGTAAAAACGAATATTTAAAAAATGAAATAAAGAAAAATGTAAATGATGTGTAAAAGATGTGGAAATGTTTAAAATCATTATTACCTAAAAAAGCTTCACAACTTCCATCTATTATTTATGACAATGATATGGTATTTGATAACGATAATGATATTGCAAATGCTTTTAATGACTATTTTATTCGAATAAATGCCAATTTTCAGCAAGAGATGAATGCCAAAGAAACCGACGAAGGATGTACTATTATATCCGGTGCTTCTAATTATTGAAGAAGAATATGTTGAGAAATTAATATCAAATTTAGATGAAAAAAAGGCAACAGGATCTGATGATATTAATGTAACCTTTTCACTAAAATCTAAAGCTCTCATTGTACCTTTTATTGCAAAGTTAATAAATATGTCTTTTGCAACGGGGGTCTACCCTGATGATTGGAAGTATGCAAAAGTTTTTCCGTTATTTAAAAAAGGTGATATAAATTTTGTTGGTAATTTTCGACCTATTTCCATTTTACCTGCTGTAAGTAAAATAATTGAAAGGATTGCTCATGAGCAGCTGTATAATTATTTAGTAAACAATGATATTCTAAGTAAATCACAGTTCGGATTCCGTCCAGGGCATTCCACATGTGCGGCTCTTGGGTCTTTAACGGATAGTTGGTTACACTGTATAGATAAAGGCCTTATTGTAGGTGCTCTGTTTATTGATTTACGACGCGCTTTTGATACTGTTAATACTGAAATATTATTGAATAAATTGTAGAAAATAGGTTTGAGTAATTTGTCCTTGACATGGTTTGATTCTTATTTGAATAATAGACGGCAATATGTTGCAATACAGAATGCTAAATCTAGTGATCGATTTTTTTTTCTATTGGCGTTCCACAAGGGTCTATTTTAGGTCCTTTGCTTTTTTTGATATATATTTATGATATGATAAATGTTTTGAAACATGGAAAAATTGTAATGTACGCTGATGACACTACCCTTTTTGTAAGTGGAACCACCATTTTAGAAGTACAGACAAAACTTCAGAGTGATTTTAATGCTATGGGTAGATGGATAAATTGTAATAAGCTATATCTGAATGTCGATAAAAAAAAATTATGATTATTAGCTTCAGCTAGTACTTGTATATTCCTTAACTCATAGCCCGCTATTGTCGACCGCTGTCACTTTCGGGTTCTCGCTTCTGTCGACGATCGTCGACAGAAATCATGTACAAAAGAATCACCCTTTGAAATAATCCTGCAGCCATGGGTTTCATAATGCACAGGGAAAAGAGTTAACATGCCATACATGAAGACAGCAAAACCAAAGTAATCATTCGACATAGTCTGGTTGGTCACGTGCACTATGTTCCGTTGCACTGGTGCCATAGTTGGATTAAGAATAATATATACACACAAGATAGGATAACCCTATGTAAAACATCTAAACCAAGACATAAAGCCCAGGCTACGAGCGGTATATATGCCTTAACATTACGTAATGGTGGCTCTCGATCTGTATTACAAACATTATAACATATTTTGAAATTATAATAATAACTGACCTGTTTATTGATTTTAGGTATACTTCTTGAAAAAAGGTTATCAATCAAAGTAATGTATAGAAAATAGATTCCATCTACATAATGCTATAATGCATGACATTTCTTTTTTCAATGTTGCATTAATGATAGTTAAACAAAAAAAATAGAATTCAAATTTTAACTTTTCAATTA
The DNA here is from genome assembly GCA_025618425.1 of Heliocidaris tuberculata. NCBI lineage: Eukaryota > Metazoa > Echinodermata > Echinoidea > Camarodonta > Echinometridae > Heliocidaris > Heliocidaris tuberculata. The sequence goes on from CM046842.1 coordinate 4,453,188, forward strand.
TGATAAAGGTTTGAAGCTTCATTTCTTTTTCATGGTTATATGACTACTTGTTAATTCTCTCTTCCCCGAAAATTAAGCTGGTTTCATATATAAATATATAAATATATATATATATATATATATATATATATTTTCTTCTTCTTCTTCTTCTTCTTCTTCTTCTTCTTCTTCTTCTTCTTCTTCTTCTTCTTCTTCTTCTTCTTCTTCTTTTTATTATTATGTACGCTGACGCCTTAGGGCACCCTCGTGTCCTCCAATTATGTTTGTAATACGATTAATGCATTTTGTGTCATATGTTCGTTAGGGATACATGTACATCATTTCGTTCATTATTACTTTGTATACTAACACTGGAAAGTTGGAAATAAATGTCTTAAAACTTGAACTTGAAGGTGAACATCGCAGACATACGAAAGAAACAGGACTCCTTTGTACGTCATCGTCTATTATGAGATAATTATGTGAACTTTACTCACAATGTCCAAATGTTAATGATTAGCAATAAATACTATTTTCGACCACAAAACGCTTTCTATTCATCGTCTACATTAACCCGTTGACGACTAAATTCTCTTTTCCCAGTAGGCTTAATACAGGAACCACCCGTACCTCCCAGTGCCTAAATTTCTTTTCAGTTTTTCCTCCATTACTGTTTTTTCTTTCCAATTATAGATTCCTTTAATATGCAGATGCGAAAATCGTATTATGATGTTCTTAAGTATTAATATATTTGTAATGTTCTTTCAGTAACTTATTTAATTATTATGGGCGTACCCATGAGAAACTTTGCTTTGCGGAATATTGCCTCCTTCTATTTTGTGCATTAAAAAATACTGTATTTTGCTCTATATGTTCACCGCATTGTGACACGCGTATTCCACTTTTTTTTTTTCTCTCTCTCTCTCTCTTTTTTTGTACATTGTACCGATGGGAAGGAAATAAATGTCAAATGGTAAAAAAAAAACAACAACAACAAAGGTTGGTGCATGTGGGGAGTGTGTTGTGGCCAATACTCTAAGGGTGGAGAGAGAAATGATAAAAGAACTAGCTAGTGAGGAAAAATAAACCAACTAACTATAAAAAGAATACTTTTGACCTTTGACCTCATATCGAAATGTTAAGATTTGGTTCTGATCATCAAATGGAATACTAGTGTAAAATTACGGTACTATTTTTTGCACTTTGGAGTAAGATACTCCATAATTTTAGCTTGTCCGCACTCGTATAGGCCTACAGTGTATGGTATCTCAAGCAGAGGTCAATGACACCTCATTTTTTAAGGTAACTACTTGGCAATTGGAGTCAACTTTTATTTTGTGTCTCCGATTTTTACAGTTCTGTTCACTATGACACCCAAATCATCACCATACCTGATCATGATTATTTCTAGATATATCATATTGTTGATATTTATTTATTTATTTATATTAATTAATTTGTTCATTCATCTGCACAATATTGCAATGGGATGCCTTCACATAAAAAGAAGGTGAATAAAAATATGAACAATGATAACAAATTAAACAATTCTACGTACTAAGCAAATACATTTCATTTAAATTTACCCAATATTTGGTCAATTTTAAACCCATAACATGCATTTTCCCTTTCTACCCAAGAGTGGATAAATACTACAATTTTTTTTTTTCAAGTGTGGCCTTACACTGTAGGAATTCATCCTTCAAAATATTATGAACCAGCTCATTAAACATACTCTTCAACTCAAGTGTTATCGCGAAATCGAAACCGCTCATCTATATATAACTATGATACAAATAATTCATGATTGCGAGTGCATTAGTAAATATGCACTGCACGAATGTTAAGTCAAATGGGATAATGAAAGAGACTTGTCGAGGTCATTATCCGTCTCATTGTGACATAAGTGAGTGCAGTACGTGTCAATAATGCAAGAGCCACACAACATGAATTATTTGTTTTATGAAACGGGTCGACAATATGAATATAAGTCCAAAAGTGGGTTAAAACCACATTCGAAACGCTAAGAATCGCACAGTCATGGAGGCCGTCATTTGCTCTCCTTGATGACATCACATTAGGGCAGCCAAAAAGCATAATGCGCGTTTCAGTGCGCCTATCAAAGTCCTTGCTATAGACCTTGCCATACGAAACTACGCGCATTTTACACGCCAGATGTATATGTATGCGCGAATCTTGGCTGTGCATTATACATTTTTGATGGGAACTTTTTTTGCACGGTCATGATAGTTTGAAAGAAAAATGCACGGTCACGTGGTATCATTTGACTAATTAGAATGCCTACATTCTGGAACCCGTTTTATAACTATTAATAACCCCGACCTCTTATCATGGCGCGCATCCTGCTTGGCAATGGCACAAAGGTATAGGATCTTCGCTAGGTAAGGATATTTTTCTGCGCCCACTTCTCGGTAACTTACTGGGGTTTTTTTTTTTTGTGTGTGTGTTTTTTTCTATTTACATACATTGTATGCAAAGCCGGAAAACAGTTTGCAAACAAATATTAAACCGTATCATGACACACCTCCACCTCTCAAGATGTCCATTTGTTGCCTTTGCTCCGTTGTGTTAGGCATGACTGTGTCTGGTGATATGCTGGCCTTAGAACAGAAAAAAAAAAACAACAACAAACCCTACCTTCTTTTTATACAAGAATATTTGCAATTAATTAACGGTTATGCACGAAAAACGACATTATACAGACAGGCTGATCAGTCACAAATGGATCAATTTTGTGATGTTGCAATACACATTGGCAGTGAGGGCATTACTGTCTAGAATATACACAAAACACACAATGATCAAAGCCGTACCGATAAATAAAAAAAAAAAGAAAAGAAAAGAAACGATTCTGTGCATAGCCTGCTCCAAAAAATCATTGTCATCCATGCCAACAAGATAAGCTCTAAGTTCTACTTTGCGCACAATACAATTATATGCTCAGGATTAAAACTGTGGAATGACCTCCACCCCCCCCCCCCTACTTATCTAATACCGCCTCACTGAATACATTTACAAATATTCCTCTTAAATAATTACGCAATTCATCCTATGACTCCTTAGTTTTTTGTGTTTTTTTATTGTAAATTTTATTAAATCAAAAGACAAAAATCAAAACATTTACATGTTATCAACAATGATTGGTACACAACAAAAAGGATTTAAAAAATAAATAAATAAGTAAATAAAAAATAACAAAGTGACAAGAAATAGAAGATATATTTAAGCCAATAATATATTGAACGTAAAGACAGAACACGTCACGGTGGAGGAATAGCTGTTTATATATCTGATAAGATTTTTTATACTCGAAGAAACGATTTGGAAAATCAACACCTAGAAATGATATGTCTTCAAATAACTTTACCCTTTCAGAAAAGTATTTTTATTATAAGTATTTACAGACCACCATCTTGTGATGTTTCCTTTTTTGAAAAATTTGAAGAAAGCTTAGAATTAATATGTTCGTCAAACTCTTCAATAGATGAGGTACTCGTTTTTGGAGACCTTAATTGTGATTACAGTAAATTGAAGAATATGCGATTATTTCACAAATTAGATTATTTGATGGGTTCGTATAATTTTGTTCAATTAATAGATACTTTTACTCGTGTTACGAACAATTCCAGTACACTTATTGATCTTGCTTTTACTACATGTTCTACAACAATTGTTGAACATGGTTGTATACTAACTTCTGTTAGTGATCATTATATGGTTTATGCTATTCGCAAATTAAATCAAAGAACCAAAAAGACTGTCCCTAAAACGATTTCTTTCCGATGGTTTAAGTATTTTGATGAGGAGGAATTGTATGCTTTGTTAGAATCAGCACCTTGGTCACGTTTATATGATATCGGTGATGTAAATGAATTCTGGAGTATCTGGAAATCAAATTTTATTTCCATTATAGATAAAGTTGCTCCAAAAAGGTCAGTTCGTGTTAAAGATCAGTCTCTTTCATGGATTACATCACGTATTAGAAAATTGATGAGGAAACGCGATAGAGTTCACAATAAATTTTTGAAAGTAAAAAAAAAGGTTATAATGGAAAAAGAATTTCCGTTAAATATATTATGTGAAGATCTTTGGATGAAATATAAAAATCTTCGGAATATGGTCAACATATCTGTGATGAATAGTAAAAACGAATATTTAAAAAATGAAATAAAGAAAAATGTAAATGATGTGTAAAAGATGTGGAAATGTTTAAAATCATTATTACCTAAAAAAGCTTCACAACTTCCATCTATTATTTATGACAATGATATGGTATTTGATAACGATAATGATATTGCAAATGCTTTTAATGACTATTTTATTCGAATAAATGCCAATTTTCAGCAAGAGATGAATGCCAAAGAAACCGACGAAGGGTGTACTATTATATCCGGTGCTTCTAATTCTGTTTTTAACTTTGTTTCTATTGAAGAAGAATATGTTGAGAAATTAATATCAAATTTAGATGAAAAAAAAAGCGACAGGATCTGATGATATTAATGTAACCTTTTTACTAAAATCTAAAGCTCTCATTGTACCTTTTATTGCAAAGTTAATAAATATGTCTTTTGCAACGGGGGTTTACCCTGATGATTGGAAGTATGCAAAAGTTTTCCCGTTATTTAAAAAAGGTGATATAAATTTTGTTGGTAATTTTCGACCTATTTCCATTTTACCTGCTGTAAGAAAAATAATTGAAAGGATTGCTCAAGAGCAGCTGTATGATTATTTAGTAAAAAATGATATTCTAAGTAAATCACAGTTCGGATTCCGTCCAGGGCATTCCACATGTGCGGCTCTTGGGTCTTTAACGGATAGTTGGTTACACTGTATAGATAAAGGCCTTATTGTAGGTGCTCTGTTTATTGATTTACGACGCGCTTTTGATACTGTTAATACTGAAATATTATTGAATAAATTGAAGAAAATAGGTTTGAGTAATTTGTCCTTGGCATGGTTTGATTCTTATTTAAATAATAGACGTCAATATGTTGCAATACAGAATGCTAAATCTAGTGATCGATTTTTTTCTATTGGCGTTCCACAAGGGTCTATTTTAGGTCCTTTGCTTTTTTTGATATATATTGATGATATGATAAATGTTTTGAAAACATGGAAAAATTGTAATGTACGCTGATGACACTACCCTTTTTGTAAGTGGAACCACCTTTTTAGAAGTACAGACAAAACTTCAGAGTGATTTTAATGCTATAGGTAGATGGATAAATTGTAATAAGCTATATCTGAATGTCGATAAAACAAAATTTATGATTACTGGGAGTAAACAAAGATTGAATATTACTGAATACTCGTACTCTTAATTGTAAAATATTGCCTTAGATTTCTCCACTGCATGAAGGCAGATATTCCCATGTGCAATATCAACTCCCTATTGCATGGTCAACAATTAGGGGGGGGGGGAGGGGAGGAAAACAAATATTCCAGCCGTTTGTCACCCCCCCCCCCCCCCTCTCCCTCGCGCACTCTACAATTATGCAACTCGTTGCAAAGCTACCACCCAACCGAGTATTAAAGGAAACTAGCAGTGTGGTTGGTCGATTTAAAAAATAGTATGGGGTATTACATATTACATTATATCAGTTCTAGGTAGTCTTGCTGGTTGTCAATTGCTTCGGCCAACCTAGCTCTGTCCGTATTCGAGATATTCATGTACTATCCTCGAGCCGCCGCCATAGTCGTGTATAAATGAATGTATGTGTATGAAAGTGGAATTATATGAGCTGTTGTTTGTATGACGGTTTATCAGAGGAATGACAAATGTCAATATAAGGCAAAGATCCCATTTCAAAGTCCATAAAGTCTGCATTATTTATTCAAACAGATGCAAATTACAAAGAACATAAGCAGTAACGAAAAACACTGCCCAAATGCTATAAATGCTTGCCTATTCGTGAATTTGAATTCCCTAACGTTCATCAGTGCTGGTGAGAATTTGAATAGGCCTATATTTTATGTGCATTTTTAATTTGAACGCGCTTTTTACACGTTTATGTGAGAAAATCATGAAATCGCATGCTAATGAAATTAAAATGAATGAACTAGTTAGCTTTCTGAATGTTGATCTCGGTGATCATTCAAATTCGCTCGAAATTAAATGATCGCATCGTTAAATCGGATGCAATTTTGACGAAATTGGGCGGGAAAACCTGCATTAAAACATGAAACAACTGTAGGTCGCGAGAAAGAACTTACAAATATGATTATTTTCTTTGTAATTGATGAAACACTAAATTTTAGAAGACATTTTAGAATACAAGAAGACAAATGAAAGCTCTTTTACCTCTTTTTCATGCAGGAAATGATAAAGAAATGATACAGTTAATAAAAAAAAAAAAAAAAAAAAGGAAATGCTGGTTTTCTGACATTGTGCTGTTTACTCCTTCCTCTGGGGAGATTGTCGCCTATTTATTTATTTTATTTCTTTATTTCACTTTTATTTCAACAGGGTGGTCTCATTTCAAGTCCATTTTTGGACCTGCTCTACCAGAGAGCAATGCATTCACATAAAAAGTACAGAACATATTTTACGTGATTAAAAAACAAGAACATATATACATTCAATTCAATTCAATTCAAAAATGGTTTATTAGACAACATGTCTCGCAGCATACACTGAATTGCACATGTTTACATTATATACAAGGTAGAAAATCACATTCAAAGTTCAAATTACATCATTGCACATGGAATAAAAAATGTTGTCTAATAGATAATAGTAAGAATGAAAATAAAATACATTGCTATATAGAAATATGTGTTGATTGCAAGAAGTTATAGGAAAATATCAATAGGTCAACGTATAAAATACAATATGATAATAACAATACAACAGTTAAAAGTTATATTTGAATATCAATAATGAAATTGAATGATTATTGCAATTGAATAATTGATAAGATCAATTACTGGCTGAAATTGTCATACTGGTAGCGGTAATTTAGAGCAAAACCATGAAATTAATCCAGTGGGATGTGTTGTAAGAAAAAGAGTAAAAGGCAAGTGATAATTTCAACAACAACAACAAAAAAAAAAAAAAAAAAAAAAAAAAACTTAAAATATAATATCTAATTAAATTTATAATTATGACAATGAGATCTGATGCAAGAAACAATCAAAGATTGTATAGTGCATAAATAATATAATTCCTAATTCGTTGATGCAAAGCAAAAGTTATAACAATTTATGGGGTACGTAAACACCTGGCACATGGTAAATTACAAATTATTTAAGATATCAGTCATGTGAGGCAATGCACTGTTTTTAAATCTTTGAGTACGGCATCTGTATTGGTTGAACTTTTGAACACGTCTCAAATCAAAACGAGTTTTTCGTTGTGGTGGTAACCAAGACATGCACAGAGGATGAGTTTCCAAGGATTTTGCAAAGTCTACACACAGTTTTTTTCCACGATTTCGAAGACTACATAAATTACAGATAGTAAGAGCACTGTTATAAGTGTTGTAATTTTTGCCTAACATTATTCGACATGCTCTTTTTTGTACACGCTCTAATGTTGCAGTCTGTTCTTGAGTAAGGCTTGAATAAAACACCGGTACACAATAATCCAAAACAGGCCTTATGTATCCAACATAAATGGTTATGAGATCTTGTAGGGGTAAATGATAGCGTTTCAGGATACGGAGCATATACAGTTTCCTATTATATTTCTTAACTATCTCTGTAATATACAGGTTCCATTTTAGATTTGATTGAATTGTCACACCTAATACTTTGGTCTGCTGAACATAAGGTAATTCTATATCATTCACAGTAAGACTCCTAGGTCGTTCAACTTGCTTTGAGAAGCATATATTCATTGCAAAACATTTGGCTGCATTCAACTTCATGTGATTATCTAAGGTCCATTTTTGAAATTCATCCAGAGCTTGTTGCATGGTAGAAACCTGAGAGAGCATGCGACTTTCCACTAAGGTAAGATCATCAACGTACTTAAAATAGGAAAACGAATTATTTTTGCAAGCATCATCAATCATGATAAGAAATAAAATTGGAGCTAGCTTGGTGCCCTGAGGGACTCCGGCATAAACCATCTCCTTGTTGGAGAGTTCACCCTTGTATTTAACACATTGACTTCGACATTCAAGAAAGCTAACTATCCAAGATGTAACACACGGTCTGACTTTCCATTCAATTAATTTGTAAATTAGAATGTTATGGTCTATCCTATCAAAGGCTTTTGAAAAATCTGTTATTACTAATGTAAAAATTGATTTGGGGTTGTCAGCATTTTGGTATAACTGATGCAACATTTTTATCAAATAGTGACATGTGGATAACTTTGGGCGATTTCCAAATTGGTTGATATCAATTTTACCGTCAATATCCTCTAATAACCACTTGGCGACAAACGATTCACTTATTTTGGCAAAGTAACTGGTAAGTGCTATCGGTCTTAATTCGTTAATACTTGGTGGATTCACCTTTGGGATAGGAATAATTTCAGCACACTTCCATTGCTCTGGAATCAAAGATAAGCTAAAGGATGTATTTAGAATATTCGCTAAAGGAAAACACAATTCATATGCAAATTCTCGAAGAATTCGTACAGGTAAGTCCTCAGATACACTTGCCTTGTGTATTTTCAGATTCTGAAGTTGTTTGTAAACACTCCAGGGTTCAACATAAGGACATTGTGTTGGAGAAGGAAGGTAAGCCGGTAATCCTTTTCGGTCAAGTTTAGGGAGGTCCTTGGCGATGGAGATGAAATGATGATTGATTATTCCAGCAGCAGCTTTGAACTGAAGGGGATTGTTCGAGTCCACATTTGGAATATTAATGGGGGGCTGATCCTGTCTACCTCTGGTAAGTATTTTGATATGACGATGCCAGCCAGCAGGGTTTTCCGCTTTCAGTTTACTAACTCTAGTATTATAATACATTTTCTTCGCAGATGAAATAGCGCGAATTGTCTTGTTCCTGAGATAATGCCATAAACCTCTGTCACCCATGTGAAACGCAAGTTGCCTTTGCTTGATAATCGCTTTGATTTCTGACGTCATCCAGGGTTTGTCTGTCTGATGGAAACGGATAACACGAGTAGGTAAGTGTAGGGCTAGACGATCTTGGATAGTCTGTGTAAAGCGTTTGCACTTGTCAGAAGGATCGTCGATGTGGAAAACATCCTCCCAGGAGTGGTGAGTAATCCATGAACCGAATGATCTCCGACCACTGTCAGTGAGAGGTCGAACAATCTTCTTACGGATTTTATTTGGCTCAAATGTTTTACTTCTATTAGGTACCCATAGGACGCAGTTGTAGTCACTTCTACCGATCGGACTCAGCATTTGTATTCCAGAATACAAATAAGCATAATTAGTGATAATCTTGTCCAAAATATTTTCTCCTCTGGTTGGTTGTGCTACAACTTGGCTGAATCGGTCATCACTAAGAATTGGCTGAATATCTAAGTCATTCATATCTCCAATGATTGAGATACCGGTTCCAGGATATTGTACAAGTAATATATCTACTGTAGAAATCAGGTGATCGATATAGGTCTGCGAATTGGGATTTCTAGGTGGGAAATAGAGAACACAGACAATAAGAGAGGAGATTTCTCTTGGAAGTCTAGGTGGTCTCAACTTAATCCACATTGCTTCGATATCTTCTGGCACCTGTATTGGCATTTCTATGGGGTTTAGATGATGTTTGGCATAGACTGCTATACCACCTCCTTGTCTTTCCCTTCGTGCTTTGGAGAACATTGAATAACCAGAAATACTAAAGTGGTCTACAAAGATTATAACAGAATAAATATACATTTGAATCAGTTCATAAACAGATGGAACACAAAAAAACATTACAATAAAAAAGAAGAGAAGTTTATATTACTACTGAATGAGAATAACAAATTGAACAATACTAATATTAACTAAAAGAAACCGAAATGAAATGAAAGAAACAAAGGTCAATTTATCTGAATATTATAATCATAAGAGATACCGAAAAGTGTGCACTTGCTTTTTAAAACTTAGCCAAGATTTACAATTTTTAATATTACAAGGCAATTTATTGTGCAGTTTAGCCCCTGAAACCCCCAAGGTTTTCATCTTAACTTCTGTTTTACATTTCGGTATAAATAAGGGACTATTCATAGCCTAACGCGTGGAGTGTAATATCGGTATTTTGCTAATACAAGAATTTAGATAAGGTGGTGATAAATCATTGATAATTTAAAAAATCATAATGCATTTCTGATATTTACTTCTTTCCTCTACTGATTGCCATTTCAATTTATTCATAAACGCACTTTTGGGTGTGAAATATTCAGCACTAAGAACCAATCGTGCAAACCTATTTTGCAATTTTTGCAACTTCGTTAGATTTTGTTTTGACGTATTTCCCCGTACTGTAACACGATCATTTAAATGCGGTAAGCTAAGTGAATAGTATAATGTTAGCAAATTCTTACGAAAAACATAGTGTTGCATCCTTCTGATGCAGGCAATCGTACCTGATACTTTCTTGACGATTTATCTTCCATGTAACGACAAAGTTAGGTATCTGTCTATTGTTACACCTGGGTAATTTATACTTTCAACCAAATCAAGTAAATTATTATTGTAATGAATAGAAATATCATTTTGGATTTTTCTTTTAGAACCAAAAAGGATTTTTTTTTTTTTTTTTTTTTTTTAGTTTTAGATTTACTTGCATTCAGAAACATGCCATTATAGTGTAGCCATTTGACTATCTCAGAAAAAAATCCTTTTGGAGGTTATGTTCACAAAGCTTTTAATCTTTCCCATGATGAAACAATGCTGTGTCATCTGCATACAATGAGATCTTTGTCATAGAGTGTAGTTGTAGATTACAAATAACATTCATATACAGGCAAAAAATCAATGGCCCCAAAATGGATCCCTGTGAAACTCCTTATTTTACAGTGAGAAAACTGCCCTTGGTTCCTTGTAAAAATACACATTGTTGTCTATAAGATAAATATGACTCGAACCACTTAAGTTCAACTACTCTAATACCATACGATAAAATTTTGTGGAGAATCAAGTGATGTGGCATAACGTCAAAGGCCCTTTTCAAATCAAGATAAACAGCACCAGTGACCAAGCCTTTCTCCATATTATCTAATACATGTTCAACTATTTCAGTCAAGCATGCCAATGCTGAATGTCCAGGCCTAAAACCCTGATTGACGTTCACTTAACAAAGTAATTTTGTTTAAATAAGTGTATACCTGGTTATGAATAGCCTTCCCAAATATTTTGGAGATTGTCGGGAGTACAGAAATAGGTCGATAGTTACTTAATTCCATTTCATTTCCAGCTTTGTGAATTGGGGTTACTTTGGCAACTTTGAATCCATGGGGAATGCGTCATTTTAACAATGAACAATTGAATAGCACTGTTAAGATTCTAGCTGTAAATGGTGCAGCTAGTTTAAGTAGCTTTGAATTAGGATCATCATCACCAACTGCCTTTGAAATATCAAGTATAAGTAGTTCTTTTATTACAAAACATTCTTCGATCTCGATCTATTTAAATGTATGCTCTGTTTGAGTTAAGATTTGTAATGCATTTACATCAAGTAGATGAATAACATTTGTGCCTGTTAAAAGGCTCGGAAATTAATCAAAATTTTCATTAAACAGTTTTGCAATTTTTCATTTGTCTACTACAATTTCATCATGTACAATAATTTTAGTTTCTTTAACTTCTTATTCAACGTATTTGCTCTGTTTCTAAAATGTGAATAATTTTCCCAATAACTTGCAGATTGATTGATTTTGCCTTTGAAGTAATCTCTATCTCTTGCAATACGTAAATACTCGTTAGTAATCCAAGGTGAACCTCTAGATCGTTTTCTAACAGTGACATACGGTACGTGACGATTACAAACATATTTGAACTTGCATCTGAAAATATTCCACATGTTCTCTTCACTTTCATCATTTGAATAATAGTCATACCAGTTCATGTCCTTTACCTGTGTATACAGGTGCATGAATTTTCTCGTTCAAAGTAGGCCTATATTTTCAAATTAACTCTTCGGGTATATTCCCCAACTTGCGTGGTTTTGAGAAATCTACTGAATACAATCCATCCTTTAAAATTTACAAGCAGCTTCAGGAAAATAAGGTTTACTGTATTACGGACTCAAAAAGGAAATTAAATTCGAAATCAACCTTAAATTGTGTATTAAATGGAATGAACATTTCCGAATTTGACTGCCCATTTGCGAATGTGAATGCCCGAGGTGTCCTTTCGGCAGTTGCCGATGAATTTGAATGATTATTACATATGTCCTAAATTGAAAGCACGGAAATGAATTTGAATGATACAAAATCGCATTCCCTTGCGAGAAGCGCTCAATTGAATGACTTAGACCCCGTTCTCACTCACTTTGAAAGTGGACTTTTGGAGCGGTCTATCTAAGACCCGTTCCTCAGGAACGGTTCTTAGGTGAGTGTGAACGGTCAAAGTGGTCCAGGAAGTGGTCTTCTGGACCGCTCCAGAAGACCACCTCGGGGAGGTGGTCTTGAGGAACGGGTCTTATTAAGAGCGGTATGGACCGCTCTAAACGTGCAATGTGAACGAAAGCGTACTTTGACCGGAAGTGAGCTTGTGTGTTCCGCGGGAAATCACGTGTGATTTTCCTTTTTATAATACATTGCTGCATGATAGAATGGCGAAAAAAAGAAACAAAAGAAAAGACAGAAAGAGGAAATGAAAAGATTATAAAAACGAAGGAAATCATGAAAAATGTAAATAAGGGGAAGAGGATAGAATGATAAAAAAACAAAGAAAAACATAAGAAATGTAAAGAAAGAGAAGAGAATAGAATGATAAAAAACATAGAAAAACATAAAAAATGTAAAGCAATAGAAGAGGATAGAATGATAAAAAACAAAGAAAAACATAAGAAATTAAAGAAAGAGAAGAGGATAGAATGATATAAAACAAAGAAAAGGATAAGAAATGTAAATAAAAAGAAGAGGATAGATTGATAAAAACAAAGAAAAACATAAGAAATGTAAAGAAAGAGAAGAGAATAGAATGATAAAAAACATAGAAAAACATAAAAAATGTAAAAAAAGAGAAGAGGATAGAATGATAAAAAACAAAGAAAAACATAAGAAATTAAAGAAAGAGAAGAGGATAGAATGATAAAAACAAAGAAAAGGATAAGAAATGTAAAGAAAAAGAAGAGGATAGAATGATAAAAAACAAAGAAAAACATAAGAAATGTAAAAAAAGAGAAGAGGATAGAATGATAAAAAACAAAGAAAAACATAAGAAATGTAAAGAAAGAGAAGAGGATAGAATGATAAAAAAACATAAGAAATGCAAAGAAAGAGAAGAGGATAGATTGATAAAAAAACAAAGAAAGCATGAGAAATGTAAAGAAAGAGAAGAGGATAGAATTAAAAAAAACAAAAAAACATAAGAATTGTAAATAAAGAGAAAACGATAGAATGATGAAAATAAAAGAAAACAAAGTTCATAGAATGATAAATAAAACAAACAAAATATAACAAATGTTAAGAAAGGAATGACGATAGAATGATGAAAACGAAGAAATATATTATGAAAGATAGAAAGAGAATATGATAGACAAAATGATAAAAAAACAAAGAAAAACACAAGAAATGTAAAGAAAGAGTAGACGATAGAATGATGAAAACAAAAGAAAACAAGGAAAGATAGAAAGAGAAATGAAAGGATGATGAAAGATAAATAAAAGACAGAAAGAAGATAAAATGATGAAAAGAAAGAAAAGACAAAGAGGAAAATGATAGAAAAACATAAGAAATATAAAGAGAGAAAAAGACGATATAGAATGATGAAAACAAAGAAATACATTATGAAAGACAGAACGAGAATATGACAGAATGATTAAAAACAAAGAAAAATATAAGAAATGTAAAGAACGAAAATACGATAGAGTGATGAAAAGAAAGTAAAACATAATGAAAGATGGAATGACAAACAAACATACGAAGAGAAAAACAAAAGTGGAAAAAAGAGGCCTTGGAAAGATGTAAAGATAAATGCATTAGGCAAGCAGTGTACGGTTTTAATTCCGCGCGAAAATTTTGACCCCCTGACCTCAGCTGCCATAGCAACAAGACCACTTTGATTCGTGGAGCGGTTTGAGCCAGAAAAACTGCTCGGAATGTGAACGCTAACAAACCGTTCCTCAAGACCCGTTCCTCTGGAGCGGTCTAACTAAGACCACTTTCAAAAGTGAGTGAGAACGGGGTCTTAAATACACTTTTGAATGACAGAAGATGCGGTAAACGATGTTTTTGCTAAATTGAATGAGCGTTTTATTAAACTGACTGACGAAAGTGCGGAATTGGCCGGGAAAACCTATATTAATGGTAAAAAGTCTATATCTTACCAGATGCCATCCTGACGTTGTACGTGTTATGTTCTCCACGATTTCACGTAGATGATATGGAGAGTTTCACTTTGTAATATTTATCTATGTCGCAGTTCGAAACTATGACTATGTCGAAACTTGTCAAAAGTCCTGGTTCAAGGATTCTACTGTAGTGTTTGATGGCTATGGAGAAGAACCATCAAAGAAAGGTTCACGAACAAATGCGTCGGATGTCAGAGAAGAAAGTTTCTCCAGACTTCAGTGTCACCTGGAAACTACCACATCATGTGACAGGGAAGTATTTTTTTGCTCATGAAAAGAAGGAAGAAAGATAAGCAGTGTCAAGTAAATCTGGCGTGACATGTGTTGCAGAAGAAGATTATTCGTATAATATCTGGAATACACTATTGCTCCCATACTTTTCCTGTTTTTAAAGAAATTAATATCCTGACATTTAGTAATATAAATTTGCATCGACAAGGTATTTTCATTTATAAAAGCATGAACAACATCTTTCCAGCACAACTTAATGATCTCATCCATTTTCACTGCAACTCGGAAACTCATACATATGATACGAGAAATGTTGCCTACATTCATCTACCTAAACATAGAACCCGAAGATTTCAATACGACATTCGATACTCTGGGCGACACTTTTAAAACACTTTGCCATCCAGCATGCAGAAGTCGTTTTCCTTTTAAAATTGTTCCCTTAATAATAATAATAATAAGATAATGTTTTTATATAGCTCAACACGGAAATGGTTCTCACAGCGCGGTCGTGTTTTGGCAAAAAGGTGTATGTCTGCCGTTTTACAGCGACTACAAAGCCGAGAAAATCGACTTTAAAGTTTTGGCAGTTTCCTTGACCGTAGAAGCCATCTAAACTGTACAGCGCTCAGAGATTTAATTCCAGGATTTAGTATACACTTCAAATTTCATTTCCTGATAATTTTCTTGCATCAAACTTTAAAAAAGATTTCAGAATTAGCACTTTTAGAGACATACACCTTTTTGCCAAACCACATTTATAGGGACTGCAACCCACGCTATTTTGGCAAAAAGGTGTATCTTCACATACACACCGTGAAAAGTCGTGCATTTAAGTTGGCAAAAAGGTGTATGTAGAGATACACCTTTTTGCCTAATTAAACGATAACAACATATACCAGCGATTATGTAGGGAGAAGGGTGTATGTGGAGATACACCGTTCTTACAAAATAATCAGTTGCAGAGTACTTGGTGATTTTTTAGGCAAAAGCGTGTATGTATACTGATACACTTTTCTGCCAAATACATTTCAGTCTACTATGTTGACTGTACGACAGATGTATCGATATGCAGACTCATTATTCTGTCGTCAGCATATCCCGTTCAAGCTTATTTAAATTTGATCTGTTATTCTTTTTATTGTTATATTTTGGAGGCTTGACGAATAAAATCAATCAATCAATCAATCAATCAATCAACCGTCCAATTAATCCGGACCTGACCAGGCTGCGTAACCAATTCCCGTAACTTAAGCTTTTACTTTTGTCTTTGATACACCCTTGTAAGAATGCTAAAGGACTTCAAATTCTTGAGAAAACTTTGGCAAAAGGGTGGTATGTGTACTTAACGCCCCTTTCCAAAAAATAGTTAGCAATATACACCTGGTGATTAATTTGGCGAAAGGGTGTATCTAAAGATACACCTTTCTACCTAATCATACTAAGCAATATACCTCATGATTAATTTGGCAAAAGGGTGTATCTAACAATACACCTTTCTGCCTAATCATACTTAGCAATATAACTCATGATTCATTTGGCAAATGGGTGTATCTGAAAATACACCTATCTGCCAAATCTTTAAACTCTCCCCGGCGTGTACGGTTAGAGGTGTATCTAGAGATACATCCTTTTGCCAAATTATCTAGTTCTCTATCCAGGTACGTCAAGGGTGTATGTACAAATACACCCTTTTGCCAACTCAAAGCAAGAGAATTAATAAAAATGATACAAGATAGCCCCAAATATCTTGGAAACAAAGGCTCGATGACTTATGAAAGTTGGTCACATGAAAATTTCGGCATCGAAAACCCCCCAAATGGCAAAAACCAAAAAACGGATATTTTTCACACATACACCTTTTTGCCAAATCACGACCGAGCGCTTTACAAACAAGTGTATGTTACATATTTAGATTAAAATAAAGACCTAATCTAATCAAAACATTCAGATAGGACGTCTGGTTAAGTAGAGTACACATTTAGATAAAAGCTGGTAATTAAATAACGAACCATTTACAATTACTGTATATACACAAGAACAAGCTGTATATGTAGGAGATTACCGACATACAATTATACAATGCATTTATTAAATAACTAATTGTTGTAAGCTGCACGAATAAGTGGGTTTTCAGTTGTTGTTGTTGTTTTTTTTTAAAGTTCAGGACTAGTTTGAGATCTGAGTGACTGGGGGAGGTTGTTCCATAGGACTGGGCCTGCATATGCAAAAGTCCTTTCACCGTAGCTTTTGGTCCTTCTTGAGTTCAGCTGGAGCAGATTCTGAGAAGCAAATCTGAGAGTTCTTGAATGGACATATGGACTAACCAAAAATGCATTTAATCGTTCGCTATGAAATCCCATTTTCTTATGTATTTGCCTCAGCTGTTGGTAGGCAGGTCAAATATTTTTCATATAACATTGCATAATCCCCGACACAGTGTTTACGGCCTTAAAAAGAAAGAAAGAAAGATATTTCATTTTTTAAAATATGAATGCTACCTATTTTAGTATTGTAGTACACTGCAAATTTTGATGATGTCATGGTAGACACATAGGACAAAGGCTCGAATGATATATGAAATCGAATTAACTTTATTAAAATGGACATACCTCCTAGTGCCTAAATTTCTTCTCACTTTTTCCTCCATTACTGTTTTTTCTTTCCAATTATAGATTCCTTATGCAGATGCGAAAATCGTATTATGATGTTCTTAAATATTAATACATTTTTAATGTTCTTTCAGTAACTTGTTTAATTATTATGGGCGTTCACATGAGAAACTTTGCTTTCCGGATTTTTGCCTCCTCCTATTTTGTGAATTACTTACTTATTTTGCTCTATATGTTCACCGCATTGTTACACGCGTATTCCTCCTCTTTTTTTTTTTTTTTGTTCTTTTTTTTTTGTACATTGTACCGATGGGAAGGAAATAAATGTTAAATGGTTAAAAAAAAAAAAAAAAAAAAAAAAAGGGTTGGTGCATGTGGAGTATAATGTGGCCAATACTCTAAGGGTGGAGAGAGAAATGATAAAAGAACTAGCTAGTGAGGAAAAATAAACCAACTAACTATAAAAGAGAGTACTTTTGACCTTTGACTTCATATCGAAAGGTTAAGATTTGGTTTTGACCATTAAATGGAATACTAGTGTAAAATTACAGTACTATTCTTTGCACTTGGCAGAAAGATACTCCATAATGTTAACTTGTCCGCACTCGTACGTGTCGTATAGGCCTACAGTGTATGGTATCTTAAGCTGAGGTCAATGAACTTTGACCCCAAGTTGCCCAGAAAAGTAGTTATCCATCCCCTATACCTAAATATTGATTTACATTATGCGCGTAAAGTAAGTGTAAAGTATGTATTTATGTGTTTTTACCTTTGACCACATTTTTTTAAGGGAACGACTTGGCCGTCGGAGTCAACTTTTATTTTGTGTTTCCTATTTTTACAGTTCTGTGCACTCTGACATAACAATGAGAATGTCAGAGTGTCAGACAGGATAATGACCAAAACAATAGAGAAAATAGAAGAGTGATCATTTGAGAGCGCCTAATCCGTGTCCTATTGTTTGTCGCACAAAAGGTTGAGTCGAAACTCCCTAGCCTACACTGTGAAGCACTAATTGGTTTGGGTTGAAATTGTTCATACCTTTAGAATAGATATATTTCTTTCTTCCTGTAGATTTTTAATATCAGACAGTGCATAGTTTTTGAGCTATACCAGAAAAGCGTTGTGAAGTACGATCCAAGCAAGCTGACACACAAAGTTTTCTTGTCCAGGAAAAAAATTGTCAATTTTGAATGAGAGTAAAACATATTTCAACATGGTATTTTACCCCGAAATGTTGTCAGATGGTAGATTAATAAATTAACTTTCAGAAAATACAAAAAACCTAGAATAAAAATTTCCACCCCTAAAACCCTTTTCAGCTGTTTACTCTAAAACTCCAGTTGCGACTTATTGGTCGTTTTGTGGTGGAGGGTCACATATTATATTGTTGATATTTATTTATTTATTTATATCAGTTTATTTATTCATTCATCTGCACAATATTGCTATGGGGTGCCTTCACATAAAAGGAAGGTGAATAAAAATATGAACAATGATAACTAATTAAACAATTCTACATACAAAGCAAATACATTTCATTTAAATTTACCCCAAATTTGGTCAATTTTAAACCCATAACATGCATATTCCCTTTCTACCCAACGCTGGATAAATGCTACAAACTTTTTTTTTCTTCAAGTGTGGCCTTACACTGTGGGAATTCTTCCTTCAAAATATTACGAACCAGCTCATTAAACATACTCTTTAACTCAAGTGTTATCGCGAAATCGAAACCGCTCATGAGTGCAATGGTACAAGATTTTGCACGAGGTGAAAGATAAGAGACGCTCTATTCAACGAGGAGCAGCCGAGCTGAATAGAATGTCTCATCTTTCACCGAATGCAAAATCTTGCTCCATTGCACGAATAAAGTCCATTCACTATTTGTTTTATACAACACCTCGGACGTCAACGGGCTTAAAACATCTTTTTAAAAAGAACAGTTTTACTAGACCTGGTCCAAATAGGTATGACCGACCAGATTCATCGATCGATAAAATTATCACCGCGCACTGCACTAAAGCTATAAAGCAGCAAACATTTATCGTTCAACTTACCAAATATTTGTAACTCGCTGAATGAAATCCAATAATCCATGTAGTACATGTCTAATTCAAAACGATAAGAATCGAATCCAATCAGAAATACAGTAGAAAACAATGTATTTCAGTATCTCCCTACTACCAGTTTAGATATAGATCTAAGTTAGGACTAACTTTAGCCTTGCCCTTACTAGATCTAACGTTATTTATCTGTTGTAAAAAGTAACGAGTCCGTGGAAATGAAAATTTTGCACGGAGCTTGTGGAAGAAGATATGTTCTGAATATTTTATTTAGATTACTGTAAGATTATCTGTTCTTGAGAAAGAGTAACTATTATGTTAGATTCTGTTCCGCTAACGTCTAACTTACTTAACGACATTGATACACATTTTGCAAAGGATTCCAAAGGCCAAACGGTTCTTCGCTAACTTAGTTACAGGTACGGTAGGCCTACCTCTCTATATTGTGAGCATCGAGGTCCAACAATAATTCATTCAATCCTTCACCACTTTGAGTTAGCAATACAAACTTTGGTCCTGCCATGATGTGAGTTTTTTAACTTAAAAGCCAATAACAAATCCTCGGGGAACAAATCAGATCTAACGTTAGTCTACGACTAAGCTACGTACGTAGGTCGCGATCGTAGCCCAGCGCAGCGCAGCTAGCCGCCTATAACCTTACTAGCCTGCCAAAATAAACGTAAACATGTACGTACTCTCGATCTCGGCGCTGCACGCGGCGTCTTCGAATCGCTAGCTAGTAAACTGCGCAGCGCGTACCATGCTTTATGTTTATTGTGACGTCAGAGTGCAATTTCGTTTGATCCATTTGTTCCATTGCACGGTGATATCACTTACCTCACATATACTGTATACATCGTTAGTGACGTCAGCGTGCAATGGTGCGAATGGATCAAACGGAATTGCACGACCCGAGGATGATACTGTTCAACATTACTTTTATCGGATGTCATGTAATTAAGAATTGACCAACTGGGTTGCAAGTATCTTAGTAGGTGTTGCATAAAAATACAAATAATTCATGATTGCGAGTGCATTAGTAAATATGCACTGCACGAATGTTAAGTCACAATGGGATAATGAACGAGACTTGTCGAGTTCATTATTCGTCTCATCGTGACTTAACTGAGTGCAGTACGTGTCACTAATGCAAGAGCCACACAACATGCATTATTTGTTTAATGAAACGGGTCGACTATATGAATATAAGTCAAAAAAATGGGTTAAAACCCCATTCAAAACGCTAAGAATCGCACAGTCATGGAGGCCGTCATTTGCTTCTCCTTGATAACATCACATTAGGGCAGCCAAAAAGCATAATGCGCGTTTCAGTGCGCCTGTCAAAGTCCTTGCTATAGACCTTGCCATACGAAACTACGCGCATTGTACACGCCAGATGTATATGTATGCGCGAATCTTGGCTGTGCATTATCACTTTTTGATGGGATCATTTTTTGCACGGTCATGATAGTTTGAAAGAAAAATGCACGGTCACGTGGTATCATGACCAATTAGAATGCCTACATTCTGGAACCCGTTTTATAACTATTAATAACCACGGCCTCTTATCATGGCGCGCATCCTGCTTGGCAAAGGCGCAAAGGTATAGGGTCTTCGCTAGGTTTGGATATTTTTCTGTGCCCACTTCTCGGTAACTTACTGGTTTTTTTTTGTTGTTGTGTGTGTGTGTGTTTTTTTTATATTTGCAAAGCCGGAAAACAGTTTTTTAATCAAATATTAAACTGTATCGTGACACACCTGCACCTCTCAAGATGTCCATTTGTTGCCTTTGCTACGTTGTGTTAGGCATGACTGTGTCTGGTGATATGCTGGCCTTAGAACAGAAAAACAACAACAACAACGACAACAAACCCTACCTTCTTTTTATACAAGAATGTTCGCAATTAATTAATGGTTTTGCACGAAAAACGACATTATACAGACAGGCTGATCAGTCACAAATGGATCAATTTTTGTGATGTTGCAATTCATATTGGCAGTGAGGGCATTACTGTCTAGAATATACACAAAACACACAATGATCAAAGCCGTACCCCCCCCCCCCATACTTAACTAATAACGCCTCACTGAAAACATTTTAGCGCATCTTCAGAATATCCCTCTTAAATACTTACGCAATTCATTATATGACTCTTTAGTTTTTCTCTCGTTTTTATTGTATGTTTTATTAAATCAGAAGACAAAAATCACAATATTTACATGTCATCAACAATGATTGGTGCACAACAAAAAAGATTTTAAAAGTAAATAAATAATTAAATAAAAAATAAAAAAGTGACAAGAAATAGAAGATATATTTAAACTAATAACATATTATAGTCATTATCGTGAGCAGTTCGAAGCCACAGAGAAAAAAATAGAATACTGTTTATCAAAATTGCGCATGGGGAGTCCCCCTAGCTGCCAAGGCCCATTGCATCCTGTCAAGGGCCATCGAAGCCTGGACACGCTCCACAAAAACACACGTGTTCCATACATAAATACCGGTCAGACCATCACTATTTAAACATTGCCTGTAGCCTACCAGATCATAATAAACAGCTACACGTAGCTTCATGATCATAACCTCTTCCTCACTATCTGATCGCTCCTCTTCACACCCCCATAATTCCACCCACAGCCCAGTACATCAGTCTCTCATTTCGCTTTCTCACTTTCAGGTCCAAACAAAAAATCACTTGTGGAGCGCTTCCCGACCCCACCGACCCCGAACTGGGCAAAGAAACATAGTTTATGTGCACTGAACCAATTCAGCCGCATCGTATCCATCCCAGGCCAAGGCACGATAAAATCAACAAAGAGGCCCGCTATATGCTCCCATTGAAATACCTCAGTGGCTCCGAACAGCAAATATTGTGTTATACAATGCACTGTATAATTTCTTTTTTTTAAAGCATAATTTTGGCATAAATTCCTTAACATACAAAAAAAAAAAAAAAATACGTTTATGGGAAAACAGACTCAATGAAGATCTTCCTCTTGTCAGAAATTGAACCTCCATTTTCTAAAATGCACAGGAAGTTTATTTTTTTCTTTTTAGCCAAATAATATTCTATTTCCTTTTGTTTTTTTAACAAATGATTTGAAAGCAGTAATATTAGGTAACTCATTTTTTAACTTACAGATATAAATGTAGTATTTCACCAGTAAAATAAGATAGGTTACAAATTTGTCTTGTGACAAAGTCTCCTCAATTTGGGAATTTTTTTTGAATTTATTATTACAAAATTATGATCAAAATTTTACTTTTACCAATTTTGAAAAACTTGTTAGTGTACCTACATGACTCCTTAGTTATGTACTGTATACCTCGTCTCCCCCGTTTTATTATTTTTATTTTTCTAATGTCTTCTTGAGACCATCTCTCACAAACTTGTAATAATGTCAAAGACTTTTTTTTTTTTTTTACATAGGAAAGTTTACCTATTTAAAAGCTTATCCGGACACCTACCCCCTGGACAACCACCCCCGGATAACCACCCATAGGACAACCACCCTCTAGGACAACTACCCCTCGAACAACTACCCCCTGGATAACTACCCCTAGGACAACCACCCTCTAGCACAAGTACCCCCCCCCCTCCCCGGACAACTACCCCCAGACAACTACCCCCTAGGACAACCACCCTCTAGGACAAATACCCCCGAACAACTACCCCCTAGGGCATCCACCCTCTAGGACAACTAACTACCCCCGGGACAACTACCCCCAGGACAACCATGCACCCTCTAGGAAAAGTACCCCAAATTGGACTTAACATCACATTGAACAAGATTGTGCTCGTTCGCTACGCTTGCTCGCCATAATAGAATTAATATGGCCTTTAGCAAATTTCTGCCCCGACCTGCTATAATAAAACCCAGATCATGCTTGTTCGCTTAATTGTTCCTACTCCAACCTCCAACAATAAAAACTAATTGATCACATAAAAAAAAAACTAGTTTATGTATACTATCATTTAAAAAAAAATGTGGTTTTGTTTTTGTTTTTGTTTTTTATTTTTGTTTGTTTGTTGTTTTTTTGTGGTTTTGTTTTTTGTTTGTTGTTTTGTTTTGTTTGTTTGTTGTTTTGTTTTGTTTTGTTTTGTTTTTTGTTTGTTTTGTTTTTTGTTTTGTTTTGTTTTGTTTTGTTTATTTATTTATTTTTTTTTGTTGTTGTTGTTTGTTTGTTTGTTTGTTTGTTGTTGTTGTTGTTTTTTTTTTTTTGGGGGGGGGGGGGGGGAGGTTGCTCGCTCGCTACGCTCGTTGGCCGAAATGGAAGTACCACTAAAAGCACATTGAATACGATTGAATACTCGTACTCTTAATTAGATTTTTTCAATGCATGAAGGCAGACAATTTTGTGCAATATCAACTCCCTGTTGGACGTTTTGCATGGTCAACAATTAAGCGGGGGGAGGGGGGGGGGGACGGGAAGGAAAACAATTATTCCAGCTGTTTGTCACACACCCCCCCCCCCTCTCCCTCACGCACTCTACAATAATGCAACTCGTTACAAAGCTATCACCCAATCGAGTATGAAAGGAAACCAGCAGTGTGGTTGGTCGATTTTAAAAATAGTATGGGGTATGCAATCATGTTAAGATGGATGAGAAAGCAACTTAAATCACAATGTTCGGAAATTTTATGCCTTTTTACTATCAACACGATAAAAACTACTTTCGAAAAATAAACTAAGACAATTTCAATAGCCCTGTCTATCACCTTTAGAAATGTGCGACGTTATAATGGTGTATTACGTAATCCGAACCTGATTTCTATGGGCAGTACAATAGGCCTTTGAAATTGCCCTTGAGTTTATTTTTCGAAAGTAGTTTTTATCGTGTTTATCAAGAAATTTTTGAATACTATCATAATGACTTTTGAATTATTTATTCCATCAAAAACGCTATCATAATCACGGAGAGAATAATCAGATCTTCACACTTTTGAGACACTTAAGATTATTATGAAACAACACAATTTTTACACGCTCATTTCATTGGCATTTGGGGCAGGGGGCACTGTGCGCACTATTTTTGGAAGACAAATAAATTTGGGCAAAGTTCTGAAAAATTTCGGCAAAAAATTCAATACATTTGGGAAAAATTCGACAAAATCCTGTATTAAAATACCTGACACTAAGGAAAAACTGGGAAAATTAATTAAAACAGAAAGAAAATCATGTTTACACACGACATGATTTCCCGGAATTAATGCTTTTTTGTATGTTTCACTTCCTGTGTATTATTTCAGTAACTATTATTAAGAGGAATCAAAAGACACATTTGTTGGTATTGTAATAATCATGGATAGCTCTAAAGCGCATACAGCTGTTTTAATTGATTATGCGCTATACAAGTGACAGTTATGATTATCATTTGGGGCCATAGATTTTGTTTGAATTTTACTCGCAGACCGTTGTAGATTGTTATTTTAAGATCGTCTTTTTAGTAGGAAACACGGCAAGATATTGGATTTTATCATTCGTGAAAATGCATAGGCCTACTTATACTCACTCAAACCCTTGGTTGTAACCCCCAAACTTCCAGAAGATCTTACTGTGGGAGAGCAACCTTTTATACCCTTCCCAGGTGGTATTTAATACTAAATTATATCATAGAAATTCCCAGAACGTTACCTTTGAAGAAAAAAAAAATCACAGAATTTTTCGCCCCTAAATTTGATGCAAAAATTCAACAGTACAATGCACCATCAAACACCGAGTTTGAACACCCGACTTTAAAAACAAAAATGTAATACCAGGGGAAATTACCCCCCCCCCCCCCCGTTGCTAATAGGTATAGACACATTTAACTGCAATCATATAATTTTTCACGTGGTGATGTGAATTTTAACATTATAATGCACCAAAATCCTTTTATTTATAACTAGCTTTCCAAAAAGTTCTTACCGTGGGAGGTAGATACCCCCTCCTCTGGATACTCATTATATCCCACTGATTGTTGGTCACCCCCCCCCCCCACCCCCACGTCCTCCCTTGGCCGAAATCAGTTTAAATGCCATCGAGTACCTGAGAGTTGGAACTTCTCTTTTTTTTTGGGGGGGGGGGGATAGCTGACCTACATGCCATGGGTGAGAGTATGTTGGTTGTCCGATTAATAATTACCCCCAAGTCGTTAATGTTCGGGGGTAGTTATTTGGGTGGTAGTTACCTTAGGTGGCATTTGTCAAGAAGATGTCCTAAAGAGTGGTTGCCCTAAGGGGTAGTTGTCGGGGGGGGGGTAGTTGTCCTAATGGGTGGTTGTCCTAGAGGGTAGTTGTCCGGGGGTAGTTGTCCGGGGGGTAGTTTTCCAAGGGGGTGTTTGTCCCAGGGGGTAGTTGTCTTGGGGGGGGGGGGTAGTTGTCCGAGGGGTAGTTGTCCTAGAGGGTGGTTGCCCTAGGGGTAGTTGTCCTAGGGGTTAGTTGTCCTAGAGGGTGGTTATCCTAGGGTGGTTATCCGGGGGTGGTTGTCCAGGGGGTAGGTGTCCTAGAACCATTTAAAAGATGATATATCATATATAACACAACAGTGGCAGAGAGAAACAAAGTGAATAAGTTCAAGTTAATTTATCTAGAAGCTTATAAATTCGTGTTTTTGGTAATTTGTTTCGACTTTGTAAACTTCCTTGTATTCGTTTCTGCCCTCGAATTTTGTCCGCGTTTATACAGTACATGTCAAATAAAATGTCGTCTTTTACAATGTGGGAGCCCATCGATATAGGAATTTTAGGACATCTGGGGCCTGTAACATAAAGAGATACAATCAATCTTACAATCAATTGTAACTCTTCAGTACATGGTTTGCCATAGACTCACGATTAATATTAATCGTAAGATTGATTTATCTCTTTATGTTACAGGCCCCTGGTGTTGATAAAATTCTGTTATGGAGTTTCCTCTCTCATAAACAGAAGCATCCATAGAATCCAACCATGCAACGTAACCCCAACTGTACACTGTTTATTCACATGCTTAGTCCATAATTTATGTAAACATTGCTATACCATGTTCGTTATAATGCAAACGTACTCCTATCTTATTAACTATTCTCGTAGCCTGTCTATCTGCATTTTTGCTCATGTATATGCGATGATGTTCCACCGGATTTGCTTGCAGTTGCGATGAGTGTATTTCCTTTACATGCTTTAGATGACATTGATTTCAATACATTTTTCAGTGATTCGCAAGAATACCTTTTGCCTGTAGACTCTATAGAGGGTACGGATAATTTATAATCAAGTATTTCAGAATTCCTCCACTCTGAAACGATACCATTTTATGTAAATTTTGACCCCAACGATACATCACCTAATATTTCAGAAGCTAAGTACTTAACAGAAAATCAATTTATATAAGAATCATCTACTCCGAACATCAATTTATTCCTTCTCCATTTCAATATATAAAGAGCCTTAATAAAAACGTGGGGTGGCATTCTCAGCACCATTTTATCTCTAAAAATATTTTATTTTATCTTTTTGTATTCTGAGACCACATTTTATCTCGGATTTTATCTCATATTTTATCTCACGATCTTACCTCTTGCGTGCCTTGCACTTTGATACGCGTGATACGCGGACAGCAATGTCACTTTAACCAAAGACTTTTAATAGTATCAAGACAGATTACTCTAACCTACTTCTGTAGTACATTCGGCAGACGTAAATTGCTGTGTTAAAAAAGACTCGGAAAAATACGTTCGCCATAGGTATAACGCTTGAAAAGATGTCTCATTTTTTCTTGATATTTCATATCTTACTCTTTTTTTTTCTTCAAGTCTGATTTTTGAATGAGAGAAAAGGTTGGATAGTTCAAAAAACATTTATTGAACCTTTATTATCAATAAATGCCACTATGAACCCCCGGGATCATGCCTGCTTTTTGACATAATCATCTGCCATAGGGTTAACACGTGAAAACATGGATTTTAAGAATGATTATAGTTCCTCTGGTATTTCCTTGAATTTCATGTAAATGTGGCTTACATGTAATTTGAGACTCTGAACAAGATTAATGATGGCTCAAAACGTGGAAGGGACCCCGCATAAATGCCCGGGAATATGCATGCTTTTGGCCTTCTAGCTCCCATAGATTAACACGCAAAAACAGGGATTTTCGAATGATTATAATTCCCCCAGAATTAAATTAAAATTAAAAATGATTATAGTTCCTCTGGTATTTCCTTGAAATTCATGTAAATGTGACTTAAATAAAATCTAAAGCTCTGAAAATGTATGATTAAGCCTAAACTAGTTGAACAGAACCCGCATAAATCCCAGGAATTATGCATGCTTTTGACCCCCCAAAAGTCTCGTCTGCCATAGGTTTACACGCGAAACAAATTTTGGGATGATTATAATTCCCATAGTTTTTATTTGAAAATATAAAAACTGTGATTTACATGTAATGTGAGGCTTTGAACAAGCTTACTGAAGGCTTAAAGTGATTGATTAACTTTGTGAAAAATTGTAAAATCAGTTCAAATGCCAGTGAATTGTGTGCAGTCCTCTAACTACATATATAATTAAGGATATGTGAAAGTATGAGAGAAAATGAAACCCGTTTACTATCCTAAAAAAGAGAAAATCGCGATCAGTCGCTAGCGCAAGTCGCTCGGCTTCTTCGCTGCGCTGCAGTCACAAAAACCAAGCACCAGCGCTTGGCGATTTCAGAGCGGGTTTCCAGCCCGTGCGGTATTCCGTGATAGAGCGAGGCATGCCAACCGTAAGAGTTCTTTAGGGTTCGGTGGTACTCTATCCTGACATCAATGTTCAATCGTAAATATCTTGATATATAAACGACCGATCAGCTTATAAAACTCAGGCGATTCCTGTCTGAGCTAAAGGTTTGCAATTATGATTACAGCATTAGCTGGAACAGTGATTTTTTTTTTCAATCCTGGGCAAAGTTAATCAATGCCTTTAAAAAATTGAAAAGACCCCACATAAATCCCGGGGAATATGCATGCTTTTGACAAAAAAAGTCTCGCCTGCCATAGGTTTACACGCGAAAACAAGGAATATTAGGATGATTATAATTCCCATAGTTTTTATTTGAAAATATTAAAAAAATGTGATTTACATGAAATTTAAAGCTCTGAAAATGTATAATTAAGGCTCGATGAGTCCAGTAAACCCCCATAAATCCCCGGGAATATGCATGCTTTTGGCCTTCCAGTTCCCATAGGTTAGCACATGAAAAGAGGGATTTTGAAATGATTTTAATTCCCCTAGTATTTATTTGAAATTATGAAAAATGTAATTTACATGAAATTTAAAACTCTGAAAGGGTATAATTGAGGCTCGAGGAGTCATTCAAACCTCGCATAAATCACTGGGAATATGCATGCTTTTGGCCTTCCAGCTCCCATAGGTTAACACATGAAAAGGGTT
Organism: Heliocidaris tuberculata; assembly: GCA_025618425.1. NCBI lineage: Eukaryota > Metazoa > Echinodermata > Echinoidea > Camarodonta > Echinometridae > Heliocidaris > Heliocidaris tuberculata. Next base: position 4,481,919 of record CM046842.1, read on the forward strand.
TTGAAATGATTTTAATTCCCCTAGTATTTATTTGAAATGATGAAAAATGTGATTTACGTGAAATTTAAAGCTCTTAAAGGGTATAATTAAGGCTCGATGAGTCCAATAAACCCCGCATAAATCCCCGGGAATATGCATGCTTTTGACAAAAAAAGTCTCGCCTGCCATAGGTTTACACGCGAAAACAAGGAATATTAGGATGATTATAATTCCCATAGTTTTTATTTGAAAATATAAAAAAAATGTGATTTACATGAAATTTAAAGCTCTGAAAATGTATAATTAAGGCTCGATGAGTCCAGTAAACCCCCCATAAATCCCCGGGAATATGCATGCTTTTGGCTTTCCAGTTCCCATAGGTTAGCACATGAAAAGAGGGATTTTGAAATGATTTTAATTCCCCTAGTATTTATTTGAAATTATGAAAAATGTAATTTACATGAAATTTAAAGCTCTGAAAGGGTATAATTGAGGCTCGAGGAGTCATTCAAGGGCGGAAGTAATTTTTTTCTTCTTCTCGCCGGCCCTCCATAACAATTAAAAAAAAAGGGCCCGGGGGACAATGATGTATGATTTTCTTTAAAAAAAGGGGAGGGGCATTGGCCGGGATTGCCCCCCCCCCCCCCATAAATCCGCCACTCGTCCATGCCCGGACTGTCACGTCAGTCTTGCGGGGTGGGCTTTTTTACAAGTTTTCTCGGGGGGTTAAAGTGACAGTAAATTAAAGCTCCTAATGGCGCCATCTTTCAACAGAATTTGATAAGTGTCTGTGCCTCTAATTGTCCCATCATGCCCCATTCTAGTTTGTAGAAGCTTAGAATGTATCTGTAAGCAATTTTCCACATGTGCAACATCAAAAATAATAGTTTGAAATATAAAATGTGCCAATTTTCCAAACAGCTGTTTGTCGAAATTCAAAATAAAATGCAATTAATTTTCAAATTATAATCTCAATTTGGCAGTTACTGTAAGGTGGCGCTGTTCAAGTTTTGCCAGTTTAATGCCATTTTAATAGACCAACATTGTTAGCCTCGTAGGCTCCCAAACTAATGGTGCTCGATCCGGTTTTATTTACATTTTAGGCCAGAGTACGTGTATACCTGTAGTTTGTAGTTCAAAAGAATGTAATTCCTATTCCAGGGGCGGATCCAGGATTTTGTAGAGGAGGGGGCACAGAGCCAAAAAGTACACAATTAAAGAGGCATTTCTTTTAATTGTGTACTTAAGGTATGCTAGTTGGGTTCCAAAAGGGGGCGCGGTCGATTCGCCCCCCCCCCCCCCCCTGGATCCGTGCCTGCTATTCTGTCATGGATGTGAAGAATGGGATTGCATGGTGTTGGTGGTCGATCTCATTAAATTGAAAGATTGAAGGAAAAAAAGAAACAATAAGAGATCATTATTTTGTCCTCATTTCTATTTGAGTCATTTTTTTGTAGATCGGTTGTAAGAGAGAATAGGAGAATAAGAAATTATTAGAAAATGAAAGCCTGTTAGAGGGGAAGGGAAGGGGAGAGAGAGAGAGAGAGAGAGAGAGAGAGAGACAAAGAGGGCTGGGGCAAAAGGAATGGGATAGGCTATTCCTACAAAGACACAATAGGACTGGTAATAAATAAATTTTATCATCAGCTGCTATTGTTGGTTACTAGTTAATTCAATTCAAAATAGCCCTATACTGTTTTCTTCGCCTGTCGTCTCAAACTGCTATAGCAGAATATTACAGATAACTTACTGTAAGTTATTTATATTGGTGGCGTATCCAGGAATGCAGGGGAGGGAAGGGAGGGGGGGGGGGGTCTCACGCCTGACGAACAAAAAATCATCAGATGCTGTCTATTCAGAATTTTCAGACAAGCAAAGAAAAAAAAAGTCACATTTTTCATGTTCCTTCTGTGCCGGGGGGGGGGGGGGCACACATTTCCTTTCATTCGATGTGTAACTAAGGTAATTATGTCAGATTTGGTTTTGGCATATATTTAAGGAATTGCTCGCACGCAATCTTATTTTAATAAAGCCTTTTCTGTCTTGAATTTTAACATAAGGCCAGTAGATTTACATTATACGTCTATAATCTTTAAAATTTACATATACAGCAAAAACGCTGTTTAAAATTTCGCTGTTTAAAATTATGTTGTTTAAATTTTAAGCAATGTTGTTTAAAAGACGGACCTTGTCTTTTAAACAACCGCTGTTTAAGACACCAACGATAATCTTTTAAACAACGTTGTTTAAATAGATTGAAAATACGCGCTAGACGGGTTTCCTTCTCCGCCAAACACGGCCGGCTTCATCATGGCGGATGACTTTGTGGTTGCAATATTCCAGAAGTTCCAAATGCCGGAAATGATTGATATATTCACAGGTAAGCATTTAGACTAAATATATAGTAATCTGATCGAGTTTATACTCAAGACATATTTGCGCTGCCATGACATCTATATGATGTCTAGATCTAAGCAACAGTCACAGAATTAATTATGATTTAGACCTAGCTGCAACTTTGCAAGTCGCCCTTCCAGTGCAGCGCAGTTGAAGTTGCACACACAGTGAACGCGCGCGTGGGTCCGGTCCGGTCCGGTCCTATACTGTATGTGTGCAACTAACTTAAACTGCGCTGCGCTTCCAAGTTCCAGGTCTACATCATAATTTGTTTTGTGGATGTGGTCTAGATTTAGACATCATGTAGATGTCATGGCAGCACAACTATGTCTTGAGTATAAACTCGATCAGATTACAATATATTTAGTCTAAATGCTTACCTCTGAACGTGTCAGTCAGCTCTGGCATTTGGAACTTACTAGTGTACAACAGCCTTAAACAACCGTGTATGTTTAAACACATCATATCTGTATAGTGTTTTAAACAACTTTGAATGTATTTTTTAAACAATAGTTGTGCAAATAGTTTTAAACAACTTAATTTAAACAACCCAGATATTTTAAACAATTTTTTTAAACAACAATTTTTTTAAACAATAGTTGTGCAATAAGTTTTAAACAACTGTGTGTTTTTAAACGACTTAATTTAAACAACTAGGTTGTTTAAAAGCTGTTGTTTAAAAAATTGTTTAAAATTTTAAACAACAGGTTGTTTAAAGTTTAAACAACCTTAGTTGTTTAACATTTTAAACAACAGTTGTTAGAGTGACCGGCTTAAACAGCGTTGTTTAAAAAATTTGAAGAGTTGTTTGAAATATTTTTTACTGTGTAAATCATGATATCAAATGAAATATTCTGATTTTGAAAAATAAAGATAGCATTTTATTATTATTATTATTTTTAAAAATACTTTTCTCGACACCCCCGTCAGATATCGCAGTGTTTACTCAGATAGAGCTTAATATCAGGGAACATGTCTGGACCCCCCCCCCCCATCACATAAATATTAATAGAAATTTCACAGCAAATAACTTTAACAAAAATACAAACATCTCTCCTAGCTCCCCCTCCCAACTATCTCCCTCTCCTCCATGGTGCAGTTAGAGTATGTTGATTCCTATCTGTTTTGGGACATACGTTTGTATTTGAAGGGACAATATCAAGATTATGCCCTTTACGGCTTTAAAGAAAATAAAAAAATGCAAACATCTAGATAAAGACTATAACCTTCCCTCTCGGCCGATCGACATGTACTCTTCGTATTTAAATTCTTTGCTTTAACCCCCTCTTCCAGCGCTTGCAGCAAAAACGCGTTGCGCTTTAAAGCCCATGTAGAGTATCGGTAGCAACAAGGAAATTCGAAAGAAACATGTTAAATAATAGTCTTATGTTGTTCTCCTTGTATCAAAAGATGTCTCTAAGAGATCTTTTGGTATTCCACCTATGATTTCTGGTGAATTTCAGTGTTAATATCTGTAAGGAATGCTCGATTACTGCCATTATGTTAGGACCCCTCCACCCCGACAGCATGTGTCTCGTTATGTGTAGCTACTCATTGGTTTTACACGTGTGTATAGTGTATAGCACATATGCTGACTTTGTTGGGATTTTACGTGCCTGTCCCGGCACATAAACCAAATTTTGCCTTTTATTTGTTTAATATTCAAGTTTAGAAGGCGAAATCTTCACAGTGTCTTAGTATTGCTAGTATATTGCTATTTATCAACAAAAATTGAAGAAATCTGACGAACAGTTTTTGAGGGCTTACCAAAACTGTACATGACCTTTAACATATTATGCGCTTTAAAACACGCGTTATGAAGTAAAGACGCAATAAGCTCTGTACCAAGGAGAGAAATTATTGGTTGAGCATGCTAAAGGTGAGAACTAACAACGGTTTTTATTGGATAACTGATATAAAATGGGCGAGTCCCAATGAGATAAAATGCCGCTTAAAAAAAAAAAAAAAAAAAAAAAATGCGCGTTTTATCTTACCAACATATTTTTTTTTTTTTTTTTTTTTTTTTTTTTTAATCTAAGATTCATTTTATCTCAAATAATTTGTTTTAATTTTATCTCGGTAAGATAAAATGCGTATAGATTTTTTTTATTATTTATTTATTTTTTTTTTTTAGATCATTACTTGGTCCACTGTTATTTATACTCTACATTAAATATTTTCAAAATTGTTCTAATAATCTTTCTTTTCTTGTATTTGCTGATGACTCCAAACATTTTTCTCTGAAATCGTAATCCTCTATTCCTCCTGAACACTGTGAATTAGGAATCAAACTTTGTTTTTAAACTTGATCCAAGCAAACAAACAGTCATTTAATATAAACAAAACAAACTTCATTTTATCCAGCAAATCAATTGAACATCTACCAGGACCAGATTTATTAAACGACATAACTCTTGTTCAAGTTGAAACAATTAAATTCTTAGGAATATACATCAACAAGAAATTAACTTTGAAAACACACATAAATAAAACAAATAAACTCATATCGAGAAATACAGGTGTCATTGCCAAACCTAAAGCTTCATTCCCTACTCATGTCTTACTCTCTTTATATTCTACACTTATCCTACCATATTTAAACTATGGAATCTTTGCATGGGGGAATAGAGGTAAATTCCTTATATTTATCAATCAACTTCTACTTGTGCGAAAACGGGCCATTAGAATAATCAAGAATACATTTTTTTCGTACCCACACAACCCCACTCTTCCACTCGTGTAATACTCTTAAGATTCATGAACTATTTACATATAATCTAGGAATATTGTTATGACAGCGAAACACATCTGGTTTTAAATTCAGAAATATATGACCATTAAAGCAGTCAAATAGTTTATGTCAAACAAAATTATCCTATTTTGGACTTTTAATCAAATTATTGTTCCTTGTTAATAATATAAATCAGAATTTTCATCTTCATACTTTCTTCAGTCAAATAACAAAAATATGAACATGTTCTATGTCTGTTACAGAATCAAGTTATCAAATTCAAATATAAGTTTCAATATGGTATTGAGCTCAATATTTGTTTTAGAAGATAATTATCGGTAAACTTACAAAGTAAGACGTTGGGGCCCGACGAAGCTGAGTTCATATAATGTAGGTGTGCATGTCATCATTTGACAACTACTCCGTTGGTTACTAGTTGAGTTAATGTTAAGTCTGGATTCTACGGGTCTGAATACCCATAAAACCATCATCTAAGTTTAAATGTTAAGTAAAACTCAGTGAATATGAATTTTGGGGCATTTTGGAGCCATTCTGGCCCACTGTGCGCCGACGGTATGGCGGTGTGTTCAACTTCGCGGATGTCCATATTTCGCTGACAGGGCAATACGACAAAAACTGAAACTAGAACAGTTTTTGAAGAAAAAAAAAGATATAGCATCAATGTAGGTGTAGGCGTAGTCTACCGGTGGGCCTGGCTTAGTCAGGTCTAGTCCAGGTCCAAACAGGTCCAACTTCCCAAACCGCTTAACTTAGAAAGCAAGATCACACAGTAGATCTATTTCTTTATAAGATTAAGCTAGACAACAATCACAGATATGAAAAGAGTTCCTCACCAAATAAAACTTACCAACAAATGGTTAAATATTTAACCAACAATTTGTTTAAGTTTAATTAACACCAATTTAACCAATGTTGAGCAAAATACGATTAACCAACAAATGGTTAAAACTTTTAATCAACCACAGGTTAAACTTTAATCAACAGGCCGATGATTAAAGTTTTAACCTGCAAATGTGTGGTTCACCTGGTAATCCTCGGTTGATTAAATTTTTAACCAACAAGATTAACAATTTTAATCAACGTTCTAACAGTGTATATATCGCGCCCAACCAGCAAGAGTCATTCAAAGGTCTTTACAACTTCACTTCAGTTTCATGTGTCAATTACTCCGAATACGTGTCCATTGTCTTACCATATGCCATCTTGACGTTGTACGTGTTCTTTTCTCTTGGAAGAAGATTCGATGTAATTGATGATGCAATAATGGATTATATTACTTTAAAATAATGATTCATGTCACAGTTGCATCCGAAACTGGTCCAAAGTCTAATCCGAAAGTGTGTTAATCGGTACAAATTATTGTTTTCACACAATAAATATCCCCCCCCCCCCCCCCCCCCGTGGTGATAATTTTGCGCACTCAATTGTTGAATACTGGAAAGGCTTTTACCCTTACTGCAATGGCAGATTTAGAGCGGAAGAGGCTTTTGTTGTTGTTGTTGTTGTTATTGCTTTTTGCTTGTCAGAGAATTTGGAAGGACAAAGACCCTAAAATGTATGATGACCTTTGTTTGTCCGTAAGACCCCGTGTGCGTGCACCCAGCCTAGAACGCACAGTGGGCCAGAATGAACTCAAGCGGCGTCAAAATTCGTATCTGATTATATTGGGCATCGTGCCTATTTGGGTTGTAGAGGGCGCTTTCTGAGAATCTCAATAGGAAGTACCTCAGGTACTTAGTTAAATGTTCACAGAAAGCAACCAACTATCCTACGCGTCAAGCATTTTCATACCATCTTCAACCAGAACACGATTTGCCTACAGTACTGTTGTCTATTCAGGTCCCAAATACTGGAACGCTTTAAATCCCGAAATGGAAAAAAAAAAAAAAAAGATCTGTAAGCATACAGTATATTTGTATTTAAAAGAAAGTTAAAGATGTTTCTTTTTGAGACCATATTGTAATTTGTAATACTCCGTGGTAATACTCTTCTATTCATCCGATAATGCATTCGATACATTTATGATATCAATTCTTTAACGGTCATGCAGTGGCGTATCTAGGTATTCTGGCGCCCGGGACAAACTTTCAAACTCAGATTAATAATTACTATCCGCTATCTACAACCTTGATTGAGTCTCATAGCAATGTGAATGTTGCATACCTTGCAAACATTGCTTTATATAAAGTTTATTGACATAATTACTTGTGTGTATCAGTTCCCTCGGTGAATCATTTCTGATTCTAAATACCCGTTATTACGTGATGAGCCTTTATTGTGTACTAGACCTATGATTATGTACCAAACCTATAGGTCTACATTTACATACTTTACCATTATCATTTTATTTGAGTACTATAACTACAAGTATTTCTTTGCACTGACTATACTCGTGTACATGGGTTGTCATGAATGAAGGTGGCGCCACAATGACACGCATTAGTTAACACGTCACGTGATCCATCACACAAGCAAGCACTGCCCATAGCATAACCACAAACAACCTAACAGGTCATGATTTTAATTATATCAAACTTTACATTTATTATCACTATATCAATTTATATATATAAATTGTTCATACTGGATGATAGTTATTGTCAGCAGAATTGTATAGCTCGTTACTTTTCGTTTATGCATGTAGTAGTATTATTATATTTTTTCCCTTTTTCGTTGCTTTTCGTTGTATAGCTCCTGAAGAAGGCATAATGCCGAAAGCTTGACGACATCAATAAATCCGTGGTATTCAGGTACGTCCTGAGTCTTGGGTCATTTCATTAAATTTAATTTATCCTATCAAGACGGCCCGCCATGTTGTGTTTTAGCCAAATCTTTACAATTATACATATATATATATATATACATACACACACACACACACACACACACACATATATATATATATATACACACACACACACACACACATATATATATATATATATATATATATATATATATATATATATATAATGTGAGAAATCATTTGAATTCAATGAGAGAAATAATTTGCGTAGCTAAATTCATTGTTCCTCCTTACTGACTTCCTTTTTGTGGAAATAACTGCAGGGTTTGCAAAAACTGTCTCCGCCGGGAGTCGAACCCGGGTCTTTGGCACTGTAGGCCAAACGCCTTAACCACTAGACCACGGAGGCGGGTTGAGTGGTATTCGGCTACACCAGGTACAAACACCGACAGGCAGCCCTTGCAACCCTTCGCAGTTAATTTATTCCTTTTCTTTGAGGGACAGGGGAGTACTGAACAATGAAAAGCCGCATATATATATATATATATATATATATATATATTATAATAATTAACTCTATATAATAACAAAGAAAATGTATTCATTAAAGGCATTGATTAACTTTGCCCAGGATTGAAAAAAAAAATCACTGTTCCAGCTTATCGTCGATGGGCTGATAAAACCTCGTATCTCAAAAAAACTAAATTTTCAGGAGAGCGAAAAAACATTCTTATTTAAAAAAAATATGTGAATATTCTATGTTATTTGTACTAAATACTGTGTTTGATAATTAAATCAATATGAGGTGGTTGGAATGTGCAGTAGATGATTATGAAGCGGGTAAAATGAGTTACAAGGTTTTGGCACAAAAAAAAAAAAAAAAATCATAAAAAAAGATACGAGGTTTTTGTACAAATGATGAATTTTGATATTTTATAAGGATATGCAACTCACCATGCTCTATTATGACTATTAGAAGATAAATTACACCTTACACTTCACATTCATGAACAAAAAGAGTAATTTTAACCTGCAAAAGGGTGATTTCACCCCAAAAATGAGATACAAGGTTTTATCCACCAAGCATACATGATGTTCATGGGCTGTTAAAACCTCGTATCTCACAAACCCTGAAAATTTTAGTAAAATGAAAAAAATAATCTTCATTTCAAGAAACCATGTGTGTAGGCAATTTTATTTGAACCTTAAACAATGTTTGTTAATAATTTGGGTTATATGAAGTGGTTAAAATGCATTAAAAATAATTTAGAAGGCAGGAAATGGAGTTACGAGGTTCGCGCACTAGACCAAAGTGGAATAAAAAGTTGAGATACAAGGTTTTTGAAGAGATATTTAAAAAATGTTTTTTTAAAGATATGCAACTCCTGGGGTTATCAGGAGATGAATTACACTTTAAACATCACATTTATTTAAAAAAATCATTTTCACAAAAATTTGAGATACGAGGTTTTATCAGCCCATCGACGTTATGCTGTAATCATAATTGCAAACCTTTAGCTCAGACAGGAATCACCTGAGTTTTATAAGCTGATCGGTCGTTTATATATCAAGATATTTACGATTGAACATTGATGTCGAGACAGAGTACCACCGAACCCTAAAGAACTCTTACGGTTGGCATACCTCGCTCTATCACAGAATACCGTACGGGCTGGAAACCCGCTCTGAAACCCGCTCTGAAATCGCCAAGCGCTGGTGCTTGGTTTTTGTGACTGCAGCGCCGAGCGACTTGCGCTAGCGATTGATCGCGATTTTCTCTTTTTTAGGATAGTAAACGGGTTCCATTTTCTCTCATACTTTCACATATCCTTAATCATATATGTAGTTAGAGGACTGTACACAATTCACTGGCATTTGAGCTGATTTTACAATTTTTCACAAAGTTAATCAATCACTTTAAAGGGTGACTAAATTAGAGTGAAAAAAGGTGCTGTTTCCATGTATTTTTGCTTTCAAATCACGAATCTGGCAATTGATTGTCAAAATTATGTCTCGTTTTGGCGAAAAAGGGGGAAAAGTAGAGGTTTTGGGACCGTTCCTTAAAACTCGTGAGCTGATTGGCTAATTGACGTCACACCCCCTAGTGACGTATGAAGAGTAAGAGGCACAAGATCTGCAGGCTGCGGCAATGTAACATTGTACACACAATGCGGTATTTGACCCCTCTGTTCAACGGACAATTTATGAAAAAGGGAAATTAATCAATATAGTCTTAGGAGTGAATAATCATTATCAATATATTTTCTACAAGATCAGTGAACACTTTTGCCCCAATATACAGCTCTTGTTTTGTTTTTTAAAACTTTTCTTTGAACAATGTTCTCATCCATCTGAGCTTGCCGAACGATAGTTTTGCATTGGTCTTAAACGCGTACACAGCCGTTTTATGCGTCTATGCAATGTACTACACATCTTTAGTACGGAAACTATGTTCCCCCTCGTACTAAGCGACTGGTGAACGCTTTTGTTTGATTTGTTTTTACTCTCGCCTTTCTTTTTTTCTTCGCTTTACATGTACTATACGGTACAAGTACTGACTTAGATTTTTGGCTGAATTCTTCGAGTAACTTAGAGAGATGGATAGTGATCGCGAGTCCGATTAGGAGGACTTTTTTGAGCCAGATACGAACTTTGATGTATCAGATGATTTATCCATCCCGAAAGAGAAGAAGCTCAAGTGCAGTGGCAAGGGGAATTCGACCATATATGTTTAAACCCCTCGCAGAAGACGCGCCAGGGCATGGTGAAGGGATCGCGGGGGAAGGGGCCGCGGGTGAAGCTGCTGCAGCTGCTGGAGAAGGAAAGTGATCACTGCAAATTGTACTCCACTCGCTTGGCCCTTGCCACTCTGCCAGCGTGAGCATACCTTTGCGACCCACAATTTCCGTAGATTTTCATCTTTAGAAAATGATGTACGTAGGCTTACATCATCTTTAGGGGTCTTGCTACAGCCCGCAACTATACACCGATTTGGCATTATTGATGAAATTGTGTCCCAAAATCAAATTTATTGTGAGGAATTAAACACACGAAAATATGCGATGCAAATGGTCGATGCGGTGAATGTCATGCTCGGCACCGGGCTGGGCCTGCCGGGGCCTGCGGGCGCGCACGGTATATAGGTTGGTGGAATATTTTCCCTTACTTCTCGTACGTCACAGATCACGTGATCATGATGTTGCTCCGATGGGTTTCTTTAGGGGCGGGGCTTATGACTGTGTAAATCAGCAAAAATGTACTTTTCAAATGATTATGAAATACGACTGAATGCATAAAAAAAGTGTGTGATAGATATTTTTTGGCTCCTGATGACTCCTTCCTACGAAAAATGGGCAATTAGTTTTCTATTTTAGTCACCCTTTAATATGAAAACGGCGACAGAATTGCACTTGGAAATGTTTTTTTTTCTCATATTTTCCCCTGAAAGCTGGGGGGGGGGGGGGACTATTATACACACCAGTGTTGTAGTCAAGGCACAAACCCTCAAGGCCAAGGCATTGACTAGCAAGGCAAAGGCCAAGGTCAAGGCTTTGACCCTCAAGGCCAAGGCTAAGGCCAAGGCTTGAAACCTCAAGGCCAAGGCATTAATAAATACAGGAGGGGAAAGGAAACATACAAAGACAGAGGCTCTCTCTCTCTCACACACAGAGAGAGAGAGAGAGAGAGAGAGAGAGAGAGAGAGTATGCACTGCTTTCAAGAACCAACTGACAGCAGGGGTGGCTAAACAGTTTCCAAGGGGGGGGGGGTCATTTTAAAAAGACATATTTTTCATGCAAGGCTCTGTGCTTGTATTTTATTATGATTTTAACAAGAAATATCTCAATGCTCTCAAACCCGCAATGCCCCTTTTCTGCCCTTCTTTTTTCTGTTAGGCCCAATTCACAATTTTAGGTCCCTTGCCAAGATATTGAATGTGTGGTCTCATTCGAGGTTGCATAGCAACTAGTGCTCTAGTGGTGTATTTTGGTATAATGGAGCTCAGAGCAAACAATAAAATCGCCCCCACCGCCAGAGACAAAATATATGTATATAACTTTACAAGCAAGGGAGCAAAGTAACCGGGTAGATTTTTTGCACTTTTAATCCTCAATAATGCAATTTTTATGCACTTTACTTGAGAAAATTTCCAAAGGAGTACTGCAATCAAGCGTTATACACTTTTGAATTATGTACACTGATTAACGTTTTGTCAAATGGGGCGTCAAATTCATGAAAATCCTGGAGAACCCTTGTTAAGAAATTTAGTCAAAGGCAAACAAAACTTAAGATTTCTTTCAACCTTAGCAAGTGCTATTTTAGCTTTAAACCTTAATTAGGGGCAAAATACAAAGAGGCTAAAGGACTTCAAAGGGAGAAGGGCAACGAAAGTTACATTTCTTCTTTAGAAAATGTGTTTTAACCTTTTAAAATGACATTTGTATCCTCTATCATAATAATTGTATGTATATTGGGGCATGAAATTACAACGTTATGTGCGGGAGCAAAGCAAATAAGCTTTATAAAATCATTTGCACTTATACCCTATATGAATTATAATCCACAGTATAATAATAGTTTTTTTTTTCCTTTTCTACCTTTCCTCTTTCTTAAATCATGTTTTTGCTCCCCATTCAAGTACCCCCTGCCAAACAAAGTACACAGAGACAAAGTTAGGCCTATAGCTAAATCTTAGTACTAGTTTTTGCATTATGACAATGGAATCATTCATAGCAGAAGCCATTGGCCAAATTCACTAAAAGTTGCAAATACTTTATTCTAACTTACAAAATGTTCACAGAAAGACAAGAAATGCAACTTGTACATTTGTTAAAATCTGCTCCTGTATTTCATACGGTATTACTGATTTCATCATTATCATGTAGTAATCGTCATTATTATTATTATTGTTATTATTACTATCATTATCATCATCATCATCCTCATCTTTATTATTATCACTATTATCATCACTATCATTATTATCATTATTATTATTTTTATTGTCATCATTATCACCACCATCATCATCATCATCATCATCATCATCATTCTATCATATTAATCGTAAAGTTGTAAAACATGTAGATATTGTATTAGCTACATAAAATAGTATTACTGCATAAAATAACCAAAATATTTCTTTAGATTTACATGCAAATTCAGAGTTCCATATGCCTTGAAATTTTCTAGAGATTATCAAGGCTTGGAACCCTCATGCCAAAGGACAAGGCATTCAAGTCCAAGGCCGAGCCATTAAAAAAACAGGCCTTAAGGCGCCTTAAGGCCAAAGCCGAGCATCAAAGCACTACAACACTGATACACACTATCCCCCACCCCCACTTCAAAAAACGGGGCATGCATCCCCATCCTCCCCTGCTATCTACGCCCCTGCCTATGACAGAGTCTTGCGAGACCCTCATTTGATAATCATTGTATGATGTTGTCCGTGAACAGGAGCTTTCTCAGATGGAATATTTCGGTTCTAAACTACTTGTGTTTGTATCTCATTTTCTCTATTTACAATGATTTTCAAAGATTTTTCCTCCTCCTGGAGCTCAAATGACGTTCAATGAGACAACGATGACTTTATTGATTCAAGCCAGTGACAAATAAACGCTACCAAAAATTAATCCCATCTGAGACCAACGTTTCGCTTCAGCAGAGGAAACTGCTGCACACGGAATTCCCCCAATGCGGAGCGGCTATTCACCTTAAGTAAGAGAAAGGGAGAGATTTCATTTTATAACATGCAACATTCATTTGTTCATTCTTTCCAAATCTTACTCTATTTTCTAGTTTTTCCTCCACCTGAGGCGTTATTTCCAGTAGCTGCATGCACTAACCCATCTAACAACTGAATTTCCTGTATATACTTATCTGGTCATTAATATATATATATATATATATATATATATATATATATATATATATATATATATTATTATTATTATTATTATTATTATTATACACGTTGTATCTACTCCAATTATCTATATGTCCAATCACTGACCAATCATAGAGCAGCATTTGACGGATGATCTCGCTCTGATCTTTACTTTCCTATACTGGTGGTTAGGTTTGTAGATTTATTTTCAAGGTTAATTTACAGATTGCACGTCAGTCCAAAAGGGCCAAGTTACATTTAAAATCGATGTTCCTGATAAAAAGCAGACGTATTAAAAATCTTCGTTCTTCTCAGAACCCCTTAAATCGGTCTGACATCCATCCAATCGATTTTGGGAAAGCTAACTCGTAGACAACAATTTCCATGAACAGTTTAACTAGAACAATTACCCCTCGGGGATCAACCCCTGAAAAATATCATCTTCAACAACTACCCTTTAGTCAGTTTAGGCTAAGCACTCTTTAGAGTGACCTCCTTACCGCGTGAGTCTGCGTTGCGAAGAACCATAGAAAGTCACCGGGTGTACTCACTCGCGGTCGCAAATAGTACACAAACTTCATAAGAAATCCTGCCTCCTCGTAAACCAATTTTACACCTCTGCATTTAATACCACTCATGAACTTCATACTGATGTCTGATGATGCCAGGACCTGGTAAGCAGTATGGAAAATAATGAATGAGTTATCAATTGGCCTCAGATTATCGCAATTTACACAATTCCGTTTTCATTTGAATGACATTTTGAAATTGACATATAGGGCAGTGTACTATGTGCTCTTCATGACTGAGCTTACTCGGTGACTTTCAACGCGTTTTTTTGTCGCGGCACAAATTAACGCCAATGAGAGGTCATGCTAAAGAGCGATTAGCCAAATTTGTTATTCCCTGGCAGCTGAAATCGCTAACAAAATTGCATTTTTTTAAGAAGAGTAGTTTTTGAGGGTTAATAATCTACAAGGTAATGCTTTGCAGGAATAATTTTCAATTTAATTTGTTCGGGAGTTACTACTAGTTGTCCGAGTTTTTTAAGTCGGGTGGTACAGTTGTCTGGATTTACCATCTTACCTCGTTTGCTTTGATGATAGCCACAGTTCCAAAAGGCGGGCAACAACAGAAAGTGACAAAAAGTGCAAAACCAAAGTACTCATTCGGCGTAGTCTCACACGCTCTAAGTTCTGTTGAACTGGTGCCTGTTTGAAATCAGAATTATATACACAAGGTTAAGTGCTTTATATCAGCTGTTTTTACACCAAAACTTCAGTACTCATTAAATAAGCCTGGATTTCAAGAATGATTATAGGCCATGAGTGTAGCACTTCATCGGTGTTCATAATTTAGTATGTCACAAACAATACAATAGAAATGTGAACGGATTTTAATGCATACGTCTTGAACAAAGATAACTTAACGCGAAAGCTTGCCAATGTTTTCTTCTTTCCACATCCATTCGGCCGTATGTAAAGTAAAAGCTTATCAATTGTTGGTTGGCTTGGTTGGAATATCTAAAAATGCAAGCAAAAAAGTTAGAAAAAGCAATAGCTAAGCTTTTACTAGTTTTGTAGATACGACCCAGTAGCATGAAAGTTGCACAAATGGTGGCAAACAAGAATTTATTCTAATTCAAACAGTTTAATCAATATTTTCTTTAACTCTTACTGTGACAAGGGGTTCGGCTCAGTTCAAAATTTTATCAAAATGTGATCAGTGCTTACTTTTCAAATGTCTGCACTTCATTAAGGATCTATTATTTCACAACATATTGTGTACCATACTAGTAAGAAATGTATTACCACTTACTATGATACCAAACATTATTACTTTACCCAACTTTATGCAAAGAGTTATTAAAAAATTACATTTGAGTTTCTTTTTTGTCCATTATTTTTCGGTTTCTCATTTGGTTACTATCGTTTAATGTTGAAATAAGGTAATATCTTTGTAAAAAGCTGCAATTTTCTCTGAAAATTTATATGGTAGCGTATAATTATAATCATATATTTAGGATGCTTGATTTATGCTCAAAATTTTGATATACATTGACCACAATATACCTTTCCTGTGGTCGAGCAATTGGTGAATATTAAAATGACAAGTCTATCTGTCACATATATGTGACATTGGCACTGAAAGAGTTAACATAATAATCATCATGGCTTTTTAATCCTCTGTCTCTCGCTCTCGCTCACTCTCTCTCTCTCTCTCTCTCTCTCTCTCTCTCTCCCTTTCCCTGTTCATTCTCTCTTTATCCCCCCCCTCTCTCCCCCCCCCCCCCCCCCCGTCTCGTTTTTTTTTTTTTTTTTTTTTCTATTTCTCCGGTCTGCTGGGTGTTTTACTTACTGCGATTGCGAAGCTTGTTGAAGAGACTGGGAAGGCTGCTTCGGTGGATACTCAGAAGGGTTCTGTGGTTGATATTGCGGGTATTGTTGTGGTGGATTCTGTTGCTTCTGCTCTGAAGAAGCTGGTGTGGGTGTCGAATATTATCATCGTATAAACTATGAACACCATGCACCACGCTCTTTACGTCCTTCGAGAATTTCTCGTATCCTGCAATAAAGTATTGAAGGAATTAATTTAGAATTTCAGAAAGAAGCATCGTCAGGCCAAGAGTGTCTGATAAATTGTAAGCACAGAATGACTTCATAACAGTAATTGGGCTGACGTGTAAACAAAAAAGGAGGTTTCCCCGACTTTTCCTATGTGGCATGACGAACCAAACCGTGACTGGATTGATTTAACTTGACTTTTCTTTTTAATCTAGACGTATCGTGACAGTCCCATAAACCAGCTATGACATGGTACAGCCAGTGGCGTATCTAGGTATTCTGGCGCCAGGGGCAAACTATCAAATCTGCGCCCAAGGGAATACAGCGACCTAGCGTTTTTTTTTTTTGGGGGGGGGGTGAAATTTTGAAAATTCCTATTTTGGGGGCGCAAAATTAATGAAAACCCTGAAAAAATACATTTTGAGGAATTAAGCAAGGCAATTGCAAGGCAAATGTATGATTTTTTTCGAATGTTCTATCCTTTGAAATGTACTTTTATTCACTTATATCTCATCTGTGGACTCAAAATTTAACAAGCTCCTGCCTTATGCGGGGGTCAAAAACTAGAGTCAATAAATGGTTAACACTTTAAAACGCCACTGGGGAGTGAAATAGCTAGAACATAATTATGCAAGGGAGCAAAGCGACCGAGCTTTTTAAAAATTACGAATTTCAAACCCTATAAAACACCCTTTATGGCATTTTGTTCTTGACTGGGGGCGCAAATAACCCCCAAAGACCATAAATTTTCTTATATTTCTCCCGCTTTTCTTTCTTTCTTTCTTTCTTTCAAGTGCCGCCCGGGGAACGTCCCCCCTCTGCCCCCCCCCCCCCCCCCCGTAGATACGCCGCTGGGTAGGAGCCACTATCTAGAGATTAGTAGTTTAATTGATTCAGTTGAATATTACAAACAAACTAACGGAAACATACTGGAAATCACATGTATTAAACACCATTGACATATCTCATTGTAATCTTCAAAACTCATTGTAAGTTTTACTTGATTCCATGTTTATGTACTTTCTATCTTTACCAGAAAACTCGATTATTTAACGCAAATGGCAAATGAATACATTTTTTTTTATTATACAATTTTTGCACACTTTTGATAAATTTGAATGTTTTACCAAAGAGAGAATGAAATCATGTCATGTTTCAAAATTTAAAGGAAAAGAGAAATCCAGCAGAAATATGAGTACCCCCCCCCCCCCCACACACACACACACCCTTTTCGGCGTATTGCGATCTAGTGGTATTATAAGCATAACTGGTCTCTTT
The DNA here is from genome assembly GCA_025618425.1 of Heliocidaris tuberculata. NCBI lineage: Eukaryota > Metazoa > Echinodermata > Echinoidea > Camarodonta > Echinometridae > Heliocidaris > Heliocidaris tuberculata. The sequence continues at coordinate 4,499,520 of CM046842.1, forward strand.
GTTGACAAGGATTTTTTTTTTCCTTTCTCCCCCCCCCCCCCTCTCTCTCTTTCTCTTTCAAAATACAAGGTAATACTAGTTTGTTACGATCTTCAAATACAAGCAATATTACATTCAGTTGTAAAGAATAGATAAAAAAATTAAAAAGCCCACTCCTGCCCCAAAATAGTACAATGGCTTACACGCTTCCCTGCACGTTCCTTTATGATGCTTTTGTATAGTGAGATAATTTTCTTTATATCAAACACGGGAGAGGAGGGAATAGGGGAAAATAAATTAGCATCCTTTCGCGTTTTGAAGGAAGTTCGGTAAATTTTAGTTACGTATACGATGGCCACACTCAGGGACGTCGCTATAACATTGTGAATGAGGGGGGGGGGGGGGTGACACCCGACAAGAATGCTGCACCTTAATCCCCTCCACCAATAATGATAAAAGAACATCGCAGATGTAGAAATTTTAATCATAAGGGCCTTTTTCGCATGATGGGGGGGGGGGGGGCTGAGGCCTTTTGCCAGAATATCAACTTTTCATTTTTTTTTTTTTTTCATGTTTTACTTTTCGTAGTGAAAATGTACAGAAGTTACATACAGAAGTTACACAATTTGGTTACCTTGAATATCGGAAATTTGAAAATCCTAGGAGGGGGGGGGGGGGGGCTGCAGCCATTTGCCCCCATCTTATACGCCTGTGCATATATACCTGGATGGCCCTTCTTAAGAGATTAAGATGCCTCTCCAGTTTTATATCATAAATAACTCTTTATATGTTTATTTTTTCATTGTTGTTGTTGTTTTTGTTTTTGTTGTTAGTTTATATATATATATATATATACACGTTGTACGATGCAGGGTAACAGATTACAAAATGTTAGTTTTTGGCTCTTATTCCTACCAATTAGGATAATTAGGGGGTTTCTTAACTATACACTTTGGCGGGCCGCATGAAATCGGGGTTGGTTTGTTTGTTGTTGTTGTTTCCGTCAATATTGTTTTTCCGTTATGAAAGTAAGGAAATTCAGACTAGTATGATTTCAACAATATCATTGTATACGAAATAGACATCTCGTACTTAATTTGAATATTATTTCGACAAAATAAAAATCTTGGCTTTTGGTACCTGATTAAATTTTCTAGTTATAATATATCTATGATAAATCTTTACATGGATTACATAAAAAATGACATAAGCTAGATGGTTCATACTACCTGTTTTTACGTTTCACTCCTTGATGTTCCTATATTGAATTGTTTGTAATGTTTACATTGTATCTTTTCTTATTCATGTATTATGTTATATTTCAATGTATGTTTTGTGTACAGGGCCCTAAATGATAACAGTGTTTTAATCACTGACTGGGCTACCCTGGGTATAAAAGACAAATAAATAAATTAATAAATTGTTTTTCTAATTATTTCCTCATCATCTGTTATCGTTATCGTTATCATATTCTTATTTCGCAATGACCAGGCTTACAGGCACATTTTTGCAAAGGGGGCTGACACCTATTGCCCGAATTTTAACTTTCCAATGTATTGGCCAGTTTTCCCTTCTTTTTCTTTCCTTCCATTTTGCTTTCCTTCTTTTCTATCTGTTTTTGTTTTCCTTTATTTCCCTTTTCTGTTTTCTTGTTTCCCTTCTCCTTTCTCTTTTCTTCTTTTCCTTTCTCTTTCTTCTTCCCTGTCCTTTTCCCCCTCCCTTTTTGCCGACAGAGGTGGCACATTTTCCGACAGCAATTTTGAGTGGGGCGGTGTGTGAGTGTGTGTGTGTGGGGGGGGGGGGGGTGGGTGGGTGTCACACCCTTCCCTATAGCGACTGCTACATTCTCTTTATTTTATTTTTTTCTATTCTGGAACAGTTTGGGGCCAGGTGATATACTATATGAGGTACACAATTGGCTTCAAAGAGTATTATGACGATTCCATCAAACAAGACTATAAAATCAACTTAAAAATCACAAATTAACACTGAGTAAAATGCATTTCCAAAAATATCATTAGAGAATTCATTAACAATATCAATAATATTAATAATACTAATAATACTAATAATAGTAATAATAGTAATGATAGTAATAATGATGACAATAAAAATGATAATAATTATAATAATACATGCAATTTGGTCTGATTTTATCCAGGGAAGCCACATTAGTATTGATTACTGCTCTTCCTGCAGGCCCTCCTATCATCATTACCTTTGTAATTATTATTACCCCTGCAATTATTATTACATCTGCACTTATTATTAACTAAATAAAACTCCGATTAGAGTCATGATACGTTTCGACTCTATGTAAATGAAGTGTACGAATACATAATCAGTAACTTACCAGATGCCTTCCTATCATTACGCTCTCTACTAAGTAGATTTGACTTAAAGGACTATGCGATATGATTTATTCATTTTGTAATACTGTGTCGCAGGTCCAAAGTCCTACCAGACAATAGCTCCCATACAATAACCCTTTTTACTCTTATTTTTGATCATTCATGTGTACTCTAGTGGTTTAAAAGGAAAACCCACGAGGGGCAAAGGGTGAAATATACATCTACATGTGTATCTCGCAATTGTGTTTTTATTTCGAAAAAAGAGACATTCAGTATGTCCTGCAAGGGCGTTGCCCTATGAATTTGTATCTTACCCTTATCCCCGAATCTGAAATCTTGAGAAACGCAACTATAGTCCAGCAGAATGGTACTTAATATATAAGGAAGGAAGTGTGCAGTTCTTCATCAAAGCGGAAAGTTGTTATGTAGGTAGAGTTTTGTAGATTATGGGGTTACCTAAAGTTCAGGTTCTGAGGCTCATTGTGCCTTCTTCTTTCTTTCTTTCTTTTGTTTTTCTCTCTCTTTTTTAAATGTTGCCCCACAAGGTAGTTTCCCTTCATAAATGATTTAATAAAAAGTAATTTTGATGTAAGTATTATGTAAGAACAAACTTCGGACAAGTGCTTTTGGTAACCATTTTTCAACAAAGGAAATGGCCCGTATATCATCATAATATTATAAGGTCATTGAATTGCTTAGTAAGCGTAAAATGCATCTTTTATACCTCAATTGCAAGCCAAGGACCAGCGTTTATGAAACGCGGTTATGAAACACGGTTTGGGAACGCTCTTTTCAGTTACATTAGAGGGTTTTCGAATGTGTCAACGTGAACGCCGTCCTAGATCCTCCCAGCTACAATGGACTGCCTTTGTGTTAACTGCATGCAAAGTAGGTGAAGCGAGGTTCACGTTTTAGAGAAGACGGCAGTAGAGGGTTTTCGAACGTTTCAACGTGAACGCCGTCCTAGATCCTCCAAGCTACAATGGACTGTTTTGTGTTAACTGCATACCGCGCTTTGTGCAAGAACGGCTCACCCGTCCACTGGCTTCTCCCTCGTCCTCTAGTCAGATCGAGAACGCGTCCAACATGGTATTGCCGTCTTCTCTAAAACGTGAACATCGCTTCACCTACTTTGTATGCAGTTAACACAAATGCAGTCCATAGTCCATCTAGGACGGTGTTCACGTTGACACATTCGAAAACCCTCTGATACAATGTTGGACGCGTTCTCGATCTGACTAGTGGACGAGGGAGAAGCCAGTGGACGGGTGAGCCGTTCTTGCACTAAGCGCGGTATGCAATTAACACAAAACAGTCAATTGTAGCTTGGAGGATCTAGGACGGCGTTCACGTTGAAACATTCGAAAACCCACTGTTGTTTAGTTTATAGCTCTTGTCTCTACTCAGAAACATATTTCGCAACACACTTCTCTTGTGATTTTGTAACGGTGTTATTAAACGCTTTAATTGTTCAAAACACGATTGTGTTCAAAGTTCTTTGTGTTTTGTTTTGTTTTTGTTTGTTTTTTAGAAACACGACAAAACTCACAAAACAGGTGTGTTTTAAAACACTGTCCTACGTCGAGAAATTGCCTTATAAACAGAGAAACTTGAAACAGCATTTTGAAACCGGTTTTTTTCAAAGCTCTGACTCTGGCTACATATAAACGTACACAAAGACGTATCAAAACGCTGATTCTGGCCAAAAAATGAAGTTATAAACGTATTTGTGGTCTGTCAAATATTAAGTCTTTGGAATTAACAAAATATGTTGCACAAGACAAACAAGGTCCCAAAAGGGCTATTATCAATGTACGACATTTTGAGAGGACCCATTTCAAGAGGTATAAAGGCTCTTGTGATGGCCTAGCAAGGCCAATTATTGTTGAATTTGATCCATTCCCTTGGCTAATCATTAAGATTGAATTCAAAGTGGCTGCCGAAGTATTACGCATATTTGCTTATGATTTTGATTTATGTATTTTCTACACACTGCAAAATTGCGTAATCAAGCAAATGACTGCCAATCGTTTTGTTTTGATTTAAAAAATATTTCCATTGCACTGAATTTGGGGTTTAAAGCACAGCTATTGAGAAGGCGGATGCGTTTTTTCCAATCAGAATAGTTCCAAATGTAGGGTCACTTCGTTTTATCAAGCTGGCCGTTCTGGTCTGTTCCAATATGTGGCTTTCTACGTTTTAATATTTTACGCTCTGTCTTGAAGTTTATAACTTCGAATAAAGATAACAATAAATGTCATAGTTATGATATTTTTTTTTCTTTTCTTTTGAAAAGGGGGATGTACGAAGAGAGAGAGAGAGAGGGGGGGGGGATAAAGAAATAAAGAGAGATAAAAGTGATAGAGAAAGAGAGAGAGAGAACAAAAGATGTATTGCGGTGTGTGCTCGAGCTTGAGCTTGAATGTCGGTGTGGGTGTGTGTGTGCGTGTGTGTGTAGTGTAGTGTATGTAAGAGAGAAAGAGAGACAGACAGGTAGACAGAGAGAGAGAGAGAGAGAGAGAGAGAGAGAGTGGAGAGTGAGAGGGGAAGAGAGAATGATTTAAAAGTACTTTTTTAAAAATCTTGAAAATTCATCTTACCTTCTATATTCATGAGAAAAAATTCTCTATAATCGAAATAATCCCCCACAAAATGTTACTCTTGAAAAACACAAATATTTACCAAGTTTTGTTGTTACTGGGTATAATGATACCCACGTATTGAGGGAAGACAAGCAAAACATTCTAATTCTGATCATAAACTGCTGGCTGGAACTGAACCTTTACAATGCTTTACTTGATTATATGTTAAATTAATAACATCGGAACCTGTTCCCAGTATCATTGTGTAAGAATGCCTGTAAATATTTCCATATTCTACTCTTCAGTCATACCTTGCCATTGTACTGTTATACATACATGCCATACAACTCTATCGCTACCATGTTGCAGTCCTCTTTCTTCCTCTTTACTCCTCTCCTTTTCTTTCCATCTCTTTGTCTGTCTTCTTTTCTTTAAACTGTATTCATGTATTCAGGCTTACCCGTTACAAGCGCATGCTTACTGGTATTAGCACGTTCTTCCGTCTTTTGAAAATGCGTTCATAATATTGCTGTCACTTTAGACAAATTGTACTATTTGAACATAATGTTAAATCTTGAAAAAAATCGGTGGAAGAAAATAAATGTTAGTTTGAATGAATGAGTATAAACTTCTATAACACAGATAGATTTGCAAGGATTTGGCTGGATCAGCTCATTTAATATGATACCATAATTATTTTAATATGAGAATAATGGTACAACGTACATGGCAACATAATATAAGATATTGAAATAATAACAATTTTTTCCAAAATTAAAGAAGAAAACAAAAAAGAGTGCTTTTTTTTCTTAGGAATTTCTAAAAAATCTTTGCAATGGCAAAGATGGTTATTTGTGAAAATTCAACAAAAATGCACTTATTCTACGATTACTGACTCATTCACCGAGTACATGTTTGAAAAATGAATATGCGTTCTTTCAACAAAAATTAATCAAATATAAGTAACAGAGATATGCTTACATCAAAGAATAGGATGGTTTCCCCTTTTTTGTTAGTACTTTTTTCCATTAAAAAAAATATATATATATACATATTATGTTAGGCTAATACTTAATAGTTATGGTTTTGCACACATTATACAAAGTGCGAACATAAACAAGTCTTTCACGCACCAGTCTACATATAGCGTTTCTTCTTCATTTCAGTGCTTAAAAGTAAAAAGGTTTTGAATTATTTGTGTGAAAAAAAAAACAAAAACTAAACCTTCGCCCATCGAATCATATATAGGCAATATTTTAATGTATCCATATTAATAAGGGGACATCTAAATAGCACTTAAAACAAAACAAAACAGTATATAAATAAACATCATCCTGTTTAAGATGAAACCATTTTAAACCATGCTCTCTTTAAAAAATGCAGAATGAAGAAAAGACTTGACATGATATTGAAGAAGTGATAAAACAAATAAGAAAGCATGTTAGAATACAATGTCCCGTCAACTCTGTGTATAAAGATGTGATATCTAATTTCAGTTATTCAAGGCATTAAATCCACCAGAAATATATATAGAAAGAATAAACTATTGTAACAAAATTAGCACTGCTCATTGCAATTACAATATAATCAAATAGATGAAGGTCACGTGGTTAAACAATAAAGTTTTATCTGAGTGTATGCAATATGAAATCATCTATAAGCTATCATAAAATGCTCTTCTGATGCAAGGGAATGAACGGTTACTTATCGAATTTTAGATCGTATCGCGCAATATAAAACTTCCTACAAAAACGTTTTCTGAACCGGCACCCCCTTTTTCTTTTTTTCTCCCAATTCCAAACTATAAGTACTCTGAAATGAAATGAATTAAAAAGAAGTGGTTATATGGTAGAGTCTTCCAATACCCCTTACTGGAAACCTTGGGATGTGGCTAATGTCCATGAATACTAACTGTCTTAGATAGAACGTGTCGGCTATGGACTACTCTGCCTCTTTGTCTAATACCACCTCTCTCTCCCCCTGTCCACATGTATTTCTATCCCTCTATTTCCAGCTTTTCCCCCTTCCCCAGTTTCTCAGTAGTACCCTCCACTCATAGGAAACATAAACCCACTGAACGCAGATCCTGCTATTGTAACACCGCCAAAGACTAATCCAAAGGTGGACCAACTCTTCGCTTCAGCAGAAGAAAGGGCAGCGCCGTTGAAGTCCCCCACAGCGAAACGACTCTTCAGCTATGGAGAAAGAAAGAGAGAGAGAGAGAGAGAGAGAGTCGATATACCGTCCATTTATGTTAAAATCAAAATATAGCTTTCGCATGAATATACTCATTACCAGAAGCTACAATACACTGAAACATCAAACTTTTAATTTACAATTCAATTTCCACGACATACACATTTTTTTTTTTTTTTTTTTGTTGTTCCAGAACATGCTATTTCTTTAAAACAATGACATTCTGATACAACACAGGAGCAACAAAAGTATACGTTATTGTCATAGCGGGTTTCCCTTTATATAATGTATATCGGTCCTTTAAATCGATTTTTTAAAAGCCAATAGCGGTTGACAACTAACCACAGAAACAAGTTGCCTGTTACCCCCCCCCCCCCCCCCCCCTCCCCCGAAGTTACCCCATTTAACCAACTACACCTTCGGCAGCTTGGGCTGGCACTCTTTAAAAATGACCAAGCGTCTGTTTTGTGAAGAGCATCCCAAGGTCACTCAATCGTACCCAGTCTTATGACTCCTCGTTATAAACAAATCTTACACTTTTGCCTTCAAAACATTGGGGAACTTTATATTGGTCTGGTGATGTCATCTATATAACATTCTTATCCCAGGCAACTAAAATCCACAAGAAATGTAAGGGCAATCTAACCTTGGTAATGAGATGATTTGTGTGAAAGCAGAAAAATAAGAAAAACAGGATGGTGAAAGTTTGAAAGAAATCAGACAAGGAATAAGAAAGTTATGGATGTTTGAAAAATGAGATCACTACATCTATGCGAATCTCAAATTGGCAATTTGGTGATTCGATTTTGACATTTTTGTGGACAACTCTCCCATTCGTCGTACACAAAAATATCATTAATTTGCGGTTTTCTTCGATGCACCTTTACCCTCTGGGCAGTACTCAAACTATATTGCAGATAGCATATTGTTATAGGTCCTCATGAAAGAAAAAGATCCTACTGAGTAATACATTTTGAAAAATGTGACACTTTAGTCAGCTACATCACAGTGATATTACCTATTTGCCAGTTTGTAATTCCTATAAGTATAATGATTACAACTTTCAAAAATTCATAACTTTCTTATTGCCTGTCGGATTTCTTTCAAACTTTCACTAATCTGCTTCTCTGATTAATCCACTTTCTTTCAGAGCAACTTGCTATTAAGGTTGGAATTCCCTTTAACCCCGATATAATGTTTGAGGATTTATCTAAGTTTGTTATTATCCAGCTGTTATGTACTGTAGAGAAGCTGTTCTGCATTTGCAACTACTTGGTTCGTTAGTTCGGATGATAGTTTTCTGGATACCATCTTACCGCACTTGATTTAATGAGAGCAACAATTCCAAAGGGCAGACAGCAAAAGAGAGTGACTAAGAGAGCAAAATGAAAGTAATCATTCGGCATAGTCTGGTTGGTCACATGCACTATGTTCTGCTGCACTGGTGCCTATAGTTGGATTAAGAATGATATACACACAAGATAGGATAACCCTATAAAAAGGTATAACTGTTGTTATTACACCAAGACATGAAGCCCAGGCTATGATAAGGATATAGGACCTAACATTACATAACGGTAGCTATCGATCGGTATTAAAATTATTATGACATATTTTTAAATGATGAAAATAATTGACCGGATTATTGATTTCAGGCATACTTCTTGAATAAAAGTAATTTAAAACCAAAGCTTTCCAGAAGCTTGCGAAACATATCAACAATCAACCTAATGTAACTATATAAAGTAGATTCCATCTGTAAGATACTATAATGCATAACTTGAATATTCAATATTTGATGACGAGGCTTTCTGGGTAGTGCATCCATGCTCCCCATTTCTATATTAAGTATTGCATAATAATAGTTAAACAAAAATGCTATTCAAATTTTAAAATTTCGATTACTGTAGAGGTGTGAGGCTTCATTTATTGTTTACAATTATTGTGAAATATTTGTTAATTCTCTCTTCCCCACCCCTGTCGCTCACCCTTTCTTTCCTGTCCCCCTCCCTCAATTCTCCTCTCCTCTCTTTCTCCCTCTTTCTCTTTCAAATCTGCTTTCGTTATACCTGTGTCATTTGCTGTTGGTAGACATAGGGGCTAGGTTGCTGCTGAGGAAATTGGGACAGTTGCTGAGGAAATTGGGCAGGCTGCTGCGGGGGATATTGGGCAGGCTGCTGCGGGGGATATTGCGGTTGTTGTTGCGCAGGATTTTGTTGAGTCTGATCCATGGGAGTTGCAGTTGGTTTCGCACAAGTCTCTTCGTATGTAGGAGGGACCGCATGAACCCCGCCCTCTACCTCGCCAGCTTCATTGGTGAATTTCTCATATCCTGCAATAAAATGGTCATTAAACTTGGTTTTCAAAAAATGTGGAAAATTGGACAATTAATAACAAAAAGTTATGAACTTTTAAGGAACGTAAAAAATATAGGAAAGTATGAAAATCATTATGAATAAATTGTTTATGATATTGTGACTTCTTTCTGTCACTATAGCTCTGTATATTTTGATTCCCCTAGTGTACAATTTGTATTTTAAAACGGTACAGTGATATAGCTGGGTCACTTAGGGGCAAAATTTTCGATTATTGTGACACGGCGGACAAAAGCACCATTTTGATGTGAAGCTTCCTTAGGGTATATAAAATGATTTTAGTCGAGGAGCCCTCGCGAAATATGTCCGTAACCATGGCAATAGGCAAATATCCAAGATAACCGCCATTTATGCTAGTCTTCGGGCACGTTAGACAAAATCCTATTTCATGACGCTCAAAAGCAGCATTTTTGGTGTGAAGCTTGCTTAGGGTATATGAAATGATTTTAGCCGAGGAGCCCTCTCGAAATATGTCCGTAACCATGGCAATGGGCAAATATCCAAGATAACCGCCATTTATGCTGGTCTTCGGCCACGTAAGACAAAATCCTATATCGTGACGCCCAAAAGCAGCATTTTTGGTGTGAAGCTTCCTTGGGGTATATAAAATGATTTCAGTCGAGGAGCCCTCTCGAAATATGTCCGTAACCATTGTAACAGGCAATTATCCCATGATGACTGGCATTCTAAGCTGGTCTTCGGCCACTTAAGACAAAATCCTATTTTATGACTCTTTATTACAGAATTATTTTAATTTTTTCACTCAAATCATGGAAGACCTCTTTGTTTCAGTTTTAACCAAAGAAAAAAAAAACACGAAAAAATAAAGAGTTGCCGTGGCAATACTAAGTTCATTTTCGCTGTCTTGGAGCCGGTTTCCGGCACATAGGGGTGCTGGTCTTCGGCTACATGCAAAAACTCAATGGAGCGTTCGCGCGCTGAGCAAAATGCCAGCGGTCCAAGCAAGTGTCCCACGCCAAAACTTCTCACATACAATCCTGTCAAAAACCAGCGCAGCGATATCAAACACTGACATCGCAGTACATACGGAGCTATCGCGTGTGTATCATTCACTGAATATTGGTGACCGCAACGGTCCATCAGACGCTTTTGAGCTTGCCACATACGTAATATCCCAGTCTATAACTGAATATTTCTTGTAACACAGCTCAGTTTTCGGAACTATGTCGCCTTGCGGACAACCCTACTCTACTCATGAGTAATCATTGTAGCTTTAAAGAGAAATGGAATGCATCATATTTAGATAAAAGGTATATGGGCCCAGCATATCCATGAAATGTGAAATCAAACATAGAATCTATAATGATAATAGACGCCGCTACACTCTTATTTTTGCTGAGTCAAATTTAACTTGGAAATGGCGTCAGCTGGGAGTCAACTCCATCCTTGTCAAAGTGACTCGTTTTCCAAGTTATTTTGACTCTAATTAAGTCGATTCTCAGTTGATGGCACACCATTCTGAGTCAAATTATTTCGGAAATCCGAATCACTTTAACTCAGAATAGAGTTGACTCCCAGCTGACGCCATTCAGAGTCAAATTTGACTCCGCAGAAATAAGAGTGTATGTTGAAATTGTAATTTTTCTGGACTTTTAAGGCTTAGTAGCATTAGATTTCGCTACCAGAATATAATAGTGACACAACTGAAAAATATATATCTTTATGGTTAATACAAGGTAATATATATTTATGGTTAAATATAATCCAGACCAGACTACGGGAAGGCAGGATAGCGGGGGCTGGCGGGGAAAGACAGGACATAGGGCAGGATGGTACAGGTCAGACTCCACTATTTAGATATTCATTATATCACAAAGTTTATGCAAAACTATAAACTATGTAGGTTTTTTTTTTTTACATATCAGGTTTGGTTTTTTGACAATTTTCATCTGGATTTTTTTTTAAAAGTATTGAATTAGATAACCATAAACTATTCACAAGTTAATACAAAATTAAGGTCAGTCTCTTGCATAGGCGTACGGGCACAATTTGCGAGGGGGAGGGGGGATGATGACTGTTGTTGGAATATCAACTTTCCAGTTTTCAAAATAAGATAATTTACTAGAGTAAAATAATGTTTTTGTCGCAATAAAGAAACATTAGATAAGATATGAAAATGAGATATTCTGGCACCTCGCTGCCCGAATATGAGGTGATGATTGCTCGAGTAGAAACTTAGAATATTCTTTAATGATAGGGTTGCGCCCAGCTCCAGGCTCCCCCGCCCCCACTTCCTCATACCCTATATTTTATTGGTGCTTTTTACAGCAATCAAACATGCGATATACATAAATATATCATGTTTGTAATAGTAACTTCAATAAGGTATTATAATTTAAACCTATCAATTATTCATTTGATTTTCAGTAGTGTGCAAACAGTTATACATTAAATGAGAGAGAGGGAGAGAGAGATTTTACTGGGAAAAAATGAATAATCGCAGTCCTTAAGACTTAATTGACATGGATTACATTAAAAAGAATATCCTTGCAAAATGAGTATTTTAAAAGATACGATATGACATAAATGATAGAAATAACAAAGATCTGGATTACTCAGAAATTAAGATATCTGGGGGGGGGGGGGGGAGTCTGCATTATACTTCAAGTTCATCATGACTTTCAATAAAAACTTAAATGTTCACGAAAGGACCATCATCATGTGTTCTTTTATATCTACTACAAACATCAATGACTTTTATTACTGTTTGCAGAGGTTTATTACTGTACTTTCATTCACAAACTAAACAAAAATGTATGATTCATGTCACTCGGTAATTCATTGGACAGGGAAGGCCTACTAAGAGGGAAGGATTGTAATATCGTTCATATTACCCGATGCAATCGTACAGTGAGTCTGTGACCCTTTATTACATGAAGACAAATTTATTTGTTTCGGAGAGATATTTCGATTTCAAATATAAGATATGTCATGTCTAAGTTAGTCACATAGTAACCTTAAATACCATGTACTCGCAGTCTGTTTGCTCAGTAGCCAATCTCTTCTCTTTTGCGGCGGCAAATAAAAATCAATTATAAGAAGCATCAGGAATGATCAAGAAAAAATGAGAGTGAAAATATATTTTATTCGTAGTCATAAAAACACCTATGAATGAGTAGAATGCTTTGCCAACCATTCGGCTGTATTTTTCATTTGATTTCCTGGCTGAAATGCAGCTCCTTTTACAGTGACTGTTATCCAAGCAAATGTTTTTATCTAAGTGAGGGAGCCTTTCACAAATATTATTTTTTAAATCATTTGATGTGCCTATAAACAGACCCTGTATTTTTTAAATGATAAGTGATGTGATATGATCTCGATAATTTCATCTGACAACAAATTCGTGCTTCCTGTGAAATGATTTAACCCGAAAAGATTGTTTATATCATACTGGATGGCGGCCATTTTGGATTTTTGCATTTTACTCGACCACCTTTAAAAATTCGCAAGGGCTCCTCGACTAATATTAATAAGTAGGCCAAAAGGAGTGTTCATGCCAAATTTGGTGCTTTTGTCCGCTCTGTCACGAAAATTTCCTTAAATGACCCCACTAATACCGACACAAGATAAACAAAGTCTGGCTACATCACAGACATACAAGCGAAACAATAAAGACCCCTATGTACGTCATCGTCTATTATGAGATATGTGAGCTTTACTCACAATGTTCAAATGTTGATAGTGAATAGCAATGAAAGCATACTTTCGACAACAAAACGCTTTCAAGACATCGTCTGCATTATTGTATTCACCACAACCAGTCATCAAAGGAGCAATTTTAGCCACGCTGTTCCGCTTCTACTTTGCTCTTCAAAATACAATCCCTTTTGGCGGTTAAAAAAAAAAAACGATCTCGCCGGTAGGACAAGTAGGACTATAAAGTGCTGTCATTTTATTTAAAAAAATAAGGCATGGACCTCTTACAAATTGCAACAGAAAATCTGACACGTGTGCATTACCAATGAAGGTCTCCTTTATATAACAGGTTAAAAGTCCTAAGGAATCCAAGTGGTGGAAATTACTCAAATTAGTTTTTTTTTTTTTTTAAGGTTCTTTTTCAACTATCCATGAAAAACTTTGTGTGCGCTATGCATCCTTCACGATCGTTACGGACTGCCGCGTATTTTCATATTCAGAACAGCGGAAGGTGAACAGCGTAAACGCGATTTCTAGCGCGTGTGTGTAATCCCATTGCAAGATCGTTGTGTAGCATGGGTCCAGTCATTATAGGGGCACGGGCTGTCATTTATAGGGGAATACATGGTTCAAACCACTGAACTCTACACTACGTAGTGTAGAGTTCACTGGGTCATACCAAGCAAAGAGACCGAGCGGGGGAGGGTCTGGGAGGGGTGTTAATATCTTTATTTTATATTCCTTTAGGTCCCTCTCCGTTTCTTCCTTTCTTTCTTTCTTTCTGTCTCTTGATTCTCTATTTTCTTTTTGCTTGTAGTTATGGACCATCATGAGAAGGGACACGTGCACATTACGACATCATTATGAGTACTGGGCTATGGTGCTGGGCTTGTAATGGGGTATTTAGTGACAATTTGACAAGATTTTGAGATTACCCATGCCTTCAGTGAAGATCCATGAATTATTGAATATATTATGTATGATGATCTAAAATTATCATTATTTTGATCCTGGATACAGAAACGCAAACACAAGTTATAATTCGTATCAATGCTACGTACACAGTATCCTGGATTTAAAACTTTAAAAATAAATTTTAAGCAATAGTTGTACATATTGCTGCTTCATCACATAAATGTTGACATTAGTAAGGAATATCAAATAACATGATTATTAATTAACGAATCACTTGAAATAAAACCTTCATATAACTTTCAAATTTAAATGATCAATGGTCACTAGATTGGTATTACTCGACATAAACACTGGCAAGGATGAATGATGGTAATAATAATGACAACAAGGTAGTAAAACATATCCGATATGGGTTACATTTACAATCCAACAACATTGATTTCATAAAATTGTAAAATAAGCTACAAATTGATTTGATTAAATGTCTATTTGTAGCCTATTTTACAATTTTATGAAATCAAAGTTGTTGGATTGTAAATGTAAAAAATAAGCTTTTAGTGGGAACAAAGACAAAAAACACACAAAATATAATACTTATTATTGACGGCAACTTAAAATTGCCCTATATAATGATCAGTAGGCTACCGCTCTCTTCTTGAAAGTCATTCTAAAAGTAAAGTGTTAAATCAACATATGAAAGGGTGATATCGTTTTTAATATTCATATCACACTATTCATATTGCTTATATCTACCACTACATTAATGTTACATTCAGCATGTTTAAGACATTGTCAGTCCGTGGCCCTTTCCAATTTTGATTTTCACAATTTAAATTTTAGAGTGTACGACAGCAAGTGTCCGTTTTTTTTTTTTTTTTTTTTTTCCAAAACCCTCCAAGATGTATTTCCATTTTTGTGTTCCACTACCGCATGATATACCTTTTTTGTTTTTGTTTATGTTTGTTTTTATCATCAAGAAAATGCCATTTTGAAGAAAAAACAAGAAGTTACAGGAACGATGTGCGCCCCTCAAAATACGCCATATCTCATTTAATCCACCCCTCCGAATATTTACATGAATAATCCATAGTTGCAAGACAGGGTTCCCCAAATGAAGTAAGGTAAAGAAAATTAAGCTCGATAGCTCGGCTACTTTTTTCGATAAATAGTTTTAGTCATATCAAAGTACAAATTATGTTTAAATGAAGTTTTCTGTTTGGTCATCATGCATCCTCGTACTACAAACGGATATATTCCATCTTAAACTTTAACTATTCCCCCATTGTCTCATCCCCCCTCTCTCTCTCTCTCTCCCCCTTTCATCATATCTCTCCTTCTCTGTTATCTGCTCATATGCAATGTCATTATTCCCATCTTATGTTACATTACAACATATATTTTGAAATGTAATACTAATTACATTAATTTGATATAATCAGAGGGCGTCCTTGTAATCTGTTGCTAAAAAAAAACACGGATATACAAACACAATAGTTCGGTCAACTCGGTTCAAGTTGAACACAGTACGGTACATGTTGCTTTGTTGGACAAGCACACGAAAAAAGAATGTACATCGGGATGTGTCCAACTGAAATCGAGTTGAATAATCTTTTTGTATAATTGGCACTGTTTGTGTTTATGCATGATGGCCGAAAAACGGAAAATGATTATCACAGATTTCAGTATTTTTTCAATACTTTCCACCACTCGGATTCCTTGGGACTTTTTATAAGTCATAGAGGTTATATTCATGAGACTAGAACAGTTGAAATATTTTGTGTTGTAATGTGTGTGAGATCATTTTCGTAAAATTACTCCACTAATATGGAACACTGAATTTACATATTGACTAGAGCGTTACCATGAAACCTTAAGTGAGAATATGTGCACAGCCTGCTCGAACAACCATTATCATCAATAATAGACCTTACACGTAAAGTTGTGCTTCATACTTGAGATTACATGTGTCTTATATTACCGGTATAAAGGTTATATCTTACCAGATGCCATCCTGACGTTGTACGTGTTATGTTCTCCACGATTTCACGTAGATGATCTGGAGAGTTTCACTTCGCAATATTTATCTATGTCGCACTTGTCAAAACTGTGACTTTGTCGAAAAACTGGTCCAAAGTCCGATTCGAATAAGTACCTTTCACACAATAATCATGTGCGCTTTTGTGTAAAATACTGTTAAGTGTTTAAAAATGAAAAGAGGGAAAAAGGAGAAATATACAATGTGTCCCAGAAAAAAAAAAGTTTACAGTTCGAAAAAGAAACCCCAAATAAGTGTTTCGAAATATTTTTAAGGGGATTGTCATACCTGTGGACAGCTTAGGATCTCTTCTATCAATTGACAACACAATATCGTACAATATTCTAGTGAGCAAAAGCCAATTTTGTGAAAATCCAGACTTGAAAAGAATTCATATTGGATCTGCCCGATATCAGCCAAGCTGAGAGTCATGAAATGCTGAGAAACTTCCATCTTCTGATCAATAAAAGACAATATATAAAACAACGCACTCTGTTATCTGTATATCCTTACTCATTCAATCAACATCTTATGCTTGAGTGAGCAATTAACTACTTTGTTGAGTGGTTCAAAATGTTACTTTGGTGAGGCTTTTAATTTCACCTGCTTACTCACTCACCCTTTAAGTTTTGATGGGATATACCAGGACATACAGTGAACGAAATCTGTTCTTTCATAAATCGTCTTTTGCAGTCTGGATTTTGCACCCTTTCAGAAAAGTGGGTTTTGCTCACTCAAGCATAAAATATTGTTAGATATTTTGATGCCATTTGATATATAAGACTCTAAGCTGTCCACAGGTATGAAAATTTCCTGAAAGTATGTTGAAATACTTAATTGGGGTCACTTTGTTCAACTGTCAATTCTGAATTTTGCACCTTTCCGAAAAAAAAAGGTGGCTTTTGATCACTCAAGCGTAATGACTAGTCATATTTGTTGGTGTTATTTCATACGAGAGACCCTAAGCTATTACAAGAATGGAAATTTATCAAAAGTATTCTGAGATATTTATTTTGGGAGACTTTTCAAACTGTATATATATATATATATATATATATATATATATATATATATATTATTGTTGTTGTTATTATCATTATTATTATTGTTTTATTTCTATTTTTTATATTATATTTTTATTAATTCATTTATTTATTTATTTATTTTTTATTTATTTATTTATTTATTTATTTATTTTAGTATTATTTTTTTTTTTGGGGGGGGGGGGGGGAGAGGGGGGATGCACTGTTAATCTAGATTTCCTGTTTGCATTTCGAGAACAAACAAGAGACCAGAAGTGAATGGTGCAAGTTTGTAACTTTTTAACCACCCAAGATTTAGCAACGCACCAGCAGAATAGTGCACTATTCTGCCGGTGCTGCTGAATATGGAAGGAATGTATACTTTCTTATAAAAGCATGAAATTTAGCTTGTAGGTAGAGTTTTTTATACTGTATAATTTCAGATATGGGGCCACCTAAAATTCCGTCTGTAAGGCCTGTTGTGCCCTTTTTTGTTCAAATATTGCCCCAACATAAGATGAATATCTGCTGACCCTGGTTTCAACATCACTGTTTACTATGGATCGCATTATGAGGAAACCCCAAAAGCATGAATTTGGCAAAATGCAGAAGAACCAAACTACAAATCTTGATTTGGAGATTAACAGCAAGATACACCTTGTTGACGGAGGATGGCTACTTCACCAGGTAAAATGAACCAGCGGTGAAAGCATTAAGTCTATAGTTGATATCTATGTCAGATATGATCAAGCCTAGTTCAAGGATTCTCCTGTAGTGTTTGATGGCTATGGAGAAGAACCATCAACGAAGGTTTTGAACAAATGAGTCGGATGTCAGAGAAGAAAGTTTCTCCGGACTTAAGTGTCACCTGGAAACTATATCACATCATGTGACAAGGAAGTTTTTCTTGCTAGCGAAAAGAAGAAAGAAAGATAAGCAGTGTCAAATATTGAAATGCTGTTACATTAAATTTGTCATCACATGTGTTGCAGAACCGTATAATATCTGGAATACACTATCGCTCCCATACTGGTCCTGTTTTTAAAGAAATAAATTTGCTTTTATTTGTGATATAAATTTGAATGAACAAGATATTTTCATGTATAACAGCATTTACAACATCTTTCCAGCACAATTTAATGATCTTATTCATTTTCACTGCAAATCGGAAACCCATAATTATGATACGTGAAATATTGCCCACATTCATCTACCTAAACAAATATGACTTCGATACTCTTGGCGAAAATTTTAAAACAATTTGCCATCCAGCCTGCAGAAGTCGTTTTCCTTCTGTAGGCAAAAATGTATTTAATCGCTTGCTATTAAATCCCCATTTCTTTTGATTCCTTCCGTACATGCCTCAGCTGTTGCTCGGCCGGTCAAATCCTTTTCAGGTATTATGTAACATTGTATAATCCCCGGGAGAGTGTTGACGGACCTTTCGTGTGTGCGCGCGTGTGTGTGTGTGTGTGTGTGCGTGTGTGCGCGTGTGTGTGTGTGTGTGAGTATGTAAGAGAGAGACAGACAGACAGACAGATAGACAGCGACAGAGAAAGAGAGAGAAGGGTGGTGGGTGGAGAGGGAGGGTGGTGGTCTCTTTTGTCACTTGTTTGAAAATAATCGAAACTAGAGCTGAACAAGTACAACTCCACAGGTAGGCTGCTGTGGAACGGGTGTTTCCATTTCGTGACCAACTTTTTTTCTGACACCCCTGACATACTTTTTCTGAAAAACTTTTTTGCCATTCACTTTGTACTCGGGGCTTCTTCATGAGACAGTTTGTGTGATTGGATTCTTAGCTAGTAAATACTCATTAGCTATCATAGGCTTTTTATACTTTATTTATTTTTTTTTTTAAATCCCAAACTATTTTTTTTTATTCATTTTTTTTTTGTGGGGTTCTCATTTGCAGTTTCAGTCCTGTACTATCTCCCTAGCCAGAGGCCTTAGCTCACCTTTGGTGGGGCTAACCCTGCTTATTTTAAGGGTTTAAATAATCCCATACTATCGTATAGTTAGCCCACTTTGGTAAAATACGATGTGAACAGAAAGTGGGCGGAGCTTCCATACTATCGGTGGGGTTAAATCCTCGTTTAGCCCCACCGATAGTACGGGACTAAGCACAATTTTGCAAGTGTAAAAAGCCTATAACTGAATTTTAATTAGGGGAGGCTTGGTCTGATTCCATTTCTATGATTGGATTTTTTGCTATTGAATATTCATTAGCTATTTAATTGATTTTTCACAAACAATCAGACCTCAGAGATCACAAAGTTGATTCATTTTAAATTTTTCTCGCTAAAAGAGTCATTTTCCGGGACTTTAAAAAAAATCAATCTTTTTTTTTTGCGCGACGAAAAGATGACCGCAGACTTGTTTTGAACTTATATTTGATGTCAGTGCCCTGTAACACATGCACAGTCTATTTTAGGCATATTCACTGTTTTCGCGCGGATGTGCGTACGTGCGAGTACGCGGGAATTACAGATTTTTTATGGTTTTTTAATGATACAGAATCTAACCCCCTGTATAGACACAAAACGTTTATACCGAAACTCGATAAAGATAGGTCGTGTAAAATTTTCATCGTATAGCCTACGGACCGTTCAGACACATATCTCGACTGATTAGAAAAAAAACAAAAAAAAACATCGTATTGATGCGCAGTTTTCCACTGCGCATGTTGTTATGGTCGCCGCTAGCCCCTGCCCATTCGTAAGGTCACCTTTCGTGCGCGCTCACGTTAAGCTCCGCCCAGTTATACATGGTCTATGGTCGCCATTCGTTCAGACACACACGGAAAGGTGATTCGTTATCGAGTTCTAGTTCGAAACGATGCTCTGACCCCAGTTTCGTTATACGACGCTTCGCTATACGACGTTTCGTTATACGACGTTTCGTTAGTCAGCGTTCAGACACATAAATCCATCGTATAGCTATACCGTTTTGGTATAGCTATACCGTTTTGGTATAATTTTTTTGTGTGTCTGAACCTGAACTCTGAACACCCTGATATAATAACGCTAAAACAGTTATTTTATGCTGCAAAAGGCACTTAAGGTCATTTACGCACTCGCGAACGTGCGGAAATTTGTTGCATCTTTATAATGGCCTGAAACATGCCCAAAATTGATCCTAGACCATTTGCGGCATTTTCAAATTTACTCGCGCGCAACATATATTCAATAAGCGAGTTTGTAATTAGTTCATGGTACAAATGACCCTGAAATGACCGCAATTTGTACGTGCACGCGCATCTATTTTGATGGACGCGCTCCTTGTTTAACATGTAAAATCATACTGGTGCGCGCATCGTGGTGCGTACAAAATGACAGCGTGTAAAGGTTAATTGTATTGGGTACAAATGACCTTTGCAGATATATCGTATATTTCTGATTTTTACAAAATGGCGCCTACATGACGTCATGATGCAATGACTAAGTAAGAAGGTTTATGTGCACAACTTCATAACCATATCTACCACTGTACCAAATCTGAATATTTGAAAAAGCCCTATTAGAGATATTGTCGTCACAAAACAGTGGGTAGAAATTTTATTTTAAAAAAAGAAAAGAAAGAAAAATCGAACGAAAATTAGAGGTGGATTGTACGTGAAGTACAACTCACCCTATAACGAATCCCCCACAAATGTTACTTTTGAAAAATAAAACTAGTTACAAAGTGCTTTTGTTACTCGGTATAATACCCACGTATTTAGGGAGGAAAATCAAAACATTCTTATCCGTTCATAAACTGCTAGCTGGGACTGAACCTTACAATGCTTTACTTGATTAAATGTTCAGTTAATATAGGTTTTCCCAGCCAATTTAACAATTTGGTCACTCAAATTCCATTTATGAGCATTTGAATTGACGCCATTGTCACTCTCCGACGAATTCCGTAATTCACTTTAAGAATACAAACATTTAAATTAAACAGCCAGTCAACCAAATTCACAAACGTGCATTCAATTGCTTTGATCAGTTACTTAATTGGAAAGGCGCTATATAATAAAAAAGAAAAATTATTATTATCACCATTATTATAACATCGAAACCTGTTCCCAGTATCATTGTGTCAGAATGCCGGTAAATATTTCCGTATTGTACTCTTCCTCTGTCGCTACCATGTTGCAGTCCTCTTCCATTGTTATTACTCCTCTCCTCTTCTCTCCCTATCTTTGTCTGTCTTCTTTTCTTATATTCAAACTGTGTTTCTGTATTCAGAAGTACCCGTTACAAGCGCATGCTGACTGGGATTTGTGCTTCTTCCGTGTATTGCAAGTTGGTTGATTTTATTTATGTCACTTTATACAAATTGTACTATCTGACAATACATGTTTATTAAATGCTGTCAAAATCGATGAAGAAAATAACTGTTGAATTGAATGTTAATTTAAATGTTAATTTAAATCTTAATTTAAATCTTAATTTAAATCTTAATTTAAATCTTAATTTAAATGTTAATTTAAATCTTAATTTAAATCTTAATTTGAATGAATACGCTTCTCAGGATTTCTGTTACACAATGCAAGGATTTGGCTGGATGTACACTAAATTAATATGATACCATATTTATTATAATATGAGAGAAATAGTACAACGTACATCAGGACAAAATGTAAGATGTTAAAATAATAACAATATTCTTTTTTCTAAAGTACGAAACCACGCATTGATAAAGGTGTTGTTGTTTTCAAAGTAATTGCAAATAAATTGTTGCATTTGGCAAAGATTCTCATTTGTGTATTATGACACAGTCCACAAAGCTGTTCAGGTAATCATAGGCCTGATTAAGGGTGTGATGAGTGATTTGGTCTCTT
This sequence comes from Heliocidaris tuberculata, assembly GCA_025618425.1. Taxonomy (NCBI): domain Eukaryota; kingdom Metazoa; phylum Echinodermata; class Echinoidea; order Camarodonta; family Echinometridae; genus Heliocidaris; species Heliocidaris tuberculata. The sequence continues at coordinate 4,521,457 of CM046842.1, forward strand.
TGACAAAAGGCAACAAAAATACACCTTATTCTACGATTATTGACGCATTCACGGCGTAGATATTTGGAAAATGGGTATTCGTTCTTTCAACAAAAATAAATTAAATATTAGTAACAGATATGTGCTTACATAAAAAAAGAATGTCTTCCCTTTTTGTGGATACTTTCACCCATCCCCAATATATGTTAGACTAATTCCATCTAATTATGGTTTTGCACACATTATACAACATGCGAACATAAACAAGTCTTTTACACACAAGCCTACATAAAGTACATATCACCTTTCTTCTTCATTTCTATGCGTAAATGTACAAGGGTTTTGAATTATTTGTGTGACAAAAAAAAACAAAAAACAAAAAAACTAAACTTCACCTATCAAATTACATACAGTTACAATTATATACAATTATAATTTATTTATAAATTATATATAGTGCTGGTCAAAAGTTTCGGTATACCTTGGATTTTGAGATGGGTTTACTTCAATCAATGTCTATTCCCTACATAATGAGCTTGTCTAGGCACTGAGAAATTTGTTAAAGGTTTGGGAAATACATTACATGGTTTATATATTATATGTCCTGAAACTTTCATTTGTAGTTAGGTACGCAGACGGCTCCTCATAGGAAATAGTGTTCACTTTTTTTTTTCAACATGGATTCCTATGTAAAACTTAATGCTGAAAACGATGGTATGGACTGATTTTTGATAAAAAGTGCCCAAAATGCCCAAATTTTATGTTTTAGTGGCCCGCCATTGTTTTTATGCATTTCACAGCCACCCTTGGGGCTAGAAACGTTCATCTGGTTTTGGAAACCCACTATAAATAGTAAAATGAATATGGTAATGGTTAAGACCCACCAAAGACTACAGGGGCCCGGCATTTGTTCCAAAAGGGCCCAAAGCACCAGCTACTCACTAGAGTCCAAAAGAGTGATTTCAATGCTTTTCTTGCGGTAATAAAAGGTCAGTAAATGGCTATTTTGATATCAAAATACAATGATACATTGTGGGTATGATTATGGTGGCCATATAATGTGTCAGGTGCCCTAATTCTGATTTATAAGATGGCCAAATGTAATACATGTATAAGTTATTATAGAGAACTAAACTATAGTGGCATGATATATTTTCTTTCTAAAGATATTTGAAATTGTGTTCTATATATAGCGTTTGTCAAATCAATCAAAATTACATCATTTTGGGGGCACCTGAAAGGACGTGAGAGCCCTGAATCTCTTTATTACGGCCCAATTGAAAATGCATTAAAGTGCCAGTAAATTGAAGTTCCTAATAGCGCCATCTTCCAAACAGGATTTGAAAAGTGTATGTGTCTCTAATTTTCCCATCATGCCCCATTCTAGTTTGTAGAAGCTTAGAGTGTATCTGTAGGCAATTTTCCACATGTGCAACGTCAAAAATAATAGTTTGAAATATAAAATATGCCTATTTTCCAAACAACTGTTAGTCAAAATTCAAAATAAAATGCAATCAATTTTCAAATTACAATCTCAATTTATCAGTTACTATAAGGTGGCGCTGTTCCAGTTTTGCCTGTTTATTGCCATTTTAAAATCATATATTTAACTGAATAACATATCAAAACATATGCACATGATGTGCCGAACTTATTGTTGATAGTCATGTATAATGAATAATACACGGTGGGCACCTACAGCTTCCATTAAAAAGGTTTCAGGCCCATTTTTGTAAATAAGGGCCCATCAAAGGGACCATAGTCTTGCTCAAATAATGCAGTGAGCTTTAACACTATATTGTTCTCTGAAGTGATCTCAGTGCAAAGAAGTATGTACAAAGCCCCATACTTCGAAATTTCAGCATTCCACGACAAACTTTGAGTGCCAAAAAAAAAGAAAAAAAAAAACACCTTTCTGGCGAATATGACAGGATTTGTAAAACACTCCCATACGTAGTTTTGTGTGTACACCCACTCCCATAAAAGTGAAAATGGCAAAGAATTTGATACGTTCAATGGAAGTTGTTTAGAGCTTTCTATTTACACTCTCGTAGCCAGGATTTTATTTTGAGAGGGGCGGTCAAATCGCACACGCAGAGCGTGCGGAGAAGGGAGGGGGGGGGGGGTGCAGGAGGGGCTCAGTGGCATCTGTTCAAATCGAAACATGGAGACAGTTGATCTATTCCATTCAGTAAAATACAGAAAATGAACAAAGCTGAAGACTATGTTCTAGCTTAATCCTCTGATGCTTGGTAGACATACGCTCTTTTCCATAAATTTGAATACTAAAATAAAAGTCTAAAAAGATATTTCTGGGCAGTGCGAATGGACTATATCGGGTGTGAGCTCTATCCTACTGTACAGCATACATAGAGCATATTTATCGTTTTATCTATTTTCTGTCAATACCATTAGAAATTGTTTCAGGGAAATATAAGGGTTTACAGTTCTGTGTATCATAGTACTATAAGGAGACAATAATTATAACAACCACCAACATATTTCCCGAGAAGGCCTACATATACATTCGGTCTGACGAATGCAACATATTTCGAATAGGAGTTTACACATATGCCAGGTATAATGAGACCATTTTTTGTAAATATTATTCAACACGTCACAATATTGCAATAGATTTTTCTACTACAATTTTCTTAGACAATATAGTATGAGTCGCAATTTTCTAAAATGATATTTCTAAGAACAGCTACCTTCAAGGTTTATGACATTTATTATATAATATTCTGTTTGATGAAAGGAATTGCAGGATTAATATATATTGCTCCGGTCTGTATTCGTATTTTATGGCTGTTGGGTGGGGGAGGGGGGGGGGGGGGGGTTCGGAGTTGTTGATTTCAGATCCCCCTCATAGACAAAGGCCTCGATAAACACGCTGATAAAATGGTAAGATCTCATAATTAAAAAAAAAAGGAAAAGAAAAAAAGAAGACGGAAAAAGAAAAAAAGTAAGGCAAGAAAAGGAAGGATAAAATTAATTCCCTACAGCTAGTGAAAAGTCGCTCTTTGACTGCGGGCAAGAATCAACAATAATTATGATGTTGTAGATGCTAATGATGACTATTGTAGATGTAGACCTACCCTTTTAATAGATTACGGGTGGCCTGTGTAAAAACCGCCGCCCCCTCAGACTACGATTAAAACCGAGAATCTGTAAATGTTGAATGAAAATATGATTTGTGAAATGCATTGCCTTCATATGAACTCGCCTAAAAGTATTATTATTATTTTTTTTTTTTTTTTAAAGTGAGAGTAATATCTATTTTCATTGAAAAGAATGTAATAAAAATGGGAAAAAAGATGATGAAACTAGCTCTCTACCTTATCAGTTGAAATTGCTTACTTGCACTATAATTTTGATATACAGTGTATATGCGTATATAGCTTGTATACATTTTTCTAGATGTAAGTTTGGTTATTTATCCATTTTTATTTGTATGAGTGGGAAAACGTTTCTTATGACTGAGTTCCAGCGGTACTTATTAAACTAATATCAAAGCTAAATCAAACGGGGTATCAAAACAGCAAATAATATGTATCGGCAAATCGATTTGAACAGATGCCAAAGCTTCCGCACTCCGCTCGGGAAACTTTGAATTAACATAAATTCTTAGTCCTTTTTCTTTATGGGAGCACACAAAAAGCTACGTATTGGACTGTTTAACAAATCCTGTGATATTCGCCGGAAAGGTGTTTTCAAACTTTGATTTTAGCACTCAAATAGTCTCCTGGAATACTAAAATTTCGAACTATGGTGCTTTGTACATACTTCTTTGTACTGAGATCACTTTAGAGATCAATATTGTTAAAGCTCACTGCATTATTTGAGCAAGACTATGGTCCCTTTGATGGGCCCTTATTTAAAAAAATGGGCTTGAAACCGTTTTAATGGAAACTGTAGGTGCCCACCGTGTATTATTCATTATACATAACTATCAAAAATAAGTTCGGCACATCATGTGCATATGTTTTGATATGTTAGTCAGTCAAATATATGATTTTAATGTATTTTCAACTGGGCCGTAATGAAGAGATTCAGGGCTCTCACGTCCTTTCAGGTGCCCCCAAATGATGTAATTTTGATTGATTTGATAAACACTATATTATATACAACACATTTTCAAATGTCTTTAGAAAGAAAATATATCATGCCACTATACATTAGTTTAGTTCTCTATAATCACTTATATTACATTTGGCCATATTATTAATCAGAATTAGGGCACCTGACATATTATTTGGCCACCATAATCATACCCACAATGTATCATTGTATTTTGATATCAAAATAGCCATTTACAAAGCTTCTATTACCTCGAGAAAAGCATTGAAAGCGCTCTTTTCGACTCTAGTGAGTAGCTGGTCCTTTGGGCCCTTTTGGAACAAATGCCGGGCCGCGAAATTTTTTTTTCCCAAAGGTTTACCTATTACGGTAAAATCCTGCCTCCTGATTGGTTCAAACTTATACGCATCATGAATATTCATGAGCTGAGCTACAAAGGCCTAGTACATTGACAAAATGTACGGAGCTCGATCGAGCGAGCACGTTCATGGACGTATGTGAAGTGTGGTTCAAACGTGTGTTTACGTTATGTTTTAAGCATTAAGCAAAAGCGGCGACTAAAGCTCTGTGTAATCTTGATCTCTCTAAAGAAGAGAATATTTCTTCTTCAGGAATCATCAAAACCTTTATGTAAGTACATTATATTGTGAAATTATAAATCGGCCCATCCCACAGGCGAATTTTCTCATTACCAAAGCTTGTAAATGATGCAGTAGTTTGGTTAGAAAGTGTTTATGTACATGTATTATAATCTCATCGACATCGTATTATACTGTGGCTGCACATGCACAACGCATACATTCATTTTGTCATCTTCTCGTTGGGTTTCTCATCTAACGTCACATTCTATTAACATGGTCAGGGCTGACCATATTAGATGAGAAGCCCACCGAGAAGAGACAGATGGTATTTTCTAGTAGTGCTAATAGTACTAGTAGTAGCTAGTCTAGTGACAAAGTGTACGCGTTTTGCATGTACAGCCACAGGATCAATGCTATTATATGATGTCGATGAGATTATAATTTAAACACTTTCTAACCAAATGCATCATTTACAAGCTATAGTATTGAGAAAATTCGCCTATGGGATGGTCCGATTTATAATTTCACAATATAATGTACTTACATAAAGGCAGTTGCGCAAATTCATTTTGAAATTCGGGGTGGGGGGGGTCACCACATGATTTAACTTTTGTACCTGTCCAAAATGTCTGAATTTTTTTTCTTCAAAAAATAGGTTATCACATTTTTGTATGGTGGCTAGTTTTCCTCCCAAATTCTTTTACAAGCAAAAAATAAAATTAAAAAAGGTTATTCAAAAAGGTGGGAGGGGGGGGGGGCAGTGGCGTACCAAGGATTTTTTTACAGGGGGAGCAAATTTTGTTAACTGTCAAATTCTGCTTGGAGGGAGACCCATTTTTTTTCTTCTCGCCAGCCCTCCAAAACTCGCTCATTTAGGGGGGGGGGGGGGGGTATCAGATGTTTTGCTCCATAATTCTGTGACAAGCAATAAAAAAAAAAAAAAAAAAAAAAGGCATGAGTTCGACAAGGTAGGTCCATATTTTTGTTGGTCTCGCCGGTCCTCCAAAAGTCGCTAAGATGGGAGGGGGTGGCAAAATAAATATTAAAAAAAAACAGCGCTCCAAAAGTCGATCCTTGGTGGGGGTGGCAAAATTGCAAAATTGCAACAACAACAACAACAACAACAACAACAAAAAAACAACAGAGCTCCAAAAGGTGATCCTTGGTGGGGGGGGGGGGGGGGATCAGATTTTATGGGGTGTAGAATTCTCTGACAAGCAAAAAACAAAATACAAAAAAAAATCAAGGGGGGAAAATTCTTTTTTTTCTGGCAAAAGTTGTCAGGGGGCACTCTGCCCCCCCCCCTCCTTGGGAACACTAGTGGGGGGGGGGGGGGACATTCGCCTGTCTTCAAAAAGGTTGGGGGGACATGTCTCCCTGTCCCCCCTGGATTTGCGCCCATAAAGGTTTTGATGATTCTTGAAGAAGAAATCGGCATTCTCTTCTTTAGAGCGATCAAGACTGCACAGAGTTGTAGTCGCCGCCATTGCATGCTCATAACATAACGTAAACAACTTTGAACCACACATTCCTGGCACAGCTCCTAGGCCTAAAGCAGCTTCGCGTACGTTCGTGCTCGATGGAGCTCCGTACATTTTGAAGTCCACGCGCATGCGTAATACATGCACTATGCCTTTGTAGCTCAGCTCATGAATATTCATGATGTGTATACCTTTGAACCAATCAGGAGGCAGGATTTTACTGTAATAGGTAAACCTGTTTGGGGGAGAAAAAAAAATCGCTGCCGGGCCCCTGTGGTCTTTGGTGGGTCTTACCATATACATTTTACTATTCATAGTGGGTTTCCAAACCAGATGAACGTTTCTAGCCCCAAGGGTGGCTCTGAAATGCATAAACACAATGACGGGCCACTAAAACATAAAATTTGGGAATTTTGGCACTTTTTATCAAAGATCAGTCAATGCCATCGTTTTCAGCATTAAATTTTACATAGGAATCCATGTTGAAAAAAAAGTGAACACTATTTCCCATGAGGAGCCGTCTGTGTACCTAACTGTTGATTAACTTTAACTGTGCTTGGTTGTATACCCACAACAGATTAAAAATGACATAACCATTCTTGCAATTTCAAATGACTTTTCTGTTCAAAATCAAAAGAAAACAAAGTATACATTGAATTTGTCCAAAGTAGCCATAGTTTTATTTATTTACTTTAAATTTTAATAGATTCCTTTAATGAATTTCAGAAGAATTATCATTTGAAATGTCCATTCAGTATTCGAGCACAAATGTTCATGGAGGTTACTTAGACTTCCTTGTAACAGGTCCAAGACAAGCTGTTTAGGCTTAGGGTCCAGAGACAGAATAATTTAACCTTCTTCGTACATTTCTTTCAATAAAACGAATTATATAGGATCAGTAGTTACAAAAATAATAGGCTTAGGGTCCAGAGACAGAATAATTTAACCTTCTTCGTACATTTCTTTCAATAAAACGAATTATATAGGATCAGTAGTTACAAAAATAATGTGATATAACATGAAATAAAAGCCTTTAATATTGAGCTTACTTCCTGTCCCTGAACCCTTAATAGCCTTTGTGGGACGAGTTCAAAAAAGTGGCAAAGGGACATCTTTGGACTGTTACTGCAAGAATACTGGATGGATATTTGAAGTTAATAGCTAATGAAAGTTATCATGTGAACATGGTAAATATATCTCATTTACAAGGCTGTAACCAAAACAAGCTGTTGTAAATTTGGGGGATCTCTAAATGTATGAATCCGTTTTCTATCAGTTTTGGACTAAAAGGTGTGTTAAACCGCACGTATCATCAGGCTTCTTTTTTGCCAGTTCAAAATTTTAAATAAAAACGGAGAATAAAAAATACACGTGTAAGTATCAAAATATTATAAGTAGATTATCTTTATATGTATATAGTATTCAAACCTTTAAAATTGCTTTTGAGAGCCAAGAGAAGTTCATTTCACAGGAAATAAAACAGAAAATCCAATCCAACTTTTTAACAGCACTGTATATGCAATATTTTAATGTATCCGTATTTAGAAAGAGACATCTAAATAGCACTTAAAACGAAACAAAACAAAACAGAAATTAGCAACATCCTGTTTAAGATGATACTATTGTAGACCATGTTCTCTTTAAAGTTGTACAAGGAAGAAAAGACAAGACATGGTATTGAAGAAGTGGGGAAAGCAGGTAAAGAGAGTTTTAAACATGTTAGACTTTAATGTTCCCGGATACTCTGAATGTACAGATTTGATATCTATTTTCAGTTATTCAAAACACTTAATCCACCAGAAGTGTAGAAATTAAACTTTTGTAACAAACAAACAGCCTGAGATTGAACATTTGGGTTTGAAACTACTCTGCCCCTCTCTCTAATCCCACCCCACCCTCTCTCTCTCCACCTGTCATGCCTGTCCACACGTGTTTCTCTCTCTCTCTCTCTCTCTCTCTCTCTCTCTCTATATATATATATATATATACATATTTCCAGCTTTCTTTCCATCTCCTGCTTCTCAGTTGTACGGAGTTACAGCAGCGCCGGTTGAAACAGTGACGATAATACTGACCGCAGATATTGCTATCATAACAACGCCAAAGATTAATCCCACGGTGGACCAACGTTTCGCATCAGCAGAAGAAAGGGAAGCTCCGTGGAAGTCCCCCACAGCTGAACGGGTCCTCACCTATGGAAAAAGAAAGAGAGAGAAAAAAAAAACAGCAAAAAACAAACAAAGAGAGAGTCAGTATACATTCCATTTAGTTTTAAATTAAAATATAGTTTTGCATGAATGTATTCATTACCAGAAGTTATAATGACACACACACACACACAAAATAATAATAATAATAATTTATAATTTTATTTCGACAACATATACATGTTTTGTTCCAGAACATGCTATTTCTTTAAAACAATGACATTCTGATACAACACAGGAGCAACAAATATACTCGTTATTGTCATAGCGGGTTTCCTTTTATATATTGTATATCGGTCTTACATCCTTCCAATCGATTTTTATAAAAGCCAACAGTGGTTGACAAGTAACTCCAAAACCAAATGGCCTTGGACGCCAACACCCGGACATCTATCACCCCCCCCCCCCCCCTCCCCCGAAGTTATCCTCTTTAACAACTACCCCCTTCGGCAGCTGAGGCTAAGCACTCTTTAAGAATGACCAATAGTTTGTGTTGCGAATAGCATCCGAAGGTCACTCAGTGGTGCACAGTCTTATGACAAAAACCCTGACTCTTCGTCAAAAACAAATCTTTCACTTTTGCCTTCAAAACAATGGGGAACTTTATATTTGCCTGGTGATGTCAGCTATACAATATTCATATTATCGAAATTTCCCATCCTCATTTTCCTTTACACAAGCGATTTCATCGCCTTATCCCAGATAACTAAAATCACCAAGAAATTAAACATGAGATAATTTTTGAGGGTTTATCTAATTCTGTTATTATACGGTTGCTATGTCCTGTAGAGAAGCTGTTCCGCAGTTGCAACTACTTGGTTGTTCAGTTCGGATGGTAGTTTTCTGGATACCATCTTACCTCACTTGATTTGATGAGAGCAACAATTCCAAATGGCAGACAGCAACAGAGAGTGACAAAGAGAGCAAAACCAAAGTAATCATTCGGCATAGTCTGGTTGGTCACATGCACTATGTTCTGTTGCACTGGTACCTATAGTTGGATGAAAATAATATACACACAATACAGAATAACCCTATAGTATACAAATATTTACTATCATGAGAGGGTCTTGTTGAAACTATGGCCCCGAGTTGACGTGAACTACGAGGCGCAGCCCCGAAGGAAAATGGTCGACTTCACGTCACCGAGGATACCATAGTTAAACCAGAGACTCGAATGCAGGCAGTATATATTTGGTTTATAACCGTTATCTTGAACTAAAGTCTAAATCTACTCATCAACTTTATTCATCATTGTCACAGTAGGCAGGGGCGGCGCTGGGGGGGGGGGGGGGGGGTGTCACATCCCCCACTCAAAATTGCTGTCGGCAAAACAAAAAAAATGAGGGGGGAATGGAGAGGGAAGAGGAAAGTGAAAAGGAGAAAAGAGAAAGGACAAGAAAAAAGAAAAGAAAAAAAAAGGGAAAGCTAGCAACAAAGCAAACCAACAAATGAAAAAGAAGGAGGAAAGGAAAAGGAAAGGGGGAAAAAAGAAGGAAAAGCTGGGCCCCCCCCCCCCGTTTTTGCTCCCTCGCTTCGCTCACTCGCAAAAAAACTCGACAGTTAATATCCGGGCAAAAGGCCGCACCCCCCCCCCCCCCCCCCGATGATTGCTAAAGTTCCGATATTCGGGCAACCACCACTTCATATAATTCGGGGAGCGAAGTGAGGTGCCAGAATATCCACATATTTGATCAGCGAGGTTCCCAGGTAATTATGTAACTTCTGTACATTTTCTCTACGAAAGGTTTTTTGTTTGTATTTTTGCTCGCTCGCAAAACTTTAGAAATTGAAAAGATGATATTCGGGCAAAAGACGTAAGACCCCTCCTTGCGAAAATGGGCCTGTATGATCAAGATCTCTACATCCACATCTCTACACCCTAAAAAATTGTCGGCAAATTTTGGCGTCACACCCCCCCCCCCCTCCTTTAAAATGTTCCAGCGACGCCCCTGCCAGTAGACCTATGGTAGACCGTACACATTACACACACATATTTGAATAATGTTAGTTGTTTCCCTTCATGGCAACTTCCTCATTTAAATGAGGCTAGTGGGCATTTTATTTTGGCACATGTTGCACATTGGGACCAATCAATATTGATATTATTTCATGACCCATATAATAATGTATAACTGCAGCTGTTATGACATCCAGACATGAAGCCAGGCTGTGATAAGAATATAGGGCCTAACTATAATTATTATGACATATTTTCAGATCATATAATAATTGACCGGGTTGCTGATTTCAGGCATACTTCTTGAACAAAAGTAATTTAACGCCAAACCTTTCCAAAAGCTTACAAAACATAGCAACAATGAACGTAATGTCTATAAACTAGATTCCATCTGTAAATGTTATTATGTATAACTTAATTCGATTTTGAGGCGTTCTGGGTAGTTTATCCATGTTCCCCATTTCTATTTTCAAGATTGCATTAATGATAATTAAACAAACAACTATTCATATTATAACATTTCGATTATCACAATGGTTTGAAGCTTCATTTCTTTTTCATAATTATTGTCAAATACTTGTTAATACTCTCTTTCCCCAGCCCTCCCCCTCTCTCCCTCACCTTTCCTTTCCTTGCCCCTCCCTCAATTCCCATCCCCTCTCTTTCTTGCTCTTTCTTCTTCAAGTCTGTCATCGTTATACCTGTGTCACTTCCTGTTGGTAGACATAGGGGCTAAGTTGCTGCTGAGGAAATTGGGCAGGCTGCTGCGGTGGATATTGTGGGTGATGTTGCGCAGGATATTGCGGGTGATGTTGCGCAGGATATTGCGGGTGATGTTGCTCAGGATATTGTTGAGTCTGATCCATAGGAGGTGCACATGGTTTCGCACAAGTCTCTTCGTAAGTAGGAGGGACATCATGAACCCCGCCCTCTACGTCGCCAGCCTCATTGGTGAATGTCTTATATCCTGCAATAAAATGGTCATTAAACTTGCTTTTAAAACAAATCAAATACACATATTTTAAAAAAAGAATGTGGAAAATGGACAACTAATTAAAAAAAAAGTTATGAACTTTAAAGGAACATTAAAACCTATAGAAAAGTATGAAAATTATTATGCAGTCAATCCGCAGCGCAAGATAATTCGCTTCCTTTTATTCAGGCGTAAGCATGAGCGGTCGGTGCTTGCATATATAATGAGGTTGTTCGAATTTTCGATTTTGTCGCGTAGAATAGCTCATTTTGCATGAGTTTGGTCGCATTTCAAAGATGATATACTAGAGTTGCTTGGTCATTATACCAATATCAACAATCAACCAATCAACCAACCAATCAACAATATAAGAGATAAAACAGTTTTCAGAATACCGCCCCTGGCCTCTTAAGAGAGCCAGCCGCGTCCAGATACAAACAAATCTTCGTGCAATAGGTATAATTTCGCGCCTGCTTAAATTTATTAAAGTGGTTATTTTAGGTCAAGAGCTAAATATTTTGTATTTTTATGGCAAATCGTTCTCAAAAATGCCAACTTAATTTTAACATGATATTGTTCACTAGATTATTTACTCTTGTAAACAGTTCGAATCAAACAATTTACCAAGGTCAGGAATACGAGCCCAAAATTACCATGCAAAATCGCTAATGAAAAAAGGGCAAAATTGCAGTCAGTTCAGGTTGTAAAAATAATGCTTCAAAAACTATGAATTGTGTTTATTTATGTATTGAAATAAATAGCAAATTCTGAAGAATATTATACATTTGCATTCTGCCATGACAACTAAAGAAAACGCGCTCTGTCGTCTCGAAAGAGCAACACTGCAAAATCACCCTGCCAGTCGCGCTTAGTTAGTGCATTGCGAATCACGCAAGTCCGCAAACAAGACGCTGAATGAATCTTCATTGAAAGCCTCGTTAGCATACGCGCTGCGGATTGACTGTATGTGCAAATTTGAATTTGTGACTTCATTCTCTCAATATTGCGCTGTATATTTTGATCTTCCTAGTGTACATATTCTTAAACTGTACAGTGATACCGAAACAAGATAAACAAAAGTCTGGCTACATCACAGACATACAAGCGATACAATAAAGACCCCTATGTACGTCATCGTCTATTACGAGAAATGTGAGCTTTACTCACGATATTCGAATGTTGATTGTGAATAGCACTGAAAGAATACTTTCGACAACAAAACGCTTTCAAATCATCGCCTGCATAATATTGTATTCACCACAACCAGTCATCAAAGGAGCAATTTTAGCTACGCTGTTCCGATTAGATATTTTGCTCTTCAAAATACAATCCCTTTGGTGGTAAAAAAAAAAAAAAAAAAAAAAAAAAAAAAACTCTCTGTGCGGTAGGACAAGCAGGACTATATGGAACATTAAATTTACATATTGACCAGCGCGTTACCATGAAATATAAAATGAGAATAATTATGTGCATAGCCTGCTCGAACAACCATTATCATCAAAAATAGACATTACACGTAAAGTTCTGCTTCATAATTTTGATTACATGTGTGTAATATTAACGGTACAAAGATTATATCTTACCAGATGCCATCCTGACGTTGTACGTGTTATGTTTTCCACCATTTCATGTAGATGATATGGAGAGTTTCACTTTGCAATATCTATCCACGTCGCAGTTGTCGAAACTGTGGCTATGTCGAAACTGGTCCAAAGTCCGATTCGAATGAATATTAGTCGGAAGTGACAATGCTTCAAGCTTCATGCTTATATTGCCGTACCTCTGTATGTTATTACATTATCCATATATGAAGCCCGGGGGGGGGGGGGGTACTCACGTATATTGGGTACACGGGGATGTGCCGCTGGGAAGGGCGACTTTTTGAAGAAAGATCCTTAGACATGGGTCCCCTTTTCATTAAAAAAATCCTTAGACATGGGTCCCATTTCCCCCCAAAAAATCCTTAGACATGGGTCTCTTATCCCGGCTCTTACCATTTGTTTCATTCCTCTCTTTTCTCCCTCATTTGTCCGGGAAATCCTTAGACATGGGTCCATTTTTCACAAAAAAATCCTTAGACATGGGTGCCTATTTACAGGAAAGGACCCTTGGATGTGGGTATGGGTCTGGAGTTCTCAGCCGCACACCCCTGTCCGATTACATTCTGAGTACCCCCCCCCCCCGGGATATGAAGAGCTTGATTCCAAAAGGAGCTAAATCCATTTTTGACCGAAATTGATTTTTAAAGATAAATATGTGCATTTCAGACATTGGAATGAAATCACCATTTCGCATTTAAAAATATTTTTTGGAAAGTTGAAAAAATTTTGTTACAGATTTAGGTTTCATTCCAAAAGGAGCTAAATCCAAAACGGTTTCATTCCAAAAGGAGCTAAATCCACTATGGTAATTTAGGATTTGTTCATTTAACCACATTCCCTAAAGCTGTGTATTAAGATTTTTAAACACATGTTGCGGCTACTAGTCTACATCATCAGTGCAAATTTTTTACATAATTGACTGAGTTTTAATATTCTTATGAATATTTTTGGCTTTAGCTCCTTTAGGAATGAAACATCGAAAAATCCCCGTCTTTAGAAAAGATAAGAAAAAATAAAAAATAAATAAGTAAATAAATTCTCAACAAATGAACATCAGAAAAGATGTAAAATGTACTCTGCTATCAATATTAATGTGTTTTATGTTGAATTCTAATTGTTAAATGTCTTTAAATGTGAAAAAATTGATATTTGACTAAGGTTTCATTCCAAAAGGAGCTAATCCATGAAAATTAAAATTATAAAGATTTCTTAAAAATTGAAATCAATTGCTAGATTTTTAAAAACGTGATTGAATTAATCGAAGACATTAGCCCTACCATGTGTATCATAATAAAGTAACAGTGGACAAGGGAAAGTGGTAAATCAAAAACCTTAATTTACTCAAAAATACTAAATGTGGATTTAGCTCCTTTTGGAATGAAACTTCATATTGTACTTTTACTATGGTCAGACATATATTTGCCTTTTAATTTTGTTAGTGTTTACTTATGCTTATTCTTATTTCTGTCATAATGATATACTATCTAAATTTAATTTGTATGTAATATTTTTAAAAAATGAAAGAAAATATGTATGTATCTAATTCTCTAATCGTTTCTAGGGTGTTTTCTTTGGTTCGAATAACATCCTCCCACTTTTCTAGGGTGTTTTCTTTGGTTCGAATAACATCCTCCCACGTCTCTTTCGGTTACCTCTTTCTTGGTATCCACGGGCGGAAATTTCCGGGAAATGATCATTTCCGGATGGGAATAGCTCATAACGTTATACACACGAACGAGCATGCAACCTTTTTACTGCTCAGCGCATTGCGAGGGGAGAAAATTTGATTCATAGCAAATACGTACAAATTCCTCGATCAGCTGGGTTTACTCGAGGTGTATTTTATGTACATTGCTCTTTTATCGTACATCAAATAAATGAAGTGCTATACAGTCGGCTTGACATTTCATGAACCTAGAAAAGTGGCGTACACTGAAGTTTTTTTGTTGATTTGTCATCTTATGTTGTCCTAGAACAATTTCAGCTTTGTTGCCCAAACGGCAACCTTGAGCAATTTTCATAATTTGCATAAATCCAAAATGGCGCCTGGTAGCCATATTGAAACCCAACTTTTGAATTACATGTCACATACTAGTGTAAGATGTAGGTATATAAGGGTTTTGAGGGACGTAGAATTCATTTCTAACGCAACTTTTGCAATTTAAGGTCACGTTTAGGTCATACAGGTCAAATAAAGGTCAAATTTGTTACCTGTTTACATGACCGTGCATACGTTAGATTTTTAAACTGTTAAAGATGTCAAGTGTTTAAATGAAGGGGTTTTGGGTGTGTATAACTAATCTCTGAGGTCATTCATTCATTGCCAGAAGGGGTCAAATCAAGGTCAAAGTTGAACTTTATTATTACAATGGATAGTTCTTTGTTTATATACGAATTGTCTTTGACGGGTATGTGGTATCGAATGCCTTAGTTATGTTATAATTTCAATGTAAGTCGATTTCAGGAACTGAAGGTCAGGTCTAAGTTCAGTCTAATTACCCCTTGGTCACAAAGGTCAAATTCAAATATCTGTAATTTTTAGTTCATTGTCAAGACTCAGAAAATGTATTCAGGATTGTGCCGCTTCAAGTCATCTCAATTTAGTTTCTTTACGTTTTGATATACTGCAAACCACTGAATGTTGAATTACTAAAACTATATTAGGTCGTATGACTTGAGGTGCTACACTTCAGGATGTCCACAGCACCTATGCACAACACTGACGTCTTTGATCGTCTTGCTGTGCTGTTTCCTGATGATGTAGTAAGGCACTTGGACAATTGGACTATCATTTGGCTTGTATTACCGGTAATAATCTTTGTTGGAACCAAGAGCGATCGTTACTGAGATTATGAAGCTGTTAAATAATTTTCTTGCACATCAAGTTAACACATAGCGTCAGCATACTTTATTCTCCACCATACATTTAAGTCTCACTCATATATATGTCAAAATAGGTAAAATCTGTCACCGGCTTTAAAGAATAACAAAGCCATGTAGGAATATACAAATGGCAAAATAAGAAGGAGATGCAAATTCTTTTAATAGTTGAGAAGCTACAAATAATATTATTGCTGATGAGAGGTGCTCAACAGGAAAACATGGTGATCTCTCCAATCATGCCCAGTGGATGATATGGGATTGTAGCTCTACTATCCGAGAACGAAAAATCCCATGACACAGTATCTTTCAGTGTTGGGTCAAAGATCCAGATCAAGATCCGCAGCTCAAAATCGAGTTTACTGGTGCCGATCTCGAGACTGGTCTCGAGATCAAGATCGATCTCGAGGTATCCAACACTGAGTCGTGTTTTCTCCGATTGGTGAACGATTTTAAAAGCTTTTTCGTTTGATAATTTACGTAATAACAATGTTGATCTCGAGCGATCTCGAGCGAAAGTTCCGAGAACAGAAGCTCCGAGATCAAGATCAAGATTAAGACCAACACCTTCGAGATCAAGAACAAGATCGAGGTTACTGATGCCGATTTCGAGACTGGTCTCGAGATCAAGATCGATCTCGAGGTACCCAACACTGGTATCTTTCTTAGATGTTTCAAAATTGATGTCTAGGTGCATGTTGAAAATCCATGTAAAATATCATGATTGTGGATTTCTTCTGCCACTCTTAATGGAAATTTGTCAGTATGTTTAAAAGGTGTGAAATAGTCTGATCTAGATTCTTGAAATTATAGTGCAAACTTTCAGTTTCAGATATACTTTGCAGGGAAGGTAGGGCCTATAGTTTATCCCTAGACTTGCCCTGGACCCTGGGCCCCGCAACTCAAAATGTGTGCAATCAATCGCAAAGTGTTAATAGCCAATCTAGATCATTGTCTCATGAACATCTCATTCAAAACGATGATCCAAGACCAATCAGAACGGTTGTTTAAAATCGGCGATTTATCGGAGAGTAGTGGTTAAGGGACCCTTGCCTTTCAAACATACCAGATAAGTTGGAACATCGTCTCAATATCCACCATTCTGCCTGAGTTTAAACCTTTGGAGACGACGGGCTTCTACAGAAGCCGAGCGAGGTGTTCAGTCTGTGACGGAGGGCTTCTACAGAAGCCGAGATTTATGCCTAATATGTTGACAAAGTTTTCCAGCTAACTATCGGCTCTTATGCGCTAAAATTCTTAGCAGTATCATGTAGATATATTCATTCACAAAACCCGTTTAAAAAAATATGAGGTTACGTGGAAAAAAAATCGAGAAAAAGGAATTTCGTTTCAACTTTACCCGAAATTCTTGTTGGGATCGTAAATCCCGTATACCTAGAGACGAACGCGTACGTGTCCGCTCCGATCACGTGATATCATCGCGTTCGGCCGGCCACGAAGAGTATGCGTTCTTGATCTTGACCACATTATACAGGCTCCTTTTAATCCAAGTTCATAAGAAAGAAACATTGACCAAGCTCCTTTCATTTTATAAATTGAAATTGACCAATTTAGCTCATCATTCAAGAGTGGACCATTAATCTACTCTTTTCAAAATGAAATGCTTCTCAATTGCTTGGACCGGACCCCACCCTAAAATGAACAAAAGAATGTCGAACAAAAGAATGTCGAAGCAACTACTAACGAAGATTAGCGTTTTGAAAGAAGAGGATGCCAAACCTACTGAATACATACTGAACACATGTATTCATAGAATGCACTGTAAATATGAGTTGTCATACTATCAGTGATAACACTACTTGCAATAGACAGAGACAGATTATACGAACAAACGAAAAATAAACCCTAATGAATTTTGTCAACACAAATATAATGAAATGTATTTGTGAATGTAGTCTTCAATTCTATTTTCTAAAAAGGGGAATGTAAGCTTTTGCAGTACAAAATATGAATATTTATTTTCAACGCATATTTACTTTTTGCCTCCACATGTTTCTTTGACGCCATCACATTCCATAAAAAGATTTAGAAACAAATATATTGAAAACATTTAAAATATATGTGCCATCAAAGATATTTCTAATACTTATTTATTACCATTTTTTTTTCAATGTTATACATTTTGATAATATCTCGATGTACCTGTTTCAATTTAGTCTTGTGGTGTTCTTTGCTTCAGTGGCGGACCAAGTAGATAATGAGCCCGTACATCCCCACCCCCCTCTTCGGACGAAAATGAACATGGAAAATATGATTTATGCCCCCTCCGCCTTGCCTCTATATAAAATATTTAATACGAATAAAAAGTACATGAAAATTTAAAAACCTAATTTGCCCTTTCGTAGATTATTGGGGGAATTGTTTTCCCCTTTTGACAATCCTGGATCTACCTCTATTTTGCTTTGCTATGTCTCTGTCATTTCCGATTTGAATTTTAAAAGTTTAAATAATTATATATAGCTAATAACTGTTTTGCGTTCTTTTGTTGTGTAATTATCCTTACATGATACATGTTTGTTGGGATCTTGTTTTCTTATAATCGCTGTATTTCTTTACTGTGTTTCATTCTCTTCATTATTTTTCTCATTATCTCGTAACATGAATTACTACACTCTCTATTTCAAGGTCCTTTTCTACTGTTCTCTTTCTTTTCAAAGCGATCAAACTCCAAGATACGGGGAATAACTCTTTATTAGCATACCCCTTCAAAAGAAAAACTGCATGAAATGCAGGAATAAAACGCAGATTCATTTCTAGAAGAGTATAGAATCCTCTATCTTTTGACGCTTTATTTTCTTGCCTCATTCTTACAATATTTTCCGATATAAGCTAACATGTATGTTTTTCATCCAAATAGTTCCACCGACCTACAAGAAGAGTTACAAAATAAAGAGTTTTATAATAAAGCGTCTGAAAAAAAACCCTCGTAAACTTCGCTCCCCATTTTCCTTTCGGGTTGCCCCTACTCCTATGAAATGAACAAAAATGCATTTTTACTTTTTCCCATTGACACACGATCGGACTTTCTTTTTTTAAAGAATATAAAGATATGAAAATCAGACTGACTTTTTCCATATGTTATCTATAAGATAAAAAAAGAATTAGGGTTTTGGCTCCGCGTTTATCTTTTACGTCAATGTATTACATAAAATAGATTTAGATACAGTGCTGGAAAATATTATATGAAAACAACAAAAAGGCTATTTAAACATTCGGAGATCTATGATAAGAAGAAACATGCATTATGATACATCTCTCGTGATGTATTTTATTTTATATGATGATAATCATATTTTCATTTTAAACAAATTTGTGATACGCCTGTTTTACTTGGTCACAAATAACCACTCAAAATATTGGTTAGGAAAGTTTGCGGCATACATTGCATTTTTCAATGAATATATCGCATCAAACATTATGCACGTTATAATAAGAAAAGTGCTGGGGTTATATTTCTGATGTAGTATAATTATATAAAGCACAGTCGAATATATATCAAATGCATCATGGTTTACACCTCATTTGACCTACTTTGATGAATTTGAATTGGCTGTCTTCAGTGTAAAATGACCTTACTTTCAATATGGAGCCTATACTGTGTGTTTATAAAAGTATACATTGATGAAGGTCATGGTGATTCTTCTCCCTTTTATTATTTACCAGAGAACGAACTTGACAATACTCCTTTCATGTTACCAAATTGACCAAATAGCTCATCATTCATGAATGGACCATCGATCTGCTCTTTTCAAAATGAAGCGCTTATCTCAGCTGAGTGGACCATACAGGCCCCACCCTAATAAGAGGAACAAAAGAATGCCAAAGCAACTACTATTAAAAGGAAGATTAGCGTTTTCAAAGAAGAGGTCAATCTAGTGAATACATGACAATACAAAGAGCCACTCTGCATGTACCCATTTTAGAGCATGTTTGCGAAAAAATATAGCTATCAAACCCCAAGCGGTCTTGGTTTTAGGCGGCAAATGAAATGTTCATATTTCATGTTCTGAAAAGCGCCCCCCCCCCCTTACCCTTCTCTCTATCTTTTCCTACGGAAGGATACCTTTGTCTTGAGTAACTCCGGCGGAATAGACATAAATATGAGAATTTTCCTGTGAAGGAAGGTTCGGCTAATGTTGAAAAAATGCCAAGCAACATAAACACAAGTTCCTTGCAATTAGAGAGAAAGATTTAAAAACAACAACAACATTATCTTCATTATCATTACTACTAATTATCCTTGTTAGCATCATCATCATCATCACCATCATCATCATCACCATTATATATTTATATACATGTCAAATACAAAACTCTTCAATCATGAAACCAGACTTAACAAAGTTTTATAGACAAAATATATTGGTTGAAAGAGACCAAAGATGGAGACGAACACGTATAAATACATTTCAGTACAGCCCGTTAAATGTTTATCCTGATGACTGGGATTTGTGTCAAAAGGATAATAAACAAAACACGCATTGCCTATTTGAAAGCTTTAATTAAATGCGTCTTTATAATCTATTCCCGATTCTGTTATCCGCTGTAAAAAAAAAAAAAAGGGGGGGCGGGGGAGGGGTTGTTATTGGAGATACTGCAACATCAATTTATAATGATATCTTGATTTGGTCACTCACCTGTAAGCCTACGTCAGAATCAACTTACAACTCACACATCTTTTTCTTATAAGCATCTTGATTTATTAAAACAATACTGTGCACGCACTGAGGTCTTTCGAGAGTATGAGAATGCCCTTATTTGTCTATCTTCGACAATAGGGCTACATAAAATATCATATTCGATCATAGTTGTACATGCATTACATTATGTGCGGAGTTTGCGTTCACTTGGTATCTTCCGTGTCATTTTATTCCATAAAATAGCATTAGAGGCAATAGTGGGGGAAAAAAAATAATATGATAAGGTAATGATATGTTTTGTTTACATTTCTTTATTTTGGCATTATCTATTATTTCTGAATGATCATGATTTTCTCCCCTCTCCCCCCCCCCCCCCCCCCCCCCCCCCCCCCCAAGGTCGATATGTAAGGGTTTACCAATGTTTCGTCTTTCAAAAAATGTGTTACCTGACATGATATTTTGTCATCATCGATTTTTTTTTTCTCACTGCCGGGGGGGGGGGGGGGGGCACAAGCCATTACCATTGGTTGCTATACTATCGGGATCGCCGCCCATGGTTGTCACTGCCCCCCCCCCTCCCCCTCCCCCCATCGCCGTAATTTTTTAAAACATATTTCTTCATCGTTTTAGTTTGTTTAAGATTCTCATCAATATCAACCACAACTGTTGTGTTTCGGTTTTCACTTTCTTCCTCATTATCTCGTAATATACAGTGAATTACTATACTCTCAATATCATGCTCCTTTTCTGCTGTTCTCTTTATTTTCAAATCGATCAAATTTTTAGATACGGCGAATAAGTCCTTATTAGTCACACCCCTCAAAAGAAAACTTGCATGCAATGCGGATATGAAACGCACTGAAACAAAGTTCTAATTGCACGAAATTCCTGACGAATTCAGAGAGAGGGAGAGAGAGAGAGAGTGGCATTGAGATGTTACAAAGTATTATTTTGTTCCAATCACTGTCATTCATTTAGCTCTTTCCCATTACAAAAAAAAAATCAAATATTTTAATTATTTTTTTTATTGATACAGCAACTACATAGGAAAATAAGGTTGAAATAGAGATGGATAGATAGAGAAAAATAAACGAATAAAGCGGGAGACAAAAACTAAAGCAAATAATTACGACAAATTATGAGAAATGAAGTCGAAAGTGAATAGGATTATTTTTGTCTTATTGAGTAACATGATGTTCATCTGAAAATTCAATTTCCTGAATGCCTATACCTGTGATCATGTCACAATGTTGGTCAGAATGCGTCGGAATCTCATGTAAAATGTAGGGTCTATAACTCGGGTGATAATAGGCCGAGCATTTAGCAGACGACAATGGGGCCAGTGAATGGGGTATCGATCGAACCGCGCGTGCGACGGCGCTTACGCAATTTGTATTGTAAGTGTATTGAAAAGGAAGGAAGCGAAGCTTCAACAAAATAAGACGGCTTTTCCCCTCTAAAATAACAAACCTTATTTTTTGTTTCGATGAACAAAAGTTATATTTTTAGAAAGAGGAAAGTCTGACCTTTCATGTTTACATTTACTAAAAATGACGAAAATGACCGAGTGAGGTGCAAGGAGCAATCAAAGTAGAAAGCACCGGCAAATTTCCCATTACCGGCAATGTAACCGAAATCGCTCCGTCACAGGGAGAACAAGCGCTGTGCGCGGGCTCGCACTCAAAGGGTTAATGGTTCGTCATAATCAAAGTAGGTGTTTCGTTTCCGTCGAATATAACTCCTGGTATTACAAATACTGTAAAACGGAACCGCCACCCATGAATCCTTACCTAGTACATTGTGTATAACACTTCTTGAGGACACAGAGAACCTGCCTAAACTAAGACTTGAATCCAGTAAACCCTTCTGGATTTCTGCAGATCAACCAGGTGAAGCAAGATTCTATTCAAAACGTTGCTTGGGGAAAATATCATGTAATAAACATGAAGAATACCACCAAATCTGTGATAGATCCCATCACCATGCTTCTGGGTTTTCAACTGGACAAATATTGGACGACACTAAACCTAATCCATACTTTACATTCCATGTTTGCAGATAATCCCTACAAGTGAAAATGTTGGGTACAACTGGGAGTATAAATGGTGATATGGTATAAATGGTTATATCCATCACTTATACCAGATCATCATCACCACATGCATCACGGTGAATAATAATTGTGTGACGACGAGGTTTCCAAGAGAATAAATCCAAATTGTGATGATGATGCTTTACTACGATTCATGCTCATAGCACTTTGGAATTAATTATTTATTCGCCATGGACTAAAACCCTGTACTACAACATTGTTTCAATTATAATATTTACAATATACGTGTGACAATATCTGATCGTGGTCATAATGGTAGAGAGCAACCTGCAGTTTTTCCAAGTAGAATTTGTTTGGACCAGTAGAAATGCAAAACAAATTGTGCCGAAGACAAATCATTCCCAATCATTTGTGCCATATACAAAACATACTTGACCTCTCACCCTGTGATCAAGATGCATCGGAGTTTGACTTAACTTTAACTGGCTGAAGATGAGTTATAAAGAAAAAAACACCGCCACGAGATTCGGACCCAAAACCTTCATAGCCTATTATACTAATGCAATATCCACTGTCGAGTTCAACTTTGACCTTGAAATTATCACTTTGTGACTGATATTAACTGGAATTTGAATGAATGATATCATAGATTGATTCTGCATTATTATCCACAATTTGGTCGGACATAATTCTGAATACACATATTATTCTCTAAGCCCTGACAATGAACTAAAAATGACAGATATTTGGATTTGACCTTTGTGACCCAGAGGTAAGATTGAACTTGGAACTGACTTTCAATTCGTGAACCCGACTAACTGAAAACATAACATCATCAAGGCATCCGGCACCACATACCCGTCAAGAACAAATTATATGTAAACAAAGTACTATCCATTATATTAAGTTCAACATTGACCTTGAATTGACCCCTTCTGACAATAAATGAATTAATGATCTCAGGGATTAGTTCTACACACCCAAAGCCCCTTTTTAAACATTAGGCATCTAAAAAATCTAATGAAGGCAGGTCATATAACAGGTAACAAATTTGACCTTTATTTGACCTTTATGACCTAAACGTGACCTTGAATTGCAAAAATTGCATAAGAAATTAATTCTACGTCCCTCGAAACCCCTATATACATGCATCATACACTAGTATGTGACATGTAGTTCAAAAGTTGGGTTTCAATATGACTACCAGGCGCCATTTTGGATTTATGCAAATTATGAAAATTACTCAAGGTTGCCGTTTGGGCAACAAAGCTGAAATTGTTCTAGGACCACATAAGATCACAAATCAACAAAAAAACTTCAGTGTACGCAACTTTTCTAGGTCCGCTATTGACTACATAGGAGTGTCAAACGGACCAATAGGCATATTGATACCAGCGTGTATATGTGTGTTTAAAAAAAAAATGTAAGAGAGAGGATAGACAGAGGGAGAGAGAGAGAGAGAGAGGGGGGGGGGTGGGTGGAGAGGGAGAGAGAAAAACAGAACTACTTGAAACTACTTTTTAAAAACATCTACTGACAATTTATCTTTATCTTCTGTCTCTTTTGTCACTTGTTTGAAAATAATCGAACCTAGAGTTGAACAAGTACAACTAAACAGGTAGGCGGTGGATATTGCAAGTACTGTTGCCCAGGATATTGTTGCCCAGGGTGTTGTTGCCCAGGGTATTGTTGCCCAGGGTGTTGTTGCCCAGGATATTGTTGAGTCTGATAGGGGAGAGCTGCAGTGGGTTTCGTAATAGTCTCGTCGCAAGTAGGAGGGACCTCATGAAACCCGCCCTCTACGTTCCCCGCAGCTTCATTAGTGAATTTCTCGTATCCTGCAATAAAGTGGTCATTAAACTTGTTTTAAAAAAAAAATGAAATAATCAAAAAAGATTGTGGAAAATCTGATATCTAATAAATATAGTTTTGAACCTTTAAGGAACAAGAGAAAACTATTAAAAACTCTAAAAATAATTATGCACTACTTTGCCTATCAATGGCATTGTAAATTTTGATTCCTCTTTTTTCAGTTTTTATATATTGTGGATTATATTCCTCCCAATATGTAGGCTAAATTGCATTTAATGATTGCATCCAATGCTTTCTGATTTAAACATTTTAGGGTATAAAATACAAATGATTTTTTAAAGCTCATTCACTCTACCTCTTACTGATATATAAAGGATATATTCGCCCGATCTTACATTATGGGATACCGGTTTACAATGATAATTTAACAAAAACTCTTGTATCTACTTCAGAACGTATTCAGGAACGATCTTGAAAAATCATTTTAGGGGGCTTTTACTAAACAGTCGGGTCGCGTGGCGCGGTGCGGCTCGCTGGGTAGAAATTTTCCAACATTTTAACGGAATTTTATGTATGGTATCTTTTTTTTTTTGCTCAAAAAAAGAAAGGAGACATTTTTTTCCCAGAACATTTTTCAGGAATTTTATGTATGGAATCTTTTCTTTTTTCTTTCCTTCTTTTTTTTTTTTTTTTCCAATGCTGCACCCGTATCTCCAAAAACATTAGTAGAAATGAGCTGCCCGAATATGAAGTGGTGGTTGCCCGAATATAGGAACTTTGAAAATCCTCGGAAGGGGGGGGGGGGGGGGGGGGGAGGGGGGCTACAGCCTGTTGCCAAATGGGGACGCCTTTTGCCCTAATATTAACTTTCCAGTGTCGCTCGTGAGCAAAACAAATGGCCAGCTTTTCCTGTTTTTCTTTCCTTCCTTTTTCCATTCCTTCTTTTCTTTCTATTTTTGTTTTCCTTTCATTTCCCTTTTATTTTTTTCTTTTCTGTTTTCTTCTCCATTCTCTGTTCTCCTTTTCCCTTTCCTTTCCCCTCTCCCCCTTTTCACCCTTCTTGTTGTTTGTATTGCCGACAGTGGTGGTGCATTTGCCGACGGCGATTCTAGCGACGTCCTTGTTTACTTGAAGTAAAAAGAATGGGACGTCACAAGATTATTTTGACACGAGTAGTAAAAAGTAAACAAGAAAGAAAAACAGCTGAGCAGAAATGAACACTAAATAATCATTATAGGAAATGGGGGGGGGGGGGGGACGGAGTTGTCTGCTGCTCTCGCTGGAAACGCAACAGAGATCTGATTGTGCATCTCGGGGGGGGGGGCATTATGTTGATTTTATGATCTATTGCTTTTCAGCAGGTCTGATCGTTTGTCATACATTTCGCTTATTCCTAAGATTATTATTGTGTTGATATCTGTTTCGTTATTTATCATAATTATTTTAAACTTCTCTTCTTCATTCAGGTTTTGAAGATCAGTTAAGATCATGTTTAGTTTAGAGAACATTCTTAATCTGGGATCATTTAAGTGGGAACATTTCAATAAGAAGTATAAACAAAGGCGTCGCTAGGGGGTGGGGATGTCACCCCCCCCCCCCCAGCTCAAAATTGCCGTCAGCACAAGAAAAACAAGGAGGGTGTAAAAAGGGAGAGGGAAGGGGAAAGGGAAAAGGAGAAAAGAGAAAGGAGAAGAAAAAGAAGAAAAAAAAAAAGAAAAGGAAAAAGAAAGAAAAGAAGCAATGGAAAAGGGAAGGAAAGAAAAAAAGAAGGAAAATCTGGCCAAATGTTTTGCTCGCGAGCGACACTGGAAAGTTAATATTCGGGCGAAAGGCGTCCCCCTTCGGCAATAGGCTGCAACCCCGCCCCCCCCCCCCCCCCCCCCCCCCCCCCCCCCAAGGATTTTCAAAGTTCCAATATTCGGGCAACCACCACTTCATATTCGGGCAGCTTATTTCTAGATCTATTTTTGTTTTTGGAGATTAGGGTGCAGCATTTTTACCCCCCCCCCAAAAAAAAGGCTCACAAAAAAGAAAGATTCCTTAAATAAAAATTCCTTTAAAATGTTTGAAGAAAAAAAAAAAAATCCCTTTTTTTTGGGGGGGGGGGGATGCTCAAAAAAAAAAGTCATACATAAAATTCCTGAAAAATGTTGGGGGGGGGGGAATGTCCCTTTTGGTTTTGCTGCTCAGAAGAAAAAAAAATACCATACATAAAATTCCTTTAAAATTTTGGGAAATTTCTACCCAGCGAGCCGCGACCCAACTGTTTAGTAAAAGCCTTTTAGGATGTCATTATGAAAGTTATGATGCAGCATTGGAGACTTGCAATTTACGTGCAATTAGGAGAAAGATGTGAGCAATTATGCATAGACTTTGCCAATTATCTTGTCAAACACCCATAATTTAAAGAATGTTTACTTCTTAGACAACAAAGTGTTTATTCTCTAAAAAGATCTCAATCGAAGTTTAAACAATACCACTGTAAAACAAAACGATTTCAGTGCTGCTCATTTCCATACTTTATAAATCTTCTTAATAAAATGTTACACTAACATAACTTGTATTATTCATAATTCCTCCAGGTCTTTTTAGGTGTCCCCTTTGCTAAAAAGTTGCAATGTCCACCCCCACCCCCCTCTTTGAACTCTTAAGACCTGTCAGTAATCAATAATATATTATGTATGTTTCCATATTTTCATTTTTATAATGCTCTGTCAATTATAGTATGTGAAAAACGGCATGTCAATATCCCCCAATGTTATTCTCCATTGTTGCTGTATACTTATGCCATAATTTAATTCAGTTTTAAGTCTAATACTTCATATCTAATCTAATTACTCTCAAATTCGTTGAATTATATGAAACGATATCTCATCTGGTCATTCTCGAATTGTTTTGATTTGACTCAGCCAGAACTATCCATACAGAGATTCCTGACACTGGAGGTCGCTTCTGATTGGTCAGTCATTTAATGGAGCTTCAAAAAGTTCCCTCTCATAGAGAATGTACGTTGATAGAGAGAGTTGTGACACGCGCATAATAAGCATGCGCGTACGCGGTCTTTGTTTAAAACATGGCGGATCATGAAGCTCTCAATAGTTCCCTTTCACGCACATTCTCTATGAGAGGGAACTTTTTGAAGCTCCATGAAATAAATGACCAATCAGAAGCGACCTCCAGTGTCAGGACTCTCTGTATGGATAGCTCTGGACTCAGCCAGAGCGCGTTGATTGAGAGAGTTGTGACACGCGCATAATAAGCCTACGCGTACGCGGTCTTTGTTTAAAACATGGCGGATCATGGAGCTCCCAAAAGTTCCCTTTCACGTACATTCTCTATGAGAGGGAACTTTTTGAAGCTCCATGAAATGACTGACCAATCAGAAGAGACCTCCAGTGTCAGGACTCTCTGTATGGATAGCTCTGGACTCAGCTGCACGGCGCCCTCTTCGGGGTATAATGTTGGGTTTGAGTCATGGTTTGAGTACATTGTACCTACTAATTTTTGGTACTATACACGTGCGGACAAGACGACATTACTATCATTGTTTAAAAAACAAAAATCTCGTAGGGGAAGTCCATTTGGTTTCTTTTGATGGAGGGGGAGGGGTGAGAGGAACAGATTATGGGGGGGGGGGTTGGAGTTGCGGTCGCTTGGGTACGTGTATTGCGGGCTCCTCTCCCATTTGCTTGGTGCAGGAGAGATCTCATGAATTTTCATTTTCTTTGTTGTTGGTGATTGGGTTAGGGTTAGTGTGAGGCGTGTGTGCAGTGGTTGTATCGATGGTGCATGTGTGATTGAATGTTTTCTACAGAGAAAATGGGAGCTTATGACTTTTTTAGTTACGAGGCATCGGGGGAGGGGGCTCGCGGGATGCGTCGCGGAGTTGCCGGTTTGTGTTTGATTAGTTGCGGCTTCAGAAATTCATAGCTTTCTTGTTTCTCGTCGGATTTTGCTCGGGTTTCCGTTGGTCCTGTTCTTTTTATCTTTCTGCTTCTTTTGAAGCCAACTTGGTATCGGGGTGTATTTTCCCTTTAATTTAACGATTATTGTCTCTAAATCTTGTAATTACAACTGTAATTAATTAATTGTTGTATCTCAACATTTTATTCTATTTCATTTATGTAAAGTCACATGAGTTGGAAATGAAGACCTGCGGTTTATAGTTATTTAGTTAATACTTTTCTTTTCTCGACATCCATGTGACTTTCTTCTAAATCTACTGTTGCTTTGTATTCACTTATTTCTTGATTTTCTTAATTTGCCGAATAAACAATAAGATTAATAATAATAATAATAATAATAATAATAATGATGATGATGATAATAATAATAATAATAATAATAATAACTAGAAATTTAATTCGTCAATGGGGACGAATTAGGTGGTCTGTCTTTAAATGGTAAATTGTAAGATTTGATAATGATTGTGCAAGATAATAATACATGATAATGTGATGATATGGTAAGATTAACGATGACGATGATGACGGTAATGATATAATGATAATGATGATCATAATGACAATAATGATGACAATAACCACGATAATCTAAGTGGCATAGCACTCCTTCAGGTTCAATTTTGGGGGCGATTTTTTGAAAGTGCTTGAAATGGCATAAAACGTGTGCAAAATAATTGGGGAAGATTTGGAGCATTTCACTGACGCGCGGACATACGCGTACGCGAGCTTAATGAAATGACCTTGACTGGAATGACATTGGCCTTAACCATGCAAAATATGAAAGAGAAATGACATTTCGTTATGAAGATATGACCATAAGTTGATTTTCACAAAATGGCTCCTGGATGACGTCACGATAACCTAATGACCTTGAAAAAGATGCGGGAACTTGACCTTATTAGGACTGATGACTGACGAAAGTATGAAGAAAATTGACTAAGACCATTTTGAGGATACGTGGGAGATGAACCCCATAGCTTTGATATACGGCAGGGAATCACATTGTACACATACTACTGCACACTACTTTCCAATAGACATAACACGAAAAATAAGGCAGTTTTTTACATTGTTTGTGATTGTATATGTTATAATAGTAGAAAAGAATAGCAAAAAAGAAGGGCAAAAAGAAAAAAAAAAGTTAAAAAAAAAATGCACCCACCGGGGATCGAACCTGCGTCACCGGAGTGGGAGGCAAGTACTTTACCAA
Organism: Heliocidaris tuberculata; assembly: GCA_025618425.1. NCBI lineage: Eukaryota > Metazoa > Echinodermata > Echinoidea > Camarodonta > Echinometridae > Heliocidaris > Heliocidaris tuberculata. Next base: position 4,550,900 of record CM046842.1, read on the forward strand.
TAGACCAAAATATTTCGAATAGAGATAACACGTAAACGATAAACGGGATTCTGAAATCACATTTTGTAGTTTAAAAATGGGCATGATCCCGACATCTGATCAAAAATTGGAGGGAACACTTGTAAAAGCTTATAGTCTCAGCTATAACATACTAAAATTTGGGAAGAAAATCAAGGAGAAATAACAGAGATACTGCTCAAAAAAAAGGGAATGTAGAATCAAGATTTGAGGAAAAGTCATGTCCCATTGAGAATACACAAAATGTGAAAAATTGACATGCCTCCTTTAATCGCAAAAATACGGTATGATTCCTTTGTCAAAATGAAAAATGGTGTAAACTGATTTTGTAGAGAAGTGTCTCAGCTACAATATATCAAAATTTGGAAGAAAATCGACAACCTATTACTGAAATATTGTCAAATGAATACAAAAATTATTTCGTCATTTTTCGAAAACATTGTTTTGAGTTCATATGCAAATATGATGACGTTCCGACCGCTTGGCCCACAATTTTTTTCATGAATTCCAATTACAACTTATAGACTTTCAGAATATGTAAAAAAATTGGGTGGTCCCAAGTCTTTTTGAAGAGCTATGGCGGATTTCAAGAGGGGCATGTTTTTACCACTTTTTGCATTATATTGCAAATTGACGCGCGCACGAATTTGAAAGTTTGACGCGCGCGTGTGGCATTATGGAATGTCGAGAATGACTGTAAATAGTTGGAAATTGTCAAGAATTGTGTCAGGAATACAAACCATGCGAAAAAAACGGGAATTTTACGTTCCGTACGCGCGCGCGGACGGTCACGCATGGAAAATTTTGAAATGCTTAAAATGGCCTGAAACGTACTCTAATTTGATCAAAAAGTGATTTTGAGCATTTTTAAATTTTGACGCGCGCGTACGTGCGCGTCATAATGCGCGCGCAAATTTTGATAACATTTCATGTTGACCCTTGACCTGAAGTTTATGTGTGTCAAATATGTTCATTTTGATGACTCGTTATGAAGATATGATCAATAATGTGATTTTACAAAATGGCGCCGGATGACGTCACAATGCCCTGCTGACCTTGAAATTTTTCTGTCATTGACCTTGACAGGCCTAATAACTGACTGAAATTTGATTAAAATTGAGTGAGCTGAATTTGAGTAATCACGTTCACAAAAAAGTGGTCACACTAAAGAATAATAAAGAAAATTCTGACGAAATTAAGAGGTGATCTGTCGATAACGACAGACCACCTAATAAATGAAGAATAAAGAAAGAAAATTCTGACGAAATTAAGAGGTGATCTGTCTACGACAGACCACCTAATAAATAAATAAATAATGAAAGAAAAGTCTGACGAAATTAAGAGGTGATCTGTCTACGACAGACCACCTAATAAATAAATAATGAAAGAAAATTCTGACGAAATTAAAAGGTGATCTGTCGATACCGACAGACCACCTAATAATAAAGAAAGAAAATTCTGACGAAATTAAGAGGTGATCTGTCTACGACAGACCACCTAATAATAAATAATGAAAGAAAATTCTGACGAAATTAAGAGGTGATCTGTCGATTACGACAGACCACCTAATAATAAACTAGAATTTTAATTCCTCACTGAAGACGAATTAGGTGCATGGTCTGTCATCGTGGCAAATAGCTTTGAAAGATGTTATATTATTTTTGCAAGATAATAATTCTGATAATGTAGACAATGGATGAAGATTTGCATCATAAAAAATCGGACATTTTGATATTGCAGGATGCATGGGAGATTAACCCCAAAGCTTTAATACACCACAAGAGATCAGATTTCGGTTGTACACCAATACTGCAAACTACTTTCCAAAAACACATAACACGCAAAATATGGCAGTTTCTTACGTTGTTTGTGATTGTATATGTTATTATAGTCGAAGAAGATGGTAAAATGAATGGCAAAAAGAAAGAAAGAGAGAGAAAAAAAAGGGAAAACGGGATTCTCAAATCACATTTTGTAGATATGAATGGGCATAATCCCGACATCTGATCAAAAATTACAGGGCACACATTTAAAAAAAACTTATAGTCTCAGCTATAACAAACTAAAATGTGGAAGAAAATAGACAAAAACAACTGAGATACTGCTCAAAGAACAATATCATGTAGATTCATGATATGAACGAAATTCACCTTCCATAGGCATAACACGCAAATAGGGAAAATTCTGACATGTCGCTTTTAATCGACGTTTTTACTATGATTACCTCAATGAAATGACAAATGGTGGAACTGACCTAGTATAGAATTGTCTCAGCTACAACATATCAAAATTTGGATGAATATGGACCGCTTATTAGTGAAATATTGTCAAATGAATACAAAAATTATGACGTCATTTTAAAAAATCTAAATTTTTTTTTTTTTTTAGTTGATATGCAAAAATAATGACGTTCTGACGTATCGATGTGCCAAAATTATGCATAGATTCAAATGTACAACTTACAGACTTCCAGAACTTTAAAAAAGGTAGTAAAAAACATCAAAATAATATTTAATGACCCTTATGTAAAATGTAATTTAGGGTTAAATTAGAGAGAGAAAGAGAGAGAGAGAGAGAGAACATCGGTTGCGTGTATCATTATGGAAATATCATCTTTTTAGAAAATGATAAATTTCTCTTATGAAAAAAAGGGCACTTATTGTGAAATATGACAAACAAGTGGAGATAATTTATGATTGTGACAGGCACAATGAGACATCAGTGAGACATATCTTTTTGTATGATGCTTTCTTATACATGTAGATTTCCTTTCCTGAAGGATACTAACATTTAGGCCTACTGTTATCATGACTATGTACAGTGTTTCTAAATATGGTTATTTTCTAATGATAAAAGAAGAAGCTTGACAATGATTTTTGAAAGGATAATTTTCCCACGCATCGGAGAGGTCCCTGGAATGCTCACAACAACTTTGAAAGCCAGTTAATAACAATGCATAAACTTTCTTTTCAAGTGTACAAAGATTTTTTGAATACCTCCAAAATTTCTGCCATGGCTTTTGGATTTATGCAAAAGGCGTGACGGTAGGGTTTTCCACACACATTCGTTGAATGTACTAATCTCTTGCCAAAATGACTTTGAGACAAAGTTGAGGAAACAAAATGCAAAGGTATTTTGATCTTTTCGGTCTTTGTTTGTCCTGATCTATTTTTCCAGCTTAGAGGTACTCAGAAACGGAATAGGAGATTAGGGGTTAAATAAGAGAGAGAGAGAGAGAGAGAGAGAGAGAGAGAGAGAACATCAGTTGCATGTATCATTATGGAAATATCATCTTTTTAGAAAATAATAAATTCTCTTATGAAAAAAAAAGGGCACTTATTGTGAAATATGACAAACAAGTGGCATGACGGCATGAAAAAGGCATGACGGTAGGGGTTTTTCCACACACAGTTAATAACAATGCATAAACTTCCTTTTCAAGTGTACAAAGATTTTTGAATACCTCCAATTTCTGCCATGGCTTTTGAATTTATGCAAAAGGCATGACGGTAGGGGTTTTCCACACACAGTTAATAACAATGCATAAACTTCCTTTTCAAGTGTACAAAGATTTTTGAATACCTCCAAAATTTCTGCCATGGCTTTTGAATTTATGCAAAAGGCATGACGGTAGGGGTTTTCCACACACATTTGTTGAATGTACTAATCTCTTGCCAAAATGACTTTCAGACAAAGTTGAGGAAACAAAATGCAAGAGCATTCTGATCTTTTCAGTCTTTGTTTGTCGTCAGTGGCGGATTTAGGGGGGGGGGGCAATCCCGGCCCGTGCCCCCCCCCCCCTTTGAAAGAAAACAATGCATTGTGCCCCCTTATTTTCGATTGTGCCCCCACTTTTTTTTTTTTTTTTTGCTTGTCAGAGAATTATGGAGGGAAACTGGACCCCATACATGTACACCCCCCCCCCCCCCCCCCCCGTTGAGCGACTTTTGGAGGGCTGGCGATTTTTTTTCTTTTTTTTTTGGTTTCTCTTCCCCCCCCCCCCCCCCCGGGCTAGCAAGACCAAAAAAATATGGATCTCCCTCCAAGCAGTTTCCCAAAGTTGACAATCCTGCATTAGTGTGCCCCCCTCCCCCCCCCCCCCGCCCTTATACAAAATCCTGGATCCGCCCCTGTTTGTCCTGATCTATTATTTCCAGCTTAGAGGTACTCAGAAACGGAATAGGAGAAAAACAAACTTTCAGAATGCTCCTTGTAAAGATGAGAGGGAAAGGCCTATCAAAGTTCAGACATGTATTGAGGATGTTGAGGTCCATCAGCCACCCAGATCCCAGAATGAGTTTCGCGAATATTAAGAAAATTTCATGATCTGTTACATTTTGTTTTGGTATAATGTCCTTGCAATTAATAGCCTGTTTAAGTATTTTATGACCTTGCAGTTTCTTACTAATTGTACCATGATATACCTGTTAGCTATTGCCTGAAGAAAATGGAGAGCCTCTAGTCGCTTACAGAATGGTGGAGGGGGGGGGGGGTTCATCTTTAAAAAAAATGATAATCTCTACATGTGATTAAATGACAAGAAGGGCACGTAATAGGTGCAATTCTGGAAACAAGTGAAGTTAAATTATCACTGTAAAATGCCCATTGACATTAGATAGATTTAAAGATATCTATTTTTTGAAGGATACTAACATGTAGGCCTACTGGTATCACATTATCAACAGTATATATCAAAACTTTGTTATTTTTCTCATGATAAAAGAAGAAGCTTGACAATGATTTTTGAAAGGATAATTTGCCCACGCATCGGAGAGGTCCCTGGACCGCTCACAACAACTTTGAAAGCCAGTTAATAACAATGCATAAACTTCCTTTTCAAGTGTACAAAGATTTTTGCATACCTCCAAAATTTCTGCCATGGCTTTTGAATGTATGCAAAAGGCGTGACGGTAGGGGTTTTCCACACACATTCGTTGAATGTACTAATCTCTTGCCAAAATGACTTTGAGACAAAGTTGAGGAAACAAAATGCAAAAGTATTTTGATCTTTTCAGTCGTTGTTTTTCAAGAGTATATATCAAAACTTTGTTATTTTTCTCATGATAAAAGAAGAGGTTCTACAATGAATTTTGAAAGGATAAATTCCCCATGCACTTGAAAAGGGCCCTGGACTGATCACGGCTTGTCAACAACTTTGAATAGGAGTTAATAACAATGCATCCTTTTTAAGTTTACAAAGATTTATGAATGCCTTAGAAATTTTTTCCACGGCTTTTTAATTTATTCAAAAGCCATGACGATTGGGAACTGGGTTTTTTCCACTCACAATGGTTGAATGTACTAATATCCTGCGAAAATATGACTTTGAAACAAACTTGAGGAAACAGAATATGATCAAAAGTACTTTGATCTTTTCATTCGTTGTTTGTCAAGATATACTATCTCCAACTTTGAGGGTACTCTGAAAAAAAAAGGAGAACTTTCAGAATTCTGCATGTAAAGATTGGAAAGACTGGCCGATCCAAGTTCAGACATGTATTGACAATGATTGAGGACGTTGAGGTTCATCAACTACCCAGATCTGAGAATGAGTTTTACAAATATGAAGGAAATTTCACTATCTGTTACATTTTGTTTGGTATATTGTGTCTGGCAATAGACTGTTAAAATTGTACCATAATGATATCTGTTAACTATTGCCTGAAGAAAATGGAAAGCCTCTAGTCGCTTACAAAATTTGGGGAGGGGGGGGGGGCAGTAAAAAATTAACATTTTACTCAAAATTACGTAATACCTGGAAATGCCTTGATGACCTTGAAAAAGATGCGGGAACTTGATCTCGTAGGGGCTGATGACTGACGAAAACTTGAAGAAATTGGACTGAGCCAATTTTGAGATATCATCTACACAAAAGGTGGGCAGAAAAAGGAAAGCTCGTTTTGAAAAAACTAAAATTAATCTATAATACCTATAACGTGTGTGTCTATGGCAAAATGGGCAATTTGAACTTTGAAAGCCATTTTCACCCTGAAAACGACCGTTAAAACGTTTGAGCTATCCAAATTTTTTGTGTAGAATTTTCTGCTCTATCATATGAATCAAGTCCCAAGTCTCTAGCACCGCAAACTGAAGTTAGGGCTCATTTTCAGGGTGCGAAAAGGGCATTTTTCACCCCAAAATCACTAAATGAAGCCTGGCTGACGTCAAAATGGCGTCATGAACCTCAAATTTTTCACCGTCAACACTTCTTATCAGTCCTCATTACTGTGTCGAATTTGAAAAAGATTCATGGTTTCATTTTTGAGTTATTGCCCCGTAAAAAAGAGGGGGGGAGGTCAAAAAAATGAAAAAATGAATTAAAAAAAAAAACGAATTGAGCTCTGAATCTGATTTTTGGTGTGCATAATATTTGGTCGAAATGTGATGGACGAGGCAAAATTCAGAAAGATTTACGTCCTCTTTTGGGAGTTATTGGGGGTGTCATCTTTCATATTTGCGGGGGCACTGACGAGCGAACGTGTGCGCACGCGCGCGTCTAAATCTCTGGGATTGACCGGATTGATATCAGCTTCAATCATGCCAAATATGAATGAGAAATGACATTTCGTTATGAACATATGACCATAAGTTGATTTTCACAAAATGGCGCCTGCATGACGTCACAATAACCTGATGACCTTGAAAAAGATGTGGGAACTTGACCTTATTAGGACTGATGACTGACGAAAATATGAAGAAAATTGACTGAGCCGATTTGGAGAAATCGGAATAACGAACTGGACGATTTGATATTGGAGGACATGTGGATTACTTAGCTTTAATACACGACAGGGAATGAGATTGTACACAAACTACTGCACACTAATTTCCAATAGACATAACACGCAAAATTAGGCAGTTTATTACATTGTTTGTGATGGTTTATGTTATAATAGACGAAGAAGATGGTAAAATGAAAGGCCCCCCCCCCCAAAAAAAAAAAAAAAACTGAAAAAAAAAAAAAAAAAAAATGGTCCCACCGGGAATCGATCCGGGGGTCGCCGGAATGGAAGGCAA
>CM046842.1:4558434-4762007 GCA_025618425.1 Heliocidaris tuberculata
GGGGGGGGGGGGGACATTCGCCTGTCTTCAAAAAGGTTGGGGGGACATGTCTCCCTGTCCCCCCTGGATTTGCGCCCATAAAGGTTTTGATGATTCTTGAAGAAGAAATCGGCATTCTCTTCTTTAGAGCGATCAAGACTGCACAGAGTTGTAGTCGCCGCCATTGCATGCTCATAACATAACGTAAACAACTTTGAACCACACATTCCTGGCACAGCTCCTAGGCCTAAAGCAGCTTCGCGTACGTTCGTGCTCGATGGAGCTCCGTACATTTTGAAGTCCACGCGCATGCGTAATACATGCACTATGCCTTTGTAGCTCAGCTCATGAATATTCATGATGTGTATACCTTTGAACCAATCAGGAGGCAGGATTTTACTGTAATAGGTAAACCTGTTTGGGGGAGAAAAAAAAATCGCTGCCGGGCCCCTGTGGTCTTTGGTGGGTCATACATTATTATACATTTTACTATTCATAGTGGGTTTCCAAACCAGATGAACGTTTCTAGCCCCAAGGGTGGCTCTGAAATGCATAAACACAATGACGGGCCACTAAAACATAAAATTTGGGAATTTTGGCACTTTTTATCAAAGATCAGTCAATGCCATCGTTTTCAGCATTAAATTTTACATAGGAATCCATGTTGAAAAAAAAGTGAACACTATTTCCCATGAGGAGCCGTCTGTGTACCTAACTGTTGATTAACTTTAACTGTGCTTGGTTGTATACCCACAACAGATTAAAAATGACATAACCATTCTTGCAATTTCAAATGACTTTTCTGTTCAAAATCAAAAGAAAACAAAGTATACATTGAATTTGTCCAAAGTAGCCATAGTTTTATTTATTTACTTTAAATTTTAATAGATTCCTTTAATGAATTTCAGAAGAATTATCATTTGAAATGTCCATTCAGTATTCGAGCACAAATGTTCATGGAGGTTACTTAGACTTCCTTGTAACAGGTCCAAGACAAGCTGTTTAGGCTTAGGGTCCAGAGACAGAATAATTTAACCTTCTTCGTACATTTCTTTCAATAAAACGAATTATATAGGATCAGTAGTTACAAAAATAATGTGATATAACATGAAATAAAAGCCTTTAATATTGAGCTTACTTCCTGTCCCTGAACCCTTAATAGCCTTTGTGGGACGAGTTCAAAAAAGTGGCAAAGGGACATCTTTGGACTGTTACTGCAAGAATACTGGATGGATATTTGAAGTTAATAGCTAATGAAAGTTATCATGTGAACATGGTAAATATATCTCATTTACAAGGCTGTAACCAAAACAAGCTGTTGTAAATTTGGGGGATCTCTAAATGTATGAATCCGTTTTCTATCAGTTTTGGACTAAAAGGTGTGTTAAACCGCACGTATCATCAGGCTTCTTTTTTGCCAGTTCAAAATTTTAAATAAAAACGGAGAATAAAAAATACACGTGTAAGTATCAAAATATTATAAGTAGATTATCTTTATATGTATATAGTATTCAAACCTTTAAAATTGCTTTTGAGAGCCAAGAGAAGTTCATTTCACAGGAAATAAAACAGAAAATCCAAGGTGTACCGAAACTTTTTAACAGCACTGTATATGCAATATTTTAATGTATCCGTATTTAGAAAGAGACATCTAAATAGCACTTAAAACGAAACAAAACAAAACAGAAATTAGCAACATCCTGTTTAAGATGATACTATTGTAGACCATGTTCTCTTTAAAGTTGTACAAGGAAGAAAAGACAAGACATGGTATTGAAGAAGTGGGGAAAGCAGGTAAAGAGAGTTTTAAACATGTTAGACTTTAATGTTCCCGGATACTCTGAATGTACAGATTTGATATCTATTTTCAGTTATTCAAAACACTTAATCCACCAGAAGTGTAGAAATTAAACTTTTGTAACAAACAAACAGCCTGAGATTGAACATTTGGGTTTGAAACTACTCTGCCCCTCTCTCTAATCCCACCCCACCCTCTCTCTCTCCACCTGTCATGCCTGTCCACACGTGTTTCTCTCTCTCTCTCTCTCTCTCTCTCTCTCTCTCTTATATATATATATATATATACATATTTCCAGCTTTCTTTCCATCTCCTGCTTCTCAGTTGTACGGAGTTACAGCAGCGCCGGTTGAAACAGTGACGATAATACTGACCGCAGATATTGCTATCATAACAACGCCAAAGATTAATCCCACGGTGGACCAACGTTTCGCATCAGCAGAAGAAAGGGAAGCTCCGTGGAAGTCCCCCACAGCTGAACGGGTCCTCACCTATGGAAAAAGAAAGAGAGAGAAAAAAAAAACAGCAAAAAACAAACAAAGAGAGAGTCAGTATACATTCCATTTAGTTTTTTTAAAATTAAAATATAGTTTTGCATGAATGTATTCATTACCAGAAGTTATAATGACACACACACACACACAAAAAATAATAATAATAATAATTTATAATTTTATTTCGACAACATATACATGTTTTGTTACAGAACATGCTATTTCTTTAAAACAAAATGACATTCTGATACAACACAGGAGCAACAAATATACTCGTTATTGTCATAGCGGGTTTCCTTTTATATATTGTATATCGGTCTTACATCCTTCCAATCGATTTTTATAAAAGCCAACAGTGGTTGACAAGTAACTCCAAAACCAAATGGCCTTGGACGCCAACACCCGGACATCTATCACCCCCCCCCCCCTCCCCCCGAAGTTATCCTCTTTACAAAATACCCCCTTCGGCAGCTGAGGCTTAGCACTCTTTAAGAATGACCAATAGTTTGTGTTGCGAATAGCATCCGAAGGTCACTCAGTGGTGCACAGTCTTATGACAAAAACCCTGACTCTTCGTCAAAAACAAATCTTTCACTTTTGCCTTCAAAACAATGGGGAACTTTATATTTGCCTGGTGATGTCAGCTATACAATATTCATATTATCGAAATTTCCCATCCTCATTTTCCTTTACACAAGCGATTTCATCGCCTTATCCCAGATAACTAAAATCACCAAGAAGAAATTAAACATGAGATAATTTTTGAGGGTTTATCTAATTCTGTTATTATACGGTTGCTATGTCCTGTAGAGAAGCTGTTCCGCAGTTGCAACTACTTGGTTGTTCAGTTCGGATGGTAGTTTTCTGGATACCATCTTACCTCACTTGATTTGATGAGAGCAACAATTCCAAATGGCAGACAGCAACAGAGAGTGACAAAGAGAGCAAAACCAAAGTAATCATTCGGCATAGTCTGGTTGGTCACATGCACTATGTTCTGTTGCACTGGTACCTATAGTTGGATGAAAATAATATACACACAATACAGAATAACCCTATAGTATACAAATATTTACTATCATGAGAGGGTCTTGTTGAAACTATGGCCCCGAGTTGACGTGAACTACGAGGCGCAGCCCGAAGGAAAATGGTCGACTTCACGTCACCGAGGATACCATAGTTAAACCAGAGACTCGAATGCAGGCAGTATATATTTGGTTTATAACCGTTATCTTGAACTAAAGTCTAAATCTACTCATCAACTTTATTCATCATTGTCACAGTAGGCAGGGGGGCGGCGCTAGGGGGGGGGGGGGGGGGGGGGGGTGTCACATCCCCCACTCAAAATTGCTGTCGGCAAAACAAAAAAAATAGGGAAAGGGAAGAATGAGGGGGAATGGAGAGGGAAGAGGAAAGTGAAAAGGAGAAAAGAGAAAGGACAAGAAAAAAGAAAAGAAAAAAAAAGGGAAAGCTAGCAACAAGGCAACCAACAAATGAAAAAGAAGGAGGAAAGAAAAGGAAAGGAAAGGAAAAGGAAAAAAGAAGGAAAAGCTGGCCCCCCCCCCCCGTTTTTGCTCTCCTCGCTTCGCTCACTCGCAAAAAAAACTCGACAGTTAATATCCGGGCAAAAGGCCGCACCCCCCCCCCCCCCCCCGATGATTGCTAAAGTTCCGATATTCGGGCAACCACCACTTCATATAATTCGGGGAGCGAAGTGAGGTGCCAGAAGTAGGTCAGAATATCCACATATTTGATCAGCGAGGTTCCCAGGTAATTATGTAACTTCTGTACATTTTCTCTACGAAAGGTTTTTTGTTTGTATTTTTGCTCGCTCGCAAAACTTTAGAAATTGAAAAGATGATATTCGGGCAAAAGACGTAAGACCCCTCCTTGCGAAAATGGGCCTGTATGATCAAGATCTCTACATCCACATCTCTACACCCTAAAAAATTGTCGGCAAATTTTGGCGTCACACCCCCCCCCCCCCCTCCTTTAAAATGTTCCAGCGACGCCCCTGCCAGTAGACCTATGGTAGACCGTACACATTACACACACATATTTGAATAATGTTAGTTGTTTCCCTTCATGGCAACTTCCTCATTTAAATGAGGCTAGTGGGCATTTTATTTTGGCACATGTTGCACATTGGGACCAATCAATATTGATATTATTTCATGACCCATATAATAATGTATAACTGCAGCTGTTATGACATCCAGACATGAAGCCAGGCTGTGATAAGAATATAGGGCCTAACTATAATTATTATGACATATTTTCAGATCATATAATAATTGACCGGGTTGCTGATTTCAGGCATACTTCTTGAACAAAAGTAATTTAACGCCAAACCTTTCCAAAAGCTTACAAAACATAGCAACAATGAACGTAATGTCTATAAACTAGATTCCATCTGTAAATGTTATTATGTATAACTTAATTCGATTTTGAGGCGTTCTGGGTAGTTTATCCATGTTCCCCATTTCTATTTTCAAGATTGCATTAATGATAATTAAACAAACAACTATTCATATTATAACATTTCGATTATCACAATGGTTTGAAGCTTCATTTCTTTTTCATAATTATTGTCAAATACTTGTTAATACTCTCTTTCCCCAGCCCTCCCCCTCTCTCCCTCACCTTTCCTTTCCTTGCCCCTCCCTCAATTCCCATCCCCTCTCTTTCTTGCTCTTTCTTCTTCAAGTCTGTCATCGTTATACCTGTGTCACTTCCTGTTGGTAGACATAGGGGCTAAGTTGCTGCTGAGGAAATTGGGCAGGCTGCTGCGGTGGATATTGTGGGTGATGTTGCGCAGGATATTGCGGGTGATGTTGCGCAGGATATTGCGGGTGATGTTGCTCAGGATATTGTTGAGTCTGATCCATAGGAGGTGCACATGGTTTCGCACAAGTCTCTTCGTAAGTAGGAGGGACATCATGAACCCCGCCCTCTACGTCGCCAGCCTCATTGGTGAATGTCTTATATCCTGCAATAAAATGGTCATTAAACTTGCTTTTAAAACAAATCAAATACACAGATTTAAAAAAAAGAATGTGGAAAATGGACAACTAATTAAAAAAAAAGTTATGAACTTTAAAGGAACATTAAAACCTATAGAAAAGTATGAAAATTATTATGCAGTCAATCCGCAGCGCAAGATAATTCGCTTCCTTTTATTCAGGCGTAAGCATGAGCGGTCGGTGCTTGCATATATAATGAGGTTGTTCGAATTTTCGATTTTGTCGCGTAGAATAGCTCATTTTGCATGAGTTTGGTCGCATTTCAAAGATGATATACTAGAGTTGCTTGGTCATTATACCAATATCAACAATCAACCAATCAACCAACCAATCAACAATATAAGAGATAAAACAGTTTTCAGAATACCGCCCCTGGCCTCTTAAGAGAGCCAGCCGCGTCCAGATACAAACAAATCTTCGTGCAATAGGTATAATTTCGCGCCTGCTTAAATTTATTAAAGTGGTTATTTTAGGTCAAGAGCTAAATATTTTGTATTTTTATGGCAAATCGTTCTCAAAAATGCCAACTTAATTTTAACATGATATTGTTCACTAGATTATTTACTCTTGTAAACAGTTCGAATCAAACAATTTACCAAGGTCAGGAATACGAGCCCAAAATTACCATGCAAAATCGCTAATGAAAAAAGGGCAAAATTGCAGTCAGTTCAGGTTGTAAAAATAATGCTTCAAAAACTATGAATTGTGTTTATTTATGTATTGAAATAAATAGCAAATTCTGAAGAATATTATACATTTGCATTCTGCCATGACAACTAAAGAAAACGCGCTCTGTCGTCTCGAAAGAGCAACACTGCAAAATCACCCTGCCAGTCGCGCTTAGTTAGTGCATTGCGAATCACGCAAGTCCGCAAACAAGACGCTGAATGAATCTTCATTGAAAGCCTCGTTAGCATACGCGCTGCGGATTGACTGTATGTGCAAATTTGAATTTGTGACTTCATTCTCTCAATATTGCGCTGTATATTTTGATCTTCCTAGTGTACATATTCTTAAACTGTACAGTGATACCGAAACAAGATAAACAAAAGTCTGGCTACATCACAGACATACAAGCGATACAATAAAGACCCCTATGTACGTCATCGTCTATTACGAGAAATGTGAGCTTTACTCACGATATTCGAATGTTGATTGTGAATAGCACTGAAAGAATACTTTCGACAACAAAACGCTTTCAAATCATCGCCTGCATAATATTGTATTCACCACAACCAGTCATCAAAGGAGCAATTTTAGCTACGCTGTTCCGATTAGATATTTTGCTCTTCAAAATACAATCCCTTTGGCGGTAAAAAAAAAAAAAAAAAAAAAAAAAAAAATACTCTCTGTGCGGTAGGACAAGCAGGACTATATGGAACATTAAATTTACATATTGACCAGCGCGTTACCATGAAATATAAAATGAGAATAATTATGTGCATAGCCTGCTCGAACAACCATTATCATCAAAAATAGACATTACACGTAAAGTTCTGCTTCATAATTTTGATTACATGTGTGTAATATTAACGGTACAAAGATTATATCTTACCAGATGCCATCCTGACGTTGTACGTGTTATGTTTTCCACCATTTCATGTAGATGATATGGAGAGTTTCACTTTGCAATATCTATCCACGTCGCAGTTGTCGAAACTGTGGCTATGTCGAAACTGGTCCAAAGTCCGATTCGAATGAATATTAGTCGGAAGTGACAATGCTTCAAGCTTCATGCTTATATTGCCGTACCTCTGTATGTTATTACATTATCCATATATGAAGCCCGGGGGGGGGGGGTACTCACGTATATTGGGTACACGGGGATGTGCCGCTGGGAAGGGCGACTTTTTGAAGAAAGATCCTTAGACATGGGTCCCCTTTTCATTAAAAAAATCCTTAGACATGGGTCCCATTTCCCCCCAAAAAATCCTTAGACATGGGTCTCTTATCCCGGCTCTTACCATTTGTTTCATTCCTCTCTTTTCTCCCTCATTTGTCCGGGAAATCCTTAGACATGGGTCCATTTTTCACAAAAAAATCCTTAGACATGGGTGCCTATTTACAGGAAAGGACCCTTGGATGTGGGTATGGGTCTGGAGTTCTCAGCCGCACACCCCTGTCCGATTACATTCTGAGTACCCCCCCCCCCCCCCGGGATATGAAGAGCTTGATTCCAAAAGGAGCTAAATCCATTTTTGACCGAAATTGATTTTTAAAGATAAATATGTGCATTTCAGACATTGGAATGAAATCACCATTTCGCATTTAAAAATATTTTTTGGAAAGTTGAAAAAATTTTGTTACAGATTTAGGTTTCATTCCAAAAGGAGCTAAATCCAAAACGGTTTCATTCCAAAAGGAGCTAAATCCACTATGGTAATTTAGGATTTGTTCATTTAACCACATTCCCTAAAGCTGTGTATTAAGATTTTTAAACACATGTTGCGGCTACTAGTCTACATCATCAGTGCAAATTTTTTACATAATTGACTGAGTTTTAATATTCTTATGAATATTTTTGGCTTTAGCTCCTTTAGGAATGAAACATCGAAAAATCCCCGTCTTTAGAAAAGATAAGAAAAAATAAAAAATAAATAAGTAAATAAATTCTCAACAAATGAACATCAGAAAAGATGTAAAATGTACTCTGCTATCAATATTAATGTGTTTTATGTTGAATTCTAATTGTTAAATGTCTTTAAATGTGAAAAAATTGATATTTGACTAAGGTTTCATTCCAAAAGGAGCTAATCCATGAAAATTAAAATTATAAAGATTTCTTAAAAATTGAAATCAATTGCTAGATTTTTAAAAACGTGATTGAATTAATCGAAGACATTAGCCCTACCATGTGTATCATAATAAAGTAACAGTGGACAAGGGAAAGTGGTAAATCAAAAACCTTAATTTACTCAAAAATACTAAATGTGGATTTAGCTCCTTTTGGAATGAAACTTCATATTGTACTTTTACTATGGTCAGACATATATTTGCCTTTTAATTTTGTTAGTGTTTACTTATGCTTATTCTTATTTCTGTCATAATGATATACTATCTAAATTTAATTTGTATGTAATATTTTTAAAAAATGAAAGAAAATATGTATGTATCTAATTCTCTAATCGTTTCTAGGGTGTTTTCTTTGGTTCGAATAACATCCTCCCACTTTTCTAGGGTGTTTTCTTTGGTTCGAATAACATCCTCCCACGTCTCTTTCGGTTACCTCTTTCTTGGTATCCACGGGCGGAAATTTCCGGGAAATGATCATTTCCGGATGGGAATAGCTCATAACGTTATACACACGAACGAGCATGCAACCTTTTTACTGCTCAGCGCATTGCGAGGGGAGAAAATTTGATTCATAGCAAATACGTACAAATTCCTCGATCAGCTGGGTTTACTCGAGGTGTATTTTATGTACATTGCTCTTTTATCGTACATCAAATAAATGAAGTGCTATACAGTCGGCTTGACATTTCATGAACCTAGAAAAGTGGCGTACACTGAAGTTTTTTTGTTGATTTGTCATCTTATGTTGTCCTAGAACAATTTCAGCTTTGTTGCCCAAACGGCAACCTTGAGCAATTTTCATAATTTGCATAAATCCAAAATGGCGCCTGGTAGCCATATTGAAACCCAACTTTTGAATTACATGTCACATACTAGTGTAAGATGTAGGTATATAAGGGTTTTGAGGGACGTAGAATTCATTTCTAACGCAACTTTTGCAATTTAAGGTCACGTTTAGGTCATACAGGTCAAATAAAGGTCAAATTTGTTACCTGTTTACATGACCGTGCATACGTTAGATTTTTAAACTGTTAAAGATGTCAAGTGTTTAAATGAAGGGGTTTTGGGTGTGTATAACTAATCTCTGAGGTCATTCATTCATTGCCAGAAGGGGTCAAATCAAGGTCAAAGTTGAACTATGTTATTACAATGGATAGTTCTTTGTTTATATACGAATTGTCTTTGACGGGTATGTGGTATCGAATGCCTTAGTTATGTTATAATTTCAATGTAAGTCGATTTCAGGAACTGAAGGTCAGGTCTAAGTTCAGTCTAATTACCCCTTGGTCACAAAGGTCAAATTCAAATATCTGTAATTTTTAGTTCATTGTCAAGACTCAGAAAATGTATTCAGGATTGTGCCGCTTCAAGTCATCTCAATTTAGTTTCTTTACGTTTTGATATACTGCAAACCACTGAATGTTGAATTACTAAAACTATATTAGGTCGTATGACTTGAGGTGCTACACTTCAGGATGTCCACAGCACCTATGCACAACACTGACGTCTTTGATCGTCTTGCTGTGCTGTTTCCTGATGATGTAGTAAGGCAAGGCACTTGGACAATTGGACTATCATTTGGCTTGTATTACCGGTAATAATCTTTGTTGGAACCAAGAGCGATCGTTACTGAGATTATGAAGCTGTTAAATAATTTTCTTGCACATCAAGTTAACACATAGCGTCAGCATACTTTATTCTCCACCATACATTTAAGTCTCACTCATATATATGTCAAAATAGGTAAAATCTGTCACCGGCTTTAAAGAATAACAAAGCCATGTAGGAATATACAAATGGCAAAATAAGAAGGAGATGCAAATTCTTTTAATAGTTGAGAAGCTACAAATAATATTATTGCTGATGAGAGGTGCTCAACAGGAAAACATGGTGATCTCTCCAATCATGCCCAGTGGATGATATGGGATTGTAGCTCTACTATCCGAGAACGAAAAATCCCATGACACAGTATCTTTCAGTGTTGGGTCAAAGATCCAGATTAAGATCCGCAGCTCAAAATCGAGTTTACTGGTGCCGATCTCGAGACTGGTCTCGAGATCAAGATCGATCTCGAGGTATCCAACACTGAGTCGTGTTTTCTCCGATTGGTGAACGATTTTAAAAGCTTTTTCGTTTGATAATTTACGTAATAACAATGTTGATCTCGAGCGATCTCGAGCGAAAGTTCCGAGAACAGAAGCTCCGAGATCAAGATCAAGATTAAGACCAACACCTTCGAGATCAAGAACAAGATCGAGGTTACTGATGCCGATTTCGAGACTGGTCTCGAGATCAAGATCGATCTCGAGGTACCCAACACTGGTATCTTTCTTAGATGTTTCAAAATTGATGTCTAGGTGCATGTTGAAAATCCATGTAAAATATCATGATTGTGGATTTCTTCTGCCACTCTTAATGGAAATTTGTCAGTATGTTTAAAAGGTGTGAAATAGTCTGATCTAGATTCTTGAAATTATAGTGCAAACTTTCAGTTTCAGATATACTTTGCAGGGAAGGTAGGGCCTATAGTTTATCCCTAGACTTGCCCTGGACCCTGGGCCCCGCAACTCAAAATGTGTGCAATCAATCGCAAAGTGTTAATAGCCAATCTAGATCATTGTCTCATGAACATCTCATTCAAAACGATGATCCAAGACCAATCAGAACGGTTGTTTAAAATCGGCGATTTATCGGAGAGTAGTGGTTAAGGGACCCTTGCCTTTCAAACATACCAGATAAGTTGGAACATCGTCTCAATATCCACCATTCTGCCTGAGTTTAAACCTTTGGAGACGACGGGCTTCTACAGAAGCCGAGCGAGGTGTTCAGTCTGTGACGGAGGGCTTCTACAGAAGCCGAGATTTATGCCTAATATGTTGACAAAGTTTTCCAGCTAACTATCGGCTCTTATGCGCTAAAATTCTTAGTAGTATTATGTAGATATATTCATTCACAAAACCCGTTAAAAAAAATATGAGGTTACGTGGAAAAAAAATCGAGAATAAGGAATTTCGTTTCAACTTTACCCGAAATTCTTGTTGGGATCGTAAATCCCGTATACCTAGAGACGAACGCGTACGTGTCCGCTCCGATCACGTGATATCATCGCGTTCGGCCGGCCACGAAGAGTATGCGTTCTTGATCTTGACCACATTATACAGGCTCCTTTTAATCCAAGTTCATAAGAAAGAAACATTGACCAAGCTCCTTTCATTTTATAAATTGAAATTGACCAATTTAGCTCATCATTCAAGAGTGGACCATTAATCTACTCTTTTCAAAATGAAATGCTTCTCAATTGCTTGGACCGGACCCCACCCTAAAATGAACAAAAGAATGTCGAACAAAAGAATGTCGAAGCAACTACTAACGAAGATTAGCGTTTTGAAAGAAGAGGATGCCAAACCTACTGAATACATACTGAACACATGTATTCATAGAATGCACTGCAAATATGAGTTGTCATACTATCAGTGATAACACTACTTGCAATAGACAGAGACAGATTATACGAACAAACGAAAAATAAACCCTAATGAATTTTGTCAACACAAATATAATGAAATGTATTTGTGAATGTAGTCTTCAATTCTATTTTCTAAAAAGGGGAATGTAAGCTTTTGCAGTACAAAATATGAATATTTATTTTCAACGCATATTTACTTTTTGCCTCCACATGTTTCTTTGACGCCATCACATTCCATAAAAAGATTTAGAAACAAATATATTGAAAACATTTAAAATATATGTGCCATCAAAGATATTTCTAATACTTATTTATTACCATTTTTTTTTCAATGTTATACATTTTGATAATATCTCGATGTACCTGTTTCAATTTAGTCTTGTGGTGTTCTTTGCTTCAGTGGCGGACCAAGTAGATAATGAGCCCGTACATCCCCACCCCCCTCTTCGGACGAAAATGAACATGGAAAATATGATTTATGCCCCCTCCGCCTTGCCTCTATATAAAATATTTAATACGAATAAAAAGTACATGAAAATTTAAAAACCTAATTTGCCCTTTCGTAGATTATTGGGGGAATTGTTTTCCCCTTTTGACAATCCTGGATCTACCTCTATTTTGCTTTGCTATGTCTCTGTCATTTCCGATTTGAATTTTAAAAGTTTAAATAATTATATATAGCTAATAACTGTTTTGCGTTCTTTTGTTGTGTAATTATCCTTACATGATACATGTTTGTTGGGATCTTGTTTTCTTATAATCGCTGTATTTCTTTACTGTGTTTCATTCTCTTCATTATTTTTCTCATTATCTCGTAACATGAATTACTACACTCTCTATTTCAAGGTCCTTTTCTACTGTTCTCTTTCTTTTCAAAGCGATCAAACTCCAAGATACGGGGAATAACTCTTTATTAGCATACCCCTTCAAAAGAAAAACTGCATGAAATGCAGGAATAAAACGCAGATTCATTTCTAGAAGAGTATAGAATCCTCTATCTTTTGACGCTTTATTTTCTTGCCTCATTCTTACAATATTTTCCGATATAAGCTAACATGTATGTTTTTCATCCAAATAGTTCCACCGACCTACAAGAAGAGTTACAAAATAAAGAGTTTTATAATAAAGCGTCTGAAAAAAAAACCCTCGTAAACTTCGCTCCCCATTTTCCTTTCGGGTTGCCCCTACTCCTATGAAATGAACAAAAATGCATTTTTACTTTTTCCCATTGACACACGATCGGACTTTCTTTTTTTAAAGAATATAAAGATATGAAAATCAGACTGACTTTTTCCATATGTTATCTATAAGATAAAAAAAGAATTAGGGTTTTGGCTCCGCGTTTATCTTTTACGTCAATGTATTACATAAAAATAGATTTAGATACAGTGCTGGAAAATATTATATGAAAACAACAAAAAGGCTATTTAAACATTCGGAGATCTATGATAAGAAGAAACATGCATTATGATACATCTCTCGTGATGTATTTTATTTTATATGATGATAATCATATTTTCATTTTAAACAAATTTGTGATACGCCTGTTTTACTTGGTCACAAATAACCACTCAAAATATTGGTTAGGAAAGTTTGCGGCATACATTGCATTTTTCAATGAATATATCGCATCAAACATTATGCACGTTATAATAAGAAAAGTGCTGGGGTTATATTTCTGATGTAGTATAATTATATAAAGCACAGTCGAATATATATCAAATGCATCATGGTTTACACCTCATTTGACCTACTTTGATGAATTTGAATTGGCTGTCTTCAGTGTAAAATGACCTTACTTTCAATATGGAGCCTATACTGTGTGTTTATAAAAGTATACATTGATGAAGGTCATGGTGATTCTTCTCCCTTTTATTATTTACCAGAGAACGAACTTGACAATACTCCTTTCATGTTACCAAATTGACCAAATAGCTCATCATTCATGAATGGACCATCGATCTGCTCTTTTCAAAATGAAGCGCTTATCTCAGCTGAGTGGACCATACAGGCCCCACCCTAATAAGAGGAACAAAAGAATGCCAAAGCAACTACTATTAAAAGGAAGATTAGCGTTTTCAAAGAAGAGGTCAATCTAGTGAATACATGACAATACAAAGAGCCACTCTGCATGTACCCATTTTAGAGCATGTTTGCGAAAAAATATAGCTATCAAACCCCAAGCGGTCTTGGTTTTAGGCGGCAAATGAAATGTTCATATTTCATGTTCTGAAAAGCGCCCCCCCCCCCCCTTACCCTTCTCTCTATCTTTTCCTACGGAAGGATACCTTTGTCTTGAGTAACTCCGGCGGAATAGACATAAATATGAGAATTTTCCTGTGAAGGAAGGTTCGGCTAATGTTGAAAAAATGCCAAGCAACATAAACACAAGTTCCTTGCAATTAGAGAGAAAGATTTAAAAACAACAACAACATTATCTTCATTATCATTACTACTAATTATCCTTGTTAGCATCATCATCATCATCATCATCATCATCATCACCATTATATATTTATATACATGTCAAATACAAAACTCTTCAATCATGAAACCAGACTTAACAAAGTTTTATAGACAAAATATATTGGTTGAAAGAGACCAAAGATGGAGACGAACACGTATAAATACATTTCAGTACAGCCCGTTAAATGTTTATCCTGATGACTGGGATTTGTGTCAAAAGGATAATAAACAAAACACGCATTGCCTATTTGAAAGCTTTAATTAAATGCGTCTTTATAATCTATTCCCGATTCTGTTATCCGCTGTAAAAAAAAAAGAAAAATGGGGGCGGGGGAGGGGTTGTTATTGGAGATACTGCAACATCAATTTATAATGATATCTTGATTTGGTCACTCACCTGTAAGCCTACATCAGAATCAACTTACAACTCACACATCTTTTTCTTATAAGCATCTTGATTTATTAAAACAATACTGTGCACGCACTGAGGTCTTTCGAGAGTATGAGAATGCCCTTATTTGTCTATCTTCGACAATAGGGCTACATAAAATATCATATTCGATCATAGTTGTACATGCATTACATTATGTGCGGAGTTTGCGTTCACTTGGTATCTTCCGTGTCATTTTATTCCATAAAATAGCATTAGAGGCAATAGTGGGGGAAAAAAAATAATATGATAAGGTAATGATATGTTTTGTTTACATTTCTTTATTTTGGCATTATCTATTATTTCTGAATGATCATGATTTTCTCCCCTCTCCCCCGGCCCCCCCCCCCCCCCCCCCCCCAAGGTCGATATGTAAGGGTTTACCAATGTTTCGTCTTTAAAAAAATGTGTTACCTGACATGATATTTTGTCATCATCGATTTTTTTTTTCTCACTGCCGGGGGGGGGGGGGGCACAAGCCATTACCATTGGTTGCTATACTATCGGGATCGCCGCCCATGGTTGTCACTGCCCCCCCCCCCCCTCCCCCTCCCCCCATCGCCGTAATTTTTTAAAACATATTTCTTCATCGTTTTAGTTTGTTTAAGATTCTCATCAATATCAACCACAACTGTTGTGTTTCGGTTTTCACTTTCTTCCTCATTATCTCGTAATATACAGTGTATTACTATACTCTCAATATCATGCTCCTTTTCTGCTGTTCTCTTTATTTTCAAATCGATCAAATTTTTAGATACGGCGAATAAGTCCTTATTAGTCACACCCCTCAAAAGAAAACTTGCATGCAATGCGGATATGAAACGCACTGAAACAAAGTTCTAATTGCACGAAATTCCTGACGAATTCAGAGAGAGGGAGAGAGAGAGAGAGTGGCATTGAGATGTTACAAAGTATTATTTTGTTCCAATCACTGTCATTCATTTAGCTCTTTCCCATTACAAAAAAAAAAATCAAATATTTTAATTATTTTTTTTATTGATACAGCAACTACATAGGAAAATAAGGTTGAAATAGAGATGGATAGATAGAGAAAAATAAACGAATAAAGCGGGAGACAAAAACTAAAGCAAATAATTACGACAAATTATGAGAAATGAAGTCGAAAGTGAATAGGATTATTTTTGTCTTATTGAGTAACATGATGTTCATCTGAAAATTCAATTTCCTGAATGCCTATACCTGTGATCATGTCACAATGTTGGTCAGAATGCGTCGGAATCTCATGTAAAATGTAGGGTCTATAACTCGGGTGATAATAGGCCGAGCATTTAGCAGACGACAATGGGGCCAGTGAATGGGGTATCGATCGAACCGCGCGTGCGACGGCGCTTACGCAATTTGTATTGTAAGTGTATTGAAAAGGAAGGAAGCGAAGCTTCAACAAAATAAGACGGCTTTTCCCCTCTAAAATAACAAACCTTATTTTTTGTTTCGATGAACAAAAGTTATATTTTTAGAAAGAGGAAAGTCTGACCTTTCATGTTTACATTTACTAAAAATGACGAAAATGACCGAGTGAGGTGCAAGGAGCAATCAAAGTAGAAAGCACCGGCAAATTTCCCATTACCGGCAATGTAACCGAAATCGCTCCGTCACAGGGAGAACAAGCGCTGTGCGCGGGCTCGCACTCAAAGGGTTAATGGTTCGTCATAATCAAAGTAGGTGTTTCGTTTCCGTCGAATATAACTCCTGGTATTACAAATACTGTAAAACGGAACCGCCACCCATGAATCCTTACCTAGTACATTGTGTATAACACTTCTTGAGGACACAGAGAACCTGCCTAAACTAAGACTTGAATCCAGTAAACCCTTCTGGATTTCTGCAGATCAACCAGGTGAAGCAAGATTCTATTCAAAACGTTGCTTGGGGAAAATATCATGTAATAAACATGAAGAATACCACCAAATCTGTGATAGATCCCATCACCATGCTTCTGGGTTTTCAACTGGACAAAGATTGGACGACACTAAACCTAATCCATACTTTACATTCCATGTTTGCAGATAATCCCTACAAGTGAAAATGTTGGGTACAACTGGGAGTATAAATGGTGATATGGTATAAATGGTTATATCCATCACTTATACCAGATCATCATCACCACATGCATCACGGTGATTAATAATTGTGTGACGACGAGGTTTCCAAGAGAATAAATCCAAATTGTGATGATGATGCTTTACTACGATTCATGCTCATAGCACTTTGGAATTAATTATTTATTCGCCATGGACTAAAACCCTGTACTACAACATTGTTTCAATTATAATATTTACAATATACGTGTGACAATATCTGATCGTGGTCATAATGGTAGAGAGCAACCTGCAGTTTTTCCAAGTAGAATTTGTTTGGACCAGTAGAAATGCAAAACAAATTGTGCCGAAGACAAATCATTCCCAATCATTTGTGCCATATACAAAACATACTTGACCTCTCACCCTGTGATCAAGATGCATCGGAGTTTGACTTAACTTTAACTGGCTGAAGATGAGTTATAAAGAAAAAAACACCGCCACGAGATTCGGACCCAAAACCTTCATAGCCTATTATACTAATGCAATATCCACTGTCGAGTTCAACTTTGACCTTGAAATTATCACTTTGTGACTGATATTAACTGGAATTTGAATGAATGATATCATAGATTGATTCTGCATTACTATCCACAATTTGGTCGGACATAATTCTGAATACACATATTATTCTCTAAGCCCTGACAATGAACTAAAAATGACAGATATTTGGATTTGACCTTTGTGACCCAGAGGTAAGATTGAACTTGGAACTGACTTTCAATTCGTGAACCCGACTAACTGAAAACATAACATCATCAAGGCATCCGGCACCACATACCCGTCAAGAACAAATTATATGTAAACAAAGTACTATCCATTATATTAAGTTCAACATTGACCTTGAATTGACCCCTTCTGACAATAAATGAATTAATGATCTCAGGGATTAGTTCTACACACCCAAAGCCCCTTTTTAAACATTAGGCATCTAAAAAATCTAATGAAGGCAGGTCATATAACAGGTAACAAATTTGACCTTTATTTGACCTTTATGACCTAAACGTGACCTTGAATTGCAAAAATTGCATAAGAAATTAATTCTACGTCCCTCGAAACCCCTATATACATGCATCATACACTAGTATGTGACATGTAGTTCAAAAGTTGGGTTTCAATATGACTACCAGGCGCCATTTTGGATTTATGCAAATTATGAAAATTACTCAAGGTTGCCGTTTGGGCAACAAAGCTGAAATTGTTCTAGGACCACATAAGATCACAAATCAACAAAAAAACTTCAGTGTACGCAACTTTTCTAGGTCCGCTATTGACTACATAGGAGTGTCAAACGGACCAATAGGCATATTGATACCAGCGTGTATATGTGTGTTTTAAAAAAAAATGTAAGAGAGAGGATAGACAGAGGGAGAGAGAGAGAGAGAGAGGGGGGGGGGGGGTGGGTGGAGAGGGAGAGAGAAAAACAGAACTACTTGAAACTACTTTTTAAAAACATCTACTGACAATTTATCTTTATCTTCTGTCTCTTTTGTCACTTGTTTGAAAATAATCGAACCTAGAGTTGAACAAGTACAACTAAACAGGTAGGCGGTGGATATTGCAAGTACTGTTGCCCAGGATATTGTTGCCCAGGGTGTTGTTGCCCAGGGTATTGTTGCCCAGGGTGTTGTTGCCCAGGATATTGTTGAGTCTGATAGGGGAGAGCTGCAGTGGGTTTCGTAATAGTCTCGTCGCAAGTAGGAGGGACCTCATGAAACCCGCCCTCTACGTTCCCCGCAGCTTCATTAGTGAATTTCTCGTATCCTGCAATAAAGTGGTCATTAAACTTGTTTTTAAAAAAAAATGAAATAATCAAAAAAGATTGTGGAAAATCTGATATCTAATGAATATAGTTTTGAACCTTTAAGGAACAAGAGAAAACTATTAAAAACTCTAAAAATAATTATGCACTACTTTGCCTATCAATGGCATTGTAAATTTTGATTCCTCTTTTTTCAGTTTTTATATATTGTGGATTATATTCCTCCCAATATGTAGGCTAAATTGCATTTAATGATTGCATCCAATGCTTTCTGATTTAAACATTTTAGGGTATAAAATACAAATGATTTTTTAAAGCTCATTCACTCTACCTCTTACTGATATATAAAGGATATATTCGCCCGATCTTACATTATGGGATACCGGTTTACAATGATAATTTAACAAAAACTCTTGTATCTACTTCAGAACGTATTCAGGAACGATCTTGAAAAATCATTTTAGGGGGCTTTTACTAAACAGTCGGGTCGCGTGGCGCGGTGCGGCTCGCTGGGTAGAAATTTTCCAACATTTTAACGGAATTTTATGTATGGTATCTTTTTTTTTTTGCTCAAAAAAAGAAAGGAGACATTTTTTTCCCAGAACATTTTTCAGGAATTTTATGGTTGGAATCTTTTCTTTTTTCTTTCCTTCTTTTTTTTTTTTTTTTCCAATGCTGCACCCGTATCTCCAAAAACATTAGTAGAAATGAGCTGCCCGAATATGAAGTGGTGGTTGCCCGAATATAGGAACTTTGAAAATCCTCGGAAGGGGGGGGGGGGGGGGGGGGGAGGGGGGCTACAGCCTGTTGCCAAATGGGGACGCCTTTTGCCCTAATATTAACTTTCCAGTGTCGCTCGTGAGCAAAACAAATGGCCAGCTTTTCCTGTTTTTCTTTCCTTCCTTTTTCCATTCCTTCTTTTCTTTCTATTTTTGTTTTCCTTTCATTTCCCTTTTATTTTTGTCTTTTCTGTTTTCTTCTCCATTCTCTGTTCTCCTTTTCCCTTTCCTTTCCCCTCTCCCCCTTTTCACCCTTCTTGTTGTTTGTATTGCCGACAGTGGTGGTGCATTTGCCGACGGCGATTCTAGCGACGTCCTTGTTTACTTGAAGTAAAAAGAATGGGACGTCACAAGATTATTTTGACACGAGTAGTAAAAAGTAAACAAGAAAGAAAAACAGCTGAGCAGAAATGAACACTAAATAATCATTATAGGAAATGGGGGGGGGGGGGGACGGAGTTGTCTGCTGCTCTCGCTGGAAACGCAACAGAGATCTGATTGTGCATCTCGGGGGGGGGGGGGCATTATGTTGATTTTATGATCTATTGCTTTTCAGCAGGTCTGATCGTTTGTCATACATTTCGCTTATTCCTAAGATTATTATTGTGTTGATATCTGTTTCGTTATTTATCATAATTATTTTAAACTTCTCTTCTTCATTCAGGTTTTGAAGATCAGTTAAGATCATGTTTAGTTTAGAGAACATTCTTAATCTGGGATCATTTAAGTGGGAACATTTCAATAAGAAGTATAAACAAAGGCGTCGCTAGGGGGTGGGGATGTCACCCCCCCCCCCCAGCTCAAAATTGCCGTCAGCACAAGAAAAACAAGGAGGGTGTAAAAAGGGAGAGGGAAGGGGAAAGGGAAAAGGAGAAAAGAGAAAGGAGAAGAAAAAGAAGAAAAAAAAAAAGAAAAGGAAAAAGAAAGAAAAGAAGCAATGGAAAAGGGAAGGAAAGAAAAAAAGAAGGAAAATCTGGCCAAATGTTTTGCTCGCGAGCGACACTGGAAAGTTAATATTCGGGCGAAAGGCGTCCCCCTTCGGCAATAGGCTGCAACCCCCGCCCCCCTCCCCCCCCCCCCCCCCCCCCCAAGGATTTTCAAAGTTCCAATATTCGGGCAACCACCACTTCATATTCGGGCAGCTTATTTCTAGATCTATTTTTGTTTTTGGAGATTAGGGTGCAGCATTTTTACCCCCCCCCCCAAAAAAAAAAAAAAAAGGCTCACAAAAAAGAAAGATTCCTTAAATAAAAATTCCTTTAAAATGTTTGAAGAAAAAAAAAAAATCCCTTTTTTTTGGGGGGGGGGGGATGCTCAAAAAAAAAAGTCATACATAAAATTCCTGAAAAATGTTGGGGGGGGGGGAAATGTCCCTTTTGGTTTTGCTGCTCAGAAGAAAAAAAAATACCATACATAAAATTCCTTTAAAATTTTGGGAAATTTCTACCCAGCGAGCCGCGACCCAACTGTTTAGTAAAAGCCTTTTAGGATGTCATTATGAAAGTTATGATGCAGCATTGGAGACTTGCAATTTACGTGCAATTAGGAGAAAGATGTGAGCAATTATGCATAGACTTTGCCAATTATCTTGTCAAACACCCATAATTTAAAGAATGTTTACTTCTTAGACAACAAAGTGTTTATTCTCTAAAAAGATCTCAATCGAAGTTTAAACAATACCACTGTAAAACAAAACGATTTCAGTGCAGCTCATTTCCATACTTTATAAATCTTCTTAATAAAATGTTACACTAACATAACTTGTATTATTCATAATTCCTCCAGGTCTTTTTAGGTGTCCCCTTTGCTAAAAAGTTGCAATGTCCACCCCCACCCCCTCTTTGAACTCTTAAGACCTGTCAGTAATCAATAATATATTATGTATGTTTCCATATTTTCATTTTTATAATGCTCTGTCAATTATAGTATGTGAAAAACGGCATGTCAATATCCCCCAATGTTATTCTCCATTGTTGCTGTATACTTATGCCATAATTTAATTCAGTTTTAAGTCTAATACTTCATATCTAATCTAATTACTCTCAAATTCGTTGAATTATATGAAACGATATCTCATCTGGTCATTCTCGAATTGTTTTGATTTGACTCAGCCAGAACTATCCATACAGAGATTCCTGACACTGGAGGTCGCTTCTGATTGGTCAGTCATTTAATGGAGCTTCAAAAAGTTCCCTCTCATAGAGAATGTACGTTGATAGAGAGAGTTGTGACACGCGCATAATAAGCATGCGCGTACGCGGTCTTTGTTTAAAACATGGCGGATCATGAAGCTCTCAATAGTTCCCTTTCACGCACATTCTCTATGAGAGGGAACTTTTTGAAGCTCCATGAAATAAATGACCAATCAGAAGCGACCTCCAGTGTCAGGACTCTCTGTATGGATAGCTCTGGACTCAGCCAGAGCGCGTTGATTGAGAGAGTTGTGACACGCGCATAATAAGCCTACGCGTACGCGGTCTTTGTTTAAAACATGGCGGATCATGGAGCTCCCAAAAGTTCCCTTTCACGTACATTCTCTATGAGAGGGAACTTTTTGAAGCTCCATGAAATGACTGACCAATCAGAAGAGACCTCCAGTGTCAGGACTCTCTGTATGGATAGCTCTGGACTCAGCTGCACGGCGCCCTCTTCGGGGTATAATGTTGGGTTTGAGTCATGGTTTGAGTACATTGTACCTACTAATTTTTGGTACTATACACGTGCGGACAAGACGACATTACTATCATTGTTTAAAAAACAAAAATCTCGTAGGGGAAGTCCATTTGGTTTCTTTTGATGGAGGGGGAGGGGTGAGAGGAACGGATTATGGGGGGGGGGGGGTTGGAGTTGCGGTCGCTTGGGTACGTGTATTGCGGGCTCCTCTCCCATTTGCTTGGTGCAGGAGAGATCTCATGAATTTTCATTTTCTTT
Source organism: Heliocidaris tuberculata (assembly GCA_025618425.1). Lineage (NCBI taxonomy): Eukaryota > Metazoa > Echinodermata > Echinoidea > Camarodonta > Echinometridae > Heliocidaris > Heliocidaris tuberculata. The sequence continues at coordinate 4,580,455 of CM046842.1, forward strand.
GTTGTTGGTGATTGGGTTAGGGTTAGTGTGAGGCGTGTGTGCAGTGGTTGTATCGATGGTGCATGTGTGATTGAATGTTTTCTACAGAGAAAATGGGAGCTTATGACTTTTTTAGTTACGAGGCATCGGGGGAGGGGGCTCGCGGGATGCGTCGCGGAGTTGCCGGTTTGTGTTTGATTAGTTGCGGCTTCAGAAATTCATAGCTTTCTTGTTTCTCGTCGGATTTTGCTCGGGTTTCCGTTGGTCCTGTTCTTTTTATCTTTCTGCTTCTTTTGAAGCCAACTTGGTATCGGGGTGTATTTTCCCTTTAATTTAACGATTATTGTCTCTAAATCTTGTAATTACAACTGTAATTAATTAATTGTTGTATCTCAACATTTTATTCTATTTCATTTATGTAAAGTCACATGAGTTGGAAACGAAGACCTGCGGTTTATAGTTATTTAGTTAATACTTTTCTTTTCTCGACATCCATGTGACTCTCTTCTAAATCTACTGTTGCTTTGTATTCACTTATTTCTTGATTTTCTTAATTTGCCGAATAAACAATAAGATTAATAATAATAATAATAATAATAATAATAATAATGATGATGATGATAATAATAATAATAATAATAATAATAATAATGATAATAATAATAATGATGATGATGATAATAATAATAATAATAATAATAATAATAATAATGATAATGATAATAATAATGATATTAATAACTTATTCGATTGAATGCCTTTGAGGAATAAAGAAAATAAAAACTTGAATGAATTTCTCCTACGATAACTAGTAATTATTTCTTTCGAAGCAAAGAATGCACATATCAGTACTATGTTTGGCTTTGAAACAAAACTGGCTATCATTGGTGAGAATGTGTGTCTCTCACCTACTTAACAGTATGTTTTCAAGCACTAATTTGGACATAACACTAGCCAGTGATATAGGTCTATAATTATCCTTACTGGCAGCTGGACCAGTTTTATCTTTGATGACTGGCACTAACAAAAATCATAATATCTCTTAAGATACAGTGAAAAAAAAAAAAAAACATAAATAAAAATGGCAAGTAAGGACATAATATAACATAACTAGCAATTTTTAAATGTTCAGCAGTAATACTTACTGCCATCTAATTGTTTGATAGCTTCTTGTACTTCCTCGGAAGTAATAATCATAATCAGCACCAAAAACAACATCGGTCTTACACCACGCATCTTACTCTATACACATATGTATTGCAAAAACATGATAATAAAAATAACTAGACTTTAATTCGTCATGGGGACGAATTAGGTGGTCTGTCGGTGAATTTGAATGATCTTGGCCGTTATCCACATGATCAAAGTATGAGGGCCAAATACTGAAACGAAGAAAGAAAGTCAAGAACGTGAAAAATGGAAAAAATGATACCGATGCAAATGTTTGTGGGGATTGTCTTCATATTCTAGAGAGCCTATGAAAGCGTAGAGGATACACGGGGAAAAAAAATGACATGACATGGTACAATTAGATAATGAAGTCGTCAAAATGAAAAACTATGGTAAATGCAGTTGTTAACAACTGCATCAGATCAGCTCCAACATATCCAAATCCCGGCGAAAATCGAAGAACTATTACGGAGATAGTCTTGCTTGTAGTTAAGATATATGACATGTTTTCTGTAGCCGTCACTAGCTTCAATACACTTTCCTCGCAAACTATGTAATATACGCTGTACATTGTGTAAAATGTACACTGCATTACATTAGATATAACAGCCAAAATGCTGCTTTATGTACACTATGTGTATGCCAAACGGTAAGGAATTTGCATGTTTGGAAGCTAAAATGTGAATGAAATGTCACGGAAGATGAAAATAATGAAAGAAGAAACATAAGAAGAGAGTGCAAACAAATTGCGACGTGATCGAGAATCGAACCCGGGTCGTTTGATTCGTAGGCAGAGTCATACACCAGTACACCAAGACATACATGTATGTCCATAGACTTTACATGCAAAGCTGAAAAACGGCCTTGGTATAGATGAAATGTCAACTTTCAATTGAGAATTTCAGCATGATCCCTACATCTAATCAAAAAATGGATGACACATTCAAGATAGCGCATAGCCTCAGCTATAACATACTCAAATTTGGTAGAAAATCGAGCAAAAATGACGGAGATACGGCTCAAAGAAGACTGGAATGTACAATCATGACTTGAGAAAAAGTCATCTCCCATAGACAATACACGTAAAATGTGAAAAATTGACATACCTTATTTCATCGCAAAAGTACGCCATCATATTTTTGCCAAAATGAAAATGGTGATAACTGATCTTGTAGAGAATTGTCTCAGCTACATCATATCCAAATTTGGGCGAAAAATGACCAATATTAAAGGAGTTATAGTCAAATTTGCATAAATTTGATGACGTCATTTTTGAAAAAATGAAATTTTGAGTTTAGACGCCATTTTGATGACTTTGCAATATCATTGAGGCTCAAATTACCCATGAAATTATATCTATGATTCCTCCTCTACCCAAATATGAAAACAAATTAGTGGGTCAATGGACTATTTAAAGGGCTAGAGATATTTTTGTGGAGGCATGTTTTTACGACTTTTTACACTATTTTGCCCATTGACGCGCGCGCGGATTTTAAAGTTTGACGCGCGCGTGTGGCCTTATGGAATGTCGAGAATGCCTGTAAATGGTTGGAAATTGTCAAGAATAATGTCAGGAACACAAACCATGCGAAAAAACGGCGTTTTTACACTCTGTACGCGCTGCGCACGCGCATAACGCGCGTACGGACGGAAATTTTTGAAATGCTTGAAATGACCTGAAACGTACTCTCGTTTGATCCTTGGATGATTTTGAGCAGTTTTAAATTTTGACGCACGCGTACGTGCCCTCCAATATTTGATCAGATGTCGGGATCATGCCCATTTTTTCACTACAAAATGTGATTTCAGAATCCCGTATTTCGTTTACGTGTTATCTCTATTAGAAATATTTTGGTCCATTGGTAAAGCACTTGCCTTCCATTCCGGCGACCCCCGGATCGATTCCCGGTGGGACCATTTTTTTTTTTTTTTTTTTTTTAACTTTTTTTTTTTTTTTTTTGGGGGGGGGGGGGCCTTTCATTTTACCATCTTCTTCGTCTATTATAACATAAACCATCACAAACAATGTAATAAACTGCCTAATTTTGCGTGTTATGTCTATTGGAAAGTAGTGTGCAGTAGTTTGTGTACAATCTCATTCCCTGTCGTGTATTAAAGCTAAGGGGATAATCTCCCACATGTCCTGCAATATCAAATCGTCCAGTTCGTTATCCCGATTTCTCCAAATCGGCTCAGTCAATTTTCTTCATATTTTCGTCAGTCATCAGTCCTAATAAGGTCAAGTTCCCACATCTTTTTCAAGGTCATCAGGTTATTGTGACGTCATGCAGGCGCCATTTTGTGAAAATCAACTTATGGTCATATGTTCATAACGAAATGTCATTTCTCATTCATATTTGGCATGATTGAAGCTGATATCAATCCGGTCAATCCCAGAGATTTAGACGCGTGCGTGCGCACACGTTCGCTCGTCAGTGCCCCCGCAAATATGAAAGATGACACCCCCAATAACTCCCAAAAGAGGACGTAAATCTTTCTGAATTTTGCCTCGTGTAGACGTCGTTTTCTTGTCCATCTTTTCCTTAATTTCTCGTCCATCCTGCCTTCAAGAACAAAACCAATGGTGGAAACTTGTAGGAAATGCATGTCCATTTTACTTCCAACTCAAAGATTCGTTAAAAATCTCCCATTTTTTCACCCAATGCCAGATGAAAAAAAGGAAAATCTCATACTAATTAACCGAAAACCACCCAACACCACCTTTTTTTTGCGGGGCTGATTACTTAAAAACGGAATCTTGAATCTTTATGAAAGTTGGCACAGACATGAGTGTTGGTAGGAGAATTATGCTGTGAAAACAACAAGGTCATGATGTAATCATAACTTTATCCAGGTGCCATTTTCTGAAAATCAACTTATTGTCATGTATGGTCATGTATGTTCATAACGAAATGTCATTTCTCTTTCATATTTCGGATGGTCAATGTCACTGTCATATATATGGCCATCTTATCATTGTCGTCGACCCTATCATGATCACTATCTTGCCCAATCATCATATATTACATAAGAATTTACCAGTTCAAGACAGACCACCTAATTCGTCTTCAGTGACGAATTAAATTTCTAGTTTATTCATTTATTTATTAGGTGGTCTGTCGAAGACAGATCACCTTTTAATTTCGTCAGAATTTTCTTTCTTTATTTCTTTATTTATTTATTTATTATTTATTTCCACCACTTTCTTGTGGTCGTGATTACTCAAATTTGGCTCACTCAATTTTCACCAAATTTCAGTCAGTCATCAGGCCTATATTAATCAAGTTCTAGGAAACTTTTCAAGGTCATCAAGTCATCATGACGTCATCCAGGCGCCATTTTGTGAAATCACATTATCATTTATATCTTCATAACGAGTCATCAAAAATGAACCATATTTGACATACATTAACTTCAGGTCAAGGATCAACATAAAATGTCAATAAAATCCTCGCGCGCATCATGACGCGCATGTACGCGTGCGTCAAAATTTTAAAATGCTCAAAATCACTTTTTAATCAAAGGAGAGTACGGTTCAGGACATTTTAAGCATTTCAAAATTTTTCGTGCGTGCGCGTCCGCGCGCGCGTTATGCGCGCGCACAGCACGTACAGAACGTAAAAACGCCGTTTTTTTTCATGGTTTGTATTCCTGACACAATTCTTGACAATTTCCACCTATTTACAGTCATTCTCGACATTCCATAATGCCACACGCGCGCGTCAAACTTTCAAATCCGTGCGCGCCTCAATGGGCAATATAATGTAAAAAGTGGTAAAAACATGCCTCTCTAGAATCCGCCATAGCTCGTCAGAATGAACCGGTACCCCCAAATTTTATTACATATTCTGAAAGCCTATGAGTTGTAGATTTCGATTCATGCAAAATTTTGGCCGATCGGATTTTGTGACGTCATCATATTTGCCTATAAACGCAAAAATTCAATTTTGAAAAAATGACGTCATATTTTTTGTATTCATTTGACAATATTTCAGTAATAGGTTCTCGATTTTCTTCCAAATTTTGATATGTTGTAGCTGAGACAATTCTGACTTTTGACGACATGACCTGATGACCCATGACCTGAAGTTAATGTCATGTAAATATGGACAATTTTTGATGATTGGTTATGAAGATATGATTGATAATGTGATTTGACAAAATGGCGCCTGGATGACGTCACGATGACCTGTTGACCTTGATATGTAAACGGGAATATGTCCTCATGGGATGACATCACTGACGAAAATTTGACGAAAATTGATAAAGTACTATTGAAGATTTCGAATGGACAAGGAATGGGGGAAATAAAAATAAATAAAGAATAAAGAAAATTCGGACGAATATAAAAGGTGATCTGTCGATTACGACAGACCACCTAATAAAGAATAAAGAAAATTCGGACGAATATAAAAGGTGATCTGTCGATTACGACAGACCACCTAATAACTAGAGTTGAACAAGTACAACTATACAGGTGGGCTGTGGAAGAGTTGAAATGCGATATCTACAGTAATAATATTGAAGTATGAAGTAGGCATGTTCCTACATAAATGCTTTGACGCGTGCACAGTACAGTGTATTAAAATGTCAAAATGTTACGCAATCAACGTTAGAATCAATTATAGACCAATAAAAGCAATTCTACATGTTTGCGCGCATGCGGGTAATGCGCGGGTGCGCGAACTAGGAGTTATAATGCACGCACCAATTGCAGATGTTCAACAATGCCCTGTAACACATGCAGTCTATTCCAGTCAATCTAAGGCATTTGTACCGTTTGCGCGCGTATGCGCGTATGTACGCGTACGCGCGCGTTTAAGAAAATATTCTAAAAATCATGTAGGATCAATCAAAATGCTAAAACAGTCCAAGATAAATAATTTCCATGCTGTATACTGAACTTAAGGCTACTGACGCGCGCGCATGTGCGCACGCGCGGAAAATTTTGAAATGTTTAAAATGGCCTTAAACATGCCCAACATTGATTATAGACCATTTAGAGCATTTTCAGTTTTTACGCGCGCGCAACTTCATCGATGCGCGCGTACGCGCACGCACCCTATGTTCAATTAATTTCATTTTCAATTAACTTGCATCATGCCAAATATTGCTATTATAGCTATTATTTATTTTTATTTCTACCCACTTTTTTGTACGCACAATATCTCCAAAACGGCTTATTCAAATGTATTCAAATTTGGTACGATGGTATATATGGTTATTGTCTCAGCACAGAAATTTTTTCAAGATGGTCAATGCATCGTGACGTCATCCAGGCGCCATTTTGTAAAATTCTGACATATGCTATATCTCTGCAATACAAAGTCATAACATAGCAATGTTATGACTTTGTATTGCAGAGATATAGCATATGTCAGAATTTTACAAAATGGCGCCTGGATGACGTCACGATGCATTGACTATCTTGAAAAAATTTCTGTGCTGAGACAATAACCATATATACCATCGTACCAAATTTGAATACATTTGAATAAGCCGTTTTGGAGATATTGTGCGTACAAAAAAGTGGGTAGAAATAAAAATAAATAATAAAAAAATAAAGAAAAAATCGTACAAAAACATAAGCTGGTCTGTACTTGAAGTAACAGCCCACCTTATAACTGTTTTTGATATAGCGCCTTTCCAGTTAAGTAACAGTTACTGATCAAAGCGCTTTACAGTGCATATTATTTCCCCGGTCATTGGATTCAATTGCGATTCTGTTCTCCACTCCACTTGGGAACATTCTAGCTTGGCAACCATTTAACAGGCGCATATTACTAATAGACCTGTCTATATAATGTCTTTTGTTTGTTTGTTTGTTTGTTGTTTTTTTTTTTTTTTTTTTTTTTTGCATAACCATTGAATAATGACGAATTATCGTATTTAAAAGGAAGGTAGAGCTTCTACTGTTTTTTCTGTTCTAAGGCCACCTGATCACCAGACACAGTCATGGCCTAAGACAACAGCACTGACAAAACGAGCAAAGGCAACAAATCGTCATCTTGAGAGATGGGTGTATCGGTGACCCAAATCATGATACTGTTTATGTGCCTCCATATTGTTTAAATGATTTGTATACAATCTAAGCAAAGAGGCAATGCCCATAAGCTACCGAGAGAAGGGCGCACAAAAACGACCACACCCAGAGAAGTCAGCGCCATTGCCAAGACATTTCCAAGGAGGATGCGTGCCATTGACAGAGGTCATGGTTATCCAACAAAATATTAGCAATGTTTTAAAAGAAGGGTTATGAAATAAATTGAATTCCAGTATCTTCATCACAAGAAACTGACTATTAAATGGAGAAAAGTGTTACATTAAAAAAAAAATCCCCCAAAATGGACAATAGTGGAATAGAGATTTATGAAACCTCTTTGTATTACAAGCCTTTAAGTGGTCCACTCTGTATTTTTTTGTGTATGTTTATGTTGCAATACTTATGGCTGGTGACGGTAGTTACTCCACAATTTCCTGATTTACGCATCACATGTGACACCTTTGATATTAATTGGAAGTGGTGTTTTGCTATTATTTAGATGTTTAATTTCTTTCCAAAATTCATTATAATTCTTGCTCTGCATTTTATGAGCAATACAACATAGTACTGCCATTATTCTTTATAAAACGGAGTGCATACTTGAACCGTGCATTAGCTCTTTTTAAAAAGTCAAATAAGGGGCCCTGATTATTTTTACTTCAGCCCAAAGTAAGTGGGCCTCTCGAGCATCAGTGTGCCAACAAGGCCGAAAATTTGTCAGATGATGTGTAAATAGTGAATTCCCGTTTGAAATATCAGCATTCCTAGCTTAGAAACAAATGCAGCAACAAAAGGTATTTTCTCAAGATAATCACTTTCGTTGTCAGGACAGTCGTAAGGATTGTACTCATTAATAATAACAATTATCTTATCAGTCATCATATGTGACCAGGCACCACAAAACCACCAAAAAGTCGCCAGATATGATTTTTTAGTTAAGGTCTGATTCTGAAAGAGGGGATTCTCAGCTTTAAAATGATATATAACTAACTAGCATTGGATGTTCCTAACTCACTGTACAAACAGTAGAATGCACAGTCCCTCAGAATGTTACTTCTAAGAAATAAGGATTTAAAGTTTGCTGTCTACTGAAGCACTCTTACTTGCAAGGTGCTGTGCTAAGGTGACAAAAGGACGATTAGAACTCAATAAAAATTTCTATGAAGGGATTATCAGATTGTCCTAAAACTTGGCATATTAATTAGGCATATCCTGTTCATCAAAGTGCACAAATATTAATGCAAGAACTTACTCTGTTTAAAAGTTATGGGAGATCAAAATGAGACAAGTATTCAGAGTCGTTAAAAAGAAAAGCAATACAACAAAATCCAGAGAAGACACACATAAGTTTGATAGAAAAAAATTGTCAAAAAATACCACTTTTAGATTGTTTGGTGCCTCCAAATTTTTAGATTACTTAGAAAAAGTATACTCTTTCAGGAAATACCAAAAACTAAAATTTGACCATGCCAACCCAAAACACATTGATTGAGCTCTAATTGAAAATCATGCGATTTTTGGTGGTTTTGTGATGCTTGGTCAAATATTCAATTTCTCTACCTATAGCCAAGTCGCACATTAAGTCTAATTTCACTAGTCAAGTGTTGATATTTAGTATGCCATAGAATAACAGCACTACCTGGAATCTGATCCTGGACAAGTCTATTAAAGTGTACCACCACCTGAAAAAATAATTTGTATATCGCCGTAGAAGTTATAAAATTAACCTCTAAGAACTTTATCTGAAATTCTCTAGGTCAACAGTTTAGGAGTATAAAGGATATAAAGGATAACATGAAAATGCTCGCGCGGAACCGAACTCGGAGTTTAGTTTCGCGCGAGCCCTAACTTGGCGAGCGCGTACGCGTGCGTCGAGTAGTCTACTCACGAGTCGGTTTTACGCTTGTAAATTAAAATTGCAATATCTCTTTATAGAATTAATATTTGAAGCCACTATTTCTAATATAGTATAACGACATGAACCCTCGAACATACAGAGCAAAATATTTTTTGGTGATTGGTAACCTTTGATAAGATCTGTGCTTGATTCTCCTATTCCATGATAAAGCGGGTGTATAGCATTAATTCCATTCAAGTATTGTTTTGCCAAACAAGTTTCTTGAAGACATATAATGTCATATTTTTCCCGAAAACGGTTTTCAACTACTTGCCGTCGAGTTTTTTCCAGCAACACTCTGCCCAAGGTGAAGGCCTCGAATATAGATTGAGAATGTATCATGGAAACAATGCTAAGAAGGCTACAAGACAAAGTATAGCCACAAGGAGAAATAGTAATGCCTTGCATTGTTATTCTGCTTTCATTCTGATCTGCACCTTGTTTAAAGTGGAAGGATTACTTTCTAAAAATAAAAAAAAAATAAAAAAATCCACACGCTTGTGTATACTTTGTCTTCTATTAACGGTACACTGAAGCTGACATAAGAGAAAGAAAAGCTTGGTTGCATCCCAGACAAACATGTGACATCACAAAGACCCCTTCATCCGTCATTGTCTATTACCAGATATGTAAACTTTACTCACAATATTCAAATGTTAATGTTAAGCGCTTTCGGCTACATCATTGTATTCACTGCAACCAGAAAACAAAGAAGCAATTTTAGTTACGCTGTTCCGCTTAGATAATTTCCTTTTCAGAATAAAATCCATTCTGGAGACAAAAATATACGATCTCTACAGTGGCATTGTAACCATGAATGGCTTCAGCGTTGATGATTTTTCATTTTCGTTTCTTTTTTTCTCAAAGCATAACATTATCATTATTATTGTTTTCATCATCATCATCATCATCATCATCATCATCGTTATAATTGTTATTGTTATCATTTTCAATATCATTAGAAATTGTATCACTAAGAGCCTGTCTCGATTTTGTTTTCATGTTATATCATGCAAAGTACTTTTGACAGAGTCTGGTCCAAATGGGCCCACGGTGGATGTAAGCAACATCCGACTTGGGGGTTGGGAGGTGTACTGGGTGCTCCTTATCTGGGGGAGGGAAGGGGGGAGCTGACGTCTATGGTAAGGTGGATGACCTCGATGTCTTGAATGACTTTAAGGGGATGTACACAATGGGGTTACTTACTTTAGGACACCCTTAGCCTGGTAGAAACTAATGCTACAAATACATGGGTATACTACTGTCTAGAACATTGAACATACACATTGATCAAAGCGGTAACGAGTAATGTAAACCGAGAATCTGTGATAGCCTGTTAGAATAACCATTATCATCCATGCCAATAAGATAAGTTCTACTTCATAATTTTGATAAAATGTGTCTAATTTCACGGGTACAAAGTCTATATCTTATACCAGATGCCATCCTGACGTTGTACGTGTTTTGTTCTCTACGATTTGGCGTAGATAATTATGGAGAATATTTCACTTTAATAGCAATATTTATCTATATAATGTATAATGTCGCATTTACATTCAAAACTGCTCAGAAGTCCGATTCGAATGCGTGATAATCCGTAATGACATTAATTTTCTCGCAATAATAACTTTTAACTTTTCTCCTCTCAAGAAAAATCACTTTTCAGGTCCTAATTTGCGTCGGAAAGGTTGGTCGTCGGATGTTATTATCAACATCACTTAAGCAAGTTGGTTACAATTTCTCAGTTTTGAAACAGATAATTCGTTATAATTACAAGAGTCAGTTATTTTGTTTTTCATAGCTGAAATGATGGGGGAGGGCAAACTCTCCCCCACTCCCCCCTCCCCCCCCCCCCCTTGAATACGCTAGTGCTCTAGTGGAAAGGATTCAAACAATAATAAACGACAAAAGATGAAAATAGAATTTAATTCAAAAAAAGAGGGAAATCTTTACCATTTCCATTGCTTAAAAACCCACATGAAACAACAAGAAGAAACAAAATCTGTCAGAGCATAAGTAAAATATATAAGGACATCGTGAGGGTACTGTTGTCCTGTCCTAGGCCTCTATATTGGTTTTATATAAGGACATCGTGAGGGTACTGTTGTCCTGTCCTAGGCCTCTATATTGGTTTTATATAAGGACATCGTGAGGGTACTGTTGTCCTGTCCTAGGCCTCTATATTGGTTTTATATAAGGACATCGTGAGGATACTGTTGATCCTGTCCTAGGCCTCTATATTGGTTTTATATAAGGACATCGTGAGGGTACTGTTGTCCTGTTCTAGGCCTCTATATTGGTTTTATATAAGGACATCGTGAGGGTACTGTTGTCCTGTCCTAGGCCTCTATATTGGTTTTATATAAGGACATCGTGAGGGTACTGTTGATCCTGTCCTAGGCCTCTATATTGGTTTTAATTCAATGTGCATGTTACCACTTCCCAATCCTTAAAAAAAAATGATAATTTTAACTGGTAACACACTCTTAAAAAAGATGGGCAAAAAAATGCCCAATTTTTAACCAACACTGGGCAACATACTGTCCACACAACTTTTGGTTAAAATTTGCCCAACATCAGTTGGGCAATCCATTTACTATGTTGTTGGGCAAATTAAATTGCCCATCAGTTGGTGACCCATTAGATTTTACCCAACTCTACAATTGCCCAACTGTTGGTTATATTCTCAGTTGGGTAATTATTGCCCAACCAATCTTACCCAATAGGATTGCCCAACCCTCTATTTGTTCAGCTGTTTGGTAACAAATATCATGTGGTTGGACAAATTCAGCTGCCCAATTTATTGTTTCCTTTTTCCTCCAACCTAGGTTAAAAAAAAATGAAATCTGCTTGTTACGTCCTTCTGGGTCTTAACCTAATCAATCCTAACCTATCCTATTTTAAGCTATCCTATTCTATATCTTAACCTATCCTATCCTAGTCCTATCCTATCCAGTTAGTGCAAACTAGTGCAAGCTCTTATATACCCCCTTATATTTTTTTATGCATTCGGTGACAGTTAGTAAATCGGGCCACCCCAAACCATACGCTACTAAAAATTCATGAATATTCATATAAGTGTTTCCCCAATATTGGGTAAAAATATTTACCACAAGTTGGGCAAAAGCGAATTTCTAACCCACCATCAGTTACCCAACAAAATTTACCCAACTGGCAAAGGAAATGTGACAAAATTACACAACTACAGGGCAACAAGTACCCAACCCATAATTACCAAATACTGTTGGTAAATATATGCCCAATATTTAGGTAAAAAGTATTGACCAATATTGGTTACACCACTCGAGTGTCCAGTTGGTTAATAATAGCCCAGAATTGGGAATATTTTTAACCAACCAGCAGTTACCCAACTAAATTTACCCAACATTTTAAGAGTGTTGCACGCAAGTGATCTATTTCATGTGTTTGTTTCTTTGTCTGTTTGTCTGTTTGAGAGAGCGAGAGAGCGAGAGAGAGAGAGAGAGAGAGAGGGGGGGGGGGGGGGGAAGAGAGCGTCCTCCAAAACAGTTTACAGTTGGAAAAAGTCTCCCCAAACAGATATTTGTAGATAATTTCAGGAAACTGCCATACCTGTGAGCAAAAGCCACTTTTAGGAAAGGATGCTTGTATCAGCAAAGTTGAGAGTCATGTAAAAGTTAATAAATTTTCATATTCTAATGGTTGAATAGCTTATAATTTATGAAAGATCATAATTTGTTGTGTGTATGGTCTGATGCATACCATGCAATTAAATAATTTACTGAAATATTACATTCTTGTGAGTTTTAAAATTTTTGAAGTTTAGTTCTGGTCATGAGATTGAATTGTGAAAGAAACTGTCTCAAATCCTTTTGGAAAGGTTGATTATATATCACATAAGAATTGGTGTTGGGGTGTAGGGTTGCTGTAAGGTTTTTGTAATCTCCAAAATGATAAGAAATTGACTCAATCCTGCTGAGAGTCACATGCACTGCACATAGAAATGTGAATGGGACTACACACAAATGTTGTCATATTTTGAATGTGAGGACATCTGAAGAGCAATTCTTTTCAGGGGACATTTCGACTATGATAATCTTCTAAACTAACATAAAAAGAATGAGAAAGCTCACAAATTATTTTTTACATTTCCCAGATCTCAACTTTCTCTTTAAGTGAAGAGACTTGATATTTTATCAGTGATTATTGACTTGTTTTGTTTTGCAGGTGGAAGAACAACTTAAAAGGAATATTACTGAAGTAAATATGAATGATCAACTAAGCTTTGCCCTGGACTGAGTGACTGGTTGATTGCTAGATTAATTAGTTGGTTGATGAATTGATTGAGTTACTGATCAATTTATTAATTGATTCATTGATGGACTAATCATTTGATTTATAATTTTTGTCTTGGATAAGTTAGTTGGTGAGTTGAACATCCGTGGTGATATTTCTTTTTGATTTCTAAAGTATGCCTGCTTGAAGTTTTACAAAAAAAATCACAAAAGTGTAATACAAAAAAGAAAAAAATAACAAATACAGAGATTAGATTTGATTTATATATCTATATATTTTTTATTCATTTTTTTTCTTTTGATTGTTGAAAAATATGACACAAAATAATCACCCACTTTATAAATGAGATAAAAAGTAGATTGCCTATACATATCAAATACATTTGACAGTACTGGTAAAAATCATTAAAACGAAAAAGCACCAAAGTTGATTTTGATTCGTTTATCAAAATTTTGTTTGATGTATCCAAATATTCTGGTTGCTGAACCATGTGATAGGGTATGTGATAGGGTATGTGATGTGATAGGGTATTACCAAATCATGTGATAGTGTATTACCAAATCATGTGATAGGGTATTACCAAATCATGTGATAGGGTATTACCAAATCATGCGATAGGGTATTACCAAACCATGTGATAGGGTATATCAAATCATGTGATAGGTATAACCAAATCATGTGATAGGGTATTACCAAATCATGTTATAGGGTATTACCAAATCATGTTATAGGGTATTACCAAATCATATACTAGGGTAATTACCAAACCATGTGATAGGGTATGTGATAGGGTATTACCAAACCATGTGATAGGGTATGGGATAGGGTATTACCAAACCATGTGATAGGGTATACCAAATCATGTGATAGGTATAACCAAATCATGTGATAGGGTATTACCAAACCATGTGATAGGGTATTACCAAACCATGTGATAGTGTAATTACCAAACCATGTCATAGGGAATGTGATAGGGTAATTACCAAATCATGTTGTTGGTAGTTTACATCCCTGGCCCGGTATCTAAATTATATTTGCCTCTCATTTGTTTAATATTCCACTTTAGGGAGTGAAATCTTCACATCATCTAAGTATAGCTATTATCCTACTATTCATCAACAGAAATCCAAGAAATCTGTTGTTGAGGTTGAGGTTGTTGAGGTTTAACCAAAACTTTAATTCATGAAACAGAAGTTGTGGTTATCAGGAACTAGATATTGATGACCATTAAAGGGTCCATGCCATCCAAATGCAAGTTGATACCTGTTGATGTGCAGTCCTAAACACGTCTCATATTTTGATATTTAAACTTCTAAATATGTTTCTTAGATTGTTTGAATATTTTTTTTTAAACCTTCTAAGCCCATCCTCTAAAAAAATCCTCCAGATCACTTTCCCCTGGCCTGTGACATCATTGCATACCACTATCTATTCTACAATACAATAGACAGTGGTCCCTCAGCTCAGCACACACACGCACACTCATAATAGCATTGCATGCTTTCATAAAATACCTCCTCACTGCTTTTGTTTTCCTGCTGATGCTACAGAATGTCTGACATAGCAACTCCTTTGTTGGTATTGCATGTTGTATTGTAACAGGTGTCAGCTTTGACAAAGTTAAAAGCCACTTTCACTTGCAAAATCGCAATTAGCTCACTGATGATTGACAGATGATGTCACAGGAGGAAAGTGATCTGGGGAATTTTTTTATTAGAAGGTGGGGCTTAGCAGCTTTTAGAAAATTATTTCAAAAAATACTTTAAAATCTATGAAACATATTTAGGAGCTTAAATATCAAAATATGAGATTATGTAGGACTGCACACTATCAACTTGCGTTTGGATGGCATGGACCCTTTCAATTTGTTAATTTTAACAGGTTTTTCTAATAATTTCGACCAGTACTGTATACGTAGATTAACTGCAGAGAATTATTTGCAGAAGTCATTGTCATTTTTTTTAGTACTGACACATTCTACTCTGTCGTTTCAACTGCTGTATTCATTAGCCTTCATTGTACAATTATAGAGTTGAATTTTTCTCGGTTACCAAAGTAATGAAGATGAAAAAAAAAACATATTATACCGCAATTGACACATTAACCACGTATACACACCATTAATACGATCTTTAAAAATCTAACAAAGAGAAATGTCAAAACCATCAAGGAGCAATGTGTCTTACACTTCTTGTACTTTACTTCTTACACTTTATCCATATAGAAAGCAAAATCATGTTAGACTTAGCTCTTCGTAATTCCGCCTCCACCCACTTCCTCCCCCTGTTTTTCTATGTTTTTCTATCTGTTTCCAAATCTCTTAGCTCCTCCTGTTTCTACCAAGCTCCATCAAGTAAGATGAAAGGGAATGTGATCACAGACGGTACCCAAAAAAGAATTCCAACTATCCATCCCACCGATGACCACCACTTCGCTTCTGCAGAGGAAAGCGTGGCGCCATGGAAGTCTCCCATTGCAGACCGGCTCCTTACCTTCGATGAGAGAGAGAGACAGAGACAGAGACAGAGTAAAGCATGCATTCTTATTTTTTCTTTCATCGTTTTCATCTTATTTCATTCTATTTTTTTTGAGATGAAAGTAGCTACATACACTGACACATGTAACTACTGATTTTACTGTGGGTAACGGGTCATTAGAAAATCGTGTTTCCAAACATGCTACATACATTTCAATTATCTCTAAAACTGCTACTCATAAAAAACTACTACTCATAAAAAACAGTATTCTCCTCTGGGAACTGAACAATCACAGAACGGCGTTGTATCCATGAATGATCGCGCGCTGACCTTCAGTTTTCCACACTATATAGGTAGTCAGGTCAGTTTTAAAAAAATTGGTGGACACAATTCACAAAAGCTTAATTGTTTGCCTGTGAGACATATGTATCAAAAGCATTAATTTTTTTTATAGGGTGCCATGAAATCGGTGAATGGCACCCTATTCAAAAATGCTAATTCATGCAAATTTTATGAAAAAACACAAATTCATCTGTATGTCTTGAAATATACAAACTAGTTCATTAAACGTGTTATATCCAGGTGAGTCTGATGAAATCAAATGCAGTTGCAGTGTTAATTGTTCCATTATATTCATTTTTCTTGAGCATTGTGTTAATTTATGTTAGTTATATATAAAATAAACGAAATAGATATGCAGGGGCTTTAATTTGTGACAATAAGATTAGATCGGTCAGTTAGAATGAAATATCATCAATAAAAAAATTAAATAATATATATTATGATATTTATTCATCTTAGTGCTTCTTTATTTCAATTGCAAATGATATATATATATATATATATATCAAGAAACAACTACACCAGCACCCCGAAATTTGCAACATATTGGTGAATAAGGTTAGGTTAGTGAAATGACGATGTCAACCGTGGTATCCTGAGTATATTTCTTGACTATTAAAGCTAGTTTATTATTATGCATAAAACAAAGTTTCAACGGAACATGTAGGCCTATATCAAGAAACGACTATACCAGCACGTAACATATGTTACTCCGATTTTGCTAAATAAGTTCTGGTAAATTAAAAAGCATTGTTAAGTGCAATATTCTAAGTATATTTCTTGATTTTTATAACAAATTGCATACATTTATGAATATATCCCTCCGGGTAGGGGGCGGCGGATATATCAAGAAATACCTATACCATCACCCGAAATTCGTAAATTGCAACAACTTTGTGAGCCTGATCAGTTAGGTCAGGTAAAATAGAATAACACAGTTTTATGGGGTGATATTTTGAGTACATTTCTTGATTTTTTGTGCCAAGTTCCTATGACCCGGAGGGATGTGAACGTCATTGTGGTTGGATTAGCATGTGCGTGCTTGGAAACAGGAGATTGGCTGGAATGCTTCCTAGAGGAGTGGATAATGTACACTGTAATGTGCAGAATCGCAACGGAATCCAGTGACCGGGGTAATAATGCAGTAAGCGTTTTGATCGGTTACATTGTAACTGGCAAGGCGCTATATAAGAAACAGCTGTTATTATTATTATTATTATTATTATCATTTATCATGATTTATTATGATTTGTGTATGTTCATGCATTTACACTCATTGTATATAGGCAGCTCAATAATGTTTAATACAAGTAAAGTTTGTTTTAACACAACATAAAAAATAATAAAAACTAGAGTAAAAACACTAAAATTTAGGCTGTATAACAGTCATGGAATGAGGAGTGAGTGGCATTTATCAGAAGGGGAAAAAACACTTGTTAGAAAGTGAAAGGGGAATAATCTAAATAAAAATAGGGCTCTCTTCAGATCTGAAAAAAGGGAGAATTGTCATACGGGAAAAGGGGCAATGGTGGAAAAGACACTTGTCAGAATTAAAAAGGGCATCCATAAGATTTGAAAAAGGGTCGTTTTGAAAATGGGAAAGGGGTATTTGTAAGAAAGGAAAATTATCACTTATTTAGAGTTAAAGAAGGGGCACTCATCATATTTGAAAAATGGCACTTAATAAGAGGGGAAAGGGGACTTAATGGAAAGGAAAAGGGATAATTATCGAAAATAAATAGGGGCACTCATCAGATTTGAAAAGGGGCACTTATTAGGATGGGGTAGCGGCATTAAATGAAAATATAAAAAGGGGAAAAGAGCACTTATAAAAAAGAAAATGGGGCACTTATCAGAGTGAAGAGGCTGTAAAAATTTGCATAAATTTGCATGAAAATGAGAGTTAACTCAGTGGGTTCTGTGGAAAGAAATAAACCTATAGGCACAACAAATATATATGGAAAGTTTGGTACATTTTCAGGCACTTTGATTGTTACACTGTACAGATACAGAGTATTGATATATTGCAATCATTTGCATAAATCAGCATAATTTTGCATGAGATGAGATTTAATTCCATGAGTATTGTATTAAAAAATAAAGCTATTGCCACAATAGATGCATATCTAAAGTTTGGTACATTTTCAAGCTCTCTGATTTTTACATTGTCAATGTAGTATTGATTTAATACATGTTATTTGTATAAATAAGCCTAATTTTGCATGAAGATGTGGTTTAATTCGATGGGTCCCATAAGGAAAAAATGAAGCTATTGTCCTAACAAGTAAGTATGCAAAGTTTGGTGCTTCTGTAAACTCTGTCCCCAAAACTAAAAAATATGGGCTTAACAGACCTGACTAATAGAAGGTGGCTTGAGCACTGCGCTGAGTGCACTGTGCGTATGACAGATCAAAATTGCAGTTCTAGCAGATGCTATAGCTACATCCTAATTTTTTGCAGAAGTATCTACTTCATTTTCTTTGTAAAGTACGTAGATTATTTTCCAGTATTGATTATTATCCCATTACACTTGTACTTGACCTGTTGGTATACCAGAGAAGCTTTCGTGAAGTAGGGGACTATGTGCCAATATGAGAGCTCGTTTAGTGACTTTCGCAACATACACTGCGGGGCATGTGCCATTTCAGATTCACATTCAGATTCAAAATATATTAATATCCTTCTCACAATCAAATAAATACAAAATGAAATGTACATTCATTATATTATTTCTTTTAATGATCAATGATATCTCTGAATGTCTCATTAGTGGTAATTGTAATATTTTTGCTGACGATGTTGTAATATATGACAAAGGTACTAATGCAGATGATGTTAATTTGAAATTGCAAGTTAATATTGACAATGTTAAAACATGGTATGAACAAAATCGCCTTAGTATTAATGTAAATAAGACTAAGGTTATGTTATTTAAGAGTAAATCGTTTGATAACCTCAACTTATTTATTGATAACAATCCAATTGAACAAGTTAAATCCTTTAGGTATCTTGGTATTGAAATAGATCAAAATTTAACTTGGAATTCTCACATTAAACAACTTTCAAAAACATTAGCTTATAAAATGTTTTCACTTGGCAAACTAAACCTCTGTAATAGATACGTTATATAAAACTAATATTTTACCGTGCATTGATTATGCTATTTCAGTTTCGGGAAATTGTATTGGAGTACGGGCACGTTCACAACTAACACGATTACAAAAGAGAGCTGCACGTTATGTCACTAGTAACTTTGATTTTGTAAATTATCATGGAGAAAGCATAATGAAGGACCTTAAATGGTTAACTATAGAACAACGACGTGATTATTTCTTAGCAAACTTTATGTTTAGGTGTATACATGGATTAGCCCCAACCAGACTATGTAATAATGTTGAAATGGTAGTTGATAGACATTGACTTGCGAACTCGAAATTATGGTGGTTTCCGATTGTGGTTTCCGGTGGCCACTAGCTGTTTGAATAGACGGAGGCCCACCGGCACGGCATCTTCTGAATATACATGTATTTAATTTCATAAGTACACTTGTCATTTTTCATTTTTTCTCCAATAACTGTTTTGTACTTATTTTATGCATACATCTTCTTATTGTTAGTTCTCTTTATGTTCATTATTATGTTACAGGACTACAATGTAAAACAGCCTCTGTGCTGATTGTTTTTATCCTGTTTAAATATGTTTTAATAAATAAATAAATAAATAAATAAATAAAATAATATATTTTTTTTCAGAGTTACATCTAGGTGTCCGGGAATTATTTGTCATGGTCATGCCTTGATACTTTTTAATCCTTCTTACCTTGCTTGATGCAATGAGAGCACAGATTCCAAAAGGTAGACAGCAAAAAAGAGTGACAACTAGTGAAAAAATAAAGTGATCATTCGGGATAGTCTCGGACTTGGTAAGATGCACTATATTCTGTTGCACTGGTACCTGGTTAGATGAAGAATCATGATTTGAAATATTATTACTCATTACTTAAGCCTGGTCTTCAAGAATGACAAAGGCCATAACTGTAGCTCTCCATCAGTCTCCCTGATTATTATGACATACATTGAATTGATATAATACAAATGAAGTATGTTTATGCTTTCATTATACGATCTATCCATACTAGAGTTGAGGCTGCTTGCATCTATCGTACGAAGCCGTCAGGCTAAGTATCATTGGTTTTATACAACGAAACTCGTACATCCTTGTTATGTAATGAATAAAAAGCCATTTGTATGACTATGGTCGATGTCAATTTCTCTATGAATATATGTATTTTTACAAAAGATGATTAAACAAAAACGTGTGCTTATTAAACATGTTGATTATCATGTAGGTAAGGATTTATTTTTTTTTTACTATTATTATTTTATATTATCGTTTAACATCCTCTTCTCTCTCTCTCTGTTTTACTGTCCGGTCCACTAAGTGTTTTACCTGTGCCCATTGCTGTTGGTAGATATGGGTACCAGGTTGCTGCTGAGGAAATTGTGAAGGCTGCTGCAGTGTATACTTAGAAGGATTGTGTGGTGGATATTGTGGGCATTGTGGCGCAGGATATTTAGTCTGATCCAGGAGAGCTGCAGTAGGTTTCTCATCAGTCTCAAAGAAACAAGGAGGGACAGCATGAACCACACCCTCTACGTCGTCAGTTGCATTGGTAAATTTATCGTATCCTAATAGTAATTAGATTAATCGTTACCATCGTGTCAGAAAGAAAGCAGTGCCAGGCAAAGCGTGTTACATACAGTACTCTGTAAGCATAGAATTGATTTAGTACAATCATTATGGTAAAAACAGTGCTTTCGCAGACTTTTTCCAAGTTTTGTGACTCGATGAAACAAACTGTCATAACACTGATTTATTTAATTTATCTTCTTTTTTTTTTCTTTTTTTTTTAGATATGAAACTTCTTTTGACTGTGTCATAGACTAGCAATGGCATGGTATAAATGCTGTCTAGAGAGCAGTATTTAAAATGAACACTGTTACTGACAAAATAATATGAAAGAGGGACAAAAGCCAGGCTACATGGCAACCATACCACCGAAATCACTAATACCCATTCCATGTCATTGCTTATCACAAGAGTTCTGAACTTTACACACAATATTCAAATGTTATGCGCCAGTCACACCAACGTACGAGACGAAAACCCTACAAAACCAAATAAAGATTACACTAAACGAAATAGCTAAGTATTTGTCGGTTTTGGATTAGGTCTGGCGGTGAGACTATGATATTAATATTTGATTTGATTTGATTTGATTTGATTTATTCAGATTCCACATTTACAAGGAAATTACAACAATACGTATAAATTACAAACACTGCAAAAACAGAGAATACATGAATATGACATAGAAAGGTGACAAAAGGATATGTGGAGGGATCTACTAAAAAGCTTAGCTTGTGTGATGTAGACCCCCTAATCGAATAATGATACAATAATATATGTTTAAAAAAAAAAAAAAAGATTTTCGTTTAAATTAAAGTAATTGTTTGAGAGGGAGGAAATTACTAAACAAAACATATGTACATTATATACAGTTGAGCTAACATTACAAGATAAAATTAATGAAATAAAAGAGATTTCGAGTGGAAATCAGTATATTATATATATTATATATACACGTAAATATAACTATTATAAAAAAGATAAATACACTATTATTAATATTGCTATGATTACTTAATTATAGCAATTAATAATTGCTATAATTATTAATTGCTATAATTCATTATTAAAGTTCATTATTAATTCGTCGTATCCGGACAACTACCCCCTGGACAATTACCCCCCGGACAACCACCCCCCGGAAAACCACCCCCTGGACGACTACCCCCCTAGGACAACTACCCCCCAGGACAACTACCCCCCAGGACAACTACCCCCCAGGACAATTACCCCCCAGGACAATTACCCCCCAGGACAACTACCCCCCAGGACAATTACCCCCCGGATAACTAACCCCCGAACAACTACCCCCTGGACAGCTACCCCCGGAAAAATTGTCCTGGGGGTAATTGTCCTGGGGGGTAGTTGTCCTGGGGGGTAATTGTCCTGGGGGTAGTTGTCCTGGGGGGTAATTGTCCTGGGGGGTAGTTGTCCTGGGGGGTAGATGTCCTGGGGGGTAGATGTCCTAGGGGGGTAGTCGTCCAGGGGGTGGTTTTCCGGGGGGTAGTTTTCCGGGGGGTAGTTGTCTAGGGGGTAGTTGTCCTAGAATCTTAATTCGTAGTCAATTATTAATAATTACTATTATTAATATTGACTACGATCAAAAGCATACTTTCCAGCAAAATCGGTTTCAATTCATCGGCTGCACCATTGTGTACAGTACCAATAAAGACAATTTTAGTTACTTCCTCTTCCTCTTGTATTTTTCAGGACATAGCTCTCTGAATAGAATCGAGACGAACGGGAAAGTCTATTTCAGACTTAGTAAAAGATGGTGTGTTTCCTTAAAGTATTCATACGACATTAATGTTACATATATATAATGGCATACCTGATAAATGCACAAGGAACGAAAGTGTCCTCATATATGAAAACTTAGGTAAAGATAGATTTGGGCTGCTGCGGCACAACATAGAGGACAATGTGTGATCAAATTTCGTGATAAAGCCAAAGAGTAAGGGTTAAATCCTGCAGAAACATGTTTATTTCCTTATCTTTTTTAAAACAGGGGGCTGCAATCTACAAGCCCAGCTTTTTAGCAGTCCCCTCCGCGACCAACCTAGTTTATGTTTTTCTATGTCTACTGTACACTGTAACCAATAATTGTAAAGTTTCATTGATTTGCTATGTATGATGTAAACCTATGCATTTTTTGTTGGAAGTGGAAATAAATGAAATGAAAAATGAAATGAAAGACAGAAAGTGCATACCACTTACTGATACTATAAGCATCTCTGGTCTCGTTTATTATAAAGTGGGGTTTTTTGTTTGTTTGTTTGTTTGTTTGTTTGTTTAAAGCAAACCCTGCGGAAAAGTAGTTTTCTACGACATCCAAATGCCTTTTCAACAAATATTACCTGTATTTGTAGAATAGACTAATAGTACTTTAATTGACAATATTCTCTCAAATGTTGATAGGGAAACTGATTCTGGCGTCATTCTGTCCGATATTTCTGACCATTGTCCAATATTCGCAAGAATTTTATCTTTCTTTGGGAATAATTCCTACCCCCCCCCCCCCTGTCAAAATGGTGAGGAAAATCACTCCCGAAAAAATTAGAAGACTTAAAGATAAACCTAGTTCACTTAGCTGGGCTGAAGTTTTAGTCATCAAAGATGTCAACATGTCTGTCATGAGTATTCTTGTCAATTCTTTTAATGAATGTATCCCTCTTGTAAAATGTAAACAAAACAAGAAGCGGAAACCACGAAATCCTTGGGTTAGTAAAACACTTCTAAGATCCATTAATAGGAAAAATAATCTCTGTCACAAGTATCGTGCAAATCCGACAGATGCAACACGTGAAAAATGTGTCAAATATAAAAACATTTTAACAACTCTTTTACGATCTGAAAGAAGAAATGTTATTTTTCCAAATTTGAATCGAGTTCAGCTAATATAAAAGAAACATGGAAATTAATAAATGATGTTTTAAATAAGAAAAAAGATCGTAATAACATAACTCATATAAAGATTAATAATACAATTGTTGACGATAATTCTGCTATATCTAAAAGTTTCAATAATTACTTTTCACGAATTGGTCCAAATCACGCTAACGCGATACCCCGCACTGATCAAAGTTTTGAATATTTTCAAATAATAAAAATCCAAAGTCGTTATTCTTCATTCCAACTGACACTCATGAAATCATAGAAATTGTGAAAAACCTTAAGAATAAAAAGAGTCCAGGATATGACAACATAAGTAATGATTTACTAAAATACATTATCAATGAGATTGTTATTCCTTTAGAACATGTCATGAATTTGTCAGTTGTCAGTGGTATTGGGTATTGTTCCCGACAAAATGAAAATTGCTAAAGTGGTTCCCATTTACAAAAAAGGAGATCCATCTGACTTAGGTAACTATGGACCCACATCTCTTTTATGTTCTATTTCCAAAAATCCTGGAAAAAATCATATACAATCGTACAATAAAATTTGTAAGGAGTTTTGACCTTTTGTCTAATTCACAATTCGGCTTTAGGCAAAAGCACTCAACAACGCATGCAATTCTATATTTTATTAATCACATAACAACTGCTGTTGATGATCATCTTCACACACTTCGAATCTTTCTGGACCTCTCCAAGGTCTTTGACACCATTGATCATGAAATATTATTGTCTAAATTATCACATTACGGAATAAGGGGAAAGGCCTTGTAGTGGTTCAGAAGTTACCTTACAGGTAGAAAGCAGTTTGTTTCCATAAATGGCTCAAATTCAGATTATAATAATATAACATGTGGAGTGCCCCAGGGCTCTCTTCTTGGGCCACTACTGTTTATTTTGTATATCAATGGTTTTCAGAATTCTTCCAAGGTCCTATCATTTATATTATTCGCCGATGACACCAGTGTTTTTTTCTCTCATAAAAATCCCGATACTCTTATAAATACAATCAATATAAGTGATTGGTGTGATGCAAATAAAATAACAATAAAATAATAAAACAAATTATATGGTGATTAAATCCAAAAGAAAACGGGTAAATACGGAAGGTTTGATCAAAATGAAGGGCCACGTTCTGAATGAGGTTGAAGTTGCATCCTTTGTTGGGATTCACATTGATAATTATTTAACCTGGAAGAATCATATAAATAGAACATGTACAGCGCTCCGCAAAAAAGTTGGAATTATGAAAATTGTATCGGTTGAGGCACTTTGTTCCACGTTACATACTATTATTGTTGTATCATTCTTTTGTTCAGCCACACATTTCCTATGGCCTTGAAGTCTGGGGATGTGCGTATAGTTCATTTGTTGACAGAATATTCATTATACAGAAAATGATTGTTAGGGTTATTACCTTTAGTGGATTTATGACACCGTCTGCGCCTTTATTTCTCGCATTGAAAATCTTAGATATTTACAAGTTTCACAGGTTTCAAACAGCTACCTTCATGTATAAGTTAATACATCAACAACTTCCCCATTCTGTATATGAATATTGCCAATTTTTCGATCACAGGTATGATACGAGACAAAAAGATAGTAAAAGTCTCATTTTACCAAAAGTAAAGACTGAGCATGGAAAGAGGTCAATTTCATTCTACGGTTCTAGAATATGGAATTCATTGCCCTTAGATATTAAAGAGAAACCATCTGTCAAAACATTTTGTAGGAAGTTAAGAGAAATGATGCTAATGGAATATCTAGAGTGATATATTACTTGTTTGTTTTTGTCTTGTTTTGTTTTGTTTTTGTTTTGATTTTTTTGTTGTTGGTGATGTTTTGTTTTGTTTTGTTTTGCCCCCCCCCCCTTTGGTATTTGTGAATATATAACCTGTAGTTTTATAGATACAGGTATTTTGTTTATACTCAATGAACAAACTTTTGTTTCAATATCATTGATATTGATTGCGTGTATGTGTATATATACATATACATATACATACTCTTGTTGCTAGTATTTACAGTTTTTACTGATTATTGTAAGACCTTATTTGTTAGAACATTTGTATTCTTAAAGAGTACTTAGTGTTTTAAAGGGGAAGTTCACCCTGAAGATTACTTGAGTTTAAAAAATGCAGAAAAAATAAAGAAAAATATTGGCGAAGGTTTGATGAAAATCGGTCAAATAATAAAAGAGTTATGAGTATTTAAAGTTTTGGATTCGTGACGTCACATGCGAGCAGCTGCCCATTGGTCATATAATAAATATTCCATATATTCGCATTTTTTTTTCGTTCCACGATAAATTAATATTGTTTCTTTTCAGAATCTAGAATTGAATAACATTTCTGACAATATATCAAATGCACAGACGAAAATATTCTAAATTTTCTGAGAAAACTGTATTTTATGGAATATTTATCACATTACATAATAGAGGAGCTGCTCGCATGTGACGTCACAAAATCAAAACTTCAAAAGTCCATAACTCCGTTATTCTTTAACGGATTTTGTCCAAACTTTCGCCAATATTTTTCTTTATTTTTTCTGCATTTTTTAAACTCAAGTATTCTTCGGGGTGAACTTTCCCTTTAAGTAATCTTTAATTATATCACATTTACATAATTTTTGTCTTATTCATCAGCCATTTCAGCTATTTCGTGGTCTCCCATTACCATTCACATTTGTAAATGCCTTGTAAATATGTTTCATATATTGTTTCAGAAATGGTAATAAATTCATTCATTCATTCAATACTGAACTTGGATGTATTCACGAATGGATTTGTTGTAACAAACTTTCTTTGAATGTCAAGAAAACACAGTGCATGCTTTTTAGTAATTCAATCTAAGCTTTATCCGGTAATGTCTCTTTCAATAATACTTCTATAGATATTGTTGATTCAACGAAATTTCTTGGTCTATTTATAGACAACAAACTTTCATGGAAGAAACATATCATGCATTTATGTAAATTATTATCCAGAAATGTTGGTGTCATTAACAAACTGAAAATCACTTTACTAAATTTGTACTGTACTTTTATTCTCCCTTATTTGAATTATGGGTTATTAGCTTGGGGCAACTCCTCTAGAAATTTATTGGATAGATTATTGCTTACACAAAAAAGGATAATGAGAATCATTTGTCATCAAATCAGATTAGCTCATTCAGATCAGTTGTTTTACGCTAATAAAGTATTAAAAATACACGATTTATACAATTTTCGTCTGGGTTGTTTTATGTATCAACTAAACCGCAACGAGTTGCCAACTCCCTTAAGTTTATTGTTTTCAAAAAATGAGAGTTTTCACAGTTACTCCACGAGACAGGCGTCATCTTACCACCTTCCAGTGCTAAGAACCTTGTACAAACAGAAAACTATTATTTACACCCGACCATATATCTGGAATTCTCTTGATGAGTCATTCAAACAGTCACCAAGTTTTTTTTCGTTCAAACATAATCTCAAGCCTAGGCAAATAAACGGTTACAGTGTGTAAGCTGCAGAAGGCTATTCAATGTCCCATCCTTGTCCTTGTGTTTTTTTAAATAATGTATTGTCCTGTTATGTGTGGTCTTGTATCGTGTGTCGTTTTATATCCTGTTTTTGCTCTTGTTTTGTTAAATGATACTCTGATATTTAAGTTAGGGAACCTGAATTACAAGCTTTGCTTTCCAAGGTTTCCTCCACAATACAGCTAGCATTTATTTACTTACCAATTACAGTGTAAATCTCATTTTGTTTTAAAACCGAATTTATGTGCCATATTTCATTTTTAATGGTTTTTCTATATGCTCATAATGATTTTTGTAAACTGAAAGTCTTTGTAAATTATTTGCTGTTATTGTGGAAATAAATGAAATGAAATGAAATGAAATGAAATGAAATGAAATGAAATGAAATTGAAAAAGCCCACTTCTGTCTCCTGCCCGAAATATTACACGGCTTACATGCTCCCTGACGTTTTTGTATAGTGAGATAGTTTTGTTTGTATCAAACAAGAGCATTTATCAAAATGGGGGGGGGGCGGGGGATAGAGAAATAAATTAATATACATGTACCAATACTTTCTCGTTTCCTGTATGAGGGCGTTTTAGTTCATTTTAGTTACATACACGACCCCCCCCCCCCCCCCCCCCCAATCGCTGAAGGATTCATAGCAAAGTGGATTCTACAATATATAGCACCCAGACTAGACCCAAATCAGTTCGGCAACAGGAAGTTTCTCTCAGCGAATCATTTATACTCAATTAACATGCTACATATCTTATATTGTAACGCCGATAAACCCAAAGCTACGTCCACGGTAATTTAACAGATTTTACCAATGTTTTTTTTTCTCTCTCTTTTGTAAAGTCGATCATACGATAGCTCTTAAGTAAACTCATCGACCTTGGCGTCCGCCCATCTATATCCGCCCATCTATATCATCCCCATGGGTTGCTGATTTTCTATGTTCTCGTCAGCAGTGTATGCGCTATCACTCACATGCTCTGTTTGGTTGTCGATACATGCAGGTTTACCTCAAGGAACTCGGCTCGGCCCCATAATATTTCTAACGATGGCAAACTATGTGAATGAATGTTTTGAGAACACAGCTGCACTGCTGCTTTCAAATACGTGGACGACATGTCTGTCGTAGAATGTAGAAGCTCCACACAACCATTTATCTTACAAAAATACCTTCCAACCTGGTGTGAGCATATATAATCAAATTAAACTGAATCCACCACAATGTGCCCAGATGAATGTTTTCTTGTTGTTGTTGTTGTTGTTGTTTGTTGTTGTTGTTGTTGTTGTTGTTGTTGTTGTTGTTTTTTTTTTTTTTGGGGGGGGGGGGTTCGGTTTCCCCCAACCCACCCAACAGTTCGCATTGGAAACCATGAGCAGGCAACTGTAAATACCACCAAAATACTGGGAGTTCTCATTCAGATTGGTCTGAAATGATACGAAAATGAAAATGGACTTATAAAACGAGCAAACGATAAAATTCACATGCTAAGGTTGTTGAAACATCACGGCCTACCACAGGATGACCTGTTGACCATAATATAATGCTATATAAGGTCAATTATGGAATATGGAGCTCCTGTGTGGAATGGAGGTCTTACTAAAAACCAAATCACCAAGGTAGAAAGAATCCAAAAAAGAGCTTTGAGGGTCATTGTTGGTAGAAGATACTATTTTAGATCAGTTGAACATAGAATCCCTAGCTGGCCGTAGAAAAAGCTTGAGCTTGTTATTCATCCAAAAGAGCCTGCAGTACATCACCCAATTTAAACTGTACTTGAAACCCCCAAAAACAATTCTAGAGTTCTGAAACACAAACCCCGAATCCCTGAGTTGCGATGTAAAACTAATCGTATGCAAAATAGCGCAATTTCGTACTTCATTCGTACACTTAATAACCAATACAAGTAAATTGATGGTTGATCCTCATAACTGTTTAAATGGTTAGCTGTTTAACTACTGGTATACAGGGGCGGCGCTACAGGGGGGGGGGGGCAGGGGGCGTGGTATCTTTACATCTTACAAACACCCACTCAGTACACTACAGCTCTATCTCACACAAACATTATTCAAAGTAAATTCATCCTCTAAACAAAAAGGGAAAACATCATTCATTGCTTTGGACTTCATCAATGACCACCTGAACATCATTCAAACACATTTCATCAGAATAGAGCGTTACACCATTTACATTCATGCAACACATGCACCGTCACCTCAGCATTATTCAAAACACATTGCATCTTCAAAAGAAATGAGACTTCGGTGTTGAAAGCAATGCATTATGCAATATTTCGCTTCTGACTTTTCCCTATATGCAGGAGTACTGCACATTTCATGATTGCATAATTACGGCAAATGGTGCATCATTGTAAAGAGGAATATTCCAGCTTTTCAATGATACCAGTTTCTATTTTCATAGATCATCCCTCAAATTTGATTTACCGAACTTTTTGGAGGGTTAATAATATATATATATATATATATATATATATATATATATATATATATATATATAATGTGTGAGAAATTTGTTCTAATACCCACGAGAGTTGCCGATGTTATTGTATTAGAAAAAATTTCTCACACATTGTAAATAATTAATTAATTCTAATACATGAATCCGCCATGGATCTAGCTAGGCATGCGGCTTTTCATTGTTCAGTACTCCCCTGTCCCTCAAAGAAAAGGAATAAATTAACTGCGAAGGGTTGCAAGGGCTGCCTGTCGGTGTTTGTACCTGGTGTAGCCGAATGCCACTCAACCCGCCTCCGTGGTCTAGTGGTTAAGGCGTTTGGCGTACAGTGCCAAAGACCCGGGTTCGACTCCCGGCGGAGACAGTTTTTACAAACCCTGCAGTTATTTCCACAAAAAGGAAGTCAGTAAGGAGGAACAATGAATTTAGCTACGCAAAATATTTCTCTTATTCAATTCAATTGATTTCTCACATTATATATATATATACATATATATATATATATATATATACATATATATATATATATATATATATATATATATATACATATATATATATATATATATATACATATATATATATATATATATATATATATATATATATTTATATATATCTAAAACAACTATGAGTGACCATCAGCGTTGCGTTCGAGAAACATTTCTCACAATATGTGTATATATATATATATATATATATATATATATATATATATATAAAGTATAATATGTATTACAAGCTAATAAAGGACTCTGTTGATTAATTTATTATAAAAACTTTCATTATTAGTATAATTGCCATCAGCATTACTTTTTCAAAATATAAAATTATTAATATTATTATTATTATTATTATTATTATTATTATTATTATTATTATTATTATTATTATTATTATTATTATTGATTCCCTTACTACTACATGTACTACGATTATCATTATTATTATTATTATTCCGCAAAACAGGATCAAGTTCGTACGTTTTTATCATCAACATCATCATCATCATATTTTTATTATTAATAAACCATTTTTTTCCTGGAGCCTTTTTTATTTTTATTTTTTTAATGATGCACAGTCATATAGACCAATGGGCTTACTAGTCACAGCAGGTAAAGGCTGTAGAATGAAGATCAATAATACCCCCTCCCCCCCCCCCAAAAAAAAAAAATGTAATGAAAGTAGGAATATCAGAGAGGACAGACATGAATATTAAAATCAGTGGAAAAGAACTTGAACAGGTAAATCACTTTACATACATTAGAAGAGCATTGGTGACTACAACACCAGAGAGAGAGATTAAAACTCGTATATAGCACTATATAAGGAGACATTCTAAAAAAACTAAAAAACTAAAAAAACAAAAAACAAAAACAAAAACAAAAACAAAAACAAAAAATGAAGAAGAGACTTGTTAAATGTCTGGTTTGGAGTGTAGCACTCCTGAAACCTGACCAGAGCTCATCGAAGAAAGGATGATTGTCAGTATAGAGATCTAGTTATAGAGGAGAGTGGAAAGGATTAGTCGGAAGGATAAAATAACTAACGGGGAAGTAATAAAGAGAGTGAATGAAGAAAGGAACCTGAGGAAGAAAAAAATGGATGGGGAACATCTTAAAGGGAAAGTTCACCCCGAAGATTACTTGAGTTTAAAAAATGCAGAAAAAATAAAGAAAAATATTGGCGAAAGTTTGGACAAAATCCGTTAAAGAATAACGGAGTTATGGACTTTTGAAGTTTTGATTTTGTGACGTCACATGCGAGCAGCTCCTCCATTATGTAATGTAATAAATATTCCATAAAATACAGTTTTCTCAGAAAATTTAGAATATTTTCGTCTGTGCATTTGATATATTGTCAGAAATGTTATTCAATACTAGATTCTGAAAAGAAACAATATTAATTTATCGTGGAACGTAAAAAAAAATGTGAATATATGGAATATTTATTACATGACCAATGGGCAGCTGCTCGCATGTGACGTCACGAATCCAAAACTTTAAATAGTCATAACTCTTTTATTATTTGACCGATTTTCATCAAACCTTCGCCAATATTTTTCTTTATTTTTTCTGCATTTTTTTAACTCTAGTAATCTTTAGGGTGAACTTTCCCTTTAAGGGGAAACAATTTGCTTCGAGACGTAGTGGAATAGAAGATGAATGGCAAAAGAGGGAGAGGTATAGACCGAGAACTAGCATGGTGTCTGAACTGAAGGTTGATATAACTTATGACATGATAAAGAAGAACTAAGACAGAGAGGGGTGGAGTAGAGAAGGGACTGACGATACAACTCTGGTGCAGAAGACCTAAGAAGAAGAATATAGTTCGTTTTGACAGAGTATGGTCCATAGACTAACGAAGTGGGTAAAAATTGACCCGATTTCGAGTCTGCGTATAACAGTAAAATAATTCACAACCAAGTTGCAGATGCAATGCAAAGTGGAATTGTTGTGTTCTGAGGTGATTACAAATAAACACAGATTTTGTGGTCTTGATATTTTATATAATCTAATTAAATATTGAGAGCATTATTTTAAGAATATATATTGTTTTACGTCATAAAACTTGTACCAAATAAATTCGATTTCTGTCAAATACAACAATATGCAATCCCCAGTCTGATAATAGTTTTTTTCCTGTCATGAACTATGAAAGTTTCGAATGTCCCTACCTACAAATTGCTTGATCATGGGGTGGGGGGGGGGGGGGGGGGGGGGGCAAACACTTAGAAAATTTGTAAAATGGACTTTTATGTTCACCACAATAATTTTTTTTTGTTTTGTTTTGCTCTGATTTTGTTTGTTTGTTTGCCTGTTTGTTGCTTGTTTGTTGTTGTTGTTTTTTTTTGTTTTTTGTTGTTTTTGTTTTTTTTTTGAAATACCAGTGTACTACGAGATGCAAGAAAATCGTTGACCCGGAAGGAGATACTGCAAAAATCTAAACTGAGAATCGATGCATATCTTGATCGAAAAATCATAACCATCAATCCATATCACATGATTTCAACTTCGTAACTTATAACTAATCGTATTGGTCTACAATAGCAAATACACAGTCTATGACTTACCAGACGTCATTATGCTGATGCTTGATCTCTGTGTTCTCTACAATAAAAATGATTAGGCGATATGGATAATTTCAAATTGCAATATGGATATACCTCGCAGTTGCACTGGAAACCTCCCCAAATCCAATGCCGTAATGACAACAGTTTTCACTCAACAATAACTCTTTTCCACTTCCATGACTTCCGTACGTGTGGTTTTTTTTTTGTGTGTGTTTTTTTTTTTTTAATTGTGCACTCCTTTGTAGAATATTATAAAGGGCTTTTTAAAAAGAGGAGGAAATGGGGAAGTAAAATTGTACATATATTTACCCTACCAGTTATTAAATTATCTTACATTTTCACAAACCATGTACCGGGGTGGCGCCCTCTCTTTTTTTCTCTCTCTCTCTTTCTCTCTCTCACTCTCTCTCTCTCTGCCTGCTCTCCTTTCTGTCTCTTGCTTTGCACCCTTATCACTCATTAACCCCTCCTCATTCTTCCCTTCTCCCCCCCCCCCCTCTCTCTCTCCCTCCCTCCCCTTCTCTCTCTCTCTCTCTCTCTCTCTCTCTCTCTATTCTGCATACTCTTTCCAAGCAATGTTCCTCTTAACAGTTCATTAATCTCTTTCTCTTCAGTCAATGTTAATGTTTATCCCCTTTCAATCCGTCTCCCAAATTCCACTCTACTAACATTTCTCTCACATATTCATATTTCTCTCTCTCTCTATTTCTGCCCTCATCATTCCCTCCATTCCCTCACATTTATTCATCTCCTCTTCTGTCATAAATTCCGGACTTCCTTGCTCGTTTTAAATTCCATTTAGGCTATCCATTTCTTTTTCTGTTTACCCCCCCCCCCCTTTTTTTTTCTCACTTTTCTACTCAAGTTCTCTCTCTCTCCTACCATTAACACCGACTCCCTGATCCTTTTCTCCAGACATTTGTATTAGCTGTTATTTTATTTTATTTTCACTTGATGAACCAACAGAAAAAGCAATCATCCAGTGAAACGAATAATTTAATAGTAATCTTTTTTTTCTCTCTCTCTCTCCGTTTTCCTACCATTAACATTCTTTAAATCTCCTTCTGTCTTTTGTTTCATTCATCACTCTTTCCCTCTTTACTTTGGAAATCTAAATTCACAATTACAATTTATGATTCTAAATCTACCCTCTGTTCAACTCAGTGAACTTGTTAAAGATTTCGTTTTAAATATGTATAATTCATTTTCAACCCCCCCCCCTCTTTCCTATCTTTTACTCTCTTTCTCTTCATCTATCCCTATATTCTTCTCTCCCATTTCCCCCCTTCTTTCACATTTTCTCTCCCTTCTCTCACTACCTCTTTCTTTCTCTCTCTTTTCTCCCCTTCACTTTATGCATCTTAATGCTTTTTTAGCTACATAATGTCCGTGATATTCTTGTAAATATGAATGCTTATCTAATTGTATACTGAATTGTATTTTACTGTGTATTCTTTTGCATGATGTATGTAATACAAGTATGTATAATATATGTAATTCAGCTCTTGACCTGTTATATGGGTTTTAAATTTCTTGTCTTAGCTATTATTTATTTATTTTTTACATGAGGAACCAACAGAGAATGCAATCGTCTAGTGCAATCAATAATTTAATAGAAATTGGGTAGAAAAATACAGCTACATATGACATGTATGCATTTTACACAGTAGTCCATATTGACTAACACTATAGCATTGCTAATTGAAACTAATTATTTGCAAAAATAGACAGCTTTGCAAACGACCGTACCCATTTGGAAATCATTTCATCCAATAGTAACAGCTCAGTCAACATTAATAGTGTGTTTCAACTACATGTACAAATATGGGGACTGATTTGGGGAGGTCGTTATCTTAACGAAAAAAGTTTAAACATTACACAAGGGCAAACAAGCTCTTACAGAGAATTATTATTCATGCAAATATAATCAGAATAGAAGCTTGATGATTTGTGCTACATTCTGCCCTGTGATAATCTGCTGTGAAATTATAGAAATAAAATATTTTTAAAAACAGTAAAAAGGTTGTGTATAATGGTTTGGTTTATGCTTGTAAGTAAGCAACCAGGGGACCAACGGCTTTCAGTCCTATCTCAGGGAATTGGTAATAAGGACTATTGCCTTACCAAAGGGCACTAGCGCATCCACTTGGTTTCAAATCTGGGACCTCCTGGTTACGAGACCCCTGCTCTACAACTGAATCATCAGGCTTCCTCAATGCCTTTTAACCATAGCTACAGAGTTTTTTATATTTACAAGACTACAAAACAACAAATACTATTCATAACAGATGTGTTGTAGCTAAAGAAATTTTAAGTAAAAATCATGTAATAATTTAATCAAAATCAAAGATATACTGGCAGTCTGTAGAGAATACTTAAGGGGTTGGAAACAAAATAAATTAAAAGAAAAAAGGGGGGGGGGAACAAGTATCTTTTTCACATGCTAGTTAAAAACCTCCAGAAAACTTGGTTGAAATTTCATAATTGCCAATATTATTGCATTAAGAGATCCTAATGGAATGTAAATGCTAACAATCTCATTTAATTACTGTTGCACAAATATATTTATTTTCTGTTATCTCTAAAAGAACATGCAGCCTAGCAGAAGTTAACAAAAACTGAAATTGAATCACACACAAAAGAACCTATCTTTAATTAATTGGAAACTTATATAAGATGACAAACCATACAAGAAACAGGCCTAATAAACCATGATATTTAACTTGCATTTCTCTGACATACTGTATTCATAGTAGTTACTAAAAGCTTACAATGTACAATACTGTATGCTCTGCCTTTGTGACATATGTACATATACTGCAGCATTAAACACATTATGGCTTTTAACAGAAGCAGTCAATCATTAGGTTGTTCAGTATTGCAATTCAATAAAATATACACAATTTAAGTCAAATTATTACATGTGCATGCATATAATTCATAGAAGGGGTTGAATAATCTGGCACATGGAATTTTCTGTTTACCTTAGAGGTCAACGGAAAACTGATTTTCACTTGCATAAAATATTGTTCTAAAATGTAGCCTACTGACAAATGGCAATTATATTTGTCACATGAAAGAATTTCTCAGCAATGTTACAAATAAATGAGATGATCTAGTTCATAAATATACTATGTCATGTGCTCTTTTATTCTTACAGTACTAGAAAAGTAGATTTATATTTATTGAAAAATTACTGCCTTAACTCCATTTTAAAAAATCACTTTATGTTGCTGAACAGCTGAACTACAACACCTAGAAACCATCCTTCTCAGACTTGATGGAAATTAGAATTAGAATAATATAATGCAACAATAAATAATTATTTAGCAAAATAGTTGACCTTTAAGAAAGTATTAGAAAGTATACATGAGAGTGTCTCTACACTTGAAACCTTGTCAATAATAATAACAGTATATTTAGTCTTCTTACACGTAGAAGACGTGATTAAATACAACTCTACAATCAAACTTCTACAATCAAACTTTCACCCAATCTGAATCATATATAAAGGACTAGCTCTTTGTTAAACCAAAAAATGAGTTCATAAAAAGCTGAATTATTTAGATTTATGTTCCAAGGAAAGAGTTTATTTTGTGGAATTACTCATGGACATTCATAAGCCAACCTCATTGGAGCATTTCTTCCCGTGATTGCAACACGAAAATTGGTTTCTTAAAATTCAGATTATCATGCTATTAAATATTTAAAACCTACTCTTATATTCTACTGGTGCTAAAAGTTTAATGTCTTTTCAATATGCTATACGATTGGAACTCAATCCCTAAATATATTTCTAATTGCAATACAATCACTTCTTTCAAAAACAAGTTGAAGCATTTTCTTTCCCTTAAATACATGTAAGTAGTTATTTTTCTGTTCCTATTTTTCTTTGTTGTCTGTATTTGTGTTATATTTTTAGTTTTAGTTTTAGTTTTTTTCTATTTGTTATCTATATCATTTTCGCAATATTTTTAGGGAACTATGCTTATACAAGGCCCAAGGGCTTTATTTATGTTCTTCCCCATTTCATTTTCTAATTTTGTTTATGACTTATTTTGTATTTGTTTTGAATGTACTTTTAAACTGAAAATGAAATAAATGAGAATTGAATTGAATTGAATTGAGATCATGGTTATTTTCATAGACAGATTATTATCAGGCAATTAAAACATAACCCTACCCCTATCTCTTCTACATTTCAGAGTCTGATGGGTGTTTTCTCAGAATAGACAGGTTTAAGAATCAGTGATTAAAAACTACCTCTATCATTTCAGAGTCTGCTGGTTCTACATGTATATGGTTGAATAAAATGATTATTTTCTTAGAATTGACACATTATGAACTAAAACCTACCCCTATCATTTCAGAGTCTGATGGGTGTTTTCTCAGAATAGACAGGTTTAAGAATCAGTGATTAAAAACTACCCCTATCATTTCAGAGTCTGCTGGTTCTATATGGTTGAATAAAATGAGTACATGTATTTTCTTAGAATTGACACATTATTACCTAAAAACTACCCCTATCATTTCAGAGTCTGCTGGTTCTATGTGGTTGAATAAAATGGTTATTTTCTTAGAATTGACACATTATGAACTAAAACCTACCCCTATCATTTCAGAGTCTGCTGGTATTATGTAGTCACTTACACTTGGCAGCCACTGCTTCAGCGACTTTCTCAATGAACTCAAAGGTGTTTACATAGTCAGCACGGGTCACACTGTCAGGGTGAAAGAAAGACAAATTTACTTTTGATGTATCAAACACAGTCTGTTGCTCCACAATAGACCTGCTCACAGATATATTCAAATTTTATGCATACTTTTAAAACAAAGGTTGTTCTTGACAACCTGAAAGCTTGTCAGAGGCTTGGCAGACATAGCAACAAGTAATGTATGCAAACTGGATTCCAAGTATTGTAGTTCATTCATTAATAACAGGTTAATGGAATACCTTGTTACTAGATCCCCAGGAAAGAAACATCCATACATGTGAATAACTTTGTGAACAGGTCTATTGGAATGTGGTGTTCAATCTATATCAATGTGTAGAGCAAAATCAATCATTCCAAATATTTTAGAAATATTACATGGTAGCATAAAAAATATGTGAACAGTTACAGCATGAACAGTTTATAGTATGTTTCTACAGAATCATGTACATATACCTGGAAAATGAATGTCAAACCCAGAAAGATATGGAAAGTAACAGTATTTTGAAACGCAGCAGAAACATTCTGTAGGAGATATTCAATTATTGATAATACAGAGACTCATTCACAACACCAGGGCCCCATTTCATAAAATTTGATATCAATGACAGTTTCCAATAACTGTTATAAGCTACTAAAATCATTGCATTTGACTGGAAGTTAGTAAAGTTGTCATAGAAATGTGACACTTGTTTTTGATATCAAACAGCACCCAGATATTCATCAGTGATGCATGAAATGTTTGTAATAGTAAAATGGGCATTAACATCTCTATATTGGTAGCACATCTTTTTTGTTTCCTTCAAAATTACATTTCTTTCCAAATGCAGACAACTATGCAACAGTTTCTTTTTGTATACTTAATTTTCAAATTTGATACTTTTTGTTGTAAAAAATACACCAGTAGAAGGAGAATACCAGTGTAGCTAATTTCAAAGAGAAGAGTCGTTTATAATTCTAATATTTATTTTGAAATCCCTCTCCAAAATGGGTAACAGGGACCAATCAGCGATAAATCATTAGTGTAGTGTATTTATAAAATCATCCTAAAAACAAAACAAACATAAATGGGTATTCCATGGATTAACCCACTGACTACTCTCATTCCTATAAGCTTAATACGGGAGACACCCGGTTCCTGTAGCAAATGGATTAAAGGGTACCAATCACCCAAAATAATTTTGCTCTGTATGTTAGAGGTTTCATATCGTTACACTTTGTTCAAAATATGGGCTTCAAATATTAATTCTAATAAGAGATATTGCAATTTTAATTACACTCTCTATAAGCGTAACAGTGACTCATGAGTAGACTACTCGACGCACCCATATGCGCTTGCCAAGATAAAGGCTCGCGCGGAACCGAACTCCTAGTTGGGTTCCGCGCGAGCATTTTCATGTTATCCTGTATTTCCTTCATACTCATTAACTGTCGACCTATAGAATACCAGACAAAGTTCTTTGAGGTTGATTTTATACTTTCTAACTGTACACAAATTATTTTTTCAGGTGATTGGTACACTTTAACAGTTGAGAAGTATAAAGAATATAAGATATTATGAAAACCCTGACCAAGGAACCCACATTAAACTTTGATTTCATGTGCAAGCATGCACTGTAAAGGTGTGTAGAACAGTGTACTCACAAATCGTTTTACCTTCATTCAGAAAGTACTTAAGCCTTGCAACTTCTCTTTGCGGAAGTAATATTTGAAGCTAATGTAGTATACTGGCATGGGAACAAAAACATTCAGGGCCCCATTGCAGAAAAGTTACTATTATCGTAACTTTGCCATTAATGGTAACTACCATGGTAACAATGCTCAACAGCCAATCAAAATCAAGGTTTCCATGGAAGTTACCATAAATGACAAAGTTACCATAATTGTAACTTTTATGCAACAGGGCCCAGGTAAAAAATATTTTGGGGGATTAATTCAATTTTGAAATAAAATATTACTTACTTTGCCATTCCCTTGATACAGATAGCCAGATCTTTGGTCATTATACCACTCTCTATCGTCCCAATACAAGCTTCTTCTAGAGCTGTAGAAAACTTAGCGAGGGCAGCATTGTTATCTAGTTTAGCACGGTGTGCTAGACCACGGGTCCATGCGAAAATGGAAGCTGAAACAAAAAAAAAAGATAATTATAATATTGATACACCGTAATATAAAAGTTGCTCTCACAGAGTATATGTACATGATAGGGATTATTCTGGGGAAAATTGGAAATGCTGAAACTTTATTTTTATTACAAGATGGCTTTAGATGACTAAATTATAATAATAATAATAATAATAATAATGGTTTCTTGTATAGCGCTCATATACGTCATGCAGTGATGCTCATGGCGCTTAGACATTATTACCCTGGTTATGGCCGGGCCGCCAAAGTAACTAGGGCTCAAGCATATCAGGTACCCATTTTCACCTGGGTGGAGAGTGGCAAATGTAGATTAGAGTCTAGTTAGAACCCTAACCCTAACCCAAAGGACCTTAGTGCCGTAGTGGGATTCGAACCCCGTACCTTGTGATCTGCAGTCCGGTGACTTATCCATTAGACCACAACACCTCTACAGGTTAGCATTTACACAAAAGTGACTAATTTTGAAGTATATATGACACTGTGACTGTCTTCTCATATTGTAAGGAGGGTAACATGGTTATATCGACTCGAGGGCAATGCAGTGTATTGACGTTTCTACTACCAATTTTAAGTAGAATTCATCTTGGATATTTCTCTTTCTGGAGTTACATAGGCTTGACATGATCATCAGATTTTAATGCAAGGAGACTAGTGCTGGTATCGGCATGGAAAATCTATGTCGCCATGTCGCAATAAAATTAACGCCGATGTCGACATGTGTCGACATCTGGACATGAGTCAAACAAGTCTAAACTTGGGTCGCTCACGTAGTGACCGTACACTATTAAACCAGAGTTACCCGACACAAATTCACAAGAGCTTTACATGGAATACATGCACTATGTCCTCACGGGCTCACACTCGCAGTCATACTCACTTACAGTTCTCAAAGATGCACACTGTCAACTATTTGCCCCAAAATTTGTTTTGTATGATCCAATTTATCAAGCATTAATGAAAGTCATGCGGTGCGAGTCAGCTAGTGTCGCATATCTAGGCATGTACATGTACGTAATGTATACCAGTCATCGCAGCTAGATATGCAGCGATCGTGTCGCGCGCGCGCGCTGCTAATGCGTATGTGAAACAAATCACTTACGCGCGCACGACGCCACGGCGAGGTACGGTACATGTAAAAAGACCCATTTTATGTTGCCATCGGAGCATGCGTGTCGACATGTCGGCAAAGTCCAAAACCAGTACTTTTGTCGCCATAGTGGCGACATCAGGCGTGTCGATACCAGCACTAAAGGAGACTGAGTGAAACTTTTGAATGGAAGTCTAATAGGTTTGTTGATGCATCCTAAGAATTATTGTTCCTTTCCACAATCCCCACGCTGCTACCTCACACACAATGCAATTCAATAATTTGTACTTACCAACTAACACACAGTGAGATTGTGCTTACCAACTGAGTTAGCAGATGTTTCTTTGCCTTGTTGATGCATTCTATAATGTCTTGTAATAGTAGACTCACACACACCATAGCTAACACACACCATAGCTAACACACAGTGAGATTGTACTTACCAACTGAGTTAGTCAGGTCAATATAGGGTTTGACCCCAAAAAAATTGCAAAAAAAGGTTTTTCAACAGTTTCCAGCAGTATTTGATGTCAAGAATAACATACTAAAAATCTAAGAAAATCGGACCTTCGGAAAGTGGTTATTTTCAAAATGGCGTCCAAGGTATCTATTGATACGCGTAAAAGTATTACAAAAAAGTACAGGAGTAGCCTTACATTTTATGACGGTACCTTAAATGGCCACCATTTAAGCATCCAAGATGGCCGCCGTGACCTAAAAATAGCCACAAATCATGAAATGTCCGTCCTTGAGATGTAATTTTGATGTCTATACCTAGTTTTGGGGGGTCGAGAAACCCATTCAGACCACTTACAATGTGTTATGGGGGTCAGAAAACCTTTAATTCAAAATAGTGTCCAAATTGGCAGCCAATTTTCTTTAAAATGACAAGAAGTGATGCCAAATGATGTCGTTTTTATGTCTATCTTAGATGCCATCTTGGATTTCCAGCTTTCCTGACCCACATAACACATTGTAAGTGGTCTGAATGAATTTTTCTTACTCCCATAACACATTCCAAGTGGTTTGAATGGGACTCCCGACCCCCTAAAACTAGGTATAGACATCAAAATTACATCTCAAGAACGGACATTTTATGATTCGTGGCTATTTTTAGGTCGCGGCGGCTATCTTGGATGCTAAAATGGTGGCCATTTAAGGTACCCTCATGAATGCAAGTCTACTCTTGTACTTTTTAAATACTTTTACGTGTATCAATAGATATCCTGAGCACTTGATGTGTTTTTAATCTTGAATATTAACTCTATACTCCAAATACACTCCGGTCATTTTTAGGAAATTGGCGGGCATTTTGGACGCTACCTTGGATTTCCAGGTTTCCTGACCCCCATAACACATTGTAAGTGGTCTGAATGGATTTTTCGACCCCCAAAACCAAGGTATAGATACCAAAATCATATCTCTAGGATGCATATGTCATGATTTATAGCTATTTTTAGGTGCTGGCAGCCAGAGCGCATTGAAAGAGAGAGTTAATAAGCCTATGCGTAAGCAGTCTTTGTTCAAAACATGGTGGATCATGGAGCTCCCAATAGTTCCCTTTCATATACATTCTCTATGGGAGGGAACTATTTGAAGCTCCATGAATTGAACGACCAATCAGAAGTGACCTCCAG
The DNA here is from genome assembly GCA_025618425.1 of Heliocidaris tuberculata. Taxonomy (NCBI): domain Eukaryota; kingdom Metazoa; phylum Echinodermata; class Echinoidea; order Camarodonta; family Echinometridae; genus Heliocidaris; species Heliocidaris tuberculata. The sequence continues at coordinate 4,622,870 of CM046842.1, forward strand.
TGTCGCAACTCTCTGTATGTATAGCTCCATCTTGGATGCCATTTTGAAAATAAGCACTTTCCGAAGGTCTGATTTTCTTAGATTTGTAGTATGTTATTCCTGACATTAAACACTGCCGGAAACCATTGAAAAACCTTTTGTTGCAATTTTTTGGGGGGTTGAGGTACTTTTTTCCGTAAATTGACCCAAGTTAGTAGATGTTTCTTTGCCTTGTTGATGCGTTTTATAATGTCTTGTAACAGTAGAATAACACACACCATACGTAACTAACAGTGAGATTGTACTTACCAACTGAGTTAGTAGATGTTTCTTTGCCTTGTTGATGCATTCTATAATGTCTTGTAACAGTACCATGAGCAGCTTCAGACTCCACAGTCTTACCATCAGGGCAGATCAGAACTGATGTCATCATACCTAGTGATCCATAGCCTGCCATAAAAGTATCATCAAATAATCACATTTAGCCTTCCATACAAATAATAATCAAATTAATAATCACGTTCTCTGAAACTGAATTCAGATAAATGTGAATTCATTATATTTGGTTCTAAAGTGCAGCTTAGTAAAATTGATATTAATTGCATCTCATTTTCTGGCCACACAATTTATGTGTCACAAAGTTGTCGCAATCTTGGTGTTATGTTTGACTCACATACATGTATGACAATGTCTAATCAAATTTCAAATATCTGCAGATCAGTTAGGTACCAATTACGTAATATCGGTTTTATTCAGAAATATTTGTCCAAGTCTGCCACTGAAAAGATAGTTCACGCCTTAATTTCCTCCCGTCTCGACTTTGGCAATGCCCTTCTGTTCAATTTACCCCAAAATCTGTTGTCCAAGCTCCAGAAGCTTCAAAATGCTGCGGCTCGCATTGTTACTCTGTCTACCAAGCGTACCCATATCTCTCCTATTTTGCAGTCGCTGCAGTGGCTCGCATTATTTTCAAAATTTTGTTGCTCACTTTTCACTGCGTTCACGGCTCTGCTCCCCAATACAATACCTCTTTAATTCAAAATTACACCCCCGCGAGATCTTTGCGCTCATCCACTTCCAGTTCTCTTGTGATTCTTAAAGTCGCAAAATCTTGGGGGAAAGATCATTTGCCCACGCATGTACTAAATTATGGAATAGCCTTCCTGAAGACATCAAAGAGTGTATAACTTCTGATTCTTTTAAAAATCATGTAAAAACATTTCTGTATAATTCTTAATTAATTTCTACATGCGCCTTGAGCACTCCACAGAGTGGATTTGGCGCTATATAAGTTACATGTATTATTATTATTATTAATATTAAATAATATTCATGAGCCTACAATGAAAGTATCAATCAAAATACATGTAATCACATTCTACACAATTGTCTTAGTGGTAGAACAGTACTCCAAAAAAGAAAATAGTTAATGTCCTATTTGCACTGTGGTAAGAAATTAATTGTCAATTACAAGCTCCTTGTATAATGTACAGTTTTCAAGGGGCACGCAACCAATTCGCGAAGGATGTGGAAGTTTTTAAAAAATGGCAAGGTCCAGCATTCGCATTTTAGGCTGCAGAAGTTCGTCAAACATACACGGGGGTTTGGAATCGTCATCAGTTGTTCGCAGGAGTCATTTATAGTTTGGCGAGAATTTCAAAAAAATTTGAAATTTCCTGTGAACGTTTCCAGCATCCCTGCTTGTTATTTGCTTGTTATTTGCTCTCGAAAATATCTAAAAAGCTTCGCCATATGCACATGACCTACTCAAAACGGCATGATATTCACAAAACCTTTGTGAAACCCCAAACAGATTCCGACAGTTAGGAAAATGTCTCGCGCATGTCTCGCGAAAGCAGCGAAGTTCATGCGATCATTTCTTTTTTTTTTGCATTTTAGTCGCGAGTTCTTTTTGTATGTGGAGTGGCCATAGTTCAGTAATGCTACACGCAACATAAGACATTCGCACATACGTTGTGAGAACTAAACTCAAAATGCGCAAAAATGGTTTTACAGCTCCATTGTCGCCACACATTCAGAGAAAAACTTATCAGAATTTTTGACTTTGCCATGTTTCGACCTTCGCATCCTTCGCGAATCGTTTGCGTACCCCGTGAAAACCCACTTTAAGACTGAAGAGCCGTAGGTCCACTGGATGCATATTTCCAAGCATACTTAAAACTGCCTCCATAGCAGGCAAATAAAAATACACATTAACATCTTTGTCAAAACTGTCTGACAGAACAATATCCATAGCGGTATGGGCATAAATATATATATATATATATATATATATATTTATATATACATCTACAGTTGACAAATCTCTAACTATGCAAGCATAGAAATACCTCGCACTACTGATAAACGCACAAATGTACACTCTAGAATCAATGGCCCGATGTCACAAAGGAGAGTTAATCTAACCTATGGTCTAAATCGTGGTTTAAACCTCCACCGAGGACTAAAATAAGCCCACTGGACAGGAGGACACGTGTACTACACTTATTGACATTTTCATCAATCAATACATCTCTTTGGTGACTTCTGGCCACTGCGTTTATGGAAGCATATATATATATATATATATATATATATATATATATATATATATATATATATATATGGATAGTAAATAGTGTATGTATAATACGTGCTGTGATTGGTTAGAGTCGCATCACGTGACGTGCAAAAATTTTGTTATAGGGCACAATCGTGCACTATAACTTCAATTTCTGCACGCTTATTTGTGTACAAAATCCCATAAGGCCAAGGCGCACAATAAGTAAATTACATCAGCACGCATGTACTGCAACGCCTTTATTGCGTATTATTTCGGACTGACTGTATGACTTAACAATGCATTTACTAATTTGCACTATATGCAATGGAGGTTGCTAGTTATAAATCTAAGAGTCTATTTACTATAACAATTAGTGCATGTTCTATTTATGTACCATTACTGGACTACATGAACTCCAAATACTAAATTATTCCTCGTGCAGGTCTATTTCAAAACTGCACTCGGGATAATTTAGTATTTGTCGTGCACATAATCCAGTATAGTACATGATAGACCATGCACTATTTATATAATATATACCTTGTGCTACTGAGTCACTCTGAACATCACCATCATAGTTCTTACAGGCCCAAACAAAACCCCCTTCATTCTTCATAGCAAAGGCTACCATGTCATCAATCAGTCTGTGCTCATACCAAATATTCTTGGCCTCAAAATCAGCTTGGTATTCCTTCTCATAAATCTCCTGGAAGATATCTTTGAAACGACCATCATAACGCTTCAAGATTGTGTTCTTGGTACTGAGGGAAAAATGACAAATAGAACTGATTGTAACAATGAATATGATGATAACAATGTTTACAACATACTTAAAGGGGTTATTATCATGCTTCAGGATCGTTTTCTTAGTACTAGGAAAATCATAAGAGATATACTGCAACTACTTTTACTACGACCAATACTAACAATTTACACTTCAAAACGGTATTCTAAGAGCCAATATGGGTGGTTGAAATGCCTTATGATGATAAAAGAAGAAGAGTTGATTAAAAAAAAGGAGTTGGTGACGTACTTACCTGAGGTAAAGAGGGTATCCTTTATCAAGGACAAAAGCGGAAGCTCGTGACGTACTAACCTGAGGTAAAGAGGGCATCCTCTATCAAGGGCACGGCGAAAACTTGTGATGTACTAACCTGAGGTAAAGAGGGTATCCTCTATCAAGGGCAAAGCGGAAGCTGGTGACGTACTAGTCTGAGGTAAAGAGGGTATCCTCTATCAAGGGCACAGCGAAAGCTAGTGACGTACTAACCTCTATCAAGGGCACAGCAAAAGCTTGTGACATACTAACCTGAGGTAACTCTATCAAGGGCAAAGTGGAAGCTGGTGATGTACTAATCTGAGGTAAAGAGGGTATCCTCTATCAAGGGCAAAGCGAAAGCTAGTGACGTACTAACCTAAGGTAAAGAGAGTATCCTCTATCAAGGGCACAGCAAAAGCTTGTGACATACTAACCTCTATCAAGGGCACAGCAAAAGCTTGTGACATACTAACCTGAGGTAACTCTATCAAGGGCAAAGTGGAAGCTGGTGACGTACTAGTCCGAGGTAAAGAGGGTATCCTCTATCAAGGGCACAGCGAAAGCTCGTGACATACTAACCCGAGGTAAAGAGAGTATCCTCTATCAAGAGCACAGCAAAAGCTAGTGACGTACTAACCTGAGGTAAAGAGAGTATCCTCTATCAAGGGCAAAGTGGAAGCTGGTGATTTACTAATCTGAGGTAAAAAGGGTATCCTCTATCAAGGGCAAAGCAAAAGCTAGTGACGTACTAACCTAAGGTAAAGAGAGTATCCTCTATCAAGGGCACAGCAAAAGCTCGTGACATACTAACCTGAGGTAAAGAGAGTATCCTCTATCAAGAGCACAGCAAAAGCTAGTGACGTACTAACCTGACGTAAAGAGAGTATCCTCTATCAAGGGCAAAGTGGAAGCTGGTGATTTACTAATCTGAGGTAAAAAGGGTATCCTCTATCAAGGGCAAAGTGAAAGCTGGGGTTTTCTAACCTGAGGTAAAAAGGGTATCCTCTATCAAGGGCAAAGCAGAAGCTGGTGACATACTAACCTGAGGTAAGGAGAGTATCCTCTATCAAGGGCAAAGCAGAAGCTGGTGACATACTAACCTGAGGTAAAGAGGCCATCCTCTATCAAGGGCATAGCGGAAGCAGCAGTGAGCAAAGTTCTGAATGGAGACATCTGTGTTAAACATTCCCATGGCAACACCACCTCCATCCTTAAAGTCATGAACAGTGAATGTCTGAGGTTCACTGCCATCCTCAGGGGTATATTTCAGCTCAATCTTACCCTTACCTGGTACTACAAAGTCTGTTGCTTTGTACTGTAAAGAGAGAAGAGAAAAAGGCAATAAACTTCAAATTAATTTACCCTTTCCAGGTACTACAAAGTCTGTTACTTGATACTGATAAAACAAAGATACATGTAAGAGCAAAGAGGAGGAGGAGAAAGAGGAGAGAAAAAGAGAGAAAGAAACTGTGTAGCTACAACTGTACATGTTCATGGTCAGCACAATTGGTCCAGACCTGTCAACCCTGAAACCCAAGAAATAGGGACAAATGAAAAGGCAGAGGATGAAAAAAGTGACATTTCTGAGTTTTCTGTACATTACTACAGACATATTTTTGCAAAATTAGGGACACAGTGGTAGAAGTGGCTCTTTCTTTTACCAAAAAACAGGATTGTCCCTGTTAAATAGGGACAGTTGGCAGGTATAACAGTCTATAATGTATCATTTTTTCCTCTCTAACATGTATCTTTATATCTTTTTGATCTCTCTCACACTCGTATTTTCTCACTCTCAATGTGACGATTGAGCCCCCTATCTCCTTATCTTTCTACATTTTACCTACCATCTTATTATTCATCCTATTGTCTGCCTAACCACATAAAATCACCATCTTTCCATTTTCATGTATCTACCTATGAATATTTCCAGGGTAGGTAATCCATCTACAAGTAATTTATTATCTATCAATCTATCTATCTAATATATATCTGTCCATACCTGGTCAGCATGAGCATGACGGCCAATAACAATAGGTTTGTTCCATGTTACCACCAGACGAGGAATGTTCTTACAGATGATAGCCTCCCTAAAGACGGTACCACCCAGGATGTTTCTAATTGTACCATTAGGTGATTTCCACATCTTCTTTAGCTTGAATTCTGATCATATGAGAGAAGTGGAAGCTGAGTTATCAAACTTCAGATTTACCAACAATTATTATGCTTAAAATTTCTTAAATCAAATTTCATTCACAACACTCAGTGTCATTGTATATAAACCAATGTGTGGGTTTATATCAAATTTCACTCATAACACTGCTGTTATTGCACAATGTAAACAAATTTGTGAGCTTATATAAAATTTTACTCACACCACTGATGTCATTGTACACTGTAAACCAATCTGTGAGCTCATAAGATTTGATGAAAGCTTTAAGTTAGTCCTGAGTTTAGGTAAGAACGCACACACACACAGCCCTCCCCCCCCCCCCCCCCTCGAGAGGAAGAATATATTAATAATTCTGCTCTAAAGTGTAACATGGCTAATAAACATGTATATTTCCCCCTTTCAGTGGCAGCAATGTCACGCTATACGACCATATGTATATTTCCCCCTTTCAGTGGCAGCAATGTCTCGCTATACGACCTGGAATTTCAAGTCTGACCTATACAGTAAACGTGAAATATTTAGCACAGAGGAAATTTTTGCGCACTTAATGCGACATGAAATTGGCGATAAAATTAAAACGCATAGATACTTTTCTTACGGAATTTTTTGCCCATGAGCAATAGTGCGTTAGCGAAAGTAAAAACTTGTAAAATTCACTTTGCTCTGCTGAGTGCAAACAATTAAAAATGTCTACTTTTAGAGTAGTGTGTTTAGTAGATCACAACATGTAAGACTTACCTTCTACTCTCTTCTCATCAGGAGTGATGGTTGCACATTTGATCCCTACATTACATTTCTTGATAGCTTCTGCACACTCAAAAGTCACTGTATCAAATAAATGAATGAAACAAAGAATTTGGAGTATTGACATTCACATCATATAGGAACACGGCATAAAAACAATATGCTCAAAAATAACATTTCATCAATCTAATATTCTAATTGGTAAATAGTAAAATGTCACAACTCTATATGCTGCAACATAAATGCTCAGGGTTTTTCTCTCAAGTGGTGTAAAATGCATATATATGAAAGCTTAATGATTTAAATGACTCTCTTTTTCCATTTCCTGTATATAATTACCTTTCAAACCTTTATGCAGTGAATTTCAAAAAAACAGATCATATTCATTTGACAAGATTAACAGCATTGAACTTTGTTCTGTTGTCATTGTTCCCGTCAAGAATAGCTTGAAGGTTCTAACTTACTGCTTGTGGTGATGACAACCTCGTTATTTATTTTGAAATGCATTTCTAAGAATTAACCTGGATGGAACACTGACTAAGAGCAGACTGTCTGACATGACAAATTCACTGTTTTCCCCTACACCATAGCCCTATCTAAATAACTTGCCTAAGATGGAGTTGGTTTTACCTGAACCATTTCTGCACAAGAGTTGTACAGTTCATTGTTATTATGTATCACTGGGAACAGTTAGCCCATTAGAATTCAGCAGACAGCACAGCATATTATCAATGAATGCCATTCTACACAATGGAACTTGCCACTATCAGCACAGAGACAATCTTGACTATGCCTCAGACTATACCACAAATTATTTTTATGAAGGGCTCTGAGCCAACAAATAAAATCAGTGAACCTCATGGTTTGCAAAAAAGGACCCGGATAAACTTGATGACAGTGCAATATTATATCTCATGGTTTGGGGTGCACAAACATGTAAAAACGTGATTACGCATTTACACAAGGGCTACACCAATATACACGTGTGCGCACAGCCCTCGCAAGTTACAAAATGCTTGGGTAAAGGGACAGAATTTGTTTAATAATATTAATAATAACCCATATGACAATATAAACTCTGAGTTCAATGTTCAAGTCAATACAAAAACATTAGGAAATGTAATGGTGAAAATTAAGGCACATTGTTTCATACAATTAATAATAATAATATTATGGCTTTTCTTTCATGGGACACAAGGGTATATTGCACTCATTTGGAAAAACATTCATTCTTCGTGCCAACTCGTGAAGTACATGTACATGTATGTACTTCACGAGCTGGCACGACGAGTGAATGTTTTGACTTGAACATGATTGTATCCCACTCAGGGCCCTTAAATATTATATAAATACATGTAGCTAGACTTTCTGGCTGTCTCAGACAAAACAAACATAAAATATGACCTTTGACACGGCCATTTAAATTGCTTACCTTGATCGTTAGTAGCATCTCTATTCTGAATGCTGAGATCATAGCTCTGAATGTCGAGATCAATGAATGGAAAGATAAGCTTCTCTTTAATGATCTCCCAAATAATCCTGGTAGAGAAGAATAGAGAGAAAGAACTCAGGATGGGGGTAAGATATGGAAGAAAATAATGAATACAAACATAATCTAATAGATAGTTAGAGAGAAATAAGAGTGGATAGATAGTGATAGTGAGAGATAGAATGAAGATACACCATATAGTAGCAAAATGAAAACACATTCATGAAAATGAGACCTTGTTCGCTTTGAATGACTGGAAAGAGAAAAACAAAAGGTTTGACATACTATTGTCTATTGTTCCTTAATGTATAGTATGAAGGGAGCAATTGGCCTACATGTATCTGTACATATATGTAACAAAAACTAATCCCCATTATTCTATGTGCTATTGTTATCTACACATGGATTCATGGATTCAAAACTGGTCATTTTATTGCATCTTGTTTAGATGCAGTAAAATGCATTCAACAGATTTGCATTAATACTCTACTGATTAATCACTTTTAACCTGTTAAGTTAGAATGATTTTACTCTTCTGTTAATTGCTGGTATGCTGCAGCCATATGTTATGCCAATAATATTACAAATGATGGATGGATGCACGTCAAAATACAGTACTTCGACATTATTCACACTTGTCTATATGTGTATCACAAGTTTTTTGTTTACCAATTTAAATCACGGCTTTATTTTTCATCGTACATACTGAAAAAAACAACAACAAGTGCCTCAATCTATGGTATCAAAACTAGTTTAGATTTTCAAAAAGAAAGACAAACTTATGTATGCCTAAAAATGTTTGATTAAAAATTTGGACAAAATAATTATCTTAGATCACAGAGGGGAATTTATGATGGAAGTTTAACCTCCATAGTGTAGGACATGTACATGTATGCATGTGACAGATTGTGACCTCAGTATTGCACATGATGGTCCATTCTCACTATGCTATTGTCTTGTCTAATACAGCAAGCAATCAACATATAATGTCACCTTGTATCCTGCAGAACCTCAATGTTGATTTAAGATGTTAGGATAGCCCTGGATATCTACATGTATCTTTACTAAAGGACAATGTCAATGTTGACTTAGGATGTTAGGATCTATAGCCCTGGATACATGTAGCTATCTTTACTAAAGGACAATGTCAATGAGATTAGGATAAATCTAAACACTACCTTTGATCGTACACTCCTGTACAAGGTAGTGAGAGACATACATAATTCACACTGCTAGTATCGGTGTACAATGTCACTATTTTAGTAATTAATGTTTTTTTGCTTTTTGCTTTAGTTATTGTTTGATCTAGGATACTTTGAATTACAATGGGTAATGTAAATGAGAAGATAGAGTACAGATATCACTTTGTCTTCAAATAACATAGCTCATGAACAAGAACATCATAAGGAATATAATCAATACAATCTTAACCCTTTCAGGACAGGAATTATTTAAGGGCTAAATTGATCACATTTTGTTCTTCAAATTGGCAACAATAATATTTTCCTTTTAGTGCTACATGGTCCTAATATGGTGTAATGCCTTTGAAAACAATATACATGGTTAGAAATTTGTTGAATAGTTGAAAGAAATTGCCAATTTTGATGAAAAACAATTATTTCAAACCTCTCAATGTGTTGTCAATTTCAGGATCTCAGAGCTTATTCTTGTTTTTAGAATTCCTGGCATCAAACGCAGTATGATCATGCAACAAAAATGGACATAGTGTGTGTAAAAAATTTTGCTCTTTCTACTCATGCATCTGGTATATTTTTTAGAGCTCTGAATCAAAAGTTATTGAGCCAAACCACAAAATGTGGTCAATTGTCTCGAAAGGGTTAAACTAGCACTAAACAAGTAAATGAATTCAAGTGAAATCATTATTCTTTCATACCAATTAGCAGATATTTGGTATTAATTCCATACATGTAAATACTTTTGCAAGGTTTGCAAAAGGAACAACAAAAAAAAAAAAAAGAAGTGTAATGCCAGAGGGAAATCTTGGTCTTTCAAACATTTGGAAAATTCTAGTCCAAAATGAGTCACAGTGGATCTTTGTCTTCCTATTCATTTGATAACATTCCAAATTATGTGTACATTGACCATGTGCAGCAGTCTCCGTTTGCCCAATGATATCTTATCTGAACAATGTGTACAAATTATTGAGACAGCCTTCAACAAAAGATCAACTGTTATTCTTATAGATCAATTAAGGCCTTACATACGTTTGATAAATTGAAGAAAACGAGGTGAAAAATCAATTCTTGTACAAATTTATCTCAGATAACCTTGTATACATGTAGGTGACCTAAAGATGAATCATTTTTCATAAAATAAGTTTACCTGGTCATCTCATCTCCTTGCATCTCAACAACAGTTCCTCCTGAAAGTAAAAAAAAAATAAAATAAAGAAGAAGATACTTGGAGTAGTGAATTCAACCATACCCAGACCATTTGTGTGTCTGGACGGGCTGTGTATCCGGACAGATACAGTAATCTGAACAAGTTTGCATGCTATTTTCAAGAATCTCTAAAAAATTATGTTTATAATTTTGGAAATGAAAAAAATATTCATGGAAATTATACATGTATATCAAATGTATATTAAATGCATATTTTTAACAAAATCTAACATCAAAAGAGACTGCTTTACTTTTGTCCAGACACACATCCTCCCCCTCCCCCCCCCCCCCCCCCCCCAACCCCCAATCCTACATAATAGGAATCAATGCCTGGTTTCTAGATCTACAAAATGTACATTATAGGACTCTGTCTGATTGTTTTCAATAGTAGGGCTACAGCATCTACATCAGAGCTGCCAACCTGTCACTTTCAAAAAACATATTATTCAGCTTGAAAAAAACATATTTTGCCAGTTTTATATGTTTTTCGTTATTTTTCCTTAAAAATGCTATTGCAACTACTGTACATTTCTTTAATAAGAACGGCTTCAGTTGCATAAAGTCGTTTCATGTGAATGCATTAAAAAATAAAATAATGGTCAACATTGTGGTTTAATAACTTGAAAAATACATATTCGAGCAAACTACATGTACAGACTGTACTGACTGCATTTAGGTGTTTCTTGGTCTTTATGCATCTGTATTTGGTTACTGCCTCCCTGTGCTATCGTGAAGTCAGCCCCGCACAGTTTGCAACAGGCAGTGAACTCATCTCGAAGCAATAGACAGCTCCATTTTGCTGCATACTCGGGTTTGAATGTTTGCTTCCTTGCTTTACCCTTAGATTTCGACAATGATGCCATGATTATTCCTCATTATAAAACGGGTTCAAGAATGTAGCCATCCTGATTGGTCAAATAACACCACGTGACCGTGCAAAAAAAAAGTACTAACGCACGGCGAGGGGACTAACGCACGGCTAACCGGATTGTAAGAAAACACTAAGATTGTAGACCCGTTTTATAAAACTTTTAATACATGGTTGTGAGTTCGTGCGTTAGTGCGATCCAGCAACACGCAGGTTTTTATCGTGGTGTCTAACACACTCGGCTACGCCTCGTGCGTTAGTACACGATAAAAACCTTTGTGTTGCCAGATCGCACTAACGTACTCCCAACCATGTATTAATAGTATACTAATAGTAATAATGTCACGATAAAAATCAACGGAAATGTGCAGGAGAAAGCATCTACGTAAACACGAAGATCAAAGATTTTTCGCCGCACAAACAATATCGATGTATACACACACGCAGTATACACAGCATGCATATCCATAACACGTGCAGCGCAGCGCGAGAGCACGTACACACACCATGCATAGGCCATAGGCGCACACACAGATCCATGCATGGACTACAGCACATGGTGCATCAGCGCAGCACTTCCCTGTGTGCAATCCTATGATGCAAACGTCTGTAGTGCGCTGGCGCACGCTGCATAGGATCTCTATGTGTAGGAATTGCTCACACAACACAACGGCACAACCATGCATACATGTACGCTCGTTCTCACAGCCAGTCTAGTCACGTTCGCACAACCATACTCGGAATTTTCAAAAAACGTATTTTCACACAGAAAAACGTACAGACGTATTTTACTCCCCAAAAACGTATTAATACGTTAAAAACGTACTACTTGGCAGCTCTGCTACATGTATGTCTGTAGAGCGCCTTTGCCCATGAAAGCAACTCAAACTGTCATCTTGCAATGTTTCATGTCAAAGATCGTGAACTTTCTAGTTCGATCTAGCCATACAGGCTTGATGTTTTATCAAATATGACATTTGAACATCAAGCCATACATGGGAAGCAAGTAAACGATAAAATCAGTGGGCAAGATTCATCCATTTCCACATACGGTGAACACTGCAAACCACCTCTGGAGTTTGCTAAACTCTTCCTCTTCCAGCCCATCTGACCACTGTAAAATTCATCACAAGGTTTTGCGATCAATTCAACTCTCTGGGCTAACTCGCTGCGATTTTCCATCAAGGCCGAGTTCGCCCTACATGTAGTGCCGAGTTAGGCCGGATCCATAGACAGGGTCAGCTGGGTGATGTTGTGGCAATGGTACTGTCTAGTACTAGTTAGGAAGCTTAGCAAAACGCAATGGCGCATAAAGACGCGGAAAAGACGCATAGAGGAATATTGCAAGTTTTGTATGTGCTTCTAAAATTACCATAGACAGGGTCAGCTGGGTCATTTTGTGGCAATGGTACTGTTTAATACTAGTTAGGAAGCTTAGCGAAACGCAATGGCGCATAAAGACGCGGAAAAGACGCATAGAGGAATATTGCAAGTTTTGTATGTGCTTCTAAAATTACCATAGACAGGGTCAGCTGGGTCATTTTGTGGCAATGGTACTGTTTAATACTAGTTAGGAAGCTTAGCGAAACGCAATGGCGCATAAAGACGCGGAAAAGACGCATAGAGGAATATTGCAAGTTTTGTATGTGCTTCTAAAATTACCATAGACAGGGTCAGCTGGGTCATTTTGTGGCAATGGTACTGTTTAATACTAGTTAGGAAGCTTAGCGAAACGCAATGGTGCATAAAGACGCGGAAAAGACGCATAGAGGAATATTGCAAGTTTTGTATAGTGCTTCTAAAATTAGAATCAGACATATCTGAATAAAATGAATTACTTTGTCTTTGCTTATAAGTGTTCAAAGATTTGAATACTTATTCTACAGACACAGTGTCATATCTTGATTCTGCCTCTATAGAATAAATTTTGGTTTTGAATAATTTTGTAGTAGGCCTATGCGTCTCGTCTTTCCCACGTTCTTGAGCGCCACGTTTCGCTAAGCTACATGTACCATACGTTAGATGTGAATAAGAGACTAACTGGGTAAACTCGCTCTCTTCTTCTAGACTTAGCAGTAGGGCTGGGACTAAAAACCGGGTACCCGAGTCCCGCCCGAGAGCCTCGGGACCCGGGTCAAAATATTAGATAACCGATACCCGAAAATGAGTATTTAATTATCACCTATGTATGTACACGACAAGGCGGTAGATGAACGTCGAACAGCCATTTACTATTTACATGTAAAAAAAATTCATGTAGCGCTCTAGCGCACCATTGCAGTGATGCGCTTTTGATTCGTTCAACTCACTGTGAAACATAACCTTACACATTCGTATACACAGAGAGCAAAGCTCACTGCCGCTATTCGGAGACTGCTCATTGGTTCATTGAACCCATGACATAATTTGCATTTAGTGCCCTTCCCCCTTCTTTGCAGTGAACGATAAGTCTATGAGCGATTAACGGGCGTAAAGTTTACAAACTCATGCATATTCAACAGTCGCTCCACACTCGCACGTGGCATCTCACAACTCGTACACTATTAAACAGGTATTTTTAACATCGACGATCACGATCTGACACTGTCACAATATCCTGAAACTTTAGCAAAGAAGTTACCAATTACTGAAATCAGATTAAGAGTACATGAACGATATATCCAAAATAATATCCTTCATTGTTCATGCGAAAGTGAAAAGCAAGGCTGTGAGAAGCAAAGGATGTCTACAGTGCGCGCGATTAACATTTTCATTCATAAAATTGGGCTTGTGACGTCATTTCATGAGCGGTCCGTTAATAACAAGTCATGACAAGTCATATGCCAGCCAGCCAATGAAGGTATGCGCCTTTTTTTTTTTTTTTCTTTTTTCTTTTTTCCTTTCATATACCGCGGCGGCATTGGGCGGAAAGGCGCTTTGTATAAACAGATCGAATTTCAAAAGGGAACCGCATGTGTGTGTTAAAGGATGAAGTTGCAGTCGGACAGAGAAGAAAATGTTGGCTTGATGATTTTTTTTTGATGAATGATGAGTTTGATGAATGATGATATTTGATGTCTGATGAAGATAATTGTTTTGATGATGTTATTATCTTGATAATGATGATATGATGATGATGTCTTTGATGATTATGATGATCGATGATGATATCAATGGTGCTACTGGCGAAGAGAGAGGACCCGGCATGTATTGATGATTTTATGTGTACTAGTAGTGGTACGTGTGTGTGAATTTCATTAATTGGTGGGTTGATCACACGTTGAGAATGAAACTGTCGGTGAGACGATGACCGCGTGCGTGAGGACTCGCAATGTGTATAATTAGAGTATGAGGAGTGTAGATACTACAGAAAGCTCGCCATTTTCGCCAGGCAAATCAATACTCCGTGTGAACAGTGAAGTTTGTGTACAAAGTGAGTAAGTGACTCGATCTCTACGATCACGATGTCAAAATTCCCAGAAGCTGCCCGTACAAAATTATTAAGAATCATCATGATCATCGTCTCAAACGAGTTTTTCTTCATAAGATTTCTTTGTATTCCCTTCCTTTTTTATAAGTACATGTACATTCATGTATTTTGGATAAACATGTGCGAGGGACTGTTGACCGCGCGTGACTACCTAAGGCGCTGGCGCGCTGGCATGATTAGACGGTAGACAATTTCTACAGATTAGATTTAGGCGGCTTATGCCTATCCTGTCTTGCGCCCACGCGATTTCCTCCGCCTGTTTTGTTGTTGTTGTTTTTCTTTTTTCCTCGAATGGTTTATTTCAGTTGCCAAACACAAAGGAGTTTTCCCACAGTGTTTGTAGCTTCTTAGGGGTAAATATTGGCTTGTAATTCGTGTTATATCATTTTCGGGTAACCGGGAACCCGCCCGAAAAATAGTCGGGTTCCCGAATTGAAAAAATACCCGAAACTCCCACCCCTACTTAGCAGCAGTCTGCTTCCTATGTTCAGTTTAAAGGGTACCAATCACCAAAAGTAATTTTGCTCTGTATGTTAGAGGTTTCATGTCGTTATACTATATTCAAAATACATGTATGGGCTTCAGATATCAATTCTATAAAGATATCTTGCAATTTTAATTCTCTATAACCGTAAAAGCGACTCGTGAGTAGACTACTCAACACACCCGTATGTGCTCACCAAGATAAAGGCTCGCGCAGAACCAAACTCGGAGTTCGGTTCCGCGCGAGCATTTTCATGTTATCCTCTATTTCCTTCATACTCATTAACTGTTGACCTATAGAATACCGGTCAAAGTTCTTCAAGTTGATTTTATACTTTCTAGCTGTACACAAATTATTTTTTCAGGTGATTAGTACACTTTAAGCTGAAAAGTTGAAGATTCTTGCAGAATTTTCAGAACTTTCAGACTCTATTTCTCTCTCTCACCGGGGTTGGGTTAACTGGGCACTAGGGCAAACTCGGCACTGCATGGCAACTGCTAACCCCAGGCCCAGGGAGCTCCTACGCGCAGCGTTGGAGCCCCAGGTACAAATAACCGAATCTTCCTCGCCCATTAGTTTGGTGGGTTGCATCGCTTAATTTCGGCAGGTAAGATGAAAATTTGTACTTACATTTCAAGAGAATTACTGTAACCAGTGGCGGATTTAGGGGGGCGGTGTTAGGCACGGGCCGGATGTGCCCCCCCCCCCCTTTTGAAAGAAAAGTATGTATTTGTGGCCCCCTTTTAAAACGAAAACCTTTTTTTTTTTTTTTTTTTTTTTTTTTGCTTGTCAGAGAATTCGAGCGATCGCCAATAGGGTAAAAATGCCCAAATGTACCGTTTTTGGCGAATTCTCATTCAACTTCCGGGACCTGTGTACTTCCGCTTCCGGTGTATACGGATGCTAAGTTACAGTAACCGCGGTACACACTTCAGGAATTTTTCTTCAAACTTATCTAATAAAAGTTAAGGTAATCGTAGAATTGTCATGGCGAGCGTTTTTCAAGACTTCAAGAATATGACCGTTCTGCAGCTGACAGCTTTTCTGACAGAAAGAGGCATTCCATGCAACGGAAAACACAAACTCGAATTGGAATTGCTAGTACGGAGAGCCGCTGAATGTTACAGCGTTATTGAGCCTTGCGACCGGGAGGCGTCCGGCAGAAAGCGACAACGGGTGCCCGCTGCGGACGGCTCTGTTCGAGACTTAAATGACAAAGCCGTATCTTGGAAAGCTGATTTGAGTGGTTATGCACGGCCGCCGGGTCATTCACCGACCGGTCAGATTCCGGAAGTAACTAGGTCACAAAAGCTGTCCCACATTGCATAGCAAACCCACCCTGATACCTGCATCCGGGCATTTTTACCCTATTGGCGATCGCTCAAATTATGGAGGGGAACTGAACCCCTATAACCCCCCCCCCCCCCCACCACCGAGCGACTTTTCGAGAGCTGATAAGACCAAAAAAATACGGGTCTCCCTTTTTCAAAAGTTGACAAACCTGCCTTTGTGTGCCCCCTCCTATACAAAATCCTTTATCCGCCCATGACTGTAACTATCCAGCAGGCACTTTGATTTTACCTTTTGACGATTATTTCTATGAAAAAAATGGTATTTCCTCGCCGAGCCGATCTTCTCCCGTACTGTACCGTCGATTCAAATAACTCGATCGGCTTGGCGAGGAAATTCCATTTTTTTTAATCGAAATAATTGTCAAATTGGAAATCAAAGTGCCTGCTGGATAATTACAATAATTCTCTTGAAATGCAAGTATAAATTTTCATCTTACCTGCCAAAATTAAGTGATGCGACCAACCAAACTAATGCCATGGGTGAGGAAGATTTTGGTTAGTTGTATGGCTAGAGTGCCCAAGTCTGCACAGCGCCCTTGTCTGCGCACTCGCGTAACTGCGCGATTCTAACGAAACAAAACATGCAAGGAACACGAACCTAAATTCTTACAGCGACAGATATTCATTTTTTTTTTTTAAAGAGTCAAAATATTGATAAAACTTTTAAAAGGGTCTTATTTCAGACATTTTATGCACAGGCCTCAAAATGTTGTCTTTCGCGTCAAAACTTCCGAACTGCGTGTAAAATGAATGAGTGCGCAGACATGGGCACCATTGTTTTTTCAATGTCAAAATGACACGGCCACCGTTTCATGTGAAAATGGCATAGTTATTGTTCTAATTTTGATGAGATTTTTCGCACACTTACTCTTTAGAATATCAGGAATAATATGAAATTAAGTACTAGAGGAATATTAAAGAAATTCTTGTTAAATTTTAGGTCAAATCTTAGGTGCGCAGACATAGGGCTCCCCATCATACCTGGGGCTCCAACGTTACGCGTTGGAGCTCCCTGGGGTTTAAGCGACTACATGTTTCAAGAGTTAACTTGAAGTCCGTGCTACGCACTACATTTTTTAGCCTTAAATTTCATGTTTTGTATAATTTAACTTCTTGAAATTTTCAACATTAGATCTAGGCCTACTTCTTTGCTAATCTGATCATTTTACACACTGACTGATAATGATATCAAATAATTTTGAATTTGTGTTTTGAAATGTGTAATTAATGCGAAATTCAACACAAGTATTTGCGATCAATTCAACTCTCTGGGCTCACTCGGCCGCGATTTTCCGCCAAGGCCGAGTTCGCCCTGTGCCGAGTTAGGCCGGATCCCTCAGTCTAACCTCATTCCAATTCCAGCTCCGCTCTCCAATCCACCTTTGGCTTGTCATGTCTTTGGGCTTTGGGCTTTGGCCCCGACGTTCCCCGGCATTTTGTCCCTAACGTTAGCTTTTATAACAGGAGGCACTCTTGTTCTTGCATTCATGCATTTTGAGCCAATTTCAAGGGCTCAAAGTGTCATAAAAATTGGATCATGCAAGGTTACTTACCTTGTATTTTAGACATGATGATAATTCTGGTAATATGTCAAAATATTAGAAAACAATGCCTGATTCTTGAGTGGTTTCCCGCGGTGTTCTTCTCAGCTGCTCAAGATCGAACGATTATGATCGAATATACTACTAGTAAACGTAAACGTAATATTCGCGTTGTAGAGTGATATCAGGCGTAAATGCACAGTATTTATCTGTAAAGCATTGAGCTGGATCCTTATCGTTTCCCCAAACGACTCGGAGCGATTCTAATCATGTGGGTGTGTCCATGAAGGTGACTTTCATAAGTTACTATTGCTTGATCAATGAAACCAGCTGACTCATTTTCATTACTCGATTCCTCCCGGGGGGGGGGGGGGGGGGGGGGGGGGGGGGTGAGGGGGGGGGCACTCAGGTATAATGGCGTTCACATGCGTGTCCATGGATTTAAAAAATGCCCCCTAAACAAGTTTCATACTTTGGTGAAAAGACACCCCTTAACAAGGATTTCGCGTGCTTTTTTTCGTAAAAATTAACCCTTAACGATCGAGGATTTCGCGTGTTTTTTCATAAAAATTACCCCCCTAAACTTTGATTGAAATATTACCCCCTAAACAAGTTTGTCTTAAATATTACTCCCTAAACAAGATTAACTTAACCAACATAAAAAATACACCACTTGAATTCAAGATCACCTTTTGCAAACTGACAGTATTCATACCAAAAAGTGTGTTGCATTCTCAACCATGCGCGCGCGCGTATCACTTTCGCTCTGCGATTCCCTCCATAGAACCCTGTACATTAATCATGAAAAACGTAAATTTCAACTTTTAGAAATACTTATATCTTTTTCACTTTTTAACAATTTAATTCAGTTAAAAAGGAATATGAATACTGAAGAAACAAAGAAGCTGCTGAGCATAAAAATGTAATCATCTCATATGTAGAATTCTGGTCAATTTTGTTTGAAAACGGCCTTTTTATGTTGCCTCACAAAAACGTAGAACACCCAAATTACACGTGTTTCTATGGGGAAAGTAATCGACTCGCAGTGACAAGGTAATTTTGTTAATTGGTTAGCAGTGCTGTTAATGGTGGGAATTAACCAGTTAAAAGGTTTCTTAAAAGAGTAAGAGTTCTAGGTTTGACCTTTCTTATTTTGACTTCTACTGGTTTTGTAGAATTCTGGCCTTTTTATGAATTAGTTATGAAATATTTTGTGTTTTTAGACTGATTCTGTGCGCGCGCACCACTGATCTCTATACAGAGATCAGTGGCGCGCACGTGTCATTCTGATGACATTCAGGCTACGCGCAGATGCAACAAATTGCGCGAAACTTATTGACATGTTCACCTTTGGTGGATAAATTCTTCACACAAGGCAAACAAAATAAACTGCACATATAGGAACTGCTGTTGGTTAAATTACAAATGTTATATTTACTTCAATTATGTAGGACAGGTTTCAAACCCCGGGGGGGGGGGGGGTCCTCAGATTATAATCGGACGGGGGTGTGCGGCTGAGAACTCCAGACCCATACCCACATCCAAGGGTCCTTTTGCTGTAAATAGGCACCCATGTCTAAGGATTTTTTGTGAAAAATGGACCCATGTCTAAAGATTTCCCGGACAAATGAGGGAGAAAAGAGAGGAATGAAACAAATGATAAGAGCCGGGATAAGAGACCCATGTCTAAGGATTTTTTGGGGGAAAATGGGACCCATGTCTATAATAAGGATCTTTTTAATGAAAAGGGGACCCATGTCTAAGGATCTTTCTTCAAAAAGTCACCCTTCCCAGCGGCACATCCCCGTATACCCAATATACGTGAGTACCCCCCCCCCCCCAGGTTTCAAACTGTGTACTCCGTTAGGTTTAATACACGATCATCATTTGCTTAATTACTTTTGAAAAAAGGAACAACTTTTGTAATTTACTTCCAGAGAAATAAACTGTATCGGCAAGAAATCCATGCACAATAACCACACACATAAAGCCATTTAACAACTCCCTAGGTTCCTGTAATTGAGATCAAACACCCGTTTTTCTGCGCACGCCACCGTTCAAAGGGCGTTCAAGTTCCTGAAAATAGGACTAAAAATGTTTTTTTCGTACCATTGCCCCCGGAATGAAAATGACCCCCTAAACGCGTTTGGCCGCATTCCGTTCAGCACCCCCTTTTTGTTGAAAATCGGCGTTTTCGGACCCCTTAACACGTAACGTGCGTTACGCGTCCTAGATGAAAAAAAAGACCCCTTTTTACGCGTTTTTTTTTTGGACACGCATGTGTACACCAATATACCTGAGTGGCCCCCTCCCCCCCCCCCCCCCCCGGGCGATTCCTCTGTCATTTCAGCATTAATTTAGTTCTTTCTCCTTACTCTAGCTCTTCTGGATCTTTTGCTTATATTCTTCCTATTTACCTTCTCTATTCATCAACCAGGCGCTGATGATTAGATCAACAGCGGGATCGAAGACGGGAGAGGGGGGGGGGGGCTGATCGCCAGGGAAAAATAAGTTGTCGAAATTCTCAGTACCCCCCCCCGATCCCCCCTCAAAAAAGTAAATTACAAAAAATAAGAATGAATGAATAAAATAAATAAAAATGAATGAAAAAGCAAATAAATTGATTTTTTTTTTTTAATTAAAAGAGAAATTTAATGATGATAAGGTGGAAATAGATAGAGAGAGAGAGTGAGAGAGAGAGAGAAAGAAAAAAAAAGGAAGAGAAAGGAGTCCAAATCGGGGTAAAAACTTTTTTTGGACGTTTTTTTGTGGAAGGTTTTGTACGTTTTAAAAACATTTTTTTATACGTTTAAAAAACGTTTTTTAAACGTTTAAAAAAACAAATAAAAACCTTTGAAAATTTGCTTCTAAATGAAGGACCTGCAGAAAACCTACGGACGTTTAAAAAACGTTTGAAGAACCTTTAAAAAACCTCCAGCAGACGTTTTATGAACGTTTATAAAACGTTTCTCAAAAACCTTTCTAGAATGTTTTGAAACCTGGCAGACGTTTTAAAAACGTCCAAAAAACCTTTAAAGAACCTTCATAAAACCTGGCGGACGTTTTAAGTACATCCAAAAAAAATCCTTCCAGAACGTACATGAAACCTTTCTAGAACGTTTGAAACCCGGCAGACCTTTTAAAAACGTCCAGAAAACCTTTAAAGAACATTATTGTTTTTATTCTTAGTCTGCCAGGTTTATAAAACCTGGCAGACATAAGAATAAAAACAATAATGTCTACTTGGAATGACGGTGTTTCTGCTTATTCTATTTTCAATGTTAAAGTCTATAATCCTATCCCATAATTCTAATAATTCTCTGATCCTATATCCTATTTTATTATACACTATCCTAAACCTTCTCACAGTTCCCCTGGCAGGTTTTTCTATATATAGGAACCAGATGGCAATGACCGTAAAAAATAGTTGAAAATTACATTTTTTCGATTTTGACCTATAAATACCTCTTCGAATTGCATCGGGCATAAAATTAATGTAAATACATTTTGCATTATAGCACAAATTAAATTGTCAAAATAGATTGCCGTTTATCCTTTTTAAAATATGATTTTGGTCAATCGTGGTTTTTTGTGAATTTTCATGAATCATGATCGATTATATCATGTACATGGACGTTTTAAAAACGTTTGGTGTTTACTTTGAATAATAATAATAATAATAATAATAATAATAATAATAATACTGATAATAATAACAATAATTATGATGATAATAATATTGATGATAATAATAATAATAATGATAATGATGATAATGATAATAATAAAAATGATAATAATAATAATAAAGATGATAATAACATCAACAATTACAGTAAGAATCATATAATAATAATGATAATAAACATCTACTCCAGTTAAACGTTCAGCAAAATACGTCTTGGTAAAACGTTTTGTAAACGTTTTTTAAAGGTTTAATAAAGATGAAGTCGTAGCGGACCTAATAAAAACGTTTTGTAAACGTTTATTAAGACGAAGACGTAGCGGACCTAATAAAAACGTTTTGTGAACGTTCTGAAAACGTTTTGTGTTTGCCGGGCAGGTAGGGGTACGGTTTTTGGTGGTTTTAACTTCTACTGTGAATTCGGGCCTATACCCAGGTAGCATTCACACGTCACTCCAACGTTGGACCAACGTGAGTTTTTTTTTCCTGACGTTGGTCCAATGTTGGGTAGCAACGTTGGACCAGCGTTGTGTTTGCACGCCCACATCTTCGCTTCAACGTTGGATTTACAGCACCTACAACAAACATCCAACGTGTATCCAATGTTGGTCCAACGTTGCCAGTCAACGCCACGTTGGATTAATCACCTAAAACAAACATCCAGCATGTATCCAGTGTTGGTCCAACGTTAGCGAGCAACGTTGGACCAACGTTGGATTCACATCACCAACAACATACAGCCAACGTTAGTCCAACGCTGGTCCAACGTTGGTCCAACGTAGTCTGGCAAACGGCCAGTCTCACATATTAAAAAAAAATAAGAATTACAATGTCACTCTATCTATATCACTATACATATTTTATCTATATCCTACACCTATAATCCTATCCTACTCCTGTCCCACTCCTATATACTGAAAGCTTGTATCCACTTACTTATATAGGGACCATATTATAGTGCTTTTTAAAAATGGTTAAAGATTACAAATTTCTAATTATGATCTAAAAATACCTTCTCATAATAACATGTTTGAATATGTAGACCTACAACATAATATTTAATGTAAATACATTTTGGAGCACAGTTCAAATTGCAATCATTGCATAAATATTTAAAAATTTAATGTAAGTTAGCTATTAATGTCCACAAATTTTAATCATTTATGATCGTTCATGAATATTCATGAAAACTGAAAGCAGTTGGATCAACGTCTGTCTCCAACCAAATGGCGTACTTTTGGAAAGACGTTGCACCAACAATTGGATTCCAACATTAGAGCTTTGACCAACGTTGATCCATCATTGTTCCAAACAGTTTTTCCAACGAGTTTCTGATACAAAAAGGAATTTTTATTCAACGTCGGACCAATGTTGGATCAACGTCTGATTCCAACAAAATGGCGTATTACTGGACAGACATGGCACCAGCAACCTAATTCCAGCAATGACGTGCTTGACTGACGTTCCAACTTTGTTCCAAAAACTGGATTCCAACGTGTTTCCAATACGAAAAGGAGTTTTTATTCAACGTTGGACCAATGTTGGATCAACGTCTTATTCCAACGAAATGGCACACTATTGGAAAGACGTTGCACCACCAACCGGATCCCAACATTAGAGTTTTGACCAACGTTGATCCAACTTTGTTCCAAACAGTTTTTCCAACTAGTTTCCATTACAAAAAGAAATTCTTATTCAACGTTGGACCAATGTGGGATCAACGTCTTGTTTTCAACAAAATGGCGTTAGATTGGAAAGACATTAGTCAAACAACCTGATTCCAACAATAATGTGTTTGACTGACGTTGGTCCAACGTATGTACACCGAGTTTGTCCAACGTCCAACGAGTTGCGAGTTTCCAACGTTGGTCCAACATCAGCGTGCTACCTGGGTAAATGTCTTTTTCGAGAAGTAGACAACAGTGGCGCAAATCCATTTTGAAACCTGGGGGGGGGGGGGGACATTTGCCTCCAAAATTCTCTGACAAGCAAATGCGCCCATCGTAGACAATAATTGTCTTTCTCGTACCAGTTAAATGTTTTAGATGTGGAATATAAAGCAAATAATCACCTTTTGATTTCAGGCGATGAGACGTACTATCACTTCTTCGGCGATCTGAATGTATAACGCTATCTTTCCGAAGCTTCGCTTCGGAAAGATAGCTACATCCAGATCGCCTCGGAAGCGATAGTTTGTCCCATCACTTTCACCAACGGTAATTATTTTGCTTACTATTCATAAGGACTAATTAAATGAATAGCGGTCCTTATGAATAGCGAGCGGACCCGCCCAAATCGATCATCTGTGGGCGCGGGATGGACTTTTCAATGGGGGTGGGGGGGGGGGGGTACTGCGCGAGCTATAGGCGAGACAACTCACTGCCAGGGATATAAGTTTTTTTTACTCAAATCAGTTTTCAATTTTGTAACAGAATATCCGGGTTGGATGTGGGACCGGGTTCCCTTGATGGTATCAGAGAGTATAATGTAAAAATTTCCCAGGTGAAGCTCACAGGCGCGGATCCATGTGGGGGGGGGGGCAGCGGGCCCCCCCCCCCCCCCAGCCAAAAACAAAAAAAAGGAGGGAAAGAGAGAAAGAGAGAAGGAAAAGAAGGGGAAGGGAGAGAAGAGAGAAAAGGAAAAGAAGAAGAAGAAGAAGAAGAAGAAGAAGAAGAAATTGAAAAGGGGAAGAAAGAGGCCGGGGGCCGAAAGGGCCTTGCCTCCCCCCCCCCCCCCCACACCAAAAAGAGTGAAGGAAGGGGGGGGGGGAGAAAAAAAAAGAAGGCAAAAAAGTGAAAGGAGTTCGGGGCCGAAAGGGCCTTATACCTCCCAGGGTGTAGTGTTGCCTGCTGTCTCCCCCCCCCCCCCCCCCCATAAAGAGAGAGAGAGAGCAGGAAGGAAAGTAGAAAGAAGAAAAAAGAGGGAAAGAGAGAAGGAAAAGAAGGGAAAGGGGGAGAGGAGAGAAAAGGAAAAAATAGAAAGACAAAATGAAAATGGGAAGAAGAATGCCGGGCGCCAAAAGGGCCTTCCACCCCCCTCCATAAAAAAGGGAGAAAGAAGGAAAAGGGATAGATGAGAGAAAGGGGAAAAAAGAGGGAGAAGAAAAAGGAAAAAGGGGAAGTGGGAAGGGGGAAGGAGGCCGGAGGCTGGAGGCCGAAAGGGCCTTGCTCCCACGTTGTCTCATCTCCCCATCTCCAAGAAAAAAAAAGAAAAAAACAGAGCAGGGTGAAAGGGAAAGAAAAAAAGAGGATATAAAGGGAAGGAAAACGCGGAGGAATAAGAAAAGAAAAGAACAGAAGGGATATAAGTTTCCTGGAAATGAAACAAAAAAAAGCTTACTATCAATAAAGTAATTTAAATGCTTATCAAAGGCATTACCACTCTGAATATCTATATGTTAAAATTTAAGAATAACAATTTCATCTCATTTGATAACAGATGGGTGAACATAATTTTGCTGTAAACTAGTTTATCCCCCCCCCCCCAAAAAAAACAAAAAACGATAGAGAGAGAGAGAGAGATACGGGAAAGGGATCGAAAGAAAAGAGAGAGAAGGAAATAAAATAAAGAGAAGGAAAGAAAAGGGGAGAAGAATGGAAGATCGGGTTTTCCCTCGAACAAGGTACGCTGGTGCAGATGGGTGAGAGAGAGAGAGAGAGAGAGAGAGAAAGGAAAGGGAAATGAAAAAAAAAAAGAAAGAAAGAAAGAAAAGGAGTCTGAGAGAAAAGTGATAAAACAGAGGAAGAACCAAAAAAAGGCGGGACAGGGGTGCAATCGAATGTTTATCGTATCGTACATTGGTTTGGATTTGCAATTTTTTTTAACATCTTTATTTTCTGTAGGATGTTGTCTATTCATTAGGTGAGTTTGATAAATATTTTGTCTATATTTTTTTTGATATGACTGAATTACTTCCATACTTTTCACTTCATTATCGACAGACGTTAGTTATTACCGAACAAAAGATGAATAAGTAGCCCCTCGAAATCATAGGTGTCAAATTGTAAATATTTTCTTTCGGAATTTAGAAACTTTAGTCATTATAATATGATCTGTATGGACTTTAAAAATTTCAGAATGTTCTTCCGGCGGGAGTGAAAGCCCTTTATATGCTTTTGCACCCCCCCCCCCCAAGATCGAGCGTCAGATACGCCATTTGTCACCATTATTGTAGCAATATGTAGCTTACATGATTTGAAATTTGCCCCCCCCCCTCCCTAAGAAATCCTGGATCCGCGACTGGAAGCTCAAACTTTGCTTCATTTAAATGTTATGTTTGTTTTCGCGATGGACGAGACGTTGCATATATACCGCATGGGTGTGGGAGTGGATTCCCCCTCCGATCATTCACCCATGCAGTAGAAGTTTTGAGATTTTACATTCGTAATAAATTAGCTGTTTTGAAAGGATACTGAAGGAAGAGAGAGCATGATGTTATAATTGGGGTTGTCCAGTGGCCGTTAAGAGGGCACAGAGAGGGCACGTGCCCCGGGCGGCACTTCAAGGGGGTGCAACTAAAAACGCAAAAGATAGAAAGAAAAATGGAAGAAAAGGAAGATTAATTATGGTTCTTAATAATAATGCGCCCAAAAGGTAAACTCCATAAAAAAAACCCCTGTTTTAAAGGGTTTGAAGTGCTATTTATTTCAAAGTTCAATTGCTTCGCTACCTCGCATAAATTAGGGTCTCCTTTTCGGGGGGGGGGGGGGTTCTTTTTTTTCAGTAAGGACTTGCGCCACCGACAAAAGAGGGCAGTGTTTGAGCGTCAACAATAGTGTACCTCTATTAGAGAGTAGCGACAACTCATGATTTGAACGCCATTTTGTTTCCACTGTTATGCAACATTTTCTTCAATTCCTATGAGCACCTGGGTGTTCTCAATAGAAAGAATTCGAACGCCATTTTGTTTCCAGAAAAGCCAGACGTCCATGTCACTATACTCTCTATATAAATGTACTCTAGTCAACAAGAGGCCCCGTTTTGAAGACCTTGAGAGAGACAACAACTATTAGGACTTGTATTTTCTCAAAGTTTCACCTGGAAGATAAAGTTGAGTTCCGGTCATGAGATTGAATTGTGAAAGAAACTGTCTCAAAGCAATTGGAAAAGGTTGCTTATATATATATCTAGCAAATAAGAATTGGTGTATCACTAAAATGATAAGAAATCGACTCAATCCTGCTGAGAGTCACATGCACTGCACAGAGAAAATGTATATGGAACTACACACAAATGTTCGGCCCGTGACATTTCAGCTGTTTATTGTCATATTTTGAATTTGAGAGCATTTGAAGAGCAATCCTTTTCAGGGGACACATCTGCTATGATAATTTTCTACATTAACATAAAAAGAACGATAAAGCTCACAAATTAGTTTTTTACCTTTCCCAGAACTCGAGCTTCCCTTTAATATTTTTATTTCAGCAAAAGAAAATTTTGTCAATGATGAATTCCTAAACCCTAACCCTGACGAGACTCAAACTCGGAATATCTTCATGAAAAAGCTCTATGTAGATCCAATTGCTCATTTTTGAGATTTTTTTTTTTTTTTTTTTTTAGATTTGTTCATTTTTATTATATACCTACAATTGGTTTTTCATTAATATTCATGCCGACTAGTCTTGACGGAATAAACCGTATTGTCACCCACTGAACTCTACACTATTGTAGAGTTCTGTTAATTGTCAATGTCTTTTTTTTTTAATACTAATAATAACACACATGTTCACGCTGGTATCATCATGCCTTTAGCGCTTCATTTACTTGATGTACGGTAAAAGAGCAATGTAGATAAAATGCCTTGCTCAAGAGCATAAGTGCCGTGCCGGGGATCGATACGCCCGATCCTCGCATCTCCAGTCAAGCGCCTTAAACCACTGAACCACAGCACCTCCAATGTCACCCCTCTTTGCGCTTAAATACTGCCCTCTCTCGTCGGTGGCGCAAGTCCTGACAGCATAGAAAATCGCTTCCGGCGGGGGGGGGGGGGGGGGGGGGGGGGGGGGGGGGGGCATTTTCATTGTTTTGTTGTGAATCGCGTAAACACCGAATCTTTTTCTGCATTTTTACAAGGCATTGTATTTTTTTTAATTCTCTCTCTCTCTCTTTCCTTTTATTTTTTTTTATTTTTATTTTTTTCCTGTTCTGTAGCTTGTTGACCCGCTTGGTTGCTCTTCTACTGACTCAACCAATATAAGGGTTAGCAAGGCCAGCCTGCATGGACTGGGAATCTGAACACTAAGGTAGTATGATTCACTACACATGAAGGAACAGGGAGTGTTCGGTGTATCTCTAGATATTTGGTGAAGGACGGGGGCAAACCGTCATTGTGAACCCCGTATTTCAGAAAATCAAATCACTTTTTTCTGCACTCATTTCCATAGACAAAAAAGGGGGTAGGATGTGAATAAATTTCGAGGCCCCTTTCGCATTTCTTCTTTTAATTTCTAAATTTCATTATTTTACTTTCGATATGATGTAGTTTTCGCAATAATGCAAAAGCAGTACTTTAGACAAGAAAGTGCAGAGAGAGAGAGAGAAAAAAAAAACTGGGCCCTATTCCTTCTTGAATTACAGTTTTGGGACAGCATACATCATTCATAATACCTACCTACAAGCGGGTTATTATACTCCGATATTTCTGATCACTTACCAATATTCCATATGACTTTTATGAAATCCTCTCAAGTGACGACCTTGCCGGACATTGCTCCCCGTAGGATGTTTTCATCAAATAATATAATTAATTTTAAAAATGAATTGAGAATACATGTTGGGATAACATCATGCTCATACGGGACGCAAGTCAAGCTTATGATGAATTTATGACAAAGTTCCACAGATTATATGTTAAGAATTTTCCTTTTGAAACGCCTAAAAGAAATAAAAGAAAATTAAAACCATGGATGACTGATGATTTACTACAGTCAATTCATTATAAAAATACTTTATATTTAAAAAAAATTCTTCATAACCCGTCTAAACATAATGAAAAGAAATACAAGGAATCACGTAACCGAATGAATTCGTTGAATAAACAGGAGAAAATCGACTATTATGAAGACAAATTTAATCAATATAAATATAATGTTAATGTGCGATTAATAAACTCAGTTTTAAACAAGAAAAGACAACAAATTTCAAGTACTTTAAAATGTAATGGTGCGATGTCAACAGATTCTCAAAAGATCGCTAATGCCTTTAATGATTTTTTTTTTTTTTTTTTTTGTTATTGTAAATATTGGTTCTATAGTTCAAGTAATCTCGCAACCCAAAGCAATATCAAGTAGACATCATCTACCAGAACCAAACCCAAATTCGTTGTTTATGTCTCCTGTTACGGATAATGAAATATGTAATATTGTAAAAGCCTTTAAGAATAAAAAGGCCCCTAGTCTAGATAAATGCTCCCCTTAAATTGTTAAAGTTGTTATTAATCTATTTTGTAAACCACTGTGCCAAGTATTTAATTTATCACTTGGTACCGATAAATTCCCAGAAAAAATTGAAAATAGCAAGGATTAACCCATTTTCAAAAGTGGAATCAAAGAAGAAATTAGGGGGGAGGGGAATTTACAATCAAAGACCTATTTCAGTGCTCTCTGTTTTGTTGGTTTTGTTGTTGTTGTTGTTTTTTTCTAAGATTTTGGAATGTATAATTTACAATAGAACGTATAATCATATTTGGCCTCCGAAAAGAGCACTCAACGCCACTTTCACTTTTGGAACTTACCAACAAAATTATTGATGCATTTGAAGACAACTCATTCACTATCGGTGTATTTATTGATCTGTCAAAGGTTTTTGACATTATTAACAATCACATTTTACTATCTTCACTTAATTATTATTATGCATGGCATTCGTGGGACTGCATAGGGCTAGGGTTTTTTCACAGCTACCTTCAAAATCGTCATCAGAGTACCATTTATAATTCTTCTCATTCAGACTTTAAAGAAATTACATGCCGTGTTCATTCAGAATTTAAAGAAATTACATGCGGTGTTCCCCGGGGCCCTCTGTTAGGCCCGCTTCTTTTCATTCTGTTTGTAAATGACATTTACCCATCATCCAATCTACTATCCTTTATTCTTTACATTTTTTATACAAATTTACTATATTCTCATAAAAATCTTGATGTTTAATAATTATGTCAAACTGTAAACACTGATTTATTGAAAGTTTGCGATTGGTTTGCTGCTAATAAGTTAACAATCACCTACAAGAAATGTAACCACATGATATTCTACAACTCTCCAAAGCCTCCAGATTTTAGCTCTGTACAAATCATACTAAATAATCGCATCTTACTAGAGTTGAAACTACTAAATTTCTTGGTGTTTTTACAGACAGTAAATTAACATGGACAAGTCATATTGAACTTGACAACAAAATAGCTAGAAACATTGTGTTATTTACAGCCTGAGTTTGTTTCTTCCCCCAAAATATATGCTATAATTATTACTATGTTGCAGTCCTCTTATTTTCTCTCTACTCCAAGTTCCCCTTTCCGCAGCTCTTCCTCTCTTTGTCCGTCCCTTTCTTCTTTTCCTGTATTAAATTATATTGTATTAATTTTGTGTATTCAGGCGTACCTGCTACAAGCATCTGCTTGTTGGGATCGCGCCTTCTTCCTTGTAATTTTGCATGCAAGTTCTTGATTGTACTGATACTATTTTTTGAACAGATGTAGAATGGTGTCAAAATCAGTGGAAGAATATGAATGTTAATTTGGATATCTATTAATTTATATTAATGTTTTAGGATATTTCACGTTGATTTCAATCATCACATATACGGCTTCATTTTGTTCTTTTACTGGGTTTTACCAATCAGGATATAGCTGAACATGCTCTTCTCTTCTCTTCATGTTTGAAATTCGACTTCATAGATTAATTTTAACATCACAGCGTTTGTTTGTTTGTTTGTTTTTTGTTGTTGTTATTTTTTTCTCTCCAATGGTTTTTCTTCTTCTTCTTCTTCTTCTTCTTCTTCTTCTTCTTCTTCTTCTTCTTCTTCTTCTTCTTCTTTTTTTCTTCTTCTTCTTCTAATGTATACTGCATAGTATAATAGTTAAAGGGCACATATCGACTTGAGAGAAAGCACGTAGATAATACTGGTGCTGGTGCTGTTGATTATGCTGATGTTGAATGAATGCTGATCAGTATTGTGGTGATGATGATGAAGATTTTAGAAAGTAAACATTTGTGATGCTTTAATGAACAAGCCAGCAGGTTACATCTCTTTGAGGTAATTAAGATAATGATGATAATTATCAGATAGTGTTAAACGATTTCATTTTCATTCATCTATTTCAGTAGGTTAAAACATTCAACACAGCTTGGTTCTGTAAGATAAAAAAAAAATAGCATAACGGTAAACACAGTAAAGAAATCTCACAATAAATAACGCATGGATTGATATACTAGTACTCGACAATATTGTTGAAAGAAAGGCTTTTGAAAAACAGCCAAATCTCGTCACGCTGGCCGAAATTTTCGAACATTTTTCAGGAATTTTATGTATTGTATCATTTTTTTAATTATAAAAAAAAAAAATTTTGAGCAGCAAAAAAAAAAAAAAAAAAAAAAAAAAAGGAGAAAAAAGGTTGACCTGATTGGAGCATGGATTAATTATTCTATAATTTCTATTTCGTTATGTTATTCCTTATTTTATCCTTCTATCAATTATCCTTCCATCCTTCCTTTCGTTATGTTAAGAAGTCAGAAGTTATCTCTATTCAAGTCGCGGAAATGATTAAAACTGATAAAAAAATCGCAACCCGGCGCTGTCGGGCCCAGACAATGTGCATGGGGGGGGGGGCGGTTTTCTTTTGTCCGCCAGACAAAAAATGCCCCCCCCCCAATTCATTGTCCTAGCCCCGACATGCCGACGCCTCGAGTGAGGTCAACGTTTCTCATGCAAATAGCATAACTTATATACGGACTACACGTACAAGGTAAGCGAAACCTCTTCATACTTGCCGATTTTTTTTTCCTTTTTATTCACTCGATTTTTACATGGATTCTTTCAATTTTAGTAGAGCCTGGAAGGAAACCCCTTTAGCAAACTCCGAAGGTAGTTTGCACGGCTCACAGTACGTTGAAATGGGTGATATGCAGGGACGGATCTAGCTTTTTTCCAAGGGGGGGGGGGGGGGGGGGGGGGTTGAGGGGCTGAGTATTATGATGGCGTTTTCCTATGCACATTAAATGTTTACTTGGCAGCCCAAGGGGGGGGGGGGGTTAAACCCCCTAAACCCCCCCCCCCCTGTAGATCCGCCACTGATATGTAGATCTAGAATTTTTTGTTGATATCTCCACACACCATATGCATCCCATGTACAGCTCCGTAGCCAGTACCCAAGGGCTTCGCTTTAGAAGGGGGTGGGGGGAGGTCGTCACCCCCCCCCCCCCCCCACTAAAAAAATGCGCCACCTCTGTCCGCAAAAAAAAAGAAGATAAAATGAGGGGGGAAGGAAGAGGGAAGAGGAAAGAGAAACGGATACATCTCAGGGATGGGCTCTCGTGTAAGGACTTTATTCCCTTTTAGCTCTTCCCTTCGCTCTCATTATGTTTTGTTTGGATGTATGTTATTTTGCATGTATATTATTGTATTTGTAAATGTAATTATTGTAAATGTTATGTATTTTTTAAAGATGAGTGTAAATAAATGAACTTTGAACTAAATGAACTTTGAACTAAATGAACTTTGAAGGAAGAAAAGAAGGAAAGGAAAAGGGGAGGACAGAAAACAGGAAACATTGGCCGTTGAAAGACTGGTAAATTAATATTCGGGCAAAAGGCGTCCCTCTTCGCCAATATTGGCTGCACCCCCCCCCCCCCCCCTCGGATTTTAAAAGTTCCGATATTCATATTCGGGCAGCGAGGTGCTGAATATCCACATATTTTGGCAGTGAGGTTTCCAGATAATTATGTAAATTATGCATGTAACTTCTGTACATTTTCGCCACGAAAAGTTAAAAATACGTTTTGACATTAATTGAAAAGTTGATATTCGGGCAAAAGCTGTACCCCTTCGGCAATGGGCCCCCCCCCCCCCTCCCCCTCCCCCCGAGGATTTTCAAAGTTCCGATATTCGGACAAACACCACTTCATATTCGGGCAGGGAGGTGCCAGAATATCAACATAATTATTTGGGCAGTGAGGTTCCCAGATAATTATGTAACTTAAGGGGACTGTAACAGAAAGAGATACAATCATTCTTACGATCGATTGTAACTCTTCAGTACATGGTTTGCCATAGACTTACGATTGATATCAATCGTAAGATTGATTGTATCTCTTTATGTTACAGGCCCCTATTCATTTTCACTACGAAAAGTTTTTACAAAAATTACTCGCTCTCTTTACTCGCTCGCAAGAATTTAGAAATCGAAAAGTCGATATTTCGGGCAAAAGGCGTCAGCCCACCCCCTGCCCCCTTTCGAAAATGGGCCCTTATGATCAAGATATCTACTCTTTAATTGATATATGCCGGGGGGATTAGGGTGCAGCATTTATGTCGGCAAATTTGGATGTCACCCCCCCCCCCCCCCATTCAAAATGTTCTAGCGACGCCCCTGCCAGTACCCGAATGATAAGCCACAAGGGCTTGTACAGCGAGGTCCCCGGGAAGCTGCGGCTAGCAGTCGTGATCACATGTCAGTGACGTTAGCTGCGATCGCCTTCGCAAAACTTGAAATAAAGAGTTTAACCCTGTCAGCCCCGAAAAAGCACGGTCCTGAGAACAAATACACGTCAGTTTCATATTCACGAACAAATAAGCTAATCACAGAAACTGTCTCATGAAAAAAGCCCCGTGTACCGGCCGTCTGCAAAGTGGATGGCAAAAACGTGTGTCAGAAAAAAAATTGTTAGAGTGTAAGAAAAAAGTGGGTCACCAAATCGAAACACCCACTGAAATTCACGACTCGAAATGAAGATCAAATCTGTTTACTCATGATCGATACTATATAAGTGTTCCGTTTCTTTTGGAAGTCTACACACTCTTCGGGCATTAACAATTCGTTAGGGTACTACTAGTTTCCGAAATGGCATCACACAACCAGACCACGATTCCACTCGTTACAGCCGATGAATGGTGGGGAAAGTGTAAGAAAGTTGATGTTTTGGGTGAGAAGATGTCATATTACGACTCTGATCCCCAAAATAGCAGTACGCACGCTGTAGTATTCCTTCACGGTAACCCGACGTCTTCGTATCTGTGGAGGAATGTAATACCACGCGTAGAACCAATCGTTCGATGTCTTGCTCCTGATCTTATCGGGCAGGGACGTTCCAACAAACTGGCCAACCATTCCTACAGATTCGTAGACCATTACCGCTACCTGTCTGCTTGGTTTGACTCTGTGAACCTACCGCAAAAGGTATATACACAGACAGTGATTTTATTTAATTTTTTTAAAATTTTATAAAAAGTTCTAGTGAATTAGGTATAGACCGAAAGATCAATCTTTGAATATCGACAGTGTCATAGTTTTTCCACTTTATGTCTGCCTTCACTGACTGTCTCCATTTCGACAAATGTTGTTGTTTTTTGTTGTTGATGTTGTTGATAAAATAGCTCCCAATACCAGGCGGTTAATTCCGTCTAGTCTAAACCCTTCACCATTCTTAAGCAAGATTTGAAATATTATCACAATTTTGAAATTTCCTGAAATAAAATGATAAAATGATTATGTAAACTATGATTTCTTTGCTCTTTTGTGTGAATTGATACTTATTGGGCCTAAAATGTATTTTCTGGCTCTTCATGAGCAAAAAATATTTGTGAAATAAAACCATATAAAAACATGAATTTCACTGACATGCACTGTATCACGTTCAATGCTATACAGGTGAGTATAGTGTGTCATGACTGGGGCTCCGGTCTTGGCTTCCACTGGTCCAATGAGCATAGAGACAGACTTGAAGGTTAGTAATATATTATCTGATTATAAATACAGATAAAGTTAATTACCATGACATTACTTAATACGGAATAACAGAAATATTTTGTATAGTGTATTTGCAAATTAACCACCGGTATATAGCCTATATAAAGAGAAGGGGGGGGGGGGGTATGGCATCCTTACAAGTTTTCAAACGTTTTGACTACGTACACTAATGTGCAATATCATGTCACTTCATGAAGACGGTTCTCAAGGTTACTACGTTTATTCAATTCGTTTCAGTACACATAAAGACATGCAACTTGCTCACTTTCACCATCTCAAATGTGTATGTAGATGTATGTGTCACTATCAATAGAGGTTTAGCTAGACTCCAAAACAAAAAGACCCCGCACTGCCCTAGTGTTAATAAAGGATTATTATACTAATGATTTCTAGGGTAGGTAAACTAATCCATGGAATAAATTATTCTACCTACTCAATATCCAGTTAAACACGATTTGCCTGAACCTGTGAGGAAATATGTGTCTCTGTTAAGCTTCTCATGGAACCTTTAAAAAAATATATGATATCGAATTACAGTACATGATTTCGGCTCAGCCCCCCCCCCCCCTTGTCGATAAATGTGATAAAATTATGGGGGGGGGGGGATGTCTATTTTTTCGCTTGTCTCAAAATAACCGAAATAAGTAATCCCCATAAATGTTATTCTTGGAACAGAAAAATAATTACCAAGTGTTTTTGTTACTGATTATCGATACCTATACATGCAGAATAAGGAAGGGAAAAAAACAAAACCCTATCCTCATCATTATATCTACTGGCTGAAACTGAACCGTTACAATGTCTTGCTATATTATATTACTGCTGAACCTGTTTCCAGTATCATTCTGTAATTCAATATTTGCATATTTTAATCTTCACTTATAACTTGCCATTGTACTGTTATACATGCATATACATCAATTTATTATATGTTGCAGTTCTCTTCCTTCTTCTTTCCTCCTAGTTCACTATCCTTTCTCTCCCTTTCTTTGTCTGTCCCTCTCTTCTTTTCTTCTATTTACATTGTACTTGTGTTCTCAGGTGTACCCGTTACAAGTGTATAAGCTTACTGAGATTCGCGCCTTCTTCCTTGTATTTAAAGTTATTTGATTCTATTTTTTTTTACTTTATATTGTATTGTACTATGTGAACAAATTTTAAATGTCCACAAAAACGATGGAAGAAAATGAATGTTACTTTGAATTAAACAGAACTGAATTAACTGAGAGCAACCTTTTTAAGAAGACTACATCTTCAGACATGTCAGAGCTCATGCTATATATTGCATTGTAACATCGCGAAAGTTGGCAACGGTAACGAAGCATAATACATAGAGAATTACAAACTCGTAGCTATACTGAGGCAATATGTTTATCTTTACATTTGCGCAACCATCAACATATTGCAATGAGGATTTTTCTAATTTTAAGTTTAACCAATAAAATATATTTGAATGAACTTAGTTCCGAGTTTGAGTCCCCACTGAAATACCAGACCAGCATGTTGACCTCACAGCTATATAAGTCAGTGTGTGTTTTACTTATCTTAGCAGATATTTCTACGTGGAAAGAATGCCAAAATATAGGCTTATACTGCAAATGCAGAAAATGATATTCGCAGTACATTAATTTTTGCGGATTTCGCGCTGTTTTCGGCGGGCGCGAATTCTAGAATAGGTGAAAATATTAGCACGATTTTTGAGCTATAGCTATGTCAGAAAAACGATTGTCATGCATTGAAATATCAAATCAAATCTTGCATTTTTGTGAGTGAGTAATTGTGCAGCTTGATTTCAAGAACCCGCGAATATGTTTTTGGTCGCTCAGCTCGAAAATTTAATCACGCAAAAATAACAGCGTTTACAGTAATTAATAAAGATCATCAAAGCGCTGAATATATATTCTGATAATCACCGAAATTTACATGTATTTCAGAATGTGATTCATTTATAAAATTTAGCAACATCAAGGCTTTAAAGAATCACCGATAGATTTGTTTTATACCTTACTCTTAGATACATAGAACACACTATTTCATAACCTGAAAGTGTGAATAATGCTTTTATTTTCTTAGGTCTAGTCTTCATGGAAAGTATCGTGAAACCAGTACCAGGATGGGAGCTCTTCAACGACTCTATGCTGGAAATGTTCCGGGGATTTCGCTCCGAGGCCGGTGAGGAGATGGTATTGAAACAGAACATGTTCGTGGAAAAGTTCCTCCCATACGCCATCATACGGAAGCTACGGCAAGAGGAGATGGATGCTTACCGTGAGCCTTTCAAGAATCCTGGAGAAGACCGACGCCCCACCCTCACATGGCCCCGTGAGATCCCCATCATGGGGGACGGTCCAGATGAAATGATCGTCAGAGCTACAGCCTATCATGCCTGGCTCAAGGAGTCTGCTGATCTACCGAAGCTTTGTATCCATGCCATTCCTGGGTTGATTAGTGAATGGGTAAAGAAGATCACAAACGAATGGCCTAATCGTAAGGTAGTTGATGTTGAAGGATCGCATTTCCTTCAAGAAGATTCACCAATCCAGATCGGGGATCACATCAGGGAATTCTTATCTAGTATCTACAATTAGATAAATTATCTAGCTATTACTCAAAGGCGTATTTGAAGAGGCGTGAAGCGTAATTTCTCCATTAATTTCCATGCCAGAAAGGATAGAGAAATCTCATGAAACTGATACTGGATTGCTCCTGAAAACCCTAAAAGACATGTGTGCATTAGGCATCACTTTCTCCTAACGTTGCCCGTAAATATCGATTGTTAAGTCAAACAGTATATAGGGGCAGTGAGGTGACGAAGGGTCTAATCTGAAGTCATAGACTATATTTGACAATTAGGAAAACTTTATAAAACCTTGACCCTATTGCCTAACCCCCCTTTTTTTATTCTATGGCTTAGCAGCTTAAGTACAGGGTCTAGGGACATGGTGTAGTCTATACTGTGATACGCGTTACGCCTGTCATAACTGATGCAATAAAAAAATGAAGAACAAAATTACTAACTGGTATAAAAACCAAATGGAAGTTAAGTTATCATAAAATACTGTACATGTATATAATATGGGAAATGTTTATCATAGAATAAAAGTACCGTAAACATAAACTAGACAAAAGATAGAAAATAACAAAGCCATATAGTTGTCTTACTGAAATCGTATCATGCTTACCAAAATGAAATGATGGTGTATGCATCCTCATATCATATCATATCATATCAAACAGCATAGCAAAAAATTGTTGTTGTTTTTTTTTTTCATTGTCTTTGTTTAATATTTTGGCCAGCCACATCACTCGTCTTCCGCGGCCGCTATTAAGAACATTTAGTCAAAGGTTTAATAAAACACTGAAAAAAAAAATCTGGATAAAGCGAAAGGAAGGGTTTCTAGGGGTGCAACGAATATAAAAAAGGAAAAATGTTTCATTGTTATTTTTCATTTACATTACAGGGGGTAACAGTGAATGAGAGAAAAGGAAACGTACGATGCAGTGATTAGAGGGAGACGAAAATAACAAGCATTGTGTAAATAAAACGAGTATTAGCAACACAGAGAGCAAAATATTGCGCACTGCTTGAAAATTTGGGTACTGCGAAGTTATTAAAAGAATATTGTTGTTGGTACGTGCTATAATGGCAGTCAGTCAAAATCGACCAACAGAATTTCATTTACCATAACTTTTGGTTGACTTCTCTCTTAATTATTTGCTTTTTTTGTTGTTGTTGTAATTATTATTAATATTATTATATTTAAAGAGATATATAGTGAAAAAATATATAGTATCATGCCAGGTTACCAAATGCTTTATATGGCGGTACTTGGCATTGGATATTTGTTTTTCTTTTGTTTTGTTACATCTCATTACCTTTAACTGAATTGTTTACTTAACAAAAACGTTTATGAATCGTTTAAACTACATTCCACACTTATTCTTAGCTCTCCACATGCTATTTTATGGAGTACAATAGAAATATTATTTTAGAAATTAATCAAACAGATGTGTATCTTTAACTCAGATGGTACAAGGTACATAACACTTCTCTCAGTTGAAAACACTATTTTCGAATGTAAACCCAATATGCACACGAGTGGCATTATTATTTTCACCTTTTTCCTTGGAAAGTTTTTTTGTTTTAGTTTTTTATGTTTTTTTGTTTTTTACTGATTTCGCATTCAAATTAATGTACACTATCTCGAAATGAACATTCTCATTACTGATCCTTTTAATATTGTACAGTTGCTTTTTAAAGGACAGAATCCTATTTACAATCTTGCATTTAAAATATCTTGGTCCAATATCAAGTGTAAAAAGGGCCCTAGACCCATATTCATAAGAGCACACTGAGCCTGTAATTCGAAACTAAAATGCACTTTAGTTGTCAACTAGGCACTATAATTACCTCACGAACTTTTAGTTTGCAAATGGGCCTCTTTCATATTAAGGGACGGCATATTCACAAATAAAGGAAAGGATTATATTGTGGCTGGAAGTGTAGAGTGTAATAAATGGAATATCTACCTAACTGCCTAAGAGAGAAATGTTGTTCTGAAAAATTTCATTTCATACGTCGGATAGTATGATAATTTTGTGTGAAAATCCATACCATTTCGGTAACTCTGCATCGCTTAATATATCTATTGGATTACCCCTGCCCTTTACCATACACCTTTTTGCACAAGGGACCCATATCTTGGCAAGAAGAAACCCGGGAGTGTTATGGTGAATATACACGTAAGGAACAATATTCTACAACTCCACTGGTGATCTTCTGATGAAGAAAATAAAAAGAGACAAAGAATGAGAGAAGAAAGAGAAAACTGATAAAGGCAAAGATAGTACGAGATAGAAAGAGAAAAACAAAACCGAGGAAAAATAATGAGAGACTGGGAGAGAAAGAAAAGAGAAGAAAAAAGAAAAGGTCAAGTGAAAGAGAAAGAGAGAAGATATGAGGAATACAACGAGACAATAGCTCACTATTAAGTCATTTTTTTTTTTTGTAATTTAAGGCATCGATCAGTGGCTGCATATATTTTTTCAAGTAAAACTCTTCGACAAACAGCTATGGAAATTACTATAACGGAGTCTGTTTACGCTGGAACTTTGAATTCTATTCTCCGACTGGCTACTAAATCTTTATCTAGTTTCATAGCTGTTAAGGTTGTAAGGTTTTGAGAATAACAATTTAGTTAGAGTGTCAGCGCTGCACAACGTAGGCTTTCAGACTAATGTACTATAGTTATGTTCAATTATTCCACCCATGTCGACCCACCAGGAGGTACACAATGGCTATATATGATTTTACTAAGCAAATCAAAGAAGTTCTAGACTACCTCAGTTACAGTTGGCAAATTGAGATTTTTTTTTTTTTTAATTTATCTTTTTTTTTTTTTTTTTTTTTTTGCTACCTAGGGCCTAGTTGGCAGCTAGCTTAGTAATCTTTTAAGAACTCTGTACTTTGATCATGTATGCATTTTATTTCGAAATGAAATACAAAAAACATCCACACAAACACGACAAAGATTCATGAAAATATTTAGAATGTTAGATACACATACAGGTATTTACAAAAAATTATTTTTTTCTCACTTAAAGATATAATAATGAAAATAACTATATTAATCTTAATTTATCATGTTTATATGTAAATGGTACTAAAATAATCTCCCTTTTTTAACATGTCTAATTTCAATCTCGTCTTTAACCGTGATCATTGCCAAAGTAAGTCTATCAGAAAGACTGCAACGCGTATACCACGTGAATTCATAACTCGAATTTTATAGCGCTATGCACAGACGCAGTACAATTATTTGTTTAAGTGCCCTTTCTCATATTACATGTATTTCTAAGTACGTGACGCCAGCTGAAAATTATCCTAATTGTAGCAACCTGCAGTTTAACGTGAAAATCAAGCGTCACCTTTTCTAAACATAATTCAGCTAAATTAACTGAATTAAGCTGAATCATGCTTGGAAACATGTGATATCAATATCCAGGGTAAGCGTATATCATTCAACCAAAGTCCCTGATATGTTCACAATGTCATAAGATCCCTTAGCTTGTTTACATTTGCATACTGTAGGGTTAGACGACTGATACAAGTCTATACAATGTCAATACATTTTCAATTTATTTTCACTTTTTTGTGTGTGTAATTAAGAAGCCCTTGTCTATACTTTAATTGAAATATAGAAAATCCATGTTAACTTGATATAATTCAAGAGAATATTTACAATGTAAGATTCACAGTGGTATTTACAAAGTAGGTTTCTCCTCACTTAACAATACCTGGCTACGTAATAATTGCAAATGGTCCTGCTTGTAAACATCCCACAGCAATATGAAGTCTGACATGAAAGCCGAGAGTCACTTTTCCAAACATTTTCCTCTTCAGAGGTCATTTATTCATTATAAAATACATTATGAATAAATTATGGTAAGACATATACACATTCACTTTACACCCGAAATCTCGGAAAACATAACAATCGGGCAAAAATCACATCTGAAATGTAATTATCCTAACGTAATTCATTTTCTAAAACATGCAATATTGCGATACTATTGTAAGTTTTACATTGAACATGTTGAAAGTAGTTTAACATATACATTTAATATATTGCATATTGTGCGTATGTTATGACTATATTTTATATCTTTAGCCTTTGAACAATTAGAATCTAAACCAACAATCAAGTGTTTTCCACTCAGTATCAGTGTTTGTTTGAAGTTAAATGCAACAATACCTTTTTCAGAATAATCATCTTGAGGCATTCTAACAGAACACGAACAAAAGATTCGGTTGTTTTGCAAATCACACCATATTTTTAAAAGATTTTTTTTTCTTTTTTTTTTAGTGCTTTAAAATTGAATAGTTTCACTTTTTTTCAAAATTATTAAAATTTTTTTTAACTGTAATATCTTTTTCCTGTCGAAATCGAAAGGGAGGATAAATTGTTCTTCCCATTGTCTTCACAAATGGTTCGCTTTTCTTGAATTCACTCAATAATTTATAAAAATAAAAAATAATCCAAACATGACTCAGCTAAATTAACTGAATTTAGCAAAATCATGCTTGGAAACGTGTGATATCAATATCCAGGGTAAGAGTAAATCAGCAAACCAAAGTCCTGTTTATGTTCACAGTGCCTTTGGAGCCCTCAGTTATATTTATATTTGCATTCTATGCAAATATTAGTACAGGTTCGTCGTGCAGTGTATATTGCTTTTTTTTTTCAATTTTGCTCTATCAAGGAATATATTCGATCAATGCCATGTCATGGTGTGAAAAAAACCCCTCGAAAACGGGACAGTTTATTGGTAGCTAATCATTTCTCAGAATAAGGATGGGGTGCAGCGCCCAAGAAATCGAACTTTGTGGAAGAAAATGGGGACATCAATACTCTCAATCTTAATGTTATCACATGAAACATATTTTTGTCCACATTTTACATCATTAACTTTAATTTCAACAATAACATGAGCAGTGATCTGTAATAACTCTATGACCATCTCTATGTCATAGGTATTGTGATCATCAGTACACACACACGCACACGCACACCCACACATGCACACATAACATAATCGCAAGAATGTGTAGCACCCAAAAGAGACTTTATTCTGTGCCAATAAGTGTAACAAGTGTTCGTAAGAGAGAGAGATTTTTTTTTTTAAAGGGCGGCACTTGAGAGGGGGGGGGGGGGGACAGGTGGGTTGTTTGCGCTTTGAGAGACCTTTGCTTCAGTGCCGCTGAGTATACTATATCAGTTCAACGTCACAGGTACTTCCTTGCAACTACGCTAGTACGCTAGTTTACGGTTCAATTATTAAATGCAGCCGTCTATACATACAACTGACTATAATGTAGCTCTCTTTGTTTCTCCTTTCAATGCAACAATGAACCCCCATTTTTTGCAATGATTTAAAAATTGACTACCCCGTTATTTTTCTATCACTCATGCAAATTTATTTAGCGAAAATTTCACGGGACATGTAATTTGTCATGAATGTGATGTATGATAATACATTTTTGCTTTTCTTAAATCAGTATTCAGTATTACACTAGACACTAATAATATTACACTAGACATTTACATCCAAGCAAAAAAAAAAAGAAAAAAAAAAGAGTTGTTATATGCCTTTATATGTACATACATTTTTCGATTTTTTTTTCTTCATGTTTTATTAATTATGTATTTTTAGGCCATGATTTTTTTACCTTGTAAATTAAACAACTTCATATTTTAGCTACTTGTTTGCCATTATCAGTGTAGTAGAATCACGCAAAACCGTTATAACGCAAACCCGTAATAAATTGACGTCAAAATAGTTAATCGATTACCAGGAGATCACTCTCCGCGCTCCACTGTGCAAGAGAATTTGCACGCAAACCCCATGTGAATGGAGAAGGCATGAACGATTCCAAGATGCGTTCTCAATCTTTAAATTGACAGGGACGGCTTTAAAAGCAAAGGGACGGCTGCAAAATACGATACTTTTAATGAAAAAATTACACTTGATCAATCTATCCGCGCCGATTTTTTTTTCCCCGTGGCGTTTTGCTATAAATCAATCAAAATCATAATTTATCTTTTGGAAGCAGCTGAAAAGAACGCCTGATAGATGCAATGACAGTCGTTGTTTGTCCAATATCCACGTGTGTATGATGACCCACGGCTGGCGTGGCAGCAGTACTATAGTATTTCTTTGTTTTTTCTTCTCTCTATCTTCATTCTTTTCTAATAAATTTCTTTGTTTTACTTCTCTCTTGTCTTCTTTTTCTTATGTATTTCTTCGTTTTTCTTCTCTCTGTCTTCCTTTTTTATGTATTTCTTTGTTTTTCTTCTCTCTGTCTTCCTTTTTCCTTATGTATTCTTTTGTTTTTCTTCTCTCTGTCTTCCTTTTTTCTTATGTATTTCTTTGTTTTTATTCTCCGTATCTTCTTTTTATTTCTTTATGCATTTCTTTGTTTTTCTTCTCTCTTCTTTTTTCCTTAAGTATTCCTTTGTTTTACTTCTCTCTTGTCTTCTTTTTCTTATGTATTTCTTCGTTTTTCTTCTCTCTGTCTTCCTTTTTTATGTATTTCTTTGTTTTTCTTCTCTCTGTCTTCCTTTTTCCTTATGTATTCTTTTGTTTTTCTTCTCTCTGTCTTCCTTTTTTCTTATGTATTTCTTTGTTTTTATTCTCCGTATCTTCTTTTTATTTCTTTATGCATTTCTTTGTTTTTCTTCGCTCTTCTTTTTTCCTTATGTATTCCTTTGTTTTTCTTCTATCTTCTTTTTTCCTTATGTATTCCTTTGTTTTTCTTCTCTCTGTCTTCCTTTCCTTATGTATTTCTTTGTTTTTCTTCTCTCTGTCTTCCTTTTTTCCTTATGTATTTCTTTGTTTTTCTTCGCTCTTCTTTTTTCCTTATGTATTCCTTTGTTTTTCTTCTCTCTGTCTTCCTTTCCTCATGTATTTCTTTGTTTTTCTTCTCTCTGTCTTCCTTTTTTACTTATTTATTTCCTTATGTATTTCTTTGTTTTTTCTTCTCTCTGTCTTCCTTTTTTACTTATGTATTTCCTTATGCATTTCTTTGTTTTTCTTCGCTCTTCTTTATTCCTTATGTATTCCCTTGTTTTTCTTCTCTCTGTCTTCCTTTTTTAGTTATGTATTTCTTTGTTTTTCTTCTCTCTGTCTTCCCTTTTTCCTTATGTATTTCTTTGTTTTTCTTCGCTCTTCTTATTTTCTTATGTATTCTTTTGTTTTTCTTCTCTTTGTCTTCCTTTCCTCATGTATTTCTTTGTTTTTCTTCTCTCTGTCTTCCTTTTTTACTTATTTATTTCCTTATGTATTTCTTTGTTTTTTCTTCTCTCTGTCTTCCTTTTTTACTTATGTATTTCCTTATGCATTTCTTTGTTTTTCTTCGCTCTTCTTTTTTCCTTATGTATTCCCTTGTTTTTCTTCTCTCTGTCTTCCTTTTTTAGTTATGTATTTCTTTG
This sequence comes from Heliocidaris tuberculata, assembly GCA_025618425.1. Taxonomy (NCBI): domain Eukaryota; kingdom Metazoa; phylum Echinodermata; class Echinoidea; order Camarodonta; family Echinometridae; genus Heliocidaris; species Heliocidaris tuberculata. Next base: position 4,667,605 of record CM046842.1, read on the forward strand.
TTTTTCTTCTCTCTGTCTTCCCTTTTTCCTTATGTATTTCTTTGTTTTTCTTCGCTCTTCTTATTTTCTTATGTATTCTTTTGTTTTTCTTCTATCTTCTTTTTTCTTTATGTATTTCTTTGTTTTTATTCTCCATATCTCCTTTTTATTTTTCTATGTATTTCGTTGTTTTTCTTCGCTCTTCTTTTTTCCTAATGTATTCCTTTGTTTTTCTTCTCTCTGTCTTCCTTTCCTTATGTATTTCTTTGTTTTTCTTCTCTCTGTCTTCCTTTTTTACTTATGTATTTCCTTATGTATTTCTTTGTTTTTTCTTCTCTCTGTCTTCCTTTTTTACTTATGTATTTTTTTATGTATTTCTTTGTTTTTCTTCGCTCTTCTCTTTTCCTTATGTATTCCTTTGTTTTTCTTCTCTCTGTCTTCCTTTCCTTATGTATTTCTTTGTTTTTCTTCTCTCTGTCTTCTTTTTTTACTTATGTATTTCTTTGTTTTTCTTCTCTCTGTCTTCCTTTTTTCCTTATGTATTTCTTTGTTTGTCTTCTCTCTGTCTTCCTTTTCAGTATGCACCACACTTGCGTCAACTACGGGCGAACGACTAATAAGAGACTAGGAAAATCACTGGACCGTAAGACCTTGCTGTGCGGGGCTTACGTAACAATCAGCAAATATAACGCTAAACCGTTATAACGGTTTTGCGTGATTTTACTACACTGATTATGAGTTGTATGACTAAACCAATTCAATGCAATTTAATTCAATTCAACCAGTAGAACAGAACGATATTTTCTCAAGCACCATTCAGAAAATATGGCATCATAAATATTATCTCTCCAAGTTGAGCGTATATCATCCAACCAAAGTCCCTGATATGTTTACAATTGATTGATGGGTTCCTCGGATCCTAATGTGTTTACTTAGCGATTGTACAGACGCTGTGATGACATTAGAGTTAAGAATAAAAAGTAAATGCAACTATTTAAAGTGTCGCAATGTGTTACTCTTTTGTTTGGAAATGGGTGCTAAGCGAATGCATGAAAGAGTAGCTAATCATTTCTTAGACTAGGACACAGTACAGCCCACCCAAAATGGAAATATAATATATTACTTACATCGAAACGAAATCTAAAAGATTTTTTTTTGAAAATCATAAGAGAAAATATGTTTACAATATAGCTCACCCAAAATGGAAATATAATATTTTATTTACATCGAAACGAAATCTAAAAGATTTTTTTTTGAAAATCATAAGAGAAAATATGTTTACAATATAGAATTTACATATGGTATTTACACAACATTTTTTAAATCTAAAACTTTTTTAAATATCAGGCTAGGAAATAAATAAGAACGTACATTCATCTTTTCAAGTAATAAACTGACTCCAAAAACTTCCCCGCCCTTGAGATGCATAATTACTAAAATAAGATCTTGTGCCTCTTACTCTTCATACGTCACTTGGGGGTGTGACGTCAATTAGCCAATCAGCTCACGAGTTTTAAGGAATGGTCCCCAAACCTCTACTTTTCCCCCTTTTTCGCCAAAACGAGACATAATTTTGACAATCAATTGCCAGATTCGTGATTTGAATGCAAAAATACATGGAAACAGCACCTTTTTCCTCTCTAATTTAGTCAGCCTTTAAAGTTGTTATTAATCTATTTTGTAAACCACTGTGCCAAGTATTTAATTCATCACTTGGTACCGATAAATTCCCAGAAAAAATTGAAAATAGCAAGGATTAACCCATTTTCAAAAGTGGAATCAAAGAAGAAATTGAGGGGGGGGGGATTAACAATCAAAGACCTATTTCAGTGCTCTCTGTTTTGTTGTTGTTGTTGTTTTTTTTTTCTAAGATTTTGGAACGTATAATTTATAACAGAACGTATAATAAAATTTGGCTTCCGAAAAGAACACTCAACGCCACTTTCACTTTTGGAACTTACCAACAAAATAATTGATGCATTTGAAGACAACTCATTCACTAGCGGTGTATTTATTGATCTGTCAAAGGTTTTTGACATTATTAACAATCACATTTTACTATCTTCACTTAATTATTATTATGCATGGCATTCGTGGGACTGCATAGGGCTAGGGTTTTTTCACAGCTACCTTCAAAATCGTCATCAGAGTACCATTTATAATTCTTCTCATTCAGACTTTAAAGAAATTACATGCCGTGTTCATTCAGACTTTAAAGAAATTACATGCGGCGTTCCCCGGGGCTCTCTGTTAGGCCCGCTTCTTTTCATTCTGTTTGTAAATGACATTTACCCATCATCCAATCTACTATCTTTTATTCTTTACATTTTTGATACAAATTTACTATATTCTCATAAAAATCTTGATGTTTAATAATTATGTCAAACTGTAAACACTGATTTATTGAAAGTTTGCGATTGGTTTGCTGCTAATAAGTTAACAATCACCTACAAGAAATGTAACCACATGATATTCTGCAACTCTCCAAAGGCTCCAGATTTTAGCTCTGTACAAATCATACTAAATAATCGCATCTTACTAGAGTTGAAACTACTAAATTTCTTGGTGTTTTTACAGACAGTAAATTAACATGGAAAAATCATATTGAACTTGACAACAAAATAGCTAAAAACATTGTGTTATTTACAGCCTGAGTTTGTTTCTTCCCCCAAAATATATGCTATAATTATTACTATGTTGCAGTCCTCTTATTTTCTCTCTACTCCAAGTTCCCCTTTCCTCAGCTCTTCCTCTCTTTGTCCGTCCCTTTCTTCTTTTCCTGTATTAAATTATATTGCATTGATTTTGTGTATTCAGGCGTACCTGCTACAAGCATCTGCTTGTTGGGATCGCGCCTTCTTCCTTGTAATTTTGCATGCAAGTTCTTGATTGTACTGATACTATTTTTTGAACAGATGTAGAATGGTGTCAAAATCAATGGAAGAATATGAATGTTAGTTTGGATATCTATTAATTTATATTAATGTTTTAGGATATTTCACGTTGATTTCAATCATCACATATACGGCTTCATTTTGTTCTTTTACTGGGTTTTACCAATCAGGATATAGCTGAACATGTTCTTCTCTTCTCTTCTCTTTTCTTCATGTTTGAAATTTGACTTCATAGATTAATTTTAACATCACCGCGTTTGTTTGTTTGTTTGTTTTTTGTTGTTGTTATTTTTTCTCTCCAATGGTTTTTCTTCTAATTCTTCTTCTTCTTCTTCTTCTTCTTCTTCTTCTTCTTCTTCTTCTTCTAATATATATTGCATAGTATAATAGCTAAAGGGCACATATCGATTTGAGAGAAAGCACGTAGATAAAACTGGTGCAGGTGCTGTTGATTATGCTGATGTTGAATGAATGCTGATCAGCATTGTGGTGATGATGATGATGAAGATGTTAGAAAGTAAACATTTGTGATGCTCTAATGAACAAGCCAGCAGGTTACATCTCTTTTAGGTAATTAAAATAATGATGATAATTATCAGATAGTGTTAAACGATTTCATTTTCATTCATCTATTTCAATAGGTTAAAACATTCAGCACAGCTTGGTTCTGTAAGATAAAAAAATAGCATAACGGTAAACACAGTAAAGAAATCTCACAATAAATAACGCATAGATTGATATACTAGTACCCGACAATATTGTTGAAAGAAAGGCTTTTGATAAACAGCCAGATCTCGTCACGCTGGACAAAATTTTCGAACATTTTTCAGGAATTTTATGTATTGTATCATTTTTTATTTTTTATTTTTTTTGAGCAGCAAAAAAAAAAAAAAAAAAGGGGGGGGGGAGAAAAGGGTGACCTAATTGGAGCATGAATCAATTATTCTATAATTACTCTTTCGTTATGTTATTCCTTGTTTTTTCCTTCTATCAATTATCCTTCTATCCTTCCTTTCGTTATGTTAAGAAGTCAGACGTTATCTCTATTCACGTCGCGGAAATGATTAAAACTGGCCCAGGGTGATATGCAGATCTAGAATTTTTTGTTGATATCTCCACACGCCATATACATCCCATGTACAGCTCCGTAGCCAGTACCCAGGGGTTTCGCTGGAGAAGGGGGGTGGGGGGGGGGGTGTTGGAGGAACTCGTCACCCCCCCCCCCACTAAAAAATTTGCGCCACCTCTGTCCGCAAAAAAAATATAAATAAAAAAAATGGGGGGGGGGGAGGGAGAGGGAAGAGGAAAGAGAAAAGGATAAATCTCAGGGATGGGCTCTCGTGTAAGGACTTTATTCCCTTTTAGCTCTTCCCTTCGCTCTCATTAAGTTTTGTTTGGATGTATGTTATTTTGTATGTATATATTATTGTATTTGGAAATGTAATCATTGTAAATGTTATGTATTTTTTAAAGATGAGTTTAAATAAATGATCTTTGAACTAAATCAACTTTGAAGGAAGAAAAGAAGGAAAGGAAAAGGGGATGACAGAAAAAAGGAAAAACTGGCCGTTCAAACACTGGTAAATTAATATTCGGGCAAAAGGCGTCCCCCTTCGCCAATACTGGCTGCACCCCCCCCCCCCCCCCGTATTTTAAAAGTTCCGATATTCATATTCGAGCAGCGAGGTGCTGAATATCCACATATTTTGGCAGCGAGGTTCCCAGATAATTATGTAAATTATGCATGTAACTTCTGTACATTTTCGCCACGAAAAGTTAAAAATACGTTTTGACATTGAAAAGTTGATATTCGGGCAAAAGCTGTACCCCTTCGGCAATAAGCTGCCCCCCCCCCCCCTCCCCCCGAGGATTTTCAAAGTTCCGATATTCGGACAACCACCACCTCATATTCGGGCAGGGAGGTGCCAGAATATCAACATAATTATTTTGGGCAGTGAGGTTCCCAGATAATTATGTAACTTATGGGGCCTAACATAAAGAGATACAATCATTCTTACGATCAATTGTAACTCTTCAGTAGGCCTACATGGTTTGGCAATCCCATAGACTTACGATTGATATCAATCGTAAGATTGATTGTATCTCTTTATGTTACTGGCCCCTGTTCATTTTCACTACGAAAAGTTTTTACCAAAATTACTCGCTTGCTTTACTCGCTCGCAAGAATTTAGAAATTGAAAAGTCGATATTTCGGGCTAAAGGCGTCAGCCCACCCCCTGCCCCCTTGCGAAAATGGGCCCGTATGATCAAGATATCTACTCTTTAATTGATATATGCGGGGGGGGGGGGATTAGGGTGCAGAAGTTATGTCGGTAAATTTGGATGTCACCCCCCCCCCCCCCCCCCCCCCCCATTCAAAATGTTCTAGCGACGCCCCTGCCAGTACTCGAATGATAAGCCACTAGGGCTCGTACAGCGAGGTCCCCGGGAAGCTGCGGCTATAGCAGTCGTGATTTTATTTATTTATTTATTTATTTATTTCACATCTTTAGACAGAGTAACCTGTTCAGCTACATATTAAAAATGACATTGATAAAAAACAAAAACATACATTAACTAACATTAGGCTGGTTTACAACAGGGCTCTGTAAATTAAAATCTAAACAAAAATTGCAATATACAACATACAGAACTGACAGGGGTAAGACAGACTTACACACACAGATACACACACATCCACAGCCACCAACATTCTCACCCCCCCCCCCCCTCACTTACACAGGTACACCCTCACACACACCATCACACACATACCCCCTGCACACACAAATGCACACCCACTCTACCTGCTTACCACCTGTTTACAAATTACAGATTATACCTTGAAAATCAAGCATAAGACTAAGATGACATCACTGCACCCCCCCCCCCCCCCTGTAAAAAATTAATTGCCAAGTTGAGCTTTTTAAAAATGACTAAGGACTGGGCAGATCGGCATTTATCAGACAAGGCATTCCATTGAGTTATACCAACAGACACGAATGTCTTTTGGTAAAATTGGGTTTTACATTGAGGGGCACGTAATAACAATCTGTTGGTACTTCGTGTTACACGTGTTGAGACATTGTCATTAAAAACGAATTTACTACATAACTGGGATGGTGCTATCCCACTTACACACTTATACACCATGCATAATATTGACTTTTTAAACAAATCTTTCAGAGTAGACCAGTCTAGTATTCTAAAAACTTGCTCTGATGAAGTTTCCCATGTATACCCACTTACAATATATGCTGCTCGCTTGTGGAGCGTGTTTAATGTTTTATAGTTTGATTCAGATCTAGATGACCAGACAGTTGAACAGTATAATGCATGGGGGAGAACAAAGCCCCAGTATGATCTCTTGAGTTGATCTGCATTAAATATATACTTATTTCTTCTAATTAACCCAAGTTTTTGTTTCATGACTTTTACAACAGAAGCAACATGAGATTTGAATGTCAGAGTATCATCAATCATCACACCCAGACATTTATGTTCTGATACACACTCTAATAAAGTACCATTAATTATAACAGATATTTTTTTTATCCTGCAAGGTATTCAATCTTTGTCGAGAACCAAGAAGCATCACTTTCGTTCTTTTATAATTTAACACCAATCTATTCTTAGATGTCCATTCGTAAACTTCATTCATTGCAGAATTGAGTTTACTTTCAACCGATTCTCGAGTACTATCACTGACATACAGAGTTGCATCGTCAGCGAACATAACAACCTTTCCTGACTTAATACTAGAAGCCAGATCATTGATATAGATTGTGAACAGCAGGGGCCCTAGAACCGAGCCTTGCGGTACCCCAGAGGAAGTTGTCCTTATATTAGATATTTTACCCCCTATTTCTGTCAGTTGATTCCTAAAACAAAAGTAAGATTTAAACCATGCCAATGCATTCTCAGAGCATCCTATTACAGCAAGTTTTTTTAAGCAGTACATCATAATTTACAGAATCAAAAGCTTTACGCATATCAATAAACGCTACCCCACAAAATTTACTCCTATCAACTTCAGTTGCCCAGTCATCAACCATACACAAGAGAGCACTTTCACATGAATGCTTTGGTCTAAAACCAAATTGACTTTCACTGAAGAAATTACTATTTAATAAATATGTCTGTAAATGTTTTTCTACCCATTTCTCCAAAACTTTTGAAACAATCGATAGTAAGGATATTGGCCGATAATTTTCTATACATGATCGATCACCGCCCTTAAAAATTGGACGAATTTTGGCCAAGCACCATGCTTTTGGAAAGTGCCCTTTTGACAAAGAAAGATTAAAAACATAAATAAGACTATCAATTACATCTGTGGCACATTTCATCATTTTCAACATTTTAACAGAAATGTCATCAGGCCCTGTGGCCTTTTTCACAGAATGGTTATCAATTTCTTTTAGAACAAAATCATAAGAAATTGGAGGAATATCGAAAGTTTGACGATCAAGGTCATCTAAATTTCCCTGAGGCAATGGAAAATCGGGAATTACATCAGGACTTGTGGTTTCACTGACTCTCCAATTCAAACCTCCCAGTAATTCTGAAACACTATCAATAAAGTAATCATTCAGTTTTTCAGCAACAATTTCTGGCTGATAAATTTCAACATCGTTAATATTCAATTTTATAGAAAGCTGACCAGTGCTAGAGGACAGTTGCTTTAAAATTGACCATAATGCACCAGGGTCCCCAGTCTTATCTTTCAATAAACCCTGTATATACTCTTGTTTAGATTTTTTAGTTAAACATGTGACCATGTTTCTTATTTTTCGATATTCTTTCCATAAACTTTGGAAATTAAACTTTAAAGCTTTATTATGGAGATACTTTCTTTTATCAATCAAGGCAATTATTTCACCTGTGACCCAGGGAGAAGGTTTTTTCCTCATTCTTTTATGTTTGTATGGCATATGTTTATTAATTACTGACATTACTTGATTATACCACATATCCCACACTGTGTCAACGTTGCTAGCACAGTATACACCACTAAACAATAAATTGTAAAGATCGTTGACAAAATTTTCCTGTTTAAAACTTTTCAAGTTTCTAAATTTGATATCATTATGAGCATTCCCAGCACTGCTAGAATGTAAACATGTGAATATCAAATAATGATCACTAATATGAGATTTTATGACACCTGAAGTAATGTGTTCATCCGGGCATGTTGTATAAATATGGTCAATAAGTGTTCTAGAATGCTGGGTCACACGAGTAGGAACCTTAATCAACTGTGACAAAAGTGATCCCTGCATTACAGATAAGAGAGCTTGTGAAGATGAATCTGCATCATCAGAAAGTAGGTCGCAGTTAAGATCCCCCATTACTATCAGTTCACAATCAAAATCAAGAGCTTTACTCATCATAGCAGACATTAAATCAAAATAATCAACAGAAGAGTTCGGGGGGCGATATATAACACAAATCAAAAAAAATTTCACGTTCCGTATCTTGGTTTTTATCCAAATAGTTTCTAAGTTAAAGCCAAGATCTCTTACATGTTGATAGTGGAGAGTGTTCTTCACATAAATCATCACACCCCCACCATGCCTACTTCTGTCTTTCCTCAGTAAGTCATAACCATCGATATTCAGTTCATTGTCACTAACTGTATTATCACAATGAGTCTCAGTAAGACCAATGATATCAAAGGAAGAATTTTTAAACAAATACTTTAAATCTTCAAGTTTATTTGGTAAGGAGTTAATGTTCAAATGGCACACACGTAGACCTCGTTTTGAAATAACTGGTATACTGCCATCATTGGCCAGTTCAAGATAGTCTCCGTGATTACTATTACTGTCTAAGTTGCAGGGATTTGGAAATACGTCGCTTGATTCAATAATGCGACTGCTGGGTTCAAAGTTGTATAAGCTTATTTCACCACTGCTGTGATTGACATGGGTTGATTCGGTGTTCTTACTACAAGTATTCACACTTTGATGATTTATTATGCCACTGTTGAGATGCATATTATCAGAACCACTCCCATCAAACTGATATGTTGCGTTACTTTCTTCGAAACCACCGTTACTAGAGTCAACAGTAGAATCATATAATTCGCCTGAAACATTCATAGGCAGCAAGTTGGAATAGGAATTGTATGAATCAAATATCTTTCTTGAGACATTTGCCAATTTAAAGTCTAAATCAGCTCTAGAGACTGTATCTATGGCACCAGGCTTTATATTTATTCCGGGTTTAGGAGTGTTCTTGCAGTGTGCAGACAGTCCAACCAATCTCGTGGAAAATATCTCCCTTTGGGTCTCCTTTGTTTAAATTCCCTTAGAAAGGTGTTTCAAGCCGAGTGTAATTCTTTAAAAGCCGGTACAGTATTACCGGTATTGAAGACCACCGCTTATGAAAACCACACATGGGACTATGCAGTGTATGGTAGCAGAAGAATAGGTAAAGCAGGTACAATATGCTTCCACAGGTTCTTCATAGAAACATCGGAAACCAGCACAAATAGATCAATTAATTGTCACAAAACTCACCAAGGAGATAATCACTTGTCCAAATTCATATATTAGAATCCAGTATATTCCAGTATATTCAGTATAATCCGATATATTCGATCCGATATATTCAGTATCAACATGATATGAACATTTTGATGTGATCACATATCAGTGACGTTAGCTGCGATCGCCTTGATCGCTAAACTTGAAATAAAGAGTTTTACCCTGTCAGCCCCGAAAAACACGGTCCTGAGAACAAATATACGTCAGTTTCATATTCACGAACAAATAAGCTAATCACAGAAACTGTCTCATGAAAAAAGCCCCTTGTACCGGCCGTGTGCAAAGTGAATGGCAAAAAAAGTGTGTCAGAAAAAAATTTGTTAGGGTGTCAGAAAAAAGTGGGTCACCAACATAGGCGCCGGAAGTGGGGGGGGGGGCAAAATACATTTTCGCCCCCCCCCCAAAGCCCCCCCCCCCCTATAACAAAAACAAAAAAAAACCAGTAGTAAAGGAGTAAAAATCGTGTGTATATTAAAAGCTTGATTGCTTTATTACGTAATTGTAAGCCTTTGTATTCATTGTTCGTGCATGGAGATCACTGAAGACAGAAAAAGCATTCAAACTTTTAACTTTAACGTAGTGGATCAGGTTTTGTGTTAGATGTGTTTAACAGCGAAATATTCTGGAAGGTGTGTACGTGCGTCTGTCGTCTGTATTGTTGTGAGAGGGTGGGAAAGCGTGTGTGTTTTTTTTAGGGGTGAGAAGACATGAGCCCTTGAAAGGTGAGCCCCCTTTAATGTTGCGCCCCCCCCCCCCCCCCCACACACACTCACAATCCCAAACTGCTTCCGGCGCGCCTGGTCACCAAATCGAAACACCCACTGAAATTCACGACTCGACATGAAGATCAAATCTGTTTACTCATGATCGACACTACATATATAAGTGTTCCGTTTCTTTTGGAAGTACACACTCTTCGGGCATTAACAATTCGGTAGGGTACTACTAGTTTCCAAAATGGCATCACACAACCAGACCACGATTCCACTCGTTACAGCCGATGAATGGTGGGGAAAGTGTAAGAAAGTTGATGTTTTGGGTGAGAAGATGTCATATTACGACTCTGATCCCCAAAATAGCAGTAAGCACGCTGTAGTATTCCTTCACGGTAACCCGACGTCTTCGTATCTGTGGAGGAATGTAATACCACGCGTAGAACCAATCGTTCGATGTCTTGCTCCTGATCTTATCGGGCAGGGACGTTCCAACAAACTGGCCAACCATTCCTACAGATTCGTAGACCATTACCGCTACCTGTCTGCTTGGTTTGACTCTGTGAACCTACCGCAAAAGGTATATACACAGGCAGTGATTTTATTTAATTTTTTTAAAATTTTATAAAAAGTTCTAGTGAATTAGGTATAGACCGAAAGATCAATCTTTGAATATCGACAGTGTCATAGTTTTTCCACTTTATGTCTGCCTTCACTGACTGTCTCCATTTCGACAAATGTTGTTGTTTTTTGTTGTTGATGTTGTTGATAAAATAGCTCCCAATACCAGGCGGTTAATTCCGTCTAGTCTAAACCCTTCACCATTCTTAAGCAAGATTTAAAATATTGTCACAATTTTGAAATTTCCTGAAATAAAATGATAAAGTGATTATGTAAACTATAATTTCTTTGCTCTTTTGTGTGAATTGATACTTATTAGGCCTAAAATGTATTTTCTGGCTGTTTATGAGCAAAAAAATATTTGTGAAATAAAACCATATAAAAACATGAATTTCACTGACATGCACTGTATCACGTTCAATGCTATACAGGTGAGTATAGTGTGTCATGACTGGGGCTCCGCTCTTGGCTTCCACTGGTCCAATGAGCATAGAGACAGACTTGAAGGTTAGTAATATATTATCTGATTATAAATACAGATAAAGTTAATTACCATGACATTACTTACAACGGAATAACAGAAATATTTCGTATAGTGCATTTGCAAATTAACCACCGGTATATAGCCTATATAGAGAAGGGAGGAGGAGGAGGGGGGGGGGGGGGTATGGCATCCTTACAAGTTTTCAAACGTTTTGACTACGTACACTAATGTGCAATATCATGTCACTTCATGAAGACGGTTCTCAAGGTTACTACGTTTATTCAATTCGTTTCAGTACACATAAAGACATGCAACTTGCTCACTTTCACCATCTCAAATGTGTATGTAGATGTATGTATCACTATCAATAGAGGTTTAGCTAGACTCCAAAGCAAAAAGACCCCGCACTGCCCTAGTGTTAATAAAGGATTATCATACTAACGATTTCTAGGGTAGGTAAACTAATCCATGGAATAAATTATTCTACCTACTCAATATCCAGTTAAACACGATTTGCCTGAACCTGTGAGGAAATATGTGTCTCTGTTAAGCTTCTTATGGAAGCTTTAAAAAAATATATGATATCGAATTACAGTACATGATTAAGGCACAGTCCCCCGCCCCCCCCCCCCTTGCCGATAAATGTGATAAAATTATGGGGGGGGGGGGAATGTCTATTTTTTCGCTTGTCTCAAAATAACCGAAATAAGTAATCCCCATAAATGTTATTCTTGGAACAGAAAAATAATTACCAAGTGTTTTTGTTACTGATTATCGATACCTATACATACAGAATAAGGAAGGGAAAAAAACAAAACCCTATCCTCATCATTATATCTACTGGCTGAAACTGAACCGTTACAATGTCTTGCTATATTATATTACTGCTGAACCTGTTTCCAGTATCATTCTGTAATTCAATATTTGCATATTTCAATCTTCACTTATAACTTGCCATTGTACTGTTATACATGCATATACATCAATTTATTATATGTTGCAGTTCTCTTCCTTCTTCTTTCCTCCTAGTTCACTATCCTTTCTCTCCCTTTCTTTGTCTGTCCCTCTCTTCTTTTCTTCTATTTACATTGTACTTGTGTTCTCAGGTGTACCCGTTACAAGTGTATAAGCTTACTGAGATTCGCGCCTTCTTCCTTGTATTTAAAGTTATTTGATTCTATTTTTTTTTTACTTTATATTGTATTGTACTATATGTGAAAATTTTAAATGTCCACAAAAACGATGGAAGAAAATGAATGTTACTTTGAATTGAACAGAATTGAATTAATTGAGAGCAAGAAGAGTTCTCTTTACCTTTTTTAAGAAGATCGACTATACATCTTCAGACATGTCAGAGCTCATGCTATATATTGCATTGTAACATCGCGAAAGTTGGCAACGGTAACGAAGCGCAATATTACATAGAGAATTACAAACTCGTAGCTATACTGAGGCAATATGTTTATCTTTACATTTGCGCAACCATGCATGAACATATTCCAATGAGGATTTTTCTAATTTTAAGTTTCACCAATACAATATATTTGACTGAACTTAGTTCCGAGTTTGAGTCGATCCCCACTGAAATACAAGAACAGCATGTTGACCTCACAGCTATATAAGCCAGTGTGTGTTTTACTTATGTTAGCAGTTATTTATACGTAGAAAGATTGCCAAAATATAAGCTTATACTGTAAATGCAGAAAATAATATTCGCGGTACATTAATTTTTGCGGATTTCGCGCTGTTTTCGGCGGGCGCGAATTCTACACAGCAAAAACGCTTTTTAAAATTTCACTGTTTAAAATTGTGTTGTTTAAATTTTAAACAACGTTGTTTAAAAAACGGACCCTGTATTTTAAACAACTGCTGTTTAAGACATCAATGATATTGTAGAATAATCTTTTAAACAACGTTGTTTAAAAAGATTTAAAATTTGCGCTAGACGGGTTTCCTTCTCCGCCAAACACGGCCGGGCTTCATCATGGCGGATGACTTTGTAGTTGACATGTTGCAGAAGTTCCAAATGCCGGAGCTGATTGATACATTCAGAGGTAAGCATTTAGACTAAATATATTGTAATCTGATCGAGTTTATACTCAAGACATATTTGTGCTGCCATGACATCTATATGATATCTAGATCCAAGCCACAGTCACATGATTATGATTTAGACCTGCAACTTTGCAAGTCGCCCTTCCAGCGTAGCGCAGCGCAGTTTAAGCTGCACATAGTGAGCGCGCGCGTGGGTCCGGTATACTGTGTGCAAAGAACTTAAACTGCGCTGCGCTGCAAAGTTCCAGGTCTACATAATTTATTTTGTGGATGTGGTCTAGATCTAGACATCATGTAGATGTCACGGCAAAACAAATATGTCTTGAGTATAAACTCGATCAGATTACAATATATTTAGTCTAAATGCTTACCTCTGAACGTATCAATCAGCTCTGGTATTTGGAACTTATTTGTGTACAACAGCCTTAAACAACCGTGTATGTTTAAACACATCTGTAGGCCCTATAATGTTTGAAACAATTATTTTGAACAATTAACTTTGAATGTATTTTTTAAACAACAGTTGTGCAAAAAGTTTTAAACAACTTAATTTAAACAACCTAGATGTTTTAAACAATTTTTTTAAAACAACAAATATTTTAAACGATAGTTGTGAAAAAGTTTTAGACAACTGTGTGTGTTTAAGCAACTTAATTTAAACAACCAAGTTGTTTAAAACCCGTTGTTTAGAAAAATTGTTTAAAATTTTAAACAACAGGCTGTTTAAAGTTTAAACAACGGTAGTTGTTTAACATTTTAAACAACAGTTGTTAGAATGACCGGCTTAAACAGCGTTATTTAAAAATTTTGAAGAGTTGTTTAAAATATTTTTTACTGTGTAGAACAGGTGAAAATATTAGCACGATTTTTGAGCTATAGCTATGTCAGAAAAACGATTGTCATGCATTGAAATATCAAATCAAATCTTGCATTTTTGTGAGGAATTGTGCAGCGTGATTTCAAGAACAATCTAATATGTTTTTGTTCGCTCAGCTCGAAAATTTAATCACGCAAAAATAACAGCGTTTACAGTAATTAATAAAGATCATCAAAGCGCTGAGTATATATTCTGACAATCATTGTAATTTAGATGTATTTCAGAATGTGATTCATTTTTAAAATTTAGCAACATCAAGACTTTTAAGAAGCACCGATAGATTTGCTTTATAATTACTCTTAGATACACAGAACACACTATTTCATAACCTGAAAGTGTGAATAATGCTTTTATTTTCTTAGGTCTAGTCTTCATGGAGAGTATCGTGAAACCATTACCAGGATTGGAGTTCTTCAACGACTCTATGCTGGAAATCTTCCAGGGATTTCGCTCCGAGGCCGGTGAGGAGATGGTATTGAAACAGAACATGTTTGTAGAAAAGGTCATCCCATACGCCATCATACGGAAGCTACGGCCAGAGGAGATGGATGCTTACCGTGAGCCTTTTAAGAATCCTGGAGAAGACCGACGCCCCACCCTCACATGGCCCCGTGAGATCCCCATCATGGGGGACGGTCCAGATGAAATGATCGTCAGAGCTACAGCCTATCATGCCTGGCTCAAGGAGTCTGCTGATCTGCCGAAGCTTTGTATCCATGCCATTCCTGGGTTGAATAGTGAATGGGTAAAGAAAGTCACAAACGATTGGCCTAATCGTAAGGTAGTTGATGTTGAAGGATCGCATTTCCTGCAAGAAGATTCACCAATCCAGATCGGGGATCACATCCGGGAATTCTTATCTAGTATCTACAATTAGATAAATTACCTAGATAATACTCAAAGGCGTATTTGAAGAGGCGTGAAGCGTAATTTCTCCATTAATTTCCATGTCAGAAAGGATAGAGAAATCTCATGAAACTGATACTGGATTGCTCCTGAAAACCCTAAAATACATGTGTGCATTATGCATCACTTTCTCCTAACGTTGCCCGTAAATATCGATTGTTAAGTCAAACAGTATATAGGGGCAGTGAGGTGACGAAGGGTCTAATCTGAAGTCACAGACTGTATTTGACACTTAGGTAAAACTTTATAAAACCTTGACCCTATAGCCTAACCCCCCCCCCCCCTTTTTTTTTAAATCTTTTTTTCATTCAATGGTTTAGCAGCTTAAGTACAGGGTCTAGGGACAGGGTGTAGTCTATTGTGATACGTGTTACGCCTGTCATAACTGATGCAATAAAACAATGTAGAACAAAATTACTAACTGGTATAAAAACCAAATGGAAGTTAAGTTATCATAAAATACTGTACATGTATATAATACGGGAAATGTTTATCATAGAATTAAAGTACCGTAAACATAAACTAGGAAAAAAATAGAAAATATTAAACAAAGCCATATAGTTGTCTTATTGAAATCGTATCATACTTACCAAAATAAAATAATCGTGTATGCATCCTCATATCATGTCATACATCATAGCAAAAAATTGTTGTTGTTTTTTTTTTCATTGTCTTTGTTTGATATTTTTGGCCGGCCACATCACTCGTCTTCCGCGGCCGCTATTAAGAGCATTTAGTCAAAGATTTAATAAACACTGAAAAAAAAAAAAAAAAAAAAAAAAAAAACAACAACAGATTCTGGATAAAGAGAAAGCAAAGATATGAGGGATGCAACGAATAGAAAAAAAGAAAAATATTTAATTGTTATTTTTTGTTATTTTTCATTATTCATTGTTATTTTTCATTTACATTTAGTATTTACGGGGGGTAACAGTGAATGAGAGAAAAGGAAAAGTACGATGCAGTGAAATAACACGCATTTTGAATAAGAAAGAGTGTGTATATGGTACATAAAACGAGTATTAGCAACACAGAGGGCAAAATATTGCGTACTGCTTGAAAGGTTAGGCACTGGGAAGTTTTAAAAAGAATTGTTGTTGGTACGTTCTATAATGGCAATCAGTCAAAATCGACCAACATAATTTCATTTATTATATCATAACTTTTGTTTGACTTCTCTCTTAATTATTTGCTTCTTCTTCTTCTTCTTCTTTTGTTGTTGTTGTTGTAATTATTATTAACATTATTATATTTAAAGAGATATATAGTGAAAAGATATATAGTATCATGCCAGGTTACCAAATCCTTTATATGGCGGTACTTGGCATTGGATATTTGTATTTCTTTTGTTTTGTTACATCTCATTACCTTTAACTAAATTGTTAACTAACAAAATCGTCTATGAATCGTTTGAATTACATTCGACACTTATTCTTAGCCCTCCACATGCTAGTTTATGGAGTACAATAGAAATATTATTTTAGAAATTAATCAAACAGATGTGTATCTATAACGCAGATGGTACAAGGTACTTAACACTTCTCTCAGTTGAAAAAACTATTTTCGAATGTAAACCCAATATGCAAACGAGTGCCATTATTATTTTCATCTGCTTTTTCGTTGCAAAGTTTGTTTTTTGTTTGTTTGTTTGTTGTTGTTGTTTTTTTTTTTACTGATTTCACATTCAAATTAATGTACAATATCTCGAAATAAACATTTTCATTACTGATCCTTTAAATATTGTACTGTTGCTTGTTTAAGAACAGAATCCTATTTACAATCTTGCATTTAAAATATCTTGGTCCAATATCAAGTGTAAAAAGGGCCCTAGACCCATATTCATAAGACCACACTGAGCCTATAATTCGAAACTAAAATGCACTTTGGTTGTCAACTTGGCACTATAATTACCTCACGAACTTTTAGTTTGTAAATGGGCCTCTTTCATATTAAGGGACGGCATAGTCATAAATAAAGGAAAAGATTATTTTGTGCTTGGAAGTGTAGAGAGGGTGTATTCGGGGCAGGGGTAATCCAATAGATATATTAAGCGATGCAGAGTTACCGAAATGGTATGGATTTTCACACAAAATTATCTTACTATCCGACGTATAGAATATGCTTTTTGTACACATAGTGATGTATTATGGAATAAATGGAATATCTGCCTAACTGCCTAAGAAAGAAATAATCTTGGCTCTGTTGTTCTGAAAAATTTCATTTGAAATGAATAACTTTACTATACAACTTTTTGCACAAGGGACCCATATGTTGGCAAGAAGAGACCCGGGAGTGTTATGGTGAATATACACGTAAGGAACAATATTCTACAACTCCACTGGTGATCTTCTGATGAAGAAAATAAAAAGAGACAAAGAATGAGAGAAGAAAGAGAAAACTGATAAAGACAAAGACAGTACGAGATAGAAAGAGCACACAAAAAAACGAAAAAATAATGAGAGACTAAGAGAGAAAGAAAAGAGAAGAAAAAAATAAAAGACCGAGTGAAAGAGAAAGAATGCAAAAGGGAAGATATAAGGAATACAACGAGACTATAGCTTACTATTAAGTCATTTTTTTATTTATTTGTTTTTTTTTTTGTTTTTTTTTCATTTAAGGCATCGATCAGTGGCAGCATATATTTTTTTCAAGTAAAACTCTTGGACAAACAGCTATGGAAATTACTCTAACGGAGTCTGTTTTACGCAGGAACACTGAATTCTATTCTCCGGCTGGCTACTAAATCTTTATCTAGTTCCATACTAGCTGTTAAGGTTGTAAAGTTTTGAGGATAACTATTTAGTTAGAGTGTCAGTGCTGCACAACGTAGGCTTTCAGACAAATGTACTATAATTATGTTCAATTATTCCACCCATGTCGACCCACCAGGAGGTAAACAATAATGGCTATATATGATTTTACTAAGCAAATCAAAGAAGTTCTAGACTAGCTGAGTTACAGTTGGCAAATGGAGATTTTATTTTATTATTTTTATTATTATTATTATTATTTCTTTTTTTTTTTTTGCTACCTAGGGCCTAGTTGGCAGCTGGCTTAGTAATCTTTTAAGAACTCTATACTTTGATCATGTATGCATTTTATTTCGAAATTAAATACAAAAAAACATCCACACAAACACGACAAAGATTCATGAAAATATTTAGAATGCAAGATACACATACAGGTATTTACAAAATAGGTTTTTTCTCACTTGAAAATATCATGAAAATAACTATATTAATCTCCCTTTATCATGTTTATATGTAAATGGTACTAAGATAATCTCCCTTTTTTGAACATGTCTAAATTTCAATCTCGTCTTTAACCGTGATCATTGCCAAAGTAAGTCTATCAGTTGTGAAAGACTGCAACGCGTATACCACGTGAATTCATAACTCGAATTTTATAGCGCTATGCACAGACGCAGTTTGTTTAAGTGCCCTTTCTAATATTACATGTATTTCTAAGTACGTGACGCTGCAGCTAAAAATTATCCTAATTTTAGAAACCTGCAGTCTAACGTGAAAATCAAGCGTCACCTTTTCTAAACATAATTCAGCTAAATCAACTGAATTAAGCTGAATCATGCTCGGAAAAATGTGATATCAATATCCAGGGTAAGCGTATATCATTCAACCAAAGTCCCTGATATGTTCACATTGTCATAAGATCCCTTAGCTTGTTTACATTTGCATACTATAGGGTTAGACGACTGATACAAGTCTATACAATGTCAATACATTTTCAATTTATTTTCACTTTTTTTTGTGTGTAATTAAGAAGCCCTTGTCTATACTTTAATTGAAATGTAGAAAATCCATGTTAACTCGATAAAATTCATGAGAATATTTACAATGTAAGATTCACAATTGTATTTACAAAATAGGTTTCTCCTCACTTAACAATACCTGGCTACGAAATAATTGCAGATGGTCCTGCTTGTAAACGTCCCACAGCAATATGCAGTCTGACATGAAAGCCGAGCGTCACTTTTCCAAACATTTTCCTCTTCAGAGGTCATTTATTCATTAAAAAATACATTATGAATAAATTATGATAAGACATATACACATTCACTTTACACCCGAATTCTCGGAAAACATAACAATCGGGCAAAAATCACGGATTGAAGTGTTGAAGAGCATTTGATATAACATCTGAAATATAATTATCCTAGCGCAATTCATTTTTTAAAACATGCAATATTTCGATACTATTGTAAGTTTTACATTGAAAGTAGTTTAACATATACATTTAATATATTGCATATTGTGCGTATGTTATGACTGTATTTTGTATCTTTAGCCTTTGAATAATTAGAATCTAAACCAACAATCAAGTGTTTTCCACTCAGTATCAGTGTTTGTTGGAAGTTAAATGCAACAATACCTTTTCAGAATAATCATCTTGAGGCATTCTAACAGAACACGAACAAAAGATTCGGTTGTTCTGCAAATCACACCATATTTTTAAAAGATTTTTTTTCTTTTTAGTGCTTTAAAATTGAATAGTTTCAATTTTTTTCAAAATTATTTAGAAATTTAAACTGTAATATCTTTTTCCAGTCGAAATCGAAAGGGAGGTTAAATTGTTCTTCCCAATGTCTTCACAAGTGGTTCGCTTTTCTTGAATTCACTCAATAATTTATAAGAATAAAAAATAATCCAAACATGATTCAGCAAAAATTAACTGAATTTAGCAAAATCATGCTTGGAAAAGTGTGATATCAATATCCAGGGTAAGAGTAAATCAGCAAACCAAAGTCCTGTTTATGTTCACAGTGCCTTTGGAGCCCTCAGTTATATTTATATTTGCATACTATGCAAATATTAGTACAGGGTCGTCGTGCAGTGTATATGGCTTTTTTTTAATTTCAATTTTGCGCTATCAAGGAATATATTCGATCAATGCCATGTCATGGTGTGGAGAAAAAAAAACTCGAAAACGGGACAGTTTATTGGAAGCTAATCCTTTCTCAGAATAAGGATGGGGTGCAGCGCCAAAGAAATTGAACTTTGTGGAAGAAAATGGGGACATCAATACTCTCAGTCTTAAATTTCTCTTCTTCGTTTAGGTTTTGAAGATCAGTTAAGATCATGTAAATTTAGAAAACATTCTTAAGCTGGGATCATTAAAGAAGGAACATTTCACTAAGAAGTATAAACAGGGGTGTGTGGGATGTCACCCCCCCCCCCCTCAAAATTGCCGTCGGCCAATGTACCACCTCTGTCAGCAAAAAGAAAAAAACAAAAAAACAAGAAGGGTGAAAAAAGGGAGAGGGAAGAGGAAAGGGAAAAGGATAAAAGAGAAAGGAGAAGAAAAATAGAATAAAAAATAAAAGGGAAAGGAAAGGAAAACAAAAATAGAAAGAAAAGGAGGAGTGGAAAAGGGAAGAAAACAAAAATATCTGGCCACTTGTTTTCGACACTGGAAAGTTAATATTCGGGCAAAATGCGTCCCCCTTCGGCAAAAGGCTGCAGCCCCCTCCCCCCTCCCCCAAGGATTTTCAAGGTTTCGATATTCGGGCAACACCACTTCATATTCGGGCAGCTTCTTTCTAAATCTTGGAGATTAAGGCGCAGCATTTTTGTCAAAAAACCAACAAAAAAAACAAAAAAAAAAAAAAAGGCTGACAAAAAAAAAATAAAATAAAATAAAAATACATACATACATATAAATTCCTTTAAAATGTTTGAACAAGATAAAATCCCCCTTTTGGGCGGTTGCTCACAAAACAAAACAAAATAAAACGAAAAAAAAATCATACATAAAATTCCTGAAAAATGAGGGGGGGGGGAATCCCTTTTTGTTTTGCTGCTCAGAAAAAAATATATACCATACATGAAATTCCTAAAAATGTTTGAAAATTCCTACTCAGTGAGCCGCGCTCGATTGTTTAGTAAAAGCCTTAAGAGTTAAGCTGTTGTTCGGATCATTGCTATGTTTGATCAATATTTCTTTCTGTTTGCACATATTTCAGTGTAAAGAAAAATGTATAAAAGTTGTTTCTGCTTTCTATAAAAAGGACACATATTTAAACACTACAGGAGCCAAAATTACTTCATATGATTATTACAAGCTATGTCTGAGAAAATATAAAGCATTTACATCAGAAATTTCAAGGCATTAGTTTGATATCATTTAATGTTGAAAATGCATTTTTCATCCGAGAAGGAAAGGGATATTGTGTTTTCATCCAACGTTATTGTTTACATTCCGATCTCGTCTCTGCACGTTGAACTTCCTTTGATCCCAAATGTAATACTAGCTAGGCTTACGCGCCGACTTAAATTCCATTGCTGTAATACTTTCTCACCATTGATATCATGTCAGCAGCATACACACTGTGTGTGTATATCAGTGTATTCTTAATAACTAATAAAGCTTCACTTGTTATCTGGACGTCAGACAATGAATTCATGCTGCAGTTTTGTTCGTTTCCCTTTACACTAAGAATACAATATCTGCCCACAAAGATAGAAAAATGCAGGTTATTCACTTTGTAGGTTTTTGAGAAGAAAAGTATTTTCAGAAGAAAATTTTAAAAAAAATCTTGTATCGAGAAACAGTGTTTCTGAGAGTATGTTTTTTTTTAGAGCTGATCCTATTATGCTTATATTTTTTTTTAAATAGAGCCTCCTTTTATTCCGTGGCATGCGTCGATGGTTTGGGTCACCATTCAACTCAAGTTCGTGGGGCCCTAAAGCGGGTTTCGTTTGCACAGTGGCATAGTATGGGCCAAGTTATGAAGGGGAGGGGGTGGCACAAGTGTTGAACACTTTCAGCAATATGAGGAGAGTGTGCCTAAAATTAGGGTAGTAATAAGAATATTGGGCAATTTAGTAAATATAGTGATATTTAGTCCAACTCTTCTGTTGAAAAAAAAAAAAGTATCTTAGTGTTGCCAAAAATTTACCATTTATTCGGTTTGCCTATAGGCAGGCGGCACAGTGAAATAGTTCTGTATTTTGTGATAAAAGCACCAGATTTGATACACAGGTATGCATGTGGTATAAGCAAAATTGGTTATTTGGCCATGTAAAATTGGGCCCCTCTTGGGACCCATTAAAAAAAATGGCTGCAACTCAGGTACCTTTTCCACTCATTCAGGGAAATCCATTCTCGAGTATAGGTATAACCAGATCTATGGCATTGAAATGTAAAATTTTCAATTCATCCAAATTTGTAAAATTGTGTTAACATAGGCCACCATTTATTTTTAAACAAAAGCCCGAATGCACTGAGTGAAACAAATGTAAGACACCAAATCTGGCACATAGGTAGATGGATATGTTTTAAGCAAAACTGGGGATTTGGCCACCTAGAATTTGACCCCGAGGCCCGTTGTGCTTTTTTTTTTTTTTTTTTTTTTTAATGCCTGCAACTCGGGCACATGCCCCACTCAGGGTGAGATATCACTTTCTATGTAGGTGTAATCAGATATCTCACATTAAAATCTTAAATTTTCAGTTTCTCAAATCCATTAGAATGTGTTTTATGGGCCCCATTATTTTTAAGGGGTCCCCCTGAATGCATGGATTCAAACAAGGGTAAGACACCAAATCTTACAACACCACATTTGGCACACAGGTAGATGGATATGTTATAAACAAAACTGGCTATATAGTTGGCCACATAGAATTCGGCCTATGAGGCCCACTGTGCCCGTTTGTTAAAGAGCGGGGTGAACTGGGGCGCGGAAGAACTGGGACACCACCTCTAACTAAAAAAATAATTAACCTTTTATGAATTAGTTTGAATCATACGAAAGGTCTTAAAGTGATTGATTAACTTTGTGAAAAATTGTAAAATCAGCTCAAATGCCAGTGAATTGTGTGCAGTCCTCTAACTACATATAAAATTAAGAATGTGTGAAAGTATGAGAGAAAATGGAACCCGTTTACTATCCTAAAAAAGAGAAAATCGCGATCAATCGCTAGCGCAAGTCGCTCGGCTTCGTCGCTGCGTTGCAGTCACAAAAACCAAGCATCAGCGCTTGGCGATTTCAGAGCGGGTTTCCAGCCCGTACGGTATTCTGTGATAGAGCGAGGTATGCCAACCGTAAGAGTTCTTTAGGGTTCGGTGGTACCCTATCCCGACATCAATGTTCAATCGTAAATATCTTGATATATAAACGACCGATCAGCTTATAAAACTCAGGCGATTCCTGTCTGAGCTAAAGGTTTTCAATTATGATTACAGCATTAGATGGAACAGTGATTTTTTTTCTTCAATCCTGGGCAAAGTTAATCAATGCCTTTAAGCTGTTGACTACTACATTCTTAAATTCCCATATGGTTAATACAGGGACCATCCGGTTCCCGTATGCAATGGGTAAACTATGAGTGTTCACAAATAAATTCACAGCTATACTGCGATTTTGCTTATAGGTTTAATTTACACTTCTTCTTCTTTCTTTTTTTTTTTTTTGGGGGGGGACCACTTTTTTCCCCCATTTTTCATCATTCATTGTCAAATATCTTATAAGTATACCACTTGGCTAAAGTGAACACCTCGCATACAGTATAAGTCTTATATGACCCTATGCAGTCAATTGTTGTTTTTTTTACTACCGGGGTGAACTGGGACATCTTGTTCCAGTTCACCCAAGTTACTTTTTTTGTGTATGTAAGGAAAATGAGCTTTTATCAGTCATAATCCATATACATATTACATGAAAATATATTTGGGTCCACATAAAATTCGTAAAAAGTCATATCCGCCAATTCCTTTTTGCAAATCACTCATACTGCTTCAGACAAACTTGTGGGTAACAAAAAGATGTATAGATATTATGAACAAATATCTATTTTTGCCAAAAACCGTCGAAACATAGGGCATGAATCTTGAAGTCAACTTAGCAATTGACTCTTAAGTAAGTTTTGTTTATTAAAAATTTAAAATTATTAAATGTTATTTTTAACATTCCCAACACTTTTTTTTAGACAACTATCAGAAAAAAGGTTGATTTCAGCATTTTCAAGAGTTTGCCCCATTTCTCTCCGACTGTTCCACTTCACCCCTATCACTGTCCCAGTTCGCCTCCAGGGTGTCCCACTTCACTCCGTTCAAGTACCTCATTTTTAATGATTATTTGCATAAAAACTAATAACGTAGGGACTGTGTCAAATACGTTGTTTTGTAGCCTACTATTGATATTGTTTACTATGTAAAAATTGAGAGGCTACAATTAATATTTTAGAAGTTACAAAGCAAAGAGTGTCAAATCAAGATTCTTGTCCCACTTCACCCCGCTCTCCCCTATATGTTCTCCTCAATGAGGGATATCCGTGTAATCAGATATATCGAATTGAAATTTGAAATTTTTAAGTCCCCCAAAATATGTTAAACTGACTTTTAGGTGCCTATTTAGGAGGAAGAAAAAAAGAAAAGAAAAAGCCCGAATTCATTGATTTAAACATTGGTAAGACACCGAATCTAACATATGTATGACATTCTTCAAAATGTTATAAACCTCATTTTAGGTCATTGAAGAGCACCGAGTTTACAGTTACTCATTAATTATGTCAGTCTATTACCATCCGCTACGAAATTGACGAATTTTGTGGCACTTTGACAGAAGGGCCAGAAATACACAAGTTCAAAATAAAGATTTTTAGAATGGTTGTATTAACTACCGAGTAAAAAGTGTCCTTTTCAGTGTGAATTATTCGCAATTGTGCAGTATTTTAATCTTTTAAGGACTCGAAAGTTGCTTTCTAGGTGCCCATTTGTTTTATTTGTTTCGTTTTTGTTTTCTTTTTGTTGTTGTTGTGTTTTTGTTGTTTTTTTAAAATAGAGGCCTATCAGTGGTTGAGCAATGGTTTCATAACCGGGAGGTTCAGGGTTCGAAACTAAGTCGACACTCTAGTGCCGTTTGGTAAGACATTAATCCTCATTAAAACAAGTCCCTCGGATAGGACTTGAAGCCCTAGGTATCCTACATGCTTCTTTACAAGCATGCATATGCTTTTTATAGCAGCCAGGTAAAAAACCTGTCAATCAAACAATACCATTCATGCATAGGTGTCTACTCAATATCTTTCAATGTCTTTAAATAACATAATGTACATTTATCAAAATGGCACATTACACTAAAATTAGGCAACTTGACCAATTTTTCTGAGTTTAATGGATCATTTTTTTAAATATGTTAAAAAAAATATTTTTTAGATATTCATTCTCCTTACCTTATGACACCGAAATGTAACTTGATTTGTCTTTAATACCCATTCTGTGACTTTTTTTTAGACACGGGACATTTATATCGTATATGGGCACCTAAATCACATTTTATGATTTATTTAGGCCTTGGAATTTTAGATATGACTAGAATAAAGTATATTAAACCTAAATTTGATCTGTAAATCAATTTTTGACTAAGCATACAGGAAAAATGCCCTGTGATGGTCATTTTGAAAATTGGGCACAACGGGCCCCAGGGGCCAAATTTTAGGTGGCAAAATAGTCGATATTGTGCCAAATTTGGTGGAAGACTTTGTTGGTAATCAGAACTTCGTGTTCAGCGCAGGACTGTAGGAGTAGATGGCCTTTACTGTTGCATCTCCCTATGCCGTTCATGCCGATGTCACCTTCCCACGTCTGGTGGTCCGGGCCGACACGGGCATTGAAGTCTCCAAGTATGATCAGCTTCTCTGAATTTGGGACTGAAGTTACTAGGGAGTGAAGATCCTCATTGAATTTTCCCTTTATGTTATCAGAATTTGTCATGGTGGGTGCATAGGCACTGATGATCAGTGAACAGGGGAGGCTTGATTTAACAATATGTTGTTGGTAAATTTAAACTCTAGGATGTTTGACAAATGAGAAAAGTGATTTTTGAAAAGTCGCTTTGAACAGGTGGCTTAAATTTACATGAAAAAAATTGTTATATCGAGCTTCCTCCTCTATGTATTGAGAACAGCAGAAATGGAGTACAATACATACAAACTTATCTCCAAAATTAAATCTTCTAACAATCATGATTTACACTATCAAATGCTTTTTGCTTATCTAGAAGGAGAATGGCGCCAGGAATATGATAAGTTTCAGTATATTCTATCACAACCATTATTAACCTAATATTAGTTGCAATATTTCGCCCCTTTAAAAAACCAGATTTCTCCGAATGAATAAGTTGATTTAAGCATTTTTTGGAGTCCGTTTGCCAATGACTTTGCTAAGCTTTTATAATCCACTGTCAAAAAAGATATGGGCCTATCATTTTTGAAATAAAATTGTTTTTTGTCTTTCTTTGGGAGTAGAGTTACAATGCCATTCCGTTCGGAGGAAGACAAAAGCCCGTTGTCTAATGAAAGATCAATTGAATACAATAGCAAATCAGAAATATCGGGCAAAAAAACCCCAAAACAAAGAAAACAAAAGAAAAGAAAACAAAACAAAAACAAACAAACATAGAACGCGACTGGTAAGCCATCATAGCCTGGGCTTTTGTTGTGCTTCACAGAGGTAAGATAATTTTTTTTAGTAAAAAGTCGCTCCAGATATAATTTGTAATTATCTTCTAATTTGGGGATTTCAACAGAATCCAAAAAAGTATCTGTATCATTAAGATCTTGTCTATATTGTTTTCTATACAAATTTTGATAAAAGTTATGAATTTCATCTAATATAATATTATGGTTGGAAATAATTTTACCATGAGCATCTTTGATTCTATGAATAAATTTATTTTTTCTCCTCATGCCTTTTCTCTAAGTTACAAAAGTATTTGAAGCTTTTTTCTCCTTCTTCAGCCAGGCGCATTCTCGAACGAATAATTAGGCCTTGAGTTTCATATTCTAATATTCTATTGAGCTAAGTATTCAAATGGTCTAGACGTTCAATATAAAGGGCATTATCTGGATCATTGTTTATTTGCATCTTGATATCATCTTATCTCTTTGAACAGTTTATTCTTGGCAGCATTTTTTTTTTCTGGCTCCTTACTCTATGCAAACACCTGTTATTGTACACTTGAGAGCATCCCACATGATATTCGAATTACACTGGCTATGCTTGTTGTCAAGCGCATTCTCGAACGAATAATTAGGCCTTGAGTTTCATATTCTAATATTCTATTGAGCTAAGTATTCAAATGGTCTAGACGTTCAATATACTTCATTCATTCGTGCTGGTGATTGCAATGCTGTGTTGGGCTGTCTAGATTACCAAGGGGGTAGACAGAGGCATGCAAATGTAAAAGCCAGTGAAGTTATCAAAATTTTGATGGAATAATTCAATTTGTGCGATATTTGGCGAGGCTTTCACCCAAATTTGAAGCAATATTCCAGGCATCAAATCAACCCAAAGGTCCTATCCCGTCTAGATTTTGTTCTCGTTTCAGAGAATTTTGTTAACAATTGCGTCCATTCAAAATCATGCCAGGAATCCAGTCAGATCACTAGGTAGTTACTTTAAGTTTTAAAGATGCTCAACGAGAGAAGGGAAATGACATAGCTATCAATTGATCTCAGGTAATGAAATACTTTTCTCCTTTTCACATAATCTTGGATATCTCGGCATTTAAATCTACTTAGTTTTAGCGGCATAAGATATCACTAATAGCATGGACTGAACGCCCTTGCTTAAAATGTTTGCATTGGAAAATACAATAAAAGGAGAAAACATAATTAAGAAAGTATAAGGCTGCTTGATACATAAGAATATAAAATCCCATTACTAGCAAAAGAAAGATTGAACAAAGAACACTGATTGCTGCTTGGAAATTAGACATAGTAAAAAAAAAAAATAATAATAATAAAATAATATATAAACACAATAGAATTGAGTAACAACTATGGTAGGGTGCAATGGCACCAAGAATGGCGACCAGTTGCTTCAAATCAATCTCACCCCTGGTCTAAAAGTGAAAAAGACAAAAAGAAAGAGAACAGCTTTGAGCAAAAACCACCCTGTGGCTATAAAAAAAAAACCCTTAAAAAATATGGTATGCCGCTTTTGATACATGTATAATGATATAAAGAGACCTTCAAAATAGAAGGAAAAATAAAAAATAAAGAGACACACAATGTATATAAAAAAACAGCAGCGTGCTGGGGGCGGTAGAGGACAATGGATCTCCGGGGTACGCCAACCGTGTAAAAAATAGCGCAGCCCAAAGACAAATTTCCGCAGTCACCCACAGCAAGGCTCTGTGAAAAAAATCAAGATAATATCTTCTTTTTTGGTCACAGTATATATATCCCCTTTTAAAAATAAAACAGAAACATCACCGTTGCAAGCAGCATCATAAAGCCCCAAACATGATTAAAACATGGAAATATTACATGTAAATCAAAATAAACTCTAAAAGATCAAATACTGTTTCAAAGTCCAGGTAATTCGCCATATAGTGAAGTTTATGCTTACTTGGTGATAAAAAAAAATATATATATATTACAAACAAACAAATTAACAATGAACCCAAAATGGTACATATACATTAAATAACCCATAGTTGGCTGCAATAAGTCTCTCCACAGTGAGGGCATTTGTCAACTCAATGATATACATTTTCATTATTATGATCCTTTTCTCTCATTAACTGTTGCCCGAAAGTTCTGTATGGTAGTAATAATAAAGGCTTTATTTAAAACCATGGGCCTTACTTGATCATGTTGATATGCCTCTTGTTAGATAAAATTACTGATTAAAAAAGTTAGTGCACTCCTGAACTCCATGAGTGGTTGTTTATGACTTCTTTGCTATCTCGAACTACTATTTTAAAACTAATCTGCTGAGAAAACTTTCCCCGAGACTTGGTCCCTGTATCGGATCTTATCAGGATAGGCAAAACAAAAAAGAAGGCCTTTTGCCTTCTTTTTTTAGGCGCTTGAACTGCTCCTGTTTCTTCCTACGTAACTGAATAACCATTTTAAGCTTTCTGAGGTCTTGTTGATTACGTAAGTTTTGTATGAATTCAATTTCTCGATTGTTTTATGGACCTTTTCAACATTATAGGCAGATATGTGCGCTACTGCACTTTAAGAATAATAAACGTATCATAATTCCGAAAAAAAAAATTACTATCGTGACTTTTTATTGCCCAAACATTTGAATTTATAAGTATCATAACTTAGTAAGCAAAGTATAAATCTACAATTAAAATTTGGCTCGTACCTATTGAATCAAGCCTTTTCCTTTTTAGATAAATCAAACACACAAAAAAGTCTTACTTTTCAATGATTTCATTTCCTGAAAATAAGTAGTCTCCATTGGGAATCT
Organism: Heliocidaris tuberculata; assembly: GCA_025618425.1. Lineage (NCBI taxonomy): Eukaryota > Metazoa > Echinodermata > Echinoidea > Camarodonta > Echinometridae > Heliocidaris > Heliocidaris tuberculata. The sequence continues at coordinate 4,696,911 of CM046842.1, forward strand.
GTTTTCCTTGGTTTGAAGTGTGATTACAATATCCCTGTATCATATCGTATGTGATATTCATGACGTCTGCTTTTCCAGGGCATTGCAAAATCTCTGACGTCATTTTAGCGATCGTATTCTCCTAGATGGAGAGTACACGAAAAAAAAAAAAGAAAAAAAAAAAGATCAGTCAGTCAGATAAAACTTCTGAAAACCGAGCACAGGTAAAACGGTGTATAACTTACGATGAAAATAAAGCCCTCAAAGTGTGACATCAAGGCGATTCATTTTATCTCAGCCTATTGCTCAGATTCGCCTTTACCCACGTTCGCTTTCGCCTTTCTATTGTGACGGAATAAACGGCATTGTTAGGATTCGCCTTTAATAAGTCGCAGATAAGTGTATAATACTAATAACAACAACAATAATAATAATGCAGTTCATGTATAAGGCATATCACATTTAAACGATGTGTCCATGTGCTTCCAAAGAGTTATTGTCCAGGCTCAGCCTAGCTGCCCTAATGAAGGTGCAGACGATTCAAGGAATAAACTCTTACCAGTACTCATTAACTACACCTTGGCAGAGAGTGGCAAATGTAGATTAATGTCTTACCTTGAAATAAACGTTCTCGTTGACTGGTGTGATCACCGTGGTCAATGATGGCGTCCATGTTCCTATGATCAATCAACAAAACTCCACCAGGTTTGAGCATGGATTTGAAATTCTCGAAACTAAGGCGATAGAGATCTAGACTTGATGAAGGGTCAATGAGACAGAGCATATAACTTGATAAGCACAGCGCTGCATCGAATTCTCCGTATCCATGAAGATCTTCTCGTAATGTCAACCAGTTGGCCTTCAGGATGTCTAAAGCGACAATAACAATAACAATGACTATGGAGTGTAATTTTCTTGTGTAACCCTTATCGGGAATTACGAGCACCCCCCCCCCCCCAACCTGGATCTCTGTCGCCTTAGTTTCGAGAAAATTTCAAATCCATGCTTAAACCTGGTAGAGTTTTGTTGATTGATCATATGAACATAGAAGCCATCACTGACCACGGTGTCAAGTCAACAAGAACGTTTATTTCAAGGTAAGACATTAATTTGCCACATTGCCACATTTCCCGCAATTTGCTAAATTTGCCACTCTCGGCCAAGGTCTGGTTGATGAGTATCAGTAGGAACTCATTTCTTTAATCGTCTGTGCCGTCATTAGGGCAGCTAGGCTGAGCCGCGATAATAATCCAAAGCTCTTTGGAATCACATGGACACATTGATAATATGTGATATGCGCTATACAATAACTGCATTATTATTGTTATTATAATTGTGACCCTCCACCACAAAACAACCAATAATTCGGAAATTTGGGGGGTTTAAATTTCATCATAGTTTGAAAGCTTAGATTCTAAGCTTTAAAATGATATATAACTTGTCTTGTATAGACTAAGCAAACCCTTATAAATTACAATGAGAATGTCAGAGTGTCAGACAGGCTAATGACCAAAACAGTAGAGAAAACGGGCTCTAAAGAAGAGTGACCATTTAAGAGCGCCTAATCCGTGTCCTATTGTTTGTCGCACAAAAGGTTGGGTCAAAGCTCTCTAGCCTACACTGTGAAGTACTAATTGGATTGGGTTGAAATTTTGTATGTCTTTAGAATAGATATATTTCTTTCTTTCTGTAGATTTTAAATATCAGACAGTGCATAGTTTTTGAGTTATACCAGAAAAGCCATGTGAAGTACAATCCCAGCAAGCTGACACACACAATTAATGTTATCACATGAAACATATTTTTGTCCACATTTTACATCATTAACTTTAATTTCAACAATAACATGAGCAGTGATGTGTAATAACTATATGACCATCTATATGTCATAGGTATTGTGATCACCAGTACACACACACACACACACACACACGCACACATAACATAATCGCAAGAATGTGTAGCACCCAAAAGAGACTTTATTCTGTGCCAATAAGTGTAACAAGTGTTCGTAAGAGAGAGAGATTTTTTTTTTTTTTAAAGGGCGGCACTTGAGAGAGGGGGGGGGGGGGGACAGGTGGGTTGTTTGCGCTTTGAGAGACATTTGTTTCAGCGCCGCTGAGTATACTATATCAGTTCAACGTCACAGGTACTTCCTTGCAACTAGATGTACGCTAGTTTACGGTTCAATTATTAAATGGCCGCACACAGCATACAACTGACTATACTGTAGCTCTCTTTGTTTCTCCTTTCAATGCAACGATGAACCCCCATTTTTTTTCAATGATTTAAAAATTGACTACCCCGTTATTTTTCTATCACTCATGCAAATTTATTTAGCGAAAATTTTACGGGACATCTAATTTGTCATGAATGTGATGTATGATAATATACATTTTTGCTTTTCTTAAATCAGTATTCAGTATTACACTAGACACTAATAATATTACGCTAGACATTTACATCCAAGCAAAAAAAGAAAAAAGAAAGAAAAAAAAAGAGTTGTTATATGCCTTTATATGTACATACATTTTTCGAATTTTTTTCTTCATGTTTTATTAATTATGTATTTTTAGGCCATGAATTTTTAACCTTGTAAATTGAACAACTTCATCTTTTAGCTACTTGTTTGCCATTGAGTTGTATGACTAAACCAATTCAATACAATTTAATTCAATTCAACCAGTAGAACAGAACGATATTTTCTCAAGCACCATTCAGAAAATATGGCATCAGAAATATTATCTCTCCAAGTTGAGCGTATATCATCCAACCAAAGTCCCTGATATGTTTACAATTGATTGATGGGTTCCTCGGATCCTAATGTGTTTACTTAGCGATTGTACAGACGCTGTGATGACATTAGAGTTAAGAATAAAAAGTAAATGCAACTATTTAAAGTATCGCAATGTGTTACTCTTTTGTTTGGAAATGGGTGCTAAGCGAATGCATGAAAGAGTAGCTAATCATTTCTCAGACTAGGATACAGTACAGCCCACCCAAAATGGAAATATGATATATATTATTTACATCGAAACGAAATCTAAAAGATTTTTTTTTTGAAAATCATAAGAGAAAATATGTTTACAATTTAAAATTCACATATAGTATTTTCACAACACTTTTTCAATCTAAAACTTTTTTAAATATCAGGCTAGGAAATAAATAAGATCGTACATTCATCTTTTCAAGTAATAAATTGAGACTCAAAAAAATTCCTCGCCCTTGAGTTGCATAATTACTAAAATGATTATGTCCATCACTTGTAAAATTCTGCAGAGGGCATTGTGTGTTTGTAAGCCTCTTTCATTCTAGGAGATCTCATGTACACTGTATGCCACATGTCTGGTATTGTTAACGTTCGGTCGACGGGAAGCGGACCCAAAGTAAACAGATCTGAGTCTATGTCGGAAGCCTTTTCTTCCGTTTGATTCTGGTATAAATGCAGATGGCGTGACCGAACAAGTCAAAGACTTCAATGATTGTTAGAATACTGCCTCCAAGCCATAGCCCGAGTGAATCACCAATGTCACCTGAAATTTAATGATAAGAATCTCAGTTTAAATTATTTTTGTTGCAGGCCACTAATCATGCTAATGGTCATTTGAGTGGAAAAGGCTCGTTTACATAATGCCGCAGTAAACCGCTGCGCTTTACAGAGGTCTTTTTTGTTTGTTTTTGTTTTGTTTTGTTTTGTTTTTGTTGTTGTGTTGTTGTTTTTTGTCGGGGGCAGTTACCTTTTTCATCACAACTTGCCATTAAAACAGTCTAAAATAACCCCCCCCCCCCAAAAAAAAAAAAAGTAATCGAGAGCAAAAAAATAAGATAAAATAAAAAAGAACAAAGCAAAAAGAAATAAAGAAAAGAAGCCCCCCCCCCCCCACCGAAGAAAAAAAAAAATACGCGGCATATGTGATTGAGCCTCCATGTAGATAGGACAAAATCTTATGTCTAATGAGGCAGTCATACACAAGTAGAACATAGCCATGTAAGGCCTCTTTAGCAGATATGGCATCCCCGTGGCGCATACTGCAAGGTAGGCGTGTTTTTGTTTGTGTTTTTTTTTTAAGGGCGGCACTTGAAGGCGGGGAAGGGGGGGGGGGGCAAAAAACCGAGGAAGCGAGAAAGAAAAGGGGATAAATGAAAATTATAATCGATAAGGATTACTCGCCCAAATCAGCACGGTTTATGCATTAGAAATACAGTTTTTGAGGGTTTGAAATGCGATTTGCAAAGGTTCGACATTTGAAAGAAATCTCAAATTTCGATTGACTTGCTAAATTGTTTTCGTTATTTTGCGTCCAATTGGAGAAGGGAGTGAACAGAAAATCGTTTATCAATTAAAAAAATCAGCAACTCTACCGCTCCTATGCAGTGGTCAATTCGGAAATTTCCTGGGTAAAAAAGAAAGTTTGGGGTATTTTAAAGGTTATAAAATATACCGCTTGGTCGCTTTGCTCCCATGCTTATAGAATAACGTAGATAAGTTTGTGCATTTGGTGGTGAGGGGCAACTTCATTGTTTGCCCCAGGTACCATAATTCCTGGATACGCCTCTGTAAACTATCATATGGATCTATGATAGCTACGTACCACTTCCCGCCTGGATTTTTATGAAGTAGTAAGCTGTTCTTACATCTAGCCTTTACTTGAATATAGGTGTGACCGCATCATTTCCTGGGAAGAAAAGGCCCAATCGGCAATCGGGTACAGATCGATTGATAATCATGTGACTGGACAAACGTCACTACAATTCAAATGCCAACAATACTTCGGAATTTTATTGTTACTATTCGTATGACCAAGAAAAAAAATATGTACATTTGAGAAGTTATACATCTTATCCTAAATATTGCAATTTCTTTGAAAATCTAGTTGTAGCCTGGCCGTGATGTCTTCACTGGCTGACCTTAACAGGTTTTCCTTCGATTTATTGAGGAAGGATGGGGTATTCTTACTGTATGAAACACGAACTTAACGAATTAGGGATATTAGCACTAGCACAACTAAAAAAGGAGATATACAGGCCCGGTACTATAATCTGCCTCTACCATGTCTACGATACGTTTATTAGTAGGCCAATACTATAATATACAGTGTGTCCCAGAAAAAAATGAAACCCTAAAACAAAGGGTTATTGTGACCGCACTATGTGCTGTATGACAATGATTATTCATTTTTCATAAACTAAAAGTATTATGCTTTTAAATGATACCTTGATGGCATCCATCCGTACATTCTTTACCGAGCAGCGGCATTTTGAAAATGACATGTAAAAACTCAGTTGTGCCAGATTTGGGTAAAACCGTGAAAACGTTAGGATCACATGCGAACATAACCTAAATGTACCATGACTTTTAAAACCCTGCGAGAATACTGTTGTCATGTGTTTCTTTCAGTAACGATGGTAAGGATAATGTCCTCATCATGAAATAAAAGATGGTCAATTTTTTGTTGATGTTGGGGGTAAAGAAAGGGCATGTTTTGTATTAAAACGGTACCTGCAATCGAAATGAAAATTAATTTTTTGAATTTTGAAGAACTGTAATTTCTTTTAAGAACAAAGCAGACAGAAAGGTGATATTTTTCATAAAAGTAAAGTTAGTGGCACTTTTCATTGTCATCAAAAGGAAATACAAGGTTGAAAGGGCACATAAGGCAGAAAAAATATCAAAATTATGAGGGGCACCTTTTCTATCACAGGAGGGACACTTTTTCATCTTTTGAAGGATATTTACTGATTTAGGAAATTTTGGGGGCGTACACCCCTGCCACCACTGGAAATTGGTATCGACTCGTGTTTTATGAATTTCTGATTGAGTGCATGACATCACACGAAGGAATTTCACGTATCATATCTCTTAAAGCTGGTATTTCCCTTGTGTCATGTTTGCGTGTGATCCTAACGTTTTCACGATTTTACCCAAATTTGGCACAACTGAGTTTTTACCTGTCATTTTCAAAATGCTGCTGCTCGGTAAAGCATGTACAGATGGATGCCATCAAGGTATCATTTAAAAGCATAATACTTCTAGTTTTTGGAAAATAGACAATTATTGTCATAGAGCACATAGTGTGGTCACAATAACCCTTTGTTTTAGGGTTTCGTTTTTTCTGGGACGCACTGTATAATAAACTATTATTTGACGATAGGAAAACATTTGTTACTTTCCATTTTGATCTTCGATATGAGTGAAAATTTATCTAATGGTATATGCTTTCATTTTGATATAAAGATACTAGAAAAACCGGAAATATTTATATCAAAATATCTTTATGCTTACACATCAATCCATATATGGAGTAGGCTGGTTGTTCCACGACACGTTGTACAGTTAGCTCCCTGATGTATATATCCAAATGACACAGGTTCTTTCTATGTGTTTTCATTGAACATAATAGAACATATCATTACTTGGTTTGTCACAAATTATGCTTTACATATTCTGCAGGTTTTATATTTATCAAAAATTGCGAATATGTAACATAGAGTACTCTTAACAGACAAAACATCAGTGTACAAATTCTTCTATTTTCAGAAGACAGTGTACTTGCCTGAAATACTCCTCATCTACAGAAATATTCCATCTTTCTAGGTAATATCCCTGTAGGTAGGTAGCGTAGAATGATGAGGGGTAGATCGCCTGGGAGATGGTTGGATGGTAGGTGACTGTGGAGTAAGGTATTGGACAGGTGCAGTTGAGTTCCTCAATTGTTTGTTCTAAATGTAATAGTAATAATGATGATGATAATAATAATAATAATAATAATACCATTAATAATAATAGTAACAGTAAATATAATGATACAAAACACAAATAAAATAATAAACACATATTTAACAAGGGTAGTCACATGAGTAGGCTCTTCCCCGGGCTATGTTCAGAATATCGAATTTGCATATGGTAATTACACAACACTTTTCTATTCTGTTTTATATCAGGCTATAAAATAAATAAGATCGTACATTCATCTTTTCAAGTAATAAATTGAGACTCAAAAAAAAAAAAAAAAATCCTCGCCCTTGAGATGCATAATTACTAAAATAATTATGTCTATCACTTGTAAAATTCTGCAACAGGCATTGTGTGTTTGTAAGCCTCTTTCCTTCTAGGAGATCTCATGTACACTGTATGCCACATGTCTGGTATTGTTAACGTTCGGTCGACGGGAAGCGGACCCAAAGTAAACAGTCGGTCGTCATCTGGAAGCCTTTTCTTCCGTTTGATTCTGGTATAAATGCAGATGGCGTGACCGAACAAATCAAAGACTTCAGTGATTGTTAGAATACTGCCTCCAAGCAGGCTAAAGTAAATTATTAGGCTATAAAAGACCCCCCCCCCTTTATAAGAGAGAGAAAAAGAAAGAATTGTTAGGAAGCTATACCTCCTACCACCCCCCCCCCCCCTCTTCATGAGCTTTACAGTCTGGTAGCAAAATACGGCTACAGCCTACCAGTCGGTCTTCTGACAACTGTTGTTACTATTAAAGAGACCAATATTGTCGGTCTCGTTGGCAGTCGGTCTACAAGGATGTCCCCTCACTATAGAATCCATAAGTCAATAATGTAAAATAGTACGAGTTGCGGTAATGTCGTCACATAAAAGCACATAAAAACACATAAAAACACATTAGTGATAGTTTGAGCAAACTTAGATATGAAATAAGAAAGTTTTGAATTGTTGAAGTTATGAAATCAGGCAAACACAAATTGGCAACTCCATGACGTATCCTTCGAGGTCCTATCCCATACGTTCTGTTCTGAAAATTGTTTAAATGTCCATTTAGTTGTTGATGGAAGAATAGATTTGTTTCATACAGACTGAGGCTCTGTGAAGAATACATGTCTTTTTTCCAAAGGTTCGTATTTCCGAAGGTTATAATTCCGAAAATTAAATAGGATTGGTAACTCGAAAGAAAAGAGGTTAAATAATTCCGAAAATTAAATAGGATTCGTAATTCGAAAGAAAAGATGTTCATAATTCCGACAATAAAATAGGATTGGTAACTCGAAAGAAAAAAGGTTCATAATTCCGAAAATTGAATAGGATTGGTAATTCGAAAGAAAAGATGTTCATAATTCCGACAATGAAGAAAATGTTCATGGGGGAGAGGAATTGTGCCATGTCCCATCCCATCCCTGTCAGGGGTAAATAATAAGGGGATAAACGAGAAAAGAAGACCATATTAAGAGAATAAGAAGGGAAAAGGAGGGGGAGAAGAACAAGGAAGAAAGGGGGGAAATATGGGACAAGTTAAGAGAGGATAAAATTAAAGGGGATATTGAAGAGTCAGGAGCTCTGTGTCAACAGGTCAATTGTTAACTTTTGCCGACCCGTTTACTATTAAAGATGCTATTTTCACATTTCCAATTCTCTTTTTTTTTCAGGATTTTGTGGGGAATCCATTTTATATACCCAACTCTGATGTACACATATGCAGTTATTTCATCCATCGAATTTCCATAAAAAATTACGAACATTAATATCAATCATGACATCTCTGGAGAAATGTAAATTTCAAAATCCCCCTCTCCTATACAAACCTCAGGTGTAATAAATTCCCTTATCCATCTGAAATCAAACATGCATCATTAAATTTATGCATCTGAAAGATCTTGCAGTATCAGTTTGATGAGATGGCGCCAATATTATGTTTTAAGTAATTGAACCTTTTTTTTTTACATTTTCAGAATTATGATCCCCCATTGTATGGGAAATTTCTGTTTCGGATATATGAACCTTCGGAAAAACGACCCCCCCCCCCCCCCCCCCCCTGTTTGAGACATGAAATTCTGTGCGATGATTACGCCTATATCTAGAGAGCATATTATAAATGAATATTTTCTTTAGAGAAAATAAAAAAATATATGATTTTTTTTTTTTTTTTAGTACAAGTGCAAATGGGAGAGGACCTTGCAAGATACGTCATCATGTTGTGGTCAATTTGTGTTTGATCGATTACAACCTTAAAACGTAATATCTCGTTTATGTTTTATTGGATTTTACTAAAACTTTCCCTGATCTGTTTCTCTCATTTTCCCGCCATTATCAATTTCAATTGAATATCAGGATGGACTATCTCTTTAAATTACTGTTTTCTAATTTGATAACCTTTCAACATTTTTTTTTAGAGACATCACTTTTTTAGGAGAAATATGTAGTAAAAGAAAGATATCGGTGTCGCCAATTTGGAGAAACATGTGATCAATTTAGGCCTTTAAAAATACCCTGTTCAAATACGATATTTTTGACATAGATTTCTCTTGATGAATACTTGCCATAATGCGGAATTGCGCATCGAAGATGCTCCACGGGGTTGCATTCCCGAAAAGAACCTGCCAGAAAATATCCAGATATGAGGTTTAGAATTTGTGTGTGAAGCTTAAGGAGGACAATAATTTAACTCAAGCGTCTCCATATTGACTAGGTCCGCTGTTTATTGTTCTCTATATTGTGGGACAGAGTTATGCTACAAAAAACTAGGAAGGGTTATACATGTAGTTGGGATCGCTTTTCATTTGGAATGTTTGTTTTAACCATTTTGTTATTATGAGAAGATAAACCAACACCAAGCCTTTTTCTTCATTATCTTTTTATAAAGAAAGAAATTCAAAGCTGTCAAACCTGTCTAGCTCCTGCTGAGCAGCGGACACTAGCACAGATGCATTACTGAACGGAGGACATCTATTGTTCACCAAAACTTCTCCCTGATGATTGTGTATTATTCAACCCAGCTGTGCTTACCCTCCAAGGGTGTCGATCCGTGTTCATGATTGGGGGGGGGGGGGGGGGGGAGTGACCGGCGGTGGAGCGAAGCGACTGAGCGGGGGGAGGGTGTGAGAGGTGGGTATCCCCCTCTTACACCAGGGACTTTTTCGAAAATCCATCTATAAATCTTGCATTTTAGAGCATTCCCAAATTGTTTTCTGTGTGGAAAATGGACGAAACCCCTTAATTGAGAATAACAATGAGAGCGAACTTCTCCCTGATGATTGTGTATTATTCAACCCGAGAGTTTATTCATCGATTAGAATTATGTTGCATTCAATTTCCAACATTAGACATAAGAGAAAGAAAAAGAATCATATTAGTGAATGGTGAATGAATAGTTCATAGGCCACAGCTCATGAGATGTTGCAAAATTGGTAAGATGTAAGCCAAAGCTACTAACCTTTCATAAGTTAACTATACAAATCCCTCATTGGAAAACATGCCGGATACCTTCTCCCTGCTTTGTCACTATGCAATCGATCGATTTACCTATTTTTAAAAATAAATAATTAACAAATTCATGTTTAACCCAATAATTTGTAAGTTTCATGTAATATGATAACTGACCTGTAATGACTATATACAAAAATTGTTTATTTCATGATTTAAAAAAAAATAAGATTGATAAAAAAGTCAAATATGTGGAGTTCCTTGGACAGACCTACCTGCTGCATCAATGACAAGGTCCTCTGTATTTTGTTCCTCGTTATTGAACATAAAGCATGGTCCAAAGTCAGTGATAATTCGAGAGAAATTATCGATTTTCAGCTCAATTTGCCCAAACTGCATCCTGGATTAATAAAATGGAAAGAATTACTTTGTCCAATAGGACTTAAATGAACATCAATACAATAGCAACATAAAATTATAAAGCATTATGTTGGGGATTATGTTACCATAATTGTCTTTTTAAACTTTGTTGTGAGTTTCAGAAATAGAATGATCGGCATTGCACAACTGATATCAATATCATTACGGTCGCTGCGAATTTGTATCAAGAGAAGCGGAAGTAACTTTTTTTTTTTTTTGGGGGGGGGGGGGGGTCATTATAATTTGATTTCCCCCTTTTCTTAGAATAAAGAATATATTAAACATAATCTTAAACACTTAAAACATCATATGAAACCCGCTCTTTAACAGGAGTTATGATGAAAATAGCTTGAATTTATTATCCATTTTCCCATCAGATATACAAAGACACGGTTGCCACAGTCACATAATGCAAAAACAATGAACATTGCATGGTATCCTATAATGCAAATATCACAGCAAGGCAACTATTCAGATGCGGTAGCGAGCACTAAAAATCAAAGCGTAATGGTGATGCATTTCAGCATGACGTCACAATAAATATTTTTTATCTATAATAGCATCATTCTTTTAAGCATTTTAAAATATGATACTCTCTCTCTCTCTGTATGATATTTCTTAATTTTATTTTTCTTTCTCTATCTTGTTATCTCTTGGTCCTAAAGCATTATATGACAGACTGGGAACATGGGCAATTCAAACGCCATACTTGTTTCTCTCTCTCTCTCTCTCCAATACTATTGATAACATACATGTATATCATCTATAGGCCTAACTAATATCGCAATAACTTGTGGGACAAAATGCCTTAGACTTGCCCTTAGGCCTATGCAGAGGGCTCTAAAATCCATTAACAACTACAAACTTGGCACAGTGGGGACTCGCGCAATCCATGTTAAGAAATGTCAATATGAAGAAAATAACCTCATGGTTATTTTAACCCTCCTTACTTGTATTGGTTAAAATTACAGATGGCAACGGATGGGAACTGCAGTTTATCAACGTGTTCAATGATGATATCGACGCTCTTAGGATACGAAGAATAGTACATGACTTGCTCCACGATCTGAATATTGGCGATGCTCATACTAGCTACGATTAAGATTATCCAAATCCATCTGTAAGTAGATAAAAAGATTATACACACTAGGTTCAATCTGGCACCCTAACACAACAGCAGCATCCTTAAGTATGCTGTGGGTGTAAAATCAAAGCTTTTATTGTTCAACTTCATACTGCACACACTTGAAATTGCTCATGCATTTACACCTTGCGAGGTTCAATTAAGCATTGAACTACTAAGTCCTGTCTATGGGCGGCTTTCTGGGAGGGGGGGGGGCGCCCTCCCCGGCGTTGACCAGAAATCGCCACTCATGGTCTTGTCTCATCCATGATTTAGATGTAAATCTTCCTGTTCAGTGGTTCAGTGGTGTTGGACTTCTGTTCAAGTCTTCATTGTCAGTCAAATCTGAATCTGTGCTACATTTTAAGTCATTTGAAGCTTATTAAGCCCGAGTGTCATCTCAGTCCCGCTCAATCACTATCCTTGTTATTTATCGCCCGGATGTAGTGGAAGAGCAAGGACAACGTATACCTTATGGTCTGTTCCTCGAAGAATCTGCCTCTCTTCTGGACACACACGTTCTTCACCCTTTTGAAGTTGTTCTCACAGGGGATATTAATGTGTGGGTCGATGATTTCAATGACCCACGTGTAAGGCAGTTCATGAACTTACTTTCATCCTACGGAATGAAACAGCATGTGAGAGAAAGGGCCCATTTACACAGTCATACACTTTATTTGCTCATTACTAGGGATTCGGACACTGCCCTCTCTGATGTCTATGTTGTCCTTGGTGTATCTGGCCATTATGCCGTCCAGTGCAGCCTTGATTTGAAAAAGCCACCCCTTCCTCAAAGAACCGTCACAACTCTCCCTCTGCGATCCATGAATAGATAACGGTTAGGAGTTCATCAATCTCAGAGTCTGTCTGAGATAGACTTTTGCTGAAAGAAGTCTCCACTCTTCTGTCAGAAAATATGGTGATTCTCTCTCCAGCCTTCTTGACATAGGCTGGCCCCGAAAAAGACAAGAAGTGTGATAATTAAACCAACCAGTCCATGGATGACTGAGGAAATTCATGCCGCTAAGTGCCTGAGAAGGCGCCATGAGCGCAAGTGGAGGAGTACCAGGAATGGAGCTGAAAGTGAATTGTATACAAAACAACGTCAGGTTGTGTCTCGTGCAATTCAAAATGCTAAAACTAAATACTACTCAAAGTGTGTTGCAGAATGCACAGGTAATCAAAGACGTCTCTTCACCATTGTTCTAACCAGATACTGGCTGACAAAGTTTGTCAGTTTTTCTTTGACAAAATCACCAAGATCCGTAATGACATTGATAAGGAGCTTCAGTTAAAACAATATGTACAGCCTAGTCAATCACCATTCATTCCAGTATTGATTGACTTTTCCCCCTACTTCTAGAACGGAGGTCAAGAAAGTAATCTTGAGCTCACCAACATTATCATGTGAGCTAGATCCAGTTCCTACTGCTCTTCTAAAGGAATACACTGATGACTTTGTGCCATACATTACAGAGTTTGTGAATAAGTCTCTACGGAGTGCCACTTTTCCAGCCTCAATGCAACATGCTCTCGTGAAGTCCCTCCTGAAAAAGCTACAGCTTGACAGGTAGGACTTTGCGAGTTACCGTCCTGTGGCTAATCTTAGCTTCCTTTCTAATGTTGTTGAACTTATTATATCCATTTAGCTATATTACCCTGCCTGAGGAACTTATACTTTTATCTGTAAACCTCAGTCCTGGGTTATTTATTTACTTCTTTATTTGAATTTAAATGTTTTTTATAATAAAGATGAATTAATAAACAGTCATATTTGAATGATAACAACCTCCAAGATGACTTCCTGGAGCGATTTCAGTCTGTCGGCATTGGTGGACAGGCTGTCCAGTTGTTGAAATCCTACATTTCAAACAGATCGTAAACAGTGTGCATACGTGATTCTACATCAAGGACAGTTCATTTGGACTTCTCTGTTCATCCGGGATCGGTCCTCAGTCCACAACTCTTGATAATACTGTGAAGTGAAAGAATGTAAACAAAGTTTACATTCTTTCACTTCACAGTATTATCAAGAGGCACAATCTTCATTACCATGTGTACGCGGATGACACACAATTATACTTCTCCTGTCCACCATTACAAGGGGAAGTTGATAGCTGGATTTACATTCGTGACGTTAGGAACTGGATGACAGAGAATTACCTGAAACTTAATGATGGAAAAATCGAGTTTGTCATGTTGGGATCAAAGCAACAGCTTGCCAAGTTTGTAACTGGCAATCTACACATTGGGACAATGTCTGTCCTCCCAGTGAACAAAGTTCGTTATCTTGGAGTCAGTTTCGACTCCAACATGACAGTGGAATCACAGGTGTCAACTAATGTGAGACTTGCATATCACAGCCTCCGCAGTCTCCGTGATATCCGCAAGTATCTTAATCCGAAGGCTGCTGAACAGCTTGTGCATGCATTTGTTACCTCCCGCATTGACTGTTGTAAACTCTCTACTCTATGACCTCCCCAAGTGCCTAGTACTAAAGATGCAACGTGTTCAAAATGCTGCTGCCCTTCTGGTGACATATACACAGAGATCCTCTCATATCACACCAATCCTCAAACAACTTCATTGGCTTCCTGTCGAACAAAGTCTTGCCTACAAAGTCCTTCTCATCACATACCGGGCTTTGAAGTTCTCCTCATCACAGCACATTTCCTCTCTAATCACCCTCCACAAGCCATCTCGCTCTGGTCTTCATTCTTCTAATGCATCTTCCCTGCTCGTCCCCAAGGCAAAACGATCATGGGGAGATAGAGCATTCAAGTCAGCAGCTCCCAGGTTGTGGAACGGACTCCCCAAGGCAGTGAAAGATCGTGAAACACTAAATGACTTCAAGAGAAAACTGAAAACACACCTTATGACAAATATTTTCTCTTTAACATTGTATTGTAAGCATTATTAGTGTATCTTTATTTAATCTTAGTTTGATTGTAAGCGCCTTGAGCATGCATCCTCTTTGGGTCGATTTGTTAGCACGTTATAAGTGTCTAAATTATTATTATAATAATTATGGAAACCATAGATGTTGAAATTTGCTCTTGTTTTTATGATACTCGTGTCCTGTTGAAAATGCAAATTTATACCTTAATACGCATGCTCATCATTACGACACAAGAAATGAATTGAATTTTCGAGTCCATTACGGTCACACCTCTTTTTCACGTTCATTAATAAGATACAAAGGACCCATGTTATGGAATTTTACCGCTAGAAATTACAGGCTGCAAATCACTAAATGCTTTTTAAAATAGGCTGCAAAAACTACCTTCTAAAACGGTTGTACTGATCTTTTGATAAGGTAAACGATATGCTACGTATGATTCAATAGTCTTGTGTGTCTTTGTCTTGTTCTATATGTACTTTTTTTCTTTTCTTTTGATCCCAACATATTTGAATATACCTATTGTTGTTTCACTTTCTATAATCATTTTCCTGCCTTATTATTTGCCTTAAATGTGCTTTTCATTTTTGTTTTATTTATATTTTTTTACCATGTTAATACATTGTTTTTTAAGAAAATATGGGAATGAACTCTGAACTTTGACGATAATGATAATGATAATAATAATAACAATAATAATAATGATGATGATGATAATGATAATAATAATAATAATGACAATAACAATGATAATGATAATGATAATGATAATAATGATAATAATGATAACAACGACAACAACAACAGCAATGATACTAATGGTATTAGTAGTAGTACATGTTGTAACAGTAGTAGAAGTAATAGTAGTAGTAGTAGTAGTAGTAGTAGTAGTAGTAGAAGAAGTAGTAGTAGTAGTAGTATTAGTAGTAGAAGTAGTAGTAGAAGTAGTAGTAGTAAAAGTAGTAGTAGTAGTAGTAGAAGAAGTAGTAGTAGTAGTAGTAGTAGTAGTAGAAGTAGTAGTAGAAGTAGTAGTAGTAATAGTAGTAGTAGTATAGTAGAAGTAGTAGTAGAAGTAGTAGTAGTAGTAGGAGGAGAAGTAGTAGTAGTAGTAGTAGTAGTAGTAGTAGTAGTAGTAGTAGAAGTAGTAGTAGTAGTAGTAGTAGTAGAAGTAGTAGTAGTAGTAGTAGTAGTAGTAGTAGAAGTAGTAGTAGTAGTAGTAGTAGTAGTAGAATAAGTAGTAGTAGTAGTAGTAGTAGTAGTAGTGGTAGTAGAAGTAGTAGTAGTAATAGTAGAAGTATTAGTAGTAGTACTAATAGAAGTAGTAGTAGTAGTAGAAGTAGTAGAAGTAGTAGTAGTAGTAGAAGAAGTAGAAGTAGTAGTAGTAGTAGTAGTAGAAGTAGTAGTAGTAATAGTAGAAGTAGTAGTAGTAGTAGTAGTAGTAGTAGTAGTAGTAGTAGAAGTAGTGGTAGTAGTAGTAGTAGTAGAAGTAGTAGTAGTAGTAGTAGTAGTAGTAGTAGAAGTAGTAGTAGAAGTAGTAGTAGTAGTAGTAGTAGTAGTAGAAGTAGTAGTAGTAGTAGTAGTAGTAGTAGTAGAATAAGTAGTAGTAGTAGTAGTAGTAGTAGTAGTAGTGGTAGTAGAAGTAGTAGTAGTAATAGTAGAAGTAGTAGTAGTAGTAGTAATAGAAGTAGTAGTAGTAGTAGAAGTAGTAGTAGTAGTAGAAGAAGAAGTAGTAGTAGTAGTAGTAGTAGTAGAAGTAGTAGTAGTAATAGTAGAAGTAGTAGTAGTAGTAGTAGTAGTAGTAGTAATAGAAGTAGTAGTAGTAGAAGTAGTAGTAGTAGTAGTAGTAGTAGTAGTAGTAGTAGTAGAAGTAGTAGTAGAAGTAGTAGTAGTAGTAGTAGTAGTAGCAGTAGTAGAAGTAGTCGTAGAAGTAGTAGTAGCGGTAGTAGAAGTAGTAGTAGAAGTAGTAGTAGTAGTAGTAGTAGTAGAAGTAGTAGAAGTAGTAGTAGTAATAGTAGTAGTAGTAGTAGTAGTAGTAGTAGTAAGAGGAGTAGTAGTAGTAGTAGTAGTAGTAGTAGTAGTAGAAGTAGTAGTAGTAGTAGTAGTAGTAGTAGTATTAGTAGTAGTAGTAGTAGAAGAAGTAGTAGGCTAGTAGTAGTAGTAGTAGTAGTAGTAGTAGTAGTAGTAGTAGTAGTAGTCATCTTCCTGATTTAATAGCACATCATTCACGTATCATTAAACCGGTCAGTGGGTTCAGGTTTGCACGCAGACGCTGAATCGACATTCTCCAGTCCTCGAGGGGTAAATTGTATGCGCAATTTTCGCACATGACACTTAGGCCACCGCACACTACACGACCTGAGGTCGTACGACCTAGAGGTCATACGACCAGGTCGTACGACCTGACACCGCACACTATGCGACCTCGACCTTCAGACAGGACTTGCGATCTGCGCTCTTAACTTGTGCCATAGCAACCACAAAAATGGCGGCAAAAACGAACCTGCTGCATTTGCTGCAGCTACTGTTGCTCCAAAGGCAACGTCAACGACGTCGTCGACGTCGTACCAAGTGGGTTAAAGAGTGGATAAAATTAAGGAAGATCAAAGGAGCGTACGCGAGTTTACTGAAGGAACTCGACGATCAGTCTGAGGACTTCAGAAAGTTTCTTCGGATGGACGGTAATGCGTTCAGGGAGCTCCTCGCCATGGTTAAAGAGAAAATCTCAAAAAAAGACACAAAGTTCCGGAAGAGCATATGCGCCGAAGAGAGACTGGCAATTACATTGAGATTTTTGGCAACAGGTATGTCATTTATATAGTTTACCTATACCGGTATACTAATTTCATTGCTTTTCAACGGATAAGAACATAAAAACGTTTGCTTCTGATGAATCTGGTTAATCTTTCCAGCCCAAGGGCAATAGGCCCCAGTAGCTAGCCAACAACCTTTTTGACAATGTAGTGTAGGATGGGGGGTTGGGTGTCCGGACACTTAAGAAAAATAAAACCTCCTCTTTCACCTTTGGATTTCACAAAATATATTCCTCACATTCCACTGATGATTGCGGATATTCGTGCTTTATTATGTTGTCTGACATTACATTCAAACAATTTATGAAATATTGCTTACAAAATTATTGAAATTGCCGTCTTGTCCGGATATACAACCTGTCCGGACACACAACTGGGTATACATTATGTTTATATTACCAGAATATATAATGGGTGATTTACACGAATGTTCATGGCACTGTCATTTTTAAATACTATGTTATTGTTAAATATTTGTTATATTTCACGTTATGTGAAATATGAGAATAAAATTCAATTCAAATTCAAATAACTGTAGTGACCTGTATGTTTGTAATGTATTGCATGTTGCACTTTAAAGGTCTCGGAGAAACTAGGTCACTCACACATGTGACCGAGAGATCATACAGTGCGGTAATAAACATGAGTTGAAGTTTATATTCGTGTTCGAAATGCGTTTTAAGTGGTCATCTGTGGATGACATCAGATGTGAACATGTTGACTAAATGCAATGCACGTTGAGCGTTGGTTCAACGGACAAAATTACCTGCGTTTAGTCAAAAGTACCTTTCTACCCCTACCACTGATCGCACGACATTCCTACGTTTCTTGCACGTCCCCCTGCAATAACTTCATCGCTTGATATTTTAATCGTTTCGGTGCAAATACCCAGAGCGGAAAATGAATACACACATTATACATACTAAAATGAACAAATGATGAGCTTGGTAACTGAAGTCTCGCTCAGAGAAATGTTATAGTTTTTCTCTTTATTTTTTTTTCTTTTATTTTCTTTTCTTAATTGCCCCCTTTGTTCGGTAACCTGTCTGCCTCCTCCTCAGGTACGCTAAATAGAAAATGTAGTGAAAGATCTATCCTTGGCTAATGCCACACCTACATGCAGCGGCGGATGCAGGATTTTGTATAAGGGGGGGGGGGCACAAATGCAGGATTTTCAACTTTGTGAAACTGCTTGGAGGGAGACCCGTATTTTTTTGGTCTCGCCAGACCTCGCTCAGTGGGGGGGGGAGGGGGGGGGGGGGGTGTCAACAACAACAAAATTTCGCCAGCCCTCCAAAAGTCGCTGGGGGGTATGATGGGGTCTAGTTTCCCTCCACATAATTCTCTGACAAGCAAAAAAAAAAAAAAAGGTTTTCAGTTCTAAAAGGGGGGGGGGGGGAGGCGCACAATGCATTGTTTTCTTTCAAAAGGGGGGGGGGCATGGGCGTTGAAAAAACATCTTCTCCAAATATTATGCAGTGAATTATAACTGAGCGAGCAGGAACTGACCCCCCCCCCCCTCATCCTCATTTCTTCTGTCTTACTCCTTTTTCATCCTTCCTTTCCTTACTCTCCCTTTCACCCTTTCCTTCACATACGCAGGTTTCAGCTGCCTTTTCCATTTCCTTTTTTTTTTCCCTCACTCCTTTTATCCTTCCTCTTTCTCTACCTTTTTTCTTATTCGTTCATTTCTTTTTCTTTTCTTCCTTCCTCTCCTCTTTCCTTCTTTCTTTCCTCTTCTCTTTCCTTCTCTTTTCTTTTTCTTCTTTCCTCTCTTTTTCTTTCCTTATTTTTTCCCTCCTTCCTCTCCCCTCCTTTTTTTTTGCCCACGAATTTGCCGCAAAGATTGTTCAGAGGGGTGTCACCCCCCCCCCCAGCAACGCCCCTACATGTGAAGACGAATAACAGTCAATCAGTCATCAGTTAATGAGTAGGCATTTAACTTTTACTGCTTCTAAAACCTCAAACAATGTAAAAAAAATCTAGAAGCAAAAAAATGGGCTACTTCCAAATCTGAGCATACATGTACTAATATTTGAATATAAATATCTTATTCATTTGTTAATAACTGCATCCAATATGAAACATACCTTGCCTCTAAAACAATGAAATGTGAAATAAGAATACAATCAATTTATTTACAATTGATTTGTTTATTTTAATTCCTGATATTATCAAATATCAATGAAGTAACATTTCTGAAGTGAAGTACATGTATGTACTTAGGAAATTAAATCCTTTGGCCCTAATTAGAAGACTATAATGAAATATGATTCACATTTTGTTATTTCTAGGAGAAAGTTTCACCAGCATGTCATTTCTGTACCGTGTTGGGGAGAGGACCATTTCCATGATTGTTGAGGAAACATGCGATGCCATATACGATGCATTAAAAGGGACCTTTCTGAAGGTACAGTCTAATGGTTTAACTTTCAATATTTTGCTTAAATTATTTCATAATCTAAGTCATCTAAGTCATCTGCTTTTTCTATAGTTTATGTCAATTATCTATGATTCTGACATATTAATGTCACCATTACAATTTCAATTAATGTCAAGTTTTAAAAATTTTAATAACATAAATTAAAATATTCCATAACAATGAATTTTCTTGGACCAAAAATTTAATGAGTGTTGGTGGAATTGTCAGCTGAAGGTAAAATTGTATGTAGTTTTCGATCCCATAAACTAATATTCAACCATTCGCTGTCTGGAGCTACAAAGGATTAACTTGGATTCATCTCACAGTTTCTTAAATGAAAATTTAAAACTCATCATAACTCATTTACACCGCTCAAGAGGGATAGTCTCGCCTTTGCGACCTCATTGTTGATTGTCATCTTCAGATTCAACTTCACCCTTGGATCTGTAATTTGCTTCAGTTCTCCAGCAATATATTGTCCAAAAAGGGTGTCTTGATCATCTCCCTTCTCCAACGAATTGAGAACACTCTGTATTTTTGTGTTGATTTCTTCATCTGCACGTTTTGTAGCTGTCTTCCTCTTTTTGGGGGAAGCCGCTGATGTAAAGCTAGGCTGATCCACTGGGCATGATCGATATGCCTGAGTAGTCTGTGACGTGGCTACTTCAAGGCTTGTCGATGCAGTTTGCTCGGCTTGGGTCTCACTAGGTGATGGCTGTTCATCAATGAGATCCTTGCAAGTATCTTCCTTGATCTGTACATGTGAGAAGAAATATTAACGAAATATTTGATATCATTCTTTTATACATGTAGGTACCAAGAACAAAGGATGAATGGCAAGAGGTGGCAAATCATTTTCAAGACCGCTGGAACTTTCCACATTGCCTGGGTGCGTTGGACGGAAAGCATGTCCACATACGACCACCAGCTAACAGCGGCTCTACTTTTTTCAATTATAAACACACCTTCAGCATTGTGCTTCTGGGACTCGTAGGACCAGACTACACATATCTTTATGTGGACGTAGGCACAAATGGAAGAGTTTCAGATGGAGGAATTTTCGTGCAGAGCTCGCTTTGCAGGGCCTTGAATGAAAATCTCCTTAACCTCCCAGATGCCACTCCCCTTCCTGGCAATGACACTGTGCACGTACCATACTATTTCGTAGCGGATGAGGCGTTTCCGTTGAGGAAGGAAATTATGAAACCGTACGCACGACGGAACATGACAGCAGAGGAGCGCATATTTAACTACAGACTCAGCCGAGCACGCCGAGTGGTCGAGAACGCTTTTGGTGTGTTGGCCAACAGATTTCGCGTTTTCTTG
Organism: Heliocidaris tuberculata; assembly: GCA_025618425.1. Classification (NCBI taxonomy): domain Eukaryota; kingdom Metazoa; phylum Echinodermata; class Echinoidea; order Camarodonta; family Echinometridae; genus Heliocidaris; species Heliocidaris tuberculata. The sequence continues at coordinate 4,718,052 of CM046842.1, forward strand.
ACCACAATTGCCCTCAGCCCTGAAAAGGTGACAAAGGTTGTGCTGTGCGCATGTGCCCTACACAATTTTCTCATCAGGCACCAGTCAGCAAGGCATGTGTACTCGCCACCAGACGCAGTTGACAATGAGAACCCAGTTTCCCACACCCTCATACCAGGAGCATGGCGTTCCTCAACCACACTATCGCAGGTGACTAGGTGCAGATCAACAAATGTGACCCTTGCCGCAAAGGCCGTTCGAGAGACCCTGAAAGACTATTGTAATTCTGCTCATGGGGAAGTTGCATGGCAACATAACATGGTTTAGATGTACGCGGTATCCACTGATTAAAAAAGATAGTGAATGCATCACTTGCTCAGCCCGATTTTTTTTTCCTTCTTCTTCTTCTTTCAAATAATAAGTATGTACATTTTATGTACCGGTAATGTTCTTCAAACATATAATGAATGATTACGTGCAGGAAACAGTTGACCACTACGAACAGTATGATAAATCTAAAAATAAAATGTATATTTTTATACCATAGATGCATATAGAACAGTGTATGGCTTAATTATCATATTTCCTTATTTTTAAAACTTTGGTGAAATATATTGTTCTAACAATGCACTTTCACAGATTTCAATGCCATTATCCAATGTACATGTAACTGTCCATTAAAGGTGCTCTCACACTAGCGCTACGGTTAAAGTGAGTTCATGACGTTCAGTGACGGTTAAGTGACCGTCACTGACCATCATACTGGACCGTCATACTACCATACGAAGGCCGTATTAGACCGTACAAGAACCGTTCTATGAACCATAGTACAGACCGTAGTAACCGACGGTTGGAGAGAAAGTTTTGAACATGTTCAAAACTTCCTTCCTGACCGAATCAGACCAACTGATCCAAAATAACCAAAGTAAACCGTACAACGACTATACAACAACTGTTATAAGACCGTCATGAAGTGTACTTGACCGTAATGGACCGAATTTGGCAATAGTAGTGACGGTCTTACTTCACAAAGTTCATGTCAGCACCACCAAACTCACCCAGATACGGTCCGTAGCCGGGTAGACCGCAGCGCTAGTGAGTGAGCACCTTTAGTAAGTTCATTATTAATTTCTGTGAAAAAGATAAACAATTACCATCAGATTTGACACGGAAGGCCGTGATTTGATGTATGGATCCAGGAAAGCCAGGCTCTTCAGCAGCCATGTCTGTCGAAGGGTGTATGCCTTGGTTGATGATCCACTTGGGGGTGCACGGTGAAGGCGGCCATACAGTGTGCGGAGGCTGTTGGTCCGCTTCGAGATTTCTTTCTCTGCCAAGAATCAAAGAATTGAAGATATTGTAAATATGGTAATGTGATAAAGTGTTAATTGCACACTTGCATCACAGGTCTTTACATGACATGACATGCAAATCTAAGAATTGTAATCATTTTTATTTTTAGACACAAAGTTTCATTCCATCTTTTTGAAAACTTCATTGATTATCTTTCGCATTCGCCAGCAAAAAAAATATTGAGTGCAGATTTTTAATGCTGCGCATGAAGTGCATAATGACAAAATGTATACTGTAAAATTAATTATCGGAAAATGCAATAAAGGAAGATTCAAAGATGTCTATTTCAGGTACACAGTACACAAGTAGTATGTATAGTACTCTAGGGTAGGCTAGGTGATTGTAATTTGTTAAATTTTAAGTTTGTGAATGAATCACCTTGTACATTTTCCTCACTTGTATTGCTGGTTTAGTCACTGAATAAATGATTATAATAAATGAAACTTCCACTACAAATGTTTTCTGTTTGATCTCTCATCTTCTCTTTTGTGATTTTTTGTTTGTTTGATTTTTTACTCCTCGGATAATTTTAGAGCTTTTCCTCTAAAACTGCTCTTAAAACGCGACTTTCACACATTTTTTTTAAAGTCCTTACAGTCGGAGGTGAATACCTAAACTAAAGTACCATCACTTGATTTTGCCATATTTGATTTTGCAGGACAAGATTCAGTGACATGTATGTACAACTGTACAGTGTAAGTTAGCATTGGGATAACAAATAGTATCAGCCAGTCCGTCAAAGACTAAATTAAGAAGTCTGGAATGATTTCTTATAAAAAATATTCTTGTGGTGCTGTTGTTAGGATAGTAGATAATAGAAGTAACGTTAGACTAGACTCCAATCATGCTAGACAACTAGATAAGTTTTGCGCCCTCTCTCAATGCAAATTGTACCAACCGGTCATCCTGATGCTAATTAAAACGAATGTCTGAGTTTTATTATTCCCCCCCCCCCCCCCCCCCCCCCCCAATAAAAAAAAAATCTAACAACTGATTTCTTTCTCCCCTAATTTAACTTCTCCTTAATTTTCTTCTTCCTTTCTTGTTCTTCTTCTTCTCCTCCTCCTCCTCCTCATTCTTCTTCTCCTCCTCCTTCTTCTTCTTATCCTCCTCCTTTTTCTTCTTCTCTTTCTTCTCTCCCTCCTCCTCCTTCTCCTTCCATCATGTCCTTTAAAGCTCATAGACAGTCTTGGTAGCAAAAATCATACTGGCAAGAAACTTATCTAACATAGTCACATACTATTCTCTTTTTATCATAAGACACATGTACGAGATTATTTAACATTCCATTCACGATTTCGAACAAATTTTAGTGTAAATATCTATAACGAATGCTTGGTAACGGCTTTTCACTGCCTCACGCTAAGACCATTATCTACCCGAAGGTTCCCCGCACAATAAGCCCGACGCTTCACACTGTGACATAGCGTATTCTAACACACAACAATCCTCGTAGGTATTACACGTAATGTGTGTGGCTGTTGTTTGAATTTCCCGTTGAATTTACATACGGTACCCTCGTTTTCGGGCCAGGAATTTTTATTACTTTCACCTCTCATTCGATAAATATTTCACTTGAGGAGGAAAAAACTTCACAGCACCTTAGTTATGTTAGTACCCTGCTATTCATTAAGTAAAATCAAAGAAATCTCACGCAAAGTTTCTGAGGGTTTCCCAAAACTATGTTACCTTTAAAGGCTTAGCCTTTAGAATCCAACTGTGTGACAGATAAATTAAAATAAGGTGTTAGGGCCTAGCTGAGGGATCAACAGACAACACTGCCATAACTTATAAGCATGACAAGCTGGTGAATTCATACTAACAAGCATGATAGACGTTAAGACGTATGATAAAGTTTGTGTTCCTCCTTGGCCTTGCCTGGCATGCCTGAACCCAGGGGCGGCGCCAGGGTATTTTGATAGGAGGGGCAAGACGACCTAAAGATGACGTCATATTTTTTCTCCATTAAATAAGAGGGGTAATATTATAGAGTTATTATGTTTAAGACCTCTCTTCTTAATGCTCCTCTTTCTTCTTTCTTCCCTTTTCTTCCCTTTTCTTCCCTTTTCTTCCTCCTTTTCTTTTTCTTTTTTTCTTTTTTCACTACTTGAAAAATCATAAGGGGGGCGGTCGCCCCCTCTGCCCCCCCCCCCCCCTGTAGCGCCGCCCCTGCCTGAACCTGCGCCTGGGTACCACCCCTAGCTCCGGGCCGCTGGCATGTAAGCATGCGGTAACCGAGACTGCGGTACCATAGATCTACACAATAACGTAGTTTCCTATTCTCAAACTTTCAAAGACTGATTTCGATTAATTAAAGAAAAACTACTGCACATACCTGTACATCCTAACAGAGTTGCCATAGACCTTGTTGCTTTGATCCTGGCATTTCTGTCTGCATATAATGGGTTCGAAACTGCATACAAGCAATCGTTTTCAGCCCACAATTCCACCAGTCTTTCGTCCAATTCTTGGGTCCAAGCAAAACAACTCTCCATATTTTTTTTAGCAAAGCTTGCGTGACGTCATACAATTACTTCGTCGTGATTGGTTGAAAATTGTGATGGGGCTGTTGGCGGCCCACGACCTAGTCCACGACCTCGCAAAAATTCAACATGCCAAAACCTCCCGACCTGATCGTGCGACCTGGTCCTACGACCTGAAACTTGGGTGTTTGGTGACGTCATACCGTAGTTCGGAAGGTCGTACGACCTCAGGTCGTGTAGTGTGCGGTGGCCTCATTTGATTTGATTTGATTTGATTTTGATTTCATTTCATTTGTTTCCATGATTAATTTACATATCATCATCTTTCAAGGTACATAAATCAATTTAACCATAGTGATGTTTGCATCCTACTAGGTTCCCATACAACATTCAACCACTCGAGTACGACAATTTTATCAAGTGTTAAACAAAGAAAGGGGTAAAGAGCTGCAAATCTGGCCTATAATTTGCATACATAACAACATAACTGGCCAAGTCCAATGTATGCCCTATACGTTACCGAGTATTATGGAATTTTATTATGGAATCGTGAACATGCATTGACATAAAATATGCACGGCTTTTAGCTTGATACACTCATCAGATGTAATAAAATCTTAGAAGTGCTCGGTAATGTGTGGAACAAAATAACTTGGACTTATTAGTATGGGGGGGGGGGAGCTGATCCCCCTCCCCCTTCTCACCTTCTTCCTTTGTTGTCACCAGTACTCACTGCGTACTTGAAACCTGACACACCAATGGATTCAGAAGCAGTCTTTGAAACAATGCCCATCAACGACACTCGATCATGGTACAACTTCGGCATCGTCACCTTCGTATCTCTGTCGAGATGATCCTTTGCGGGATCGGCAGTTGTAGTCAAGTGATGGGAAATTTACATGTGAAAAAAGTAACATACAAAATATTGTAGTTATTAAATATCTCTTAACATAACATCTTTAACCAAACTATCTTAACTATTTTTATAACGTAATTGGCCGCTATTCCTAGGTTTTGTCTGAAAGTTTTTTTTTTTTTTTCTTCTTCTTCTTCTTTAATCTTAACCTATATTTTTTGTTTAAGTTGAAGGGTGTAACCGACACTTTTTCGATCTAAATTTCTTTAACGATGAACAATTAATCTTCTTTTATGAATTTCATTACCTGGGCCCTATAAAGTTAAAAAAGTAAGGTAACAATTATTGTAAAAAAAACAAAATATATAGTCCCCATTCTCCATTCTTGCTACAGTTGGCCGTATCTTACAATGAATTTTATCTCTGTGTAACACAGGATTGATTGTAAGTACGCTATTAGTTACACAGATACGATAGATTGGGAAGAATTTAGAAGATGAAATTGATTATAACTCACTATATTATACAGGGTTCTGAGCTTTTAGAAGTTATACCTTAATCAGTGTGAACTTAGTAATAAACGACCATAGCATATAAAGCTAACAAAAATCATTGTCATTACATTACCACTAATATAGAATTCTGCTGGTTGTCCTTGATTGTGGTAGTCAACGTATCGTCGTGTTTTAGCCATGCTCCTGAAGACGGTTTCAGTGAATTAGTCCCAGAGATGACAGAAAGCGGGACTATATCAGTATCTTTGGCTGGCAAAACTGATATGTATTTATTCGGCATTCTATGTGGTTGATATGAACAAAACATGAAGAACAATATCAAATACAGATATCATTCATTAGGTGGATCCCTAGAGTATTTGAAGGAGGAGCAAGGGGGCAATCTGCCCCTCCTGACAGATTTTCGACCTTGAACAATGTGTAGCTATGGCAGGTTGGGGAATCATGTAAGAAAATAATGGTAAGATTGCTCTTGGAAACACACGAAATATATAAAGACAAATTATAAAACAAACTTACTTTTAGGTCGTATAATAGTGATGCCCATCTTAGGTTTGATGGGGGGGGGGGGGGTCGCACCACCGTACCGTATTACAAACCAAGACCATCAAATAGCGATAGCCTTTGTTTGGTAAATATTGCATTAGCGTAAGCGCAAGTGTTTAGCAACGCCTGTAAGGATTAATAGTTCTCTCTCTCTCTCTCTTTATAAAGAATGATTATTCATATCAATTACCAGAGTATACTCACAATATTTCAATAAAATATCATCCTGAGAATAGGAAATTTTCAAGATTATGGATTAACCTAAACTTTAGATCACTTTCACTTTTGTTTTCATGCAATTGAAAAATTAAAACAAGAAACACCTTGAATTATCAGGTTATGAAATTAGACTTTAAACTGATTATCTTTTTAAAACACAATCTGTTCTTGTCAATTTATCACTTAGCCATCTAGACTACATATTCAGTGATGATGAATAGTCTCTTCCCATAGAGTTATTCTCTTACTTACCTTTTTGATCATGGTTCTATTCATGAAACGAAATACATTCATGAATTTATGCATGTCTTAAGCATGTAAATATTCTATCGTTAGTATATTTTTATCAGTGATCGAGGTCTTTCGCAATTCAGCCACTGGCTACAGTGAAATGATAATATTACCATTAATAATATAATTAGATTCAGGGCCTGTGTTTTAGGATAATCAGGAAAGAGAATTATATCTCGATCGCAACCTCGTGGATGTAAAAGCTGTACCATTCTACAATAACATACCTCGGATAATCATTTATCTCATTTATCTCATTTATCTCCACTCCAGCACATTCAAAATTCAGCAGCTAGAATGATCACCTTAACCAGGAAACATGACCATATATCCCCTATTCTTCGCTCACTTCATTGGCTACCGGTCCATGATCGTATTACTTTTAAGATTCTACTTCTTACATACAAAATATCACATAATCTTGTCCCCAAATATCTTCAAGACTTAGTTTCCCTACGATCCTCTTCTTCTGTCAGATCCCTCCGTTCATCTTCCTCTATGCAATTAATTCACGGCCCACGTACGAAAACCAGATATGGTGACCGTGCTTTTTCATCTATTGCCCCCACGCTCTGGAACAAACTTCCACCCCATATTCAAAATGCCCCATCCATTGAATCATTTAAAACCCTTCTTAAAACCCACCTTTTTAATCAGTCATAGTATACCGGAGGCGCACACAAGTAGTTAGTTTCATTTAACTGTATTGTATTAGTAATATTTTATTTCATTTTGTTGCTTTTAAGCTATTGGATGTACCATGTATACTGAGTTAGACAGACCACCTGTGCGCTTAGAAACGCCCGTATAAAGCGCCCTATAAATGTAGTTATTATTATTATTATTATAAGTCTTTACTGTTGCTTGAAGACAATGATAGTTGTCCAACTGATATCTAATTTGTGTCGATTTGACAACGTTCATTATTTTCCAGGCACTGTTCCTTAATGGCGCAGAGTTGAATAAGAAATGTCACGCCTATGCACAAGGCGACGATGTGACACACAGTATTAAGTTTAGAGATCGCTTTTATACCAAGAATATTCTGCTTGTATTGATGCAAAATAAAACTTAACATCAAGCATAAACTACAGTTACATTGTAAAGCCTTGACTACAATCTACAGAGGTTGGTGATTGGAATGTAAGTGTGTGTATAGTTAATTGTCTTGTAAAACAGATTAGTCAATTATAGAATTACAAAATTAAGAAGGATGTCACCAATACAGTATTGATCGCAAAAAAAAAAAACTGCACCATTAAGCTAACAAGAACACATTTAGGAAAGCTTTTATTGATTATTACGCTCAGTGATATTACACAACCAAGGTCGCAGACGATTTTTTTTCTTTTTTGCTAACCAGGTCTTTCTTTGATGTAGGCCTTAAATTTCTATCTACGTTTTTCATTTAATTGTGTATTCGGTAGTTTTGAGATGTGTATGATTTATGTTCATACCCATATTGCAATTTGTACAGTGCTTAATTGTAGAGAACTTGAGATTCATGCGCTAACGTATGTTTTGGAACAAAATAATTATCCTTATTCTTAATCTCTTTCAATTGAACGAGCTTGATAATATCAAAGAGATGGAGGTCTGTGAAGGCAAATACAAATCGTTACTTTTTTTTTTTTTTTTTTTTTTTTTTTGGTTGTACCATTACTATCCATCTCTTAACTGAATGAGAGAAGTATTCCAGAATAATGCTTGGATTTTTAATGAAGGCTTCATTTAAAAAAAAGGCTCTGTCTGTTTTGAAGCCTTTTATCTTATCTTTCCCCCTTCATTCTCTCCCTCACTCTCTCTTCTCTCTCTCTCTCTCTCTCTCTCTTTAACTTCTCAAGTGCAACAATTTATCTTGGTTCTCGATTTTAGGCCAGTTTATTATTTATGCTTCAAAAACACTGTGTGTATACACTGTTTAAACCTAGATGAAAGTGAATCCTGGAAAGACCTGGAACATCTTTTTATTTCAAATGAAAAAAGTGTATTTTTCTTTGACAAGTCCACTAGCCATAGTAAAGAGTATTACAGTATATAGGGATCTATACTTACTGGTTATAATTTCTGAATAAACTTCTTAAATAAATCTTCTGAATATCAACATAGTAGACAAACAGGCAATTAAGCAATTATTTTTTTTTTCTTCTTCTTCTTTTAATCTGTTATGGGTTAGGGATAGGGTTTAGGATAAGGGTTAGGGTCCATAGGGTTGGAGTTCGGGTTAGGGTTAGGGTTAGGGGTTAGGGTTAGGCTTAGGCTTAGGGTTAGGCTAGGGTTTAGGGTTAGGGTTAGGTTTAGGGTTAGGGTTGGATTAGGGTTGGGTTAGGGTTAGGGTTAGGGTAAGGGTTGGGTTAGGGTTAGGGTTAGGGTTAGGGTTAGGTGTTAGGGATAGAGGCACTTTGCGCTAGTGGGGAAGTTCCCCAACCCACTCCCATTGACATTGTTATTCAAAAATCGTTTACTTTCTTTCTTTCAGTGCGCCCGCAAAACGTGAAAAAATGCCACCCCTGATAACTCCCAAACGAGTTGGTAAATCTTTCTGACTCTTGCCACAGTCATCACATCTTCACCAAACATCATGCACACCAAAAATCAGATTCCTAGCTCAAATCGTTTTCAACAATCGTCTACTTTCTTTCTTTCTGTTTACTTTCATTTGGCTAACTAGCCCGCCATTTGACGTACATCCTTTCTCCTGAGTTTGATTGCAACTTTTTAGGCAAGAGGGCCCTCTACTGTTATCCCAGTCTGGTCTGCACTCGTTGGGGGCGTATGTCTTGAAAAAAAGGTGGTGACGATCGACGTCTTCATCATTCTTTAAATAGGTTAATTTCAGTATAGCCATCGCCTACGACCATACCATGCTGAATATACCGGTTCTCGTCCGATCACCGCAGTCAAGCAGCATAGGGCCCGGTTAGTACTTGGATGGGAGACCGCCTGGGAATGGCGAACGACCCCGCCAAGGACCTTACCTGTGATCTCGATCACCACGATCACCGGCAGCCTGCAGCCCGCCCTCTCGCGGTTCCTGCACTATAGTGTCGTCTGCTAGAGCAGATTCTTGGCATTGGTCAATTTGTTTGTTACCGTGTTTTGGGGTTGTATGTTTGTTTGTTTGTTTATTTATTTTGAATGTTTGTTTAATTTGACCTGAACCAAACGCAAAAAAAAAAAAACATTCAAAGGAAAACCTAACAAACAACCACTAATAAATCAAAGAACTAAACAACACAACACACGTGCAATGAAAAAGATAAGGCGAAATGCCACTGAAAAAATAACACATGCAAACACACACATGCAAACACAAACACTTAAAGACATGCACAAGCGCACACGCACACACACACACAAACACACATACATACATGATACATGCAAACTCAGTCACAAAGCATACAGACACAAACATATCATCAGAGACAAACAAACACAAGGTGAACTGGCATTCTTTGTCACTAAAAACATTGGGACAAAAAAAAGAAGCTTTAAACATTATTTGCATTGCTTGTTCTTAATTTGTATCTTTGTTATTCTCCTTTTTCTTGCTCGCTTTTAGTTACATTTTTGTTTTAAGTTCATGTACAAAATTTATTAAAACATACAAATATATAAGACATAATGAATACAAATGATGGTAAAAAACTTTGGCAATGATTGCTACAGGATTGGCAATTAAAAATGCATGTATCAACACAAAATTATAAAAAAATGAGCTGTAATGCACAATGCAACTATGAAATCCATCTCCTATAGCAATGCTAATCCTTGGCTGTCTTCTTGTTTTAAAGGTCTAAAGGTCACAGCATTCAAGAGGGCGCTTTTCGACAATACACACACAGACTTAGGTTATATTGAAAAGGAAAAGTAGTGGCGCTAAGCCTAGGCAATTGGCAGGTTACTGCGCGATCCCACTCCTGTGACTGTGCGTTTTGAAAAAAATGCATAGATTGGATATCTAAAAATGCACCAGAATACACTTTCCCCCCAAAAAAGACGTTTACAACCTCTAGTACGGCATAAATGTAAATAAAATGTAAATATACAACTTTCGCATCACAGTGTCACATGGCAGGTATCATTGGCTTTGTGCTTGACATTACTCTAATGAAAAATAAGACACACACATTTTAACATGAAGCATAATCTGTTACAAGATCAAATGAGCAGACCTCCCTCCATCCAAGAGAAACTGCACCTTCATAATATAAACATGTGTCTTATTATGGATATATAAGAAGTAATGAGCACCATGTCAACTTTGGCAATATAAAAGCTGGCTAACATATAATATAAATCTGGTGTAAACAGTATTTAGCACATTTTAGTTTTAACAAATGAATATATTATCCGAGGCAATGTTTACTGGGAAGTACAGTATTACATATAAAATGACACATTCATTGAAATATATTACCATGTACATCATAGAAAATTCATGTAAAGTGGCCAAAACTATCCACCTTTGCTCAGCATTTTTCTTTAAACAAAGAAATACAAAAGATATTGTTCCCACTCAGTGTTTCATTTCCAAACACCCTTCATAATTCAGACACTAGACAACTTTCTTTTTCAGTAATGTTTAAAAAATTTCTTTTCAGTATTCAAAGATACTAGCTATTTCCAGAATTAGCCTGAAAATTAAATGAAACATAAGAAAAAAAAAAAAATGTCTAACAAAAGAATAGGGTACATTTGCAATGTACCTGTCCTGACCAAGGTAAAGCGCATACAGACATGCGATAAGCTATGAGCTATCGTTATTATCTACTCTTTCTTCTTTCCAGCTCCTCGTCCACCACTCTCTTAAAATGGTCGTTATCATTATACTGCTTCCTCAAAACCGGGTGTAGTAGATTTGTTGGTGGATGGACAGAAGGTGAAGATCTTCTGATTGCTCCTGACAGTTTTTGCCTTTAATGGTATGTACCTTTTACAAAGCCCACCACATTTTGGCCCATTGCATGCAGCATTGGGTATCTTTGAACGGTGAGGGAGGAATCGAGTCTGCTTTGGTGGTGGAGGAGGTGGAGGTTGAAATGTGAAAAGCACGTCTACTGCTTGATGGTTGGTTGAGGGAAACGGACTGCGCCTGTGGTTGTGATGGCACAACCAAAAGGATGGGTACTCCAGAAGCTGGCATACGAGGAGATGGCTCGGAAGAAGTGGCAGCAACTTGGTTTCGGTTGGAGGCTCAATGGCAGAAGATGTTGATGGTTGAGAGTCGTTAAACTGAAGCCGCCTCTTCTTCCACCTCTTCACTGGATTGCTCTTCAGCTGTAAAATGAAAGTTGAAAAAGAAAGAAAAGCATAAATAAATAATAATAATAATATAACACATTTATTAGGCGCTTAAAACGGATGTTTCTAAGCGCACGGTTTACCGCAAAATTAAGATTAAATCCAAAAATAATACAAAGATACAGAAATTATTAGAAATAAACTACATCGATACTAAAAATCAAATAACGCATTACATATTTTGTTATACGATGCATCGGATGCAATAAATTGTATATAATTTTGGAAGAATAAAAAGTAAAACAGACTATTGGGCTTGAATGCTTATTAAGTAACTGACTGTTAGCAGTATAAACGTAGACGATTGTTTTAAAATTCAAATGAATTACATATTGAACGGATTAAGAATGAGATTAAGATCTCTGGTCATTATACCACATGCATGAACTGACATAGAGTTATTATTGCTAACTCATCTATGAAAAGGTTTCTGACCTTTCTGTGTGTAGTCTGTAGACTATATGCGTACTCTACTCCCAACGTCTCTTCTTCTGCGGGGTCGTCATAGCTGTCCGGATGCTTGCTTGCTTTGGCCTAATGAGCATCAACGGCTTCTGGGGACTTGAACAGCGGTATGTGGTCAATGCCAAGACCAGCTGGCGCCCTGAACTCTGACAGGATGTGCTTAATTGCACAGACTCTCTCCTGAAGAATTATATAAGACAAAATAAATTTAAAAATAAGCAAAGCCATACAGATTATAAACACAAGCGATATCGTGAAATAGGTCCCCCCCCCACATTCACTCCGCACACTATCGTTTTAGTGCACGCAATACTAGTATGAGGATTTAATTCCCCCTCAATAGACAAAACACGCAATTGTGTGTTCCACGATTAGGCCTAAACACAAATAATATTAAACAAATTTCACTCATTTCATAATTCTGCTGGTTTCTCATTGGGGGGGGGGGGGGGGGACAGATCTAGTGATGTGTAGTTCACATCCAGACAGGTCAAAAATAGTCAACACAATGATTATAATAATGGCTAACGATGTAACTGTACTCATCCGTCTAAATAATTAACCTCAGATTTCATCCGTGAAGATGACTTCATTGCCCGCTGCCTTTAACAGCGGTCTTTGTTTTCTAACGTTATCTACAAGGCAGTGTATACAGCCACACGCGTGTCTCTACCATATGGCAACACGCGTGTGGCTGCATCCGTCACCCGGCCTGAGGATATAGCCACACGCGTCTACTTATACTCTGCGCAGCGCGGTGCAGCACGTAGCAAGTGCATAGCTAGCAGTAAGCACGAGCGATGTGTATATTTATGCAACAGTAGGCCTACATGTTGCAAAACTTCATCAAGAAGGTTTTGTCTCTTGAAATTCACTGATATAGAAAAATATTGTTTGTATGTCAGTGAATTTCAAGAGATAAAACCTTCATGATTAAGTTTTGCAACATGTACCGTTGCATTGAGAAACACATCGCTGGTGCTATGCACTTGCTATGTGCCTGCGCGCTGCGCAGAGTCTAACTGTCGCAGAGACTTACAGACGCGTGTGGCTGTATACACTGCCTATCTACAATAACCTTGCATATGTGCGAGTGCGTTAGAAGGAGACTTTATGCCCATTTCCAATTTAAAATAATTTGAATATGAATTATACTATTTGCTCCGTATTAATTATTTTAGGTAATTTGATCTAAATTTACTATCTTTCTCGAGGCAACGCTGGACCTTTCTAATTGTAGCTCTAAATTTTCTCAGCCTGTGAATTCTTTCTTTACAACAAAAAATTACACATTTGGGACTGGGCCAGAAAGGTGTTCATCTAATAACATTAATATTTTCTAACTCACTAAGGCAATTCAGGGCACATCACATCATGGATGTGGTGCAGGATCCTAATATCCTTCTGCAGAATCCATTCATTAAAAAATTATGAAGTATTCATATGAGTAGCCTACGTAAAATGGGAAAATTCAAGGGATTTCGAAGAAACGAATTCTTTCTCTTTACAACAAAAAATTACACGTATGGGACTGGGCCCGAAAGGTTTTCGCCTAATAACATTAATGTTTTCTTACTCACCAAGGCAATTCAGGGTACATCACATGATGGATATGGTGCAGCTTCCCAATATCCTTCTGCAGACTCCATTCCTTCAAAAATTACGAAGGATTCATACGAGTAAAATGGGAAAATTCAACGCATTTCGAAGATACGGAAGAAACTTCATCTTGGCTGAAAAAGATGACGTCATTGCCCGCTTCCTTAACAGCGATCTGGGATTGGTCTGTTGAGCAAGACCGTCTCCTCAACCGTGCTCAACAGAGCTCCCTGATTGGTCTGTTGAGGAAACTCTCTGCTCAACAGGACTCAATGATTGGTCTGTTGAGCAGAGGAAAAGTCCTTAGCGGAGTAGAAGCCTGGGAATACCGGGTGTTGTAGGCTTTTTGCTTCACGTTTCCTAGTCATTAACGAGGAGGACATCATCATGATTGTCTTTTCCTTCTTTTTTTCTTCACTTTGACATTGTTATTCAAAAATCGTTTACTTTCTTTCTTTCAGTGCGCCCGCAAAACGTGAAAAAATGCCACCCCTGATAACTCCCAAACGAGTTGGTAAATCTTTCTGACTCTTGCCACAGTCATCACATCTTCACCAAACATCATGCACACCAAAAATCAGATTCCTAGCTCAAATCGTTTTCAACAATCGTCTACTTTCTTTCTTTCTGTTTACTTTCATTTGGCTAACTAGCCCGCCATTTGACGTACATCCTTTCTCCTGAGTTTGATTGCAACTTTTTAGGCAAGAGGGCCCTCTACTGTTATCCCAGTCTGGTCTGCACTCGTTGGGGGCGTATGTCTTGAAAAAAAGGTGGTGACGATCGACGTCTTCATCATTCTTTAAATAGGTTAATTTCAGTTTAGCCATCGCCTACGACCATACCATGCTGAATATACCGGTTCTCGTCCGATCACCGCAGTCAAGCAGCATAGGGCCCGGTTAGTACTTGGATGGGAGACCGCCTGGGAATACCGGGTGTTGTAGGCTTTTTGCTTCACGTTTCCTAGTCATTAACGAGGAGGACATCATCATGATTGTCTTTTCCTTCTTTTTTTCTTCACTTTGACATTGTTATTCAAAAATCGTTTACTTTCTTTCTTTCAGTGCGCCCGCAAAACGTGAAAAAATGCCACCCCTGATAACTCCCAAACGAGTTGGTAAATCTTTCTGACTCTTGCCACAGTCATCACATCTTCACCAAACATCATGCACACCAAAAATCAGATTCCTAGCTCAAATCGTTTTCAACAATCGTCTACTTTCTTTCTTTCTGTTTACTTTCATTTGGCTAACTAGCCCGCCATTTGACGTACATCCTTTCTCCTGAGTTTGATTGCAACTTTTTAGGCAAGAGGGCCCTCTACTGTTATCCCAGTCTGGTCTGCACTCGTTGGGGGCGTATGTCTTGAAAAAAAGGTGGTGACGATCGACGTCTTCATCATTCTTTAAATAGGTTAATTTCAGTTTAGCCATCGCCTACGACCATACCATGCTGAATATACCGGTTCTCGTCCGATCACCGCAGTCAAGCAGCATAGGGCCCGGTTAGTACTTGGATGGGAGACCGCCTGGGAATACCGGGTGTTGTAGGCTTTTTGCTTCACGTTTCCTAGTCATTAACGAGGAGGACATCATCATGATTGTCTTTTCCTTCTTTTTTTCTTCACTTTGACATTGTTATTCAAAAATCGTTTACTTTCTTTCTTTCAGTGCGCCCGCAAAACGTGAAAAAATGCCACCCCTGATAACTCCCAAACGAGTTGGTAAATCTTTCTGACTCTTGCCACAGTCATCACATCTTCACCAAACATCATGCACACCAAAAATCAGATTCCTAGCTCAAATCGTTTTCAACAATCGTCTACTTTCTTTCTTTCTGTTTACTTTCATTTGGCTAACTAGCCCGCCATTTGACGTACATCCTTTCTCCTGAGTTTGATTGCAACTTTTTAGGCAAGAGGGCCCTCTACTGTTATCCCAGTCTGGTCTGCACTCGTTGGGGGCGTATGTCTTGAAAAAAAGGTGGTGACGATCGACGTCTTCATCATTCTTTAAATAGGTTAATTTCAGTTTAGCCATCGCCTACGACCATACCATGCTGAATATACCGGTTCTCGTCCGATCACCGCAGTCAAGCAGCATAGGGCCCGGTTAGTACTTGGATGGGAGACCGCCTGGGAATACCGGGTGTTGTAGGCTTTTTGCTTCACGTTTCCTAGTCATTAACGAGGAGGACATCATCATGATTGTCTTTTCCTTCTTTTTTTCTTCACTTTGACATTGTTATTCAAAAATCGTTTACTTTCTTTCTTTCAGTGCGCCCGCAAAACGTGAAAAAATGCCACCCCTGATAACTCCCAAACGAGTTGGTAAATCTTTCTGACTCTTGCCACAGTCATCACATCTTCACCAAACATCATGCACACCAAAAATCAGATTCCTAGCTCAAATCGTTTTCAACAATCGTCTACTTTCTTTCTTTCTGTTTACTTTCATTTGGCTAACTAGCCCGCCATTTGACGTACATCCTTTCTCCTGAGTTTGATTGCAACTTTTTAGGCAAGAGGGCCCTCTACTGTTATCCCAGTCTGGTCTGCACTCGTTGGGGGCGTATGTCTTGAAAAAAAGGTGGTGACGATCGACGTCTTCATCATTCTTTAAATAGGTTAATTTCAGTTTAGCCATCGCCTACGACCGTACCATGCTGAATATACCGGTTCTCGTCCGATCACCGCAGTCAAGCAGCATAGGGCCCGGTTAGTACTTGGATGGGAGACCGCCTGGGAATACCGGGTGTTGTAGGCTTTTTGCTTCACGTTTCCTAGTCATTAACGAGGAGGACATCATCATGATTGTCTTTTCCTTCTTTTTTTCTTCACTTTGACATTGTTATTCAAAAATCGTTTACTTTCTTTCTTTCAGTGCGCCCGCAAAACGTGAAAAAATGCCACCCCTGATAACTCCCAAACGAGTTGGTAAATCTTTCTGACTCTTGCCACAGTCATCACATCTTCACCAAACATCATGCACACCAAAAATCAGATTCCTAGCTCAAATCGTTTTCAACAATCGTCTACTTTCTTTCTTTCTGTTTACTTTCATTTGGCTAACTAGCCCGCCATTTGACGTACATCCTTTCTCCTGAGTTTGATTGCAACTTTTTAGGCAAGAGGGCCCTCTACTGTTATCCCAGTCTGGTCTGCACTCGTTGGGGGCGTATGTCTTGAAAAAAAGGTGGTGACGATCGACGTCTTCATCATTCTTTAAATAGGTTAATTTCAGTTTAGCCATCGCCTACGACCATACCATGCTGAATATACCGGTTCTCGTCCGATCACCGCAGTCAAGCAGCATAGGGCCCGGTTAGTACTTGGATGGGAGACCGCCTGGGAATACCGGGTGTTGTAGGCTTTTTGCTTCACGTTTCCTAGTCATTAACGAGGAGGACATCATCATGATTGTCTTTTCCTTCTTTTTTTCTTCACTTTGACATTGTTATTCAAAAATCGTTTACTTTCTTTCTTTCAGTGCGCCCGCAAAACGTGAAAAAATGCCACCCCTGATAACTCCCAAACGAGTTGGTAAATCTTTCTGACTCTTGCCACAGTCATCACATCTTCACCAAACATCATGCACACCAAAAATCAGATTCCTAGCTCAAATCGTTTTCAACAATCGTCTACTTTCTTTCTTTCTGTTTACTTTCATTTGGCTAACTAGCCCGCCATTTGACGTACATCCTTTCTCCTGAGTTTGATTGCAACTTTTTAGGCAAGAGGGCCCTCTACTGTTATCCCAGTCTGGTCTGCACTCGTTGGGGGCGTATGTCTTGAAAAAAAGGTGGTGACGATCGACGTCTTCATCATTCTTTAAATAGGTTAATTTCAGTTTAGCCATCGCCTACGACCATACCATGCTGAATATACCGGTTCTCGTCCGATCACCGCAGTCAAGCAGCATAGGGCCCGGTTAGTACTTGGATGGGAGACCGCCTGGGAATACCGGGTGTTGTAGGCTTTTTGCTTCACGTTTCCTAGTCATTAACGAGGAGGACATCATCATGATTGTCTTTTCCTTCTTTTTTTCTTCACTTTGACATTGTTATTCAAAAATCGTTTACTTTCTTTCTTTCAGTGCGCCCGCAAAACGTGAAAAAATGCCACCCCTGATAACTCCCAAACGAGTTGGTAAATCTTTCTGACTCTTGCCACAGTCATCACATCTTCACCAAACATCATGCACACCAAAAATCAGATTCCTAGCTCAAATCGTTTTCAACAATCGTCTACTTTCTTTCTTTCTGTTTACTTTCATTTGGCTAACTAGCCCGCCATTTGACGTACATCCTTTCTCCTGAGTTTGATTGCAACTTTTTAGGCAAGAGGGCCCTCTACTGTTATCCCAGTCTGGTCTGCACTCGTTGGGGGCGTATGTCTTGAAAAAAAGGTGGTGACGATCGACGTCTTCATCATTCTTTAAATAGGTTAATTTCAGTTTAGCCATCGCCTACGACCATACCATGCTGAATATACCGGTTCTCGTCCGATCACCGCAGTCAAGCAGCATAGGGCCCGGTTAGTACTTGGATGGGAGACCGCCTGGGAATACCGGGTGTTGTAGGCTTTTTGCTTCACGTTTCCTAGTCATTAACGAGGAGGACATCATCATGATTGTCTTTTCCTTCTTTTTTTCTTCACTTTGACATTGTTATTCAAAAATCGTTTACTTTCTTTCTTTCAGTGCGCCCGCAAAACGTGAAAAAATGCCACCCCTGATAACTCCCAAACGAGTTGGTAAATCTTTCTGACTCTTGCCACAGTCATCACATCTTCACCAAACATCATGCACACCAAAAATCAGATTCCTAGCTCAAATCGTTTTCAACAATCGTCTACTTTCTTTCTTTCTGTTTACTTTCATTTGGCTAACTAGCCCGCCATTTGACGTACATCCTTTCTCCTGAGTTTGATTGCAACTTTTTAGGCAAGAGGGCCCTCTACTGTTATCCCAGTCTGGTCTGCACTCGTTGGGGGCGTATGTCTTGAAAAAAAGGTGGTGACGATCGACGTCTTCATCATTCTTTAAATAGGTTAATTTCAGTTTAGCCATCGCCTACGACCATACCATGCTGAATATACCGGTTCTCGTCCGATCACCGCAGTCAAGCAGCATAGGGCCCGGTTAGTACTTGGATGGGAGACCGCCTGGGAATACCGGGTGTTGTAGGCTTTTTGCTTCACGTTTCCTAGTCATTAACGAGGAGGACATCATCATGATTGTCTTTTCCTTCTTTTTTTCTTCACTTTGACATTGTTATTCAAAAATCGTTTACTTTCTTTCTTTCAGTGCGCCCGCAAAACGTGAAAAAATGCCACCCCTGATAACTCCCAAACGAGTTGGTAAATCTTTCTGACTCTTGCCACAGTCATCACATCTTCACCAAACATCATGCACACCAAAAATCAGATTCCTAGCTCAAATCGTTTTCAACAATCGTCTACTTTCTTTCTTTCTGTTTACTTTCATTTGGCTAACTAGCCCGCCATTTGACGTACATCCTTTCTCCTGAGTTTGATTGCAACTTTTTAGGCAAGAGGGCCCTCTACTGTTATCCCAGTCTGGTCTGCACTCGTTGGGGGCGTATGTCTTGAAAAAAAGGTGGTGACGATCGACGTCTTCATCATTCTTTAAATAGGTTAATTTCAGTTTAGCCATCGCCTACGACCATACCATGCTGAATATACCGGTTCTCGTCCGATCACCGCAGTCAAGCAGCATAGGGCCCGGTTAGTACTTGGATGGGAGACCGCCTGGGAATACCGGGTGTTGTAGGCTTTTTGCTTCACGTTTCCTAGTCATTAACGAGGAGGACATCATCATGATTGTCTTTTCCTTCTTTTTTTCTTCACTTTGACATTGTTATTCAAAAATCGTTTACTTTCTTTCTTTCAGTGCGCCCGCAAAACGTGATAAAATGCCACCCCTGATAACTCCCAAACGAGTTGGTAAATCTTTCTGACTCTTGCCACAGTCATCACATCTTCACCAAACATCATGCACACCAAAAATCAGATTCCTAGCTCAAATCGTTTTCAACAATCGTCTACTTTCTTTCTTTCTGTTTACTTTCATTTGGCTAACTAGCCCGCCATTTGACGTACATCCTTTCTCCTGAGTTTGATTGCAACTTTTTAGGCAAGAGGGCCCTCTACTGTTATCCCAGTCTGGTCTGCACTCGTTGGGGGCGTATGTCTTGAAAAAAAGGTGGTGACGATCGACGTCTTCATCATTCTTTAAATAGGTTAATTTCAGTTTAGCCATCGCCTACGACCATACCATGCTGAATATACCGGTTCTCGTCCGATCACCGCAGTCAAGCAGCATAGGGCCCGGTTAGTACTTGGATGGGAGACCGCCTGGGAATACCGGGTGTTGTAGGCTTTTTGCTTCACGTTTCCTAGTCATTAACGAGGAGGACATCATCATGATTGTCTTTTCCTTCTTTTTTTCTTCACTTTGACATTGTTATTCAAAAATCGTTTACTTTCTTTCTTTCAGTGCGCCCGCAAAACGTGAAAAAATGCCACCCCTGATAACTCCCAAACGAGTTGGTAAATCTTTCTGACTCTTGCCACAGTCATCACATCTTCACCAAACATCATGCACACCAAAAATCAGATTCCTAGCTCAAATCGTTTTCAACAATCGTCTACTTTCTTTCTTTCTGTTTACTTTCATTTGGCTAACTAGCCCGCCATTTGACGTACATCCTTTCTCCTGAGTTTGATTGCAACTTTTTAGGCAAGAGGGCCCTCTACTGTTATCCCAGTCTGGTCTGCACTCGTTGGGGGCGTATGTCTTGAAAAAAAGGTGGTGACGATCGACGTCTTCATCATTCTTTAAATAGGTTAATTTCAGTTTAGCCATCGCCTACGACCATACCATGCTGAATATACCGGTTCTCGTCCGATCACCGCAGTCAAGCAGCATAGGGCCCGGTTAGTACTTGGATGGGAGACCGCCTGGGAATACCGGGTGTTGTAGGCTTTTTGCTTCACGTTTCCTAGTCATTAACGAGGAGGACATCATCATGATTGTCTTTTCCTTCTTTTTTTCTTCACTTTGACATTGTTATTCAAAAATCGTTTACTTTCTTTCTTTCAGTGCGCCCGCAAAACGTGAAAAAATGCCACCCCTGATAACTCCCAAACGAGTTGGTAAATCTTTCTGACTCTTGCCACAGTCATCACATCTTCACCAAACATCATGCACACCAAAAATCAGATTCCTAGCTCAAATCGTTTTCAACAATCGTCTACTTTCTTTCTTTCTGTTTACTTTCATTTGGCTAACTAGCCCGCCATTTGACGTACATCCTTTCTCCTGAGTTTGATTGCAACTTTTTAGGCAAGAGGGCCCTCTACTGTTATCCCAGTCTGGTCTGCACTCGTTGGGGGCGTATGTCTTGAAAAAAAGGTGGTGACGATCGACGTCTTCATCATTCTTTAAATAGGTTAATTTCAGTTTAGCCATCGCCTACGACCATACCATGCTGAATATACCGGTTCTCGTCCGATCACCGCAGTCAAGCAGCATAGGGCCCGGTTAGTACTTGGATGGGAGACCGCCTGGGAATACCGGGTGTTGTAGGCTTTTTGCTTCACGTTTCCTAGTCATTAACGAGGAGGACATCATCATGATTGTCTTTTCCTTCTTTTTTTCTTCACTTTGACATTGTTATTCAAAAATCGTTTACTTTCTTTCTTTCAGTGCGCCCGCAAAACGTGAAAAAATGCCACCCCTGATAACTCCCAAACGAGTTGGTAAATCTTTCTGACTCTTGCCACAGTCATCACATCTTCACCAAACATCATGCACACCAAAAATCAGATTCCTAGCTCAAATCGTTTTCAACAATCGTCTACTTTCTTTCTTTCTGTTTACTTTCATTTGGCTAACTAGCCCGCCATTTGACGTACATCCTTTCTCCTGAGTTTGATTGCAACTTTTTAGGCAAGAGGGCCCTCTACTGTTATCCCAGTCTGGTCTGCACTCGTTGGGGGCGTATGTCTTGAAAAAAAGGTGGTGACGATCGACGTCTTCATCATTCTTTAAATAGGTTAATTTCAGTTTAGCCATCGCCTACGACCATACCATGCTGAATATACCGGTTCTCGTCCGATCACCGCAGTCAAGCAGCATAGGGCCCGGTTAGTACTTGGATGGGAGACCGCCTGGGAATACCGGGTGTTGTAGGCTTTTTGCTTCACGTTTCCTAGTCATTAACGAGGAGGACATCATCATGATTGTCTTTTCCTTCTTTTTTTCTTCACTTTGACATTGTTATTCAAAAATCGTTTACTTTCTTTCTTTCAGTGCGCCCGCAAAACGTGAAAAAATGCCACCCCTGATAACTCCCAAACGAGTTGGTAAATCTTTCTGACTCTTGCCACAGTCATCACATCTTCACCAAACATCATGCACACCAAAAATCAGATTCCTAGCTCAAATCGTTTTCAACAATCGTCTACTTTCTTTCTTTCTGTTTACTTTCATTTGGCTAACTAGCCCGCCATTTGACGTACATCCTTTCTCCTGAGTTTGATTGCAACTTTTTAGGCAAGAGGGCCCTCTACTGTTATCCTAGTCTGGTCTGCACTCGTTGGGGGCGTATGTCTTGAAAAAAAGGTGGTGACGATCGACGTCTTCATCATTCTTTAAATAGGTTAATTTCAGTTTAGCCATCGCCTACGACCATACCATGCTGAATATACCGGTTCTCGTCCGATCACCGCAGTCAAGCAGCATAGGGCCCGGTTAGTACTTGGATGGGAGACCGCCTGGGAATACCGGGTGTTGTAGGCTTTTTGCTTCACGTTTCCTAGTCATTAACGAGGAGGACATCATCATGATTGTCTTTTCCTTCTTTTTTTCTTCACTTTGACATTGTTATTCAAAAATCGTTTACTTTCTTTCTTTCAGTGCGCCCGCAAAACGTGAAAAAATGCCACCCCTGATAACTCCCAAACGAGTTGGTAAATCTTTCTGACTCTTGCCACAGTCATCACATCTTCACCAAACATCATGCACACCAAAAATCAGATTCCTAGCTCAAATCGTTTTCAACAATCGTCTACTTTCTTTCTTTCTGTTTACTTTCATTTGGCTAACTAGCCCGCCATTTGACGTACATCCTTTCTCCTGAGTTTGATTGCAACTTTTTAGGCAAGAGGGCCCTCTACTGTTATCCCAGTCTGGTCTGCACTCGTTGGGGGCGTATGTCTTGAAAAAAAGGTGGTGACGATCGACGTCTTCATCATTCTTTAAATAGGTTAATTTCAGTTTAGCCATCGCCTACGACCATACCATGCTGAATATACCGGTTCTCGTCCGATCACCGCAGTCAAGCAGCATAGGGCCCGGTTAGTACTTGGATGGGAGACCGCCTGGGAATACCGGGTGTTGTAGGCTTTTTGCTTCACGTTTCCTAGTCATTAACGAGGAGGACATCATCATGATTGTCTTTTCCTTCTTTTTTTCTTCACTTTGACATTGTTATTCAAAAATCGTTTACTTTCTTTCTTTCAGTGCGCCCGCAAAACGTGAAAAAATGCCACCCCTGATAACTCCCAAACGAGTTGGTAAATCTTTCTGACTCTTGCCACAGTCATCACATCTTCACCAAACATCATGCACACCAAAAATCAGATTCCTAGCTCAAATCGTTTTCAACAATCGTCTACTTTCTTTCTTTCTGTTTACTTTCATTTGGCTAACTAGCCCGCCATTTGACGTACATCCTTTCTCCTGAGTTTGATTGCAACTTTTTAGGCAAGAGGGCCCTCTACTGTTATCCCAGTCTGGTCTGCACTCGTTGGGGGCGTATGTCTTGAAAAAAAGGTGGTGACGATCGACGTCTTCATCATTCTTTAAATAGGTTAATTTCAGTTAGCCATCGCCTACGACCATACCATGCTGAATATACCGGTTCTCGTCCGATCACCGCAGTCAAGCAGCATAGGGCCCGGTTAGTACTTGGATGGGAGACCGCCTGGGAATACCGGGTGTTGTAGGCTTTTTGCTTCACGTTTCCTAGTCATTAACGAGGAGGACATCATCATGATTGTCTTTTCCTTCTTTTTTTCTTCACTTTGACATTGTTATTCAAAAATCGTTTACTTTCTTTCTTTCAGTGCGCCCGCAAAACGTGAAAAAATGCCACCCCTGATAACTCCCAAACGAGTTGGTAAATCTTTCTGACTCTTGCCACAGTCATCACATCTTCACCAAACATCATGCACACCAAAAATCAGATTCCTAGCTCAAATCGTTTTCAACAATCGTCTACTTTCTTTCTTTCTGTTTACTTTCATTTGGCTAACTAGCCCGCCATTTGACGTACATCCTTTCTCCTGAGTTTGATTGCAACTTTTTAGGCAAGAGGGCCCTCTACTGTTATCCCAGTCTGGTCTGCACTCGTTGGGGGCGTATGTCTTGAAAAAAAGGTGGTGACGATCGACGTCTTCATCATTCTTTAAATAGGTTAATTTCAGTATAGCCATCGCCTACGACCATACCATGCTGAATATACCGGTTCTCGTCCGATCACCGCAGTCAAGCAGCATAGGGCCCGGTTAGTACTTGGATGGGAGACCGCCTGGGAATACCGGGTGTTGTAGGCTTTTTGCTTCACGTTTCCTAGTCATTAACGAGGAGGACATCATCATGATTGTCTTTTCCTTCTTTTTTTTCTTCACTTTGACATTGTTATTCAAAAATCGTTTACTTTCTTTCTTTCAGTGCGCCCGCAAAACGTGAAAAAATGCCACCCCTGATAACTCCCAAACGAGTTGGTAAATCTTTCTGACTCTTGCCACAGTCATCACATCTTCACCAAACATCATGCACACCAAAAATCAGATTCCTAGCTCAAATCGTTTTCAACAATCGTCTACTTTCTTTCTTTCTGTTTACTTTCATTTGGCTAACTAGCCCGCCATTTGACGTACATCCGTTCTCCTGAGTTTGATTGCAACTTTTTAGGCAAGAGGGCCCTCTACTGTTATCCCAGTCTGGTCTGCACTCGTTGGGGGCGTATGTCTTGAAAAAAAGGTGGTGACGATCGACGTCTTCATCATTCTTTAAATAGGTTAATTTCAGTTTAGCCATCGCCTACGACCATACCATGCTGAATATACCGGTTCTCGTCCGATCACCGCAGTCAAGCAGCATAGGGCCCGGTTAGTACTTGGATGGGAGACCGCCTGGGAATACCGGGTGTTGTAGGCTTTTTGCTTCACGTTTCCTAGTCATTAACGAGGAGGACATCATCATGATTGTCTTTTCCTTCTTTTTTTCTTCACTTTGACATTGTTATTCAAAAATCGTTTACTTTCTTTCTTTCAGTGCGCCCGCAAAACGTGAAAAAATGCCACCCCTGATAACTCCCAAACGAGTTGGTAAATCTTTCTGACTCTTGCCACAGTCATCACATCTTCACCAAACATCATGCACACCAAAAATCAGATTCCTAGCTCAAATCGTTTTCAACAATCGTCTACTTTCTTTCTTTCTGTTTACTTTCATTTGGCTAACTAGCCCGCCATTTGACGTACATCCTTTCTCCTGAGTTTGATTGCAACTTTTTAGGCAAGAGGGCCCTCTACTGTTATCCCAGTCTGGTCTGCACTCGTTGGGGGCGTATGTCTTGAAAAAAAGGTGGTGACGATCGACGTCTTCATCATTCTTTAAATAGGTTAATTTCAGTTTAGCCATCGCCTACGACCATACCATGCTGAATATACCGGTTCTCGTCCGATCACCGCAGTCAAGCAGCATAGGGCCCGGTTAGTACTTGGATGGGAGACCGCCTGGGAATACCGGGTGTTGTAGGCTTTTTGCTTCACGTTTCCTAGTCATTAACGAGGAGGACATCATCATGATTGTCTTTTCCTTCTTTTTTTCTTCACTTTGACATTGTTATTCAAAAATCGTTTACTTTCTTTCTTTCAGTGCGCCCGCAAAACGTGAAAAAATGCCACCCCTGATAACTCCCAAACGAGTTGGTAAATCTTTCTGACTCTTGCCACAGTCATCACATCTTCACCAAACATCATGCACACCAAAAATCAGATTCCTAGCTCAAATCGTTTTCAACAATCGTCTACTTTCTTTCTTTCTGTTTACTTTCATTTGGCTAACTAGCCCGCCATTTGACGTACATCCTTTCTCCTGAGTTTGATTGCAACTTTTTAGGCAAGAGGGCCCTCTACTGTTATCCCAGTCTGGTCTGCACTCGTTGGGGGCGTATGTCTTGAAAAAAAGGTGGTGACGATCGACGTCTTCATCATTCTTTAAATAGGTTAATTTCAGTTTAGCCATCGCCTACGACCATACCATGCTGAATATACCGGTTCTCGTCCGATCACCGCAGTCAAGCAGCATAGGGCCCGGTTAGTACTTGGATGGGAGACCGCCTGGGAATACCGGGTGTTGTAGGCTTTTTGCTTCACGTTTCCTAGTCATTAACGAGGAGGACATCATCATGATTGTCTTTTCCTTCTTTTTTTCTTCACTTTGACATTGTTATTCAAAAATCGTTTACTTTCTTTCTTTCAGTGCGCCCGCAAAACGTGAAAAAATGCCACCCCTGATAACTCCCAAACGAGTTGGTAAATCTTTCTGACTCTTGCCACAGTCATCACATCTTCACCAAACATCATGCACACCAAAAATCAGATTCCTAGCTCAAATCGTTTTCAACAATCGTCTACTTTCTTTCTTTCTGTTTACTTTCATTTGGCTAACTAGCCCGCCATTTGACGTACATCCTTTCTCCTGAGTTTGATTGCAACTTTTTAGGCAAGAGGGCCCTCTACTGTTATCCCAGTCTGGTCTGCACTCGTTGGGGGCGTATGTCTTGAAAAAAAGGTGGTGACGATCGACGTCTTCATCATTCTTTAAATAGGTTAATTTCAGTTTAGCCATCGCCTACGACCATACCATGCTGAATATACCGGTTCTCGTCCGATCACCGCAGTCAAGCAGCATAGGGCCCGGTTAGTACTTGGATGGGAGACCGCCTGGGAATACCGGGTGTTGTAGGCTTTTTGCTTCACGTTTCCTAGTCATTAACGAGGAGGACATCATCATGATTGTCTTTTCCTTCTTTTTTTCTTCACTTTGACATTGTTATTCAAAAATCGTTTACTTTCTTTCTTTCAGTGCGCCCGCAAAACGTGAAAAAATGCCACCCCTGATAACTCCCAAACGAGTTGGTAAATCTTTCTGACTCTTGCCACAGTCATCACATCTTCACCAAACATCATGCACACCAAAAATCAGATTCCTAGCTCAAATCGTTTTCAACAATCGTCTACTTTCTTTCTTTCTGTTTACTTTCATTTGGCTAACTAGCCCGCCATTTGACGTACATCCTTTCTCCTGAGTTTGATTGCAACTTTTTAGGCAAGAGGGCCCTCTACTGTTATCCCAGTCTGGTCTGCACTCGTTGGGGGCGTATGTCTTGAAAAAAAGGTGGTGACGATCGACGTCTTCATCATTCTTTAAATAGGTTAATTTCAGTTTAGCCATCGCCTACGACCATACCATGCTGAATATACCGGTTCTCGTCCGATCACCGCAGTCAAGCAGCATAGGGCCCGGTTAGTACTTGGATGGGAGACCGCCTGGGAATACCGGGTGTTGTAGGCTTTTTGCTTCACGTTTCCTAGTCATTAACGAGGAGGACATCATCATGATTGTCTTTTCCTTCTTTTTTTCTTCACTTTGACACTGTTATTCAAAAATCGTTTACTTTCTTTCTTTCAGTGCGCCCGCAAAACGTGAAAAAATGCCACCCCTGATAACTCCCAAACGAGTTGGTAAATCTTTCTGACTCTTGCCACAGTCATCACATCTTCACCAAACATCATGCACACCAAAAATCAGATTCCTAGCTCAAATCGTTTTCAACAATCGTCTACTTTCTTTCTTTCTGTTTACTTTCATTTGGCTAACTAGCCCGCCATTTGACGTACATCCTTTCTCCTGAGTTTGATTGCAACTTTTTAGGCAAGAGGGCCCTCTACTGTTATCCCAGTCTGGTCTGCACTCGTTGGGGGCGTATGTCTTGAAAAAAAGGTGGTGACGATCGACGTCTTCATCATTCTTTAAATAGGTTAATTTCAGTTTAGCCATCGCCTACGACCATACCATGCTGAATATACCGGTTCTCGTCCGATCACCGCAGTCAAGCAGCATAGGGCCCGGTTAGTACTTGGATGGGAGACCGCCTGGGAATACCGGGTGTTGTAGGCTTTTTGCTTCACGTTTCCTAGTCATTAACGAGGAGGACATCATCATGATTGTCTTTTCCTTCTTTTTTTCTTCACTTTGACATTGTTATTCAAAAATCGTTTACTTTCTTTCTTTCAGTGCGCCCGCAAAACGTGAAAAAATGCCACCCCTGATAACTCCCAAACGAGTTGGTAAATCTTTCTGACTCTTGCCACAGTCATCACATCTTCACCAAACATCATGCACACCAAAAATCAGATTCCTAGCTCAAATCGTTTTCAACAAGCGTCTACTTTCTTTCTTTCTGTTTACTTTCATTTGGCTAACTAGCCCGCCATTTGACGTACATCCTTTCTCCTGAGTTTGATTGCAACTTTTTAGGCAAGAGGGCCCTCTACTGTTATCCCAGTCTGGTCTGCACTCGTTGGGGGCGTATGTCTTGAAAAAAAGGTGGTGACGATCGACGTCTTCATCATTCTTTAAATAGGTTAATTTCAGTTTAGCCATCGCCTACGACCATACCATGCTGAATATACCGGTTCTCGTCCGATCACCGCAGTCAAGCAGCATAGGGCCCGGTTAGTACTTGGATGGGAGACCGCCTGGGAATACCGGGTGTTGTAGGCTTTTTGCTTCACGTTTCCTAGTCATTAACGAGGAGGACATCATCATGATTGTCTTTTCCTTCTTTTTTTCTTCACTTTGACATTGTTATTCAAAAATCGTTTACTTTCTTTCTTTCAGTGCGCCCGCAAAACGTGAAAAAATGCCACCCCTGATAACTCCCAAACGAGTTGGTAAATCTTTCTGACTCTTGCCACAGTCATCACATCTTCACCAAACATCATGCACACCAAAAATCAGATTCCTAGCTCAAATCGTTTTCAACAATCGTCTACTTTCTTTCTTTCTGTTTACTTTCATTTGGCTAACTAGCCCGCCATTTGACGTACATCCTTTCTCCTGAGTTTGATTGCAACTTTTTAGGCAAGAGGGCCCTCTACTGTTATCCCAGTCTGGTCTGCACTCGTTGGGGGCGTATGTCTTGAAAAAAAGGTGGTGACGATCGACGTCTTCATCATTCTTTAAATAGGTTAATTTCAGTTTAGCCATCGCCTACGACCATACCATGCTGAATATACCGGTTCTCGTCCGATCACCGCAGTCAAGCAGCATAGGGCCCGGTTAGTACTTGGATGGGAGACCGCCTGGGAATACCGGTGTTGTAGGCTTTTTGCTTCACGTTTCCTAGTCATTAACGAGGAGGACATCATCATGATTGTCTTTTCCTTCTTTTTTTCTTCACTTTGACATTGTTATTCAAAAATCGTTTACTTTCTTTCTTTCAGTGCACCCGCAAAACGTGAAAAAATGCCACCCCTGATAACTCCCAAACGAGTTGGTAAATCTTTCTGACTCTTGCCACAGTCATCACATCTTCACCAAACATCATGCACACCAAAAATCAGATTCCTAGCTCAAATCGTTTTCAACAATCGTCTACTTTCTTTCTTTCTGTTTACTTTCATTTGGCTAACTAGCCCGCCATTTGACGTACATCCTTTCTCCTGAGTTTGATTGCAACTTTTTAGGCAAGAGGGCCCTCTACTGTTATCCCAGTCTGGTCTGCACTCGTTGGGGGCGTATGTCTTGAAAAAAAGGTGGTGACGATCGACGTCTTCATCATTCTTTAAATAGGTTAATTTCAGTTTAGCCATCGCCTACGACCATACCATGCTGAATATACCGGTTCTCGTCCGATCACCGCAGTCAAGCAGCATAGGGCCCGGTTAGTACTTGGATGGGAGACCGCCTGGGAATACCGGGTGTTGTAGGCTTTTTGCTTCACGTTTCCTAGTCATTAACGAGGAGGACATCATCATGATTGTCTTTTCCTTCTTTTTTTCTTCACTTTGACATTGTTATTCAAAAATCGTTTACTTTCTTTCTTTCAGTGCGCCCGCAAAACGTGAAAAAATGCCACCCCTGATAACTCCCAAACGAGTTGGTAAATCTTTCTGACTCTTGCCACAGTCATCACATCTTCACCAAACATCATGCACACCAAAAATCAGATTCCTAGCTCAAATCGTTTTCAACAATCGTCTACTTTCTTTCTTTCTGTTTACTTTCATTTGGCTAACTAGCCCGCCATTTGACGTACATCCTTTCTCCTGAGTTTGATTGCAACTTTTTAGGCAAGAGGGCCCTCTACTGTTATCCCAGTCTGGTCTGCACTCGTTGGGGGCGTATGTCTTGAAAAAAAGGTGGTGACGATCGACGTCTTCATCATTCTTTAAATAGGTTAATTTCAGTTTAGCCATCGCCTACGACCATACCATGCTGAATATACCGGTTCTCGTCCGATCACCGCAGTCAAGCAGCATAGGGCCCGGTTAGTACTTGGATGGGAGACCGCCTGGGAATACCGGGTGTTGTAGGCTTTTTGCTTCACGTTTCCTAGTCATTAACGAGGAGGACATCATCATGATTGTCTTTTCCTTCTTTTTTTCTTCACTTTGACATTGTTATTCAAAAATCGTTTACTTTCTTTCTTTCAGTGCGCCCGCAAAACGTGAAAAAATGCCACCCCTGATAACTCCCAACGAGTTGGTAAATCTTTCTGACTCTTGCCACAGTCATCACATCTTCACCAAACATCATGCACACCAAAATCAGATTCCTAGCTCAAATCGTTTTCAACAATCGTCTACTTTCTTTCTTTCTGTTTACTTTCATTTGGCTAACTAGCCCGCCATTTGACGTACATCCTTTCTCCTGAGTTTGATTGCAACTTTTTAGGCAAGAGGGCCCTCTACTGTTATCCCAGTCTGGTCTGCACTCGTTGGGGGCGTATGTCTTGAAAAAAAGGTGGTGACGATCGACGTCTTCATCATTCTTTAAATAGGTTAATTTCAGTTTAGCCATCGCCTACGACCATACCATGCTGAATATACCGGTTCTCGTCCGATCACCGCAGTCAAGCAGCATAGGGCCCGGTTAGTACTTGGATGGGAGACCGCCTGGGAATACCGGGTGTTGTAGGCTTTTTGCTTCACGTTTCCTAGTCATTAACGAGGAGGACATCATCATGATTGTCTTTTCCTTCTTTTTTTCTTCACTTTGACATTGTTATTCAAAAATCGTTTACTTTCTTTCTTTCAGTGCGCCCGCAAAACGTGAAAAAATGCCACCCCTGATAACTCCCAAACGAGTTGGTAAATCTTTCTGACTCTTGCCACAGTCATCACATCTTCACCAAACATCATGCACACCAAAAATCAGATTCCTAGCTCAAATCGTTTTCAACAATCGTCTACTTTCTTTCTTTCTGTTTACTTTCATTTGGCTAACTAGCCCGCCATTTGACGTACATCCTTTCTCCTGAGTTTGATTGCAACTTTTTAGGCAAGAGGGCCCTCTACTGTTATCCCAGTCTGGTCTGCACTCGTTGGGGGCGTATGTCTTGAAAAAAAGGTGGTGACGATCGACGTCTTCATCATTCTTTAAATAGGTTAATTTCAGTTTAGCCATCGCCTACGACCATACCATGCTGAATATACCGGTTCTCGTCCGATCACCGCAGTCAAGCAGCATAGGGCCCGGTTAGTACTTGGATGGGAGACCGCCTGGGAATACCGGGTGTTGTAGGCTTTTTGCTTCACGTTTCCTAGTCATTAACGAGGAGGACATCATCATGATTGTCTTTTCCTTCTTTTTTTCTTCACTTTGACATTGTTATTCAAAAATCGTTTACTTCCTTTCTTTCAGTGCACCCGCAAAACGTGAAAAAATGCCACCCCTGATAACTCCCAAACGAGTTGGTAAATCTTTCTGACTCTTGCCACAGTCATCACATCTTCACCAAACATCATGCACACCAAAAATCAGATTCCTAGCTCAAATCGTTTTCAACAATCGTCTACTTTCTTTCTTTCTGTTTACTTTCATTTGGCTAACTAGCCCGCCATTTGACGTACATCCTTTCTCCTGAGTTTGATTGCAACTTTTTAGGCAAGAGGGCCCTCTACTGTTATCCCAGTCTGGTCTGCACTCGTTGGGGGCGTATGTCTTGAAAAAAAGGTGGTGACGATCGACGTCTTCATCATTCTTTAAATAGGTTAATTTCAGTTTAGCCATCGCCTACGACCATACCATGCTGAATATACCGGTTCTCGTCCGATCACCGCAGTCAAGCAGCATAGGGCCCGGTTAGTACTTGGATGGGAGACCGCCTGGGAATACCGGGTGTTGTAGGCTTTTTGCTTCACGTTTCCTAGTCATTAACGAGGAGGACATCATCATGATTGTCTTTTCCTTCTTTTTTTCTTCACTTTGACATTGTTATTCAAAAATCGTTTACTTTCTTTCTTTCAGTGCGCCCGCAAAACGTGAAAAAATGCCACCCCTGATAACTCCCAAACGAGTTGGTAAATCTTTCTGACTCTTGCCACAGTCATCACATCTTCACCAAACATCATGCACACCAAAAATCAGATTCCTAGCTCAAATCGTTTTCAACAAGCGTCTACTTTCTTTCTTTCTGTTTACTTTCATTTGGCTAACTAGCCCGCCATTTGACGTACATCCTTTCTCCTGAGTTTGATTGCAACTTTTTAGGCAAGAGGGCCCTCTACTGTTATCCCAGTCTGGTCTGCACTCGTTGGGGGCGTATGTCTTGAAAAAAAGGTGGTGACGATCGACGTCTTCATCATTCTTTAAATAGGTTAATTTCAGTTTAGCCATCGCCTACGACCATACCATGCTGAATATACCGGTTCTCGTCCGATCACCGCAGTCAAGCAGCATAGGGCCCGGTTAGTACTTGGATGGGAGACCGCCTGGGAATACCGGGTGTTGTAGGCTTTTTGCTTCACGTTTCCTAGTCATTAACGAGGAGGACATCATCATGATTGTCTTTTCCTTCTTTTTTTCTTCACTTTGACATTGTTATTCAAAAATCGTTTACTTTCTTTCTTTCAGTGCGCCCGCAAAACGTGAAAAAATGCCACCCCTGATAACTCCCGAACGAGTTGGTAAATCTTTCTGACTCTTGCCACAGTCATCACATCTTCACCAAACATCATGCACACCAAAAATCAGATTCCTAGCTCAAATCGTTTTCAACAATCGTCTACTTTCTTTCTTTCTGTTTACTTTCATTTGGCTAACTAGCCCGCCATTTGACGTACATCCTTTCTCCTGAGTTTGATTGCAACTTTTTAGGCAAGAGGGCCCTCTACTGTTATCCCAGTCTGGTCTGCACTCGTTGGGGGCGTATGTCTTGAAAAAAAGGTGGTGACGATCGACGTCTTCATCATTCTTTAAATAGGTTAATTTCAGTTTAGCCATCGCCTACGACCATACCATGCTGAATATACCGGTTCTCGTCCGATCACCGCAGTCAAGCAGCATAGGGCCCGGTTAGTACTTGGATGGGAGACCGCCTGGGAATACCGGGTGTTGTAGGCTTTTTGCTTCACGTTTCCTAGTCATTAACGAGGAGGACATCATCATGATTGTCTTTTCCTTCTTTTTTTCTTCACTTTGACATTGTTATTCAAAAATCGTTTACTTCCTTTCTTTCAGTGCACCCGCAAAACGTGAAAAAATGCCACCCCTGATAACTCCCAAACGAGTTGGTAAATCTTTCTGACTCTTGCCACAGTCATCACATCTTCACCAAACATCATGCACACCAAAAATCAGATTCCTAGCTCAAATCGTTTTCAACAAGCGTCTACTTTCTTTCTTTCTGTTTACTTTCATTTGGCTAACTAGCCCGCCATTTGACGTACATCCTTTCTCCTGAGTTTGATTGCAACTTTTTAGGCAAGAGGGCCCTCTACTGTTATCCCAGTCTGGTCTGCACTCGTTGGGGGCGTATGTCTTGAAAAAAAGGTGGTGACGATCGACGTCTTCATCATTCTTTAAATAGGTTAATTTCAGTTTAGCCATCGCCTACGACCATACCATGCTGAATATACCGGTTCTCGTCCGATCACCGCAGTCAAGCAGCATAGGGCCCGGTTAGTACTTGGATGGGAGACCGCCTGGGAATACCGGGTGTTGTAGGCTTTTTGCTTCACGTTTCCTAGTCATTAACGAGGAGGACATCATCATGATTGTCTTTTCCTTCTTTTTTTCTTCACTTTGACATTGTTATTCAAAAATCGTTTACTTTCTTTCTTTCAGTGCGCCCGCAAAACGTGAAAAAATGCCACCCCTGATAACTCCCAAACGAGTTGGTAAATCTTTCTGACTCTTGCCACAGTCATCACATCTTCACCAAACATCATGCACACCAAAAATCAGATTCCTAGCTCAAATCGTTTTCAACAATCGTCTACTTTCTTTCTTTCTGTTTACTTTCATTTGGCTAACTAGCCCGCCATTTGACGTACATCCTTTCTCCTGAGTTTGATTGCAACTTTTTAGGCAAGAGGGCCCTCTACTGTTATCCCAGTCTGGTCTGCACTCGTTGGGGGCGTATGTCTTGAAAAAAAGGTGGTGACGATCGACGTCTTCATCATTCTTTAAATAGGTTAATTTCAGTTTAGCCATCGCCTACGACCATACCATGCTGAATATACCGGTTCTCGTCCGATCACCGCAGTCAAGCAGCATAGGGCCCGGTTAGTACTTGGATGGGAGACCGCCTGGGAATACCGGGTGTTGTAGGCTTTTTGCTTCACGTTTCCTAGTCATTAACGAGGAGGACATCATCATGATTGTCTTTTCCTTCTTTTTTTCTTCACTTTGACATTGTTATTCAAAAATCGTTTACTTCCTTTCTTTCAGTGCACCCGCAAAACGTGAAAAAATGCCACCCCTGATAACTCCCGAACGAGTTGGTAAATCTTTCTGACTCTTGCCACAGTCATCACATCTTCACCAAACATCATGCACACCAAAAATCAGATTCCTAGCTCAAATCGTTTTCAACAATCGTCTACTTTCTTTCTTTCTGTTTACTTTCATTTGGCTAACTAGCCCGCCATTTGACGTACATCCTTTCTCCTGAGTTTGATTGCAACTTTTTAGGCAAGAGGGCCCTCTACTGTTATCCCAGTCTGGTCTGCACTCGTTGGGGGCGTATGTCTTGAAAAAAAGGTGGTGACGATCGACGTCTTCATCATTCTTTAAATAGGTTAATTTCAGTTTAGCCATCGCCTACGACCATACCATGCTGAATATACCGGTTCTCGTCCGATCACCGCAGTCAAGCAGCATAGGGCCCGGTTAGTACTTGGATGGGAGACCGCCTGGGAATACGGGTGTTGTAGGCTTTTTGCTTCACGTTTCCTAGTCATTAACGAGGAGGACATCATCATGATTGTCTTTTCCTTCTTTTTTTCTTCACTTTGACATTGTTATTCAAAAATCGTTTACTTTCTTTCTTTCAGTGCGCCCGCAAAACGTGAAAAAATGCCACCCCTGATAACTCCCAAACGAGTTGGTAAATCTTTCTGACTCTTGCCACAGTCATCACATCTTCACCAAACATCATGCACACCAAAAATCAGATTCCTAGCTCAAATCGTTTTCAACAATCGTCTACTTTCTTTCTTTCTGTTTACTTTCATTTGGCTAACTAGCCCGCCATTTGACGTACATCCTTTCTCCTGAGTTTGATTGCAACTTTTTAGGCAAGAGGGCCCTCTACTGTTATCCCAGTCTGGTCTGCACTCGTTGGGGGCGTATGTCTTGAAAAAAAGGTGGTGACGATCGACGTCTTCATCATTCTTTAAATAGGTTAATTTCAGTTTAGCCATCGCCTACGACCATACCATGCTGAATATACCGGTTCTCGTCCGATCACCGCAGTCAAGCAGCATAGGGCCCGGTTAGTACTTGGATGGGAGACCGCCTGGGAATACCGGGTGTTGTAGGCTTTTTGCTTCACGTTTCCTAGTCATTAACGAGGAGGACATCATCATGATTGTCTTTTTCCTTCTTTTTTTCTTCACTTTGACATTGTTATTCAAAAATCGTTTACTTTCTTTCTTTCAGTGCGCCCGCAAAACGTGAAAAAATGCCACCCCTGATAACTCCCAAACGAGTTGGTAAATCTTTCTGACTCTTGCCACAGTCATCACATCTTCACCAAACATCATGCACACCAAAAATCAGATTCCTAGCTCAAATCGTTTTCAACAATCGTCTACTTTCTTTCTTTCTGTTTACTTTCATTTGGCTAACTAGCCCGCCATTTGACGTACATCCTTTCTCCTGAGTTTGATTGCAACTTTTTAGGCAAGAGGGCCCTCTACTGTTAGGTAGCTTAGCGAAATGTCACGGTGCGTAAGAACGCGGGAAAAACGCATATGACAAATTTGCTCAAAATCATAAATTTATTCTATAAAGGCAGACTCAAAATATTACAAGTAGAATTAGTATTCAAATATTTGAACAATTTTAAGGAAAATAATATGAAAATTTTTATTCAGATATGTCTGATTCTAAATTTTGTAAGCACATACAAAACTTGCAGCTTTCCTCTATGCGTCTTTCCCGCGTTCTTATGCACCACGACGTTTCGCTAAGCTTCCTTATCCCAGTCTGGTCTGCACTCGTTGGGGGCGTATGTCTTGAAAAAAGGTGGTGACGATCGACGTCTTCATCATTCTTTAAATAGGTTAATTTCAGTTTAGCCATCGCCTACGACCATACCATGCTGAATATACCGGTTCTCGTCCGATCACCGCAGTCAAGCAGCATAGGGCCCGGTTAGTACTTGGATGGGAGACCGCCTGGGAATACCGGGTGTTGTAGGCTTTTTGCTTCACGTTTCTAGTCATTAACGAGGAGGACATCATCATGATTGTCTTTTCCTTCTTTTTTTCTTCACTTTGACATTGTTATTCAAAAATCGTTTACTTTCTTTCTTTCAGTGCGCCCGCAAAACGTGAAAAAATGCCACCCCTGATAACTCCCAAACGAGTTGGTAAATCTTTCTGACTCTTGCCACAGTCATCACATCTTCACCAAACATCATGCACACCAAAAATCAGATTCCTAGCTCAAATCGTTTTCAACAATCGTCTACTTTCTTTCTTTCTGTTTACTTTCATTTGGCTAACTAGCCCGCCATTTGACGTACATCCTTTCTCCTGAGTTTGATTGCAACTTTTTAGGCAAGAGGGCCCTCTACTGTTATCCCAGTCTGGTCTGCACTCGTTTGGGGGCGTATGTCTTGAAAAAAAGGTGGTGACGATCGACGTCTTCATCATTCTTTAAATAGGTTAATTTCAGTTTAGCCATCGCCTACGACCATACCATGCTGAATATACCGGTTCTCGTCCGATCACCGCAGTCAAGCAGCATAGGGCCCGGTTAGTACTTGGATGGGAGACCGCCTGGGAATACCGGGTGTTGTAGGCTTTTTGCTTCACGTTTCCTAGTCATTAACGAGGAGGACATCATCATGATTGTCTTTTCCTTTTTTTTTCTTCACTTTGACATTGTTATTCAAAAATCGTTTACTTCCTTTCTTTCAGTGCACCCGCAAAACGTGAAAAAATGCCACCCCTGATAACTCCCAAACGAGTTGGTAAATCTTTCTGACTCTTGCCACAGTCATCACATCTTCACCAAACATCATGCACACCAAAAATCAGATTCCTAGCTCAAATCGTTTTCAACAATCGTCTACTTTCTTTCTTTCTGTTTACTTTCATTTGGCTAACTAGCCCGCCATTTGACGTACATCCTTTCTCCTGAGTTTGATTGCAACTTTTTAGGCAAGAGGGCCCTCTACTGTTATCCCAGTCTGGTCTGCACTCGTTGGGGGCGTATGTCTTGAAAAAAAGGTGGTGACGATCGACGTCTTCATCATTCTTTAAATAGGTTAATTTCAGTTTAGCCATCGCCTACGACCATACCATGCTGAATATTACCGGTTCTCGTCCGATCACCGCAGTCAAGCAGCATAGGGCCCGGTTAGTACTTGGATGGGAGACCGCCTGGGAATACCGGGTGTTGTAGGCTTTTTGCTTCACGTTTCCTAGTCATTAACGAGGAGGACATCATCATGATTGTCTTTTCCTTCTTTTTTTCTTCACTTTGACATTGTTATTCAAAAATCGTTTACTTTCTTTCTTTCAGTGCGCCCGCAAAACGTGAAAAAATGCCACCCCTGATAACTCCCAAACGAGTTGGTAAATCTTTCTGACTCTTGCCACAGTCATCACATCTTCACCAAACATCATGCACACCAAAAATCAGATTCCTAGCTCAAATCGTTTTCAACAATCGTCTACTTTCTTTCTTTCTGTTTACTTTCATTTGGCTAACTAGCCCGCCATTTGACGTACATCCTTTCTCCTGAGTTTGATTGCAACTTTTTAGGCAAGAGGGCCCTCTACTGTTATCCCAGTCTGGTCTGCACTCGTTGGGGGCGTATGTCTTGAAAAAAAGGTGGTGACGATCGACGTCTTCATCATCTTTAAATAGGTTAATTTCAGTTTAGCCATCGCCTACGACCATACCATGCTGAATATACCGGTTCTCGTCCGATCACCGCAGTCAAGCAGCATAGGGCCCGGTTAGTACTTGGATGGGAGACCGCCTGGGAATACCGGGTGTTGTAGGCTTTTTGCTTCACGTTTCTAGTCATTAACGAGGAGGACATCATCATGATTGTCTTTTCCTTCTTTTTTTCTTCACTTTGACATTGTTATTCAAAAATCGTTTACTTCCTTTCTTTCAGTGCACCCGCAAAACGTGAAAAAATGCCACCCCTGATAACTCCCGAACGAGTTGGTAAATCTTTCTGACTCTTGCCACAGTCAATCACATCTTCACCAAACATCATGCACACCAAAAATCAGATTCCTAGCTCAAATCGTTTTCAACAAGCGTCTACTTTCTTTCTTTCTGTTTACTTTCATTTGGCTAACTAGCCCCCCATTTGACGTACATCCTTTTCTCTGAGTTTGATTGCAACTTTTTTAGGCAAGAGGGCCCTCTACTGTTATCCCAGTCTGGTCTGCACTCGTTGGGGCGTATGTCTTGAAAAAAAAGGTGGTGACGATCGACGTCTTCATCATTCTTTAAATAGGTTAATTTCAGTTTAGCCATCGCCTACGACCATACCATGCTGAATATACCGGTTCTCGTCCGATCACCGCAGTCAAGCAGCATAGGGCCCGTTTAGTACTTGGATGGGAGACCGCCTGGGAATACCGGGTGTTGTAGGCTTTTGCTTCACGTTTCCTAGTCATTAACGAGGAGACATCATCATGATTGTCTTTTCCTTCTTTTTTTTCTTCACTTTGACATTGTTATTCAAAAATCGTTTACTTTCTTTCTTTCAGTGCGCCCGCAAAACGTGAAAAAATGCCACCCCTGATAACTCCCAAACGAGTTGGTAAATCTTTCTGACTCTTGCCACAGTCATCACATCTTCACCAAACATCATGCACACCAAAAAAACAGATTCCTAGCTCAAATCGTTTTCAACAAGCGTCTACTTTCTTTCTTTCTGTTTACTTTCATTTGGCTAACTAGCCCGCCATTTGACGTACATCCTTTCTCCTGAGTTTGATTGCAACTTTTTTAGGCAAAGGGGCCCTCTACTGTATCCCAGTCTGGTCTGCACTCGTTGGGGGCGTATGTCTTGAAAAAAAAGGTGGTGACGATCGACGTCTTCATCATCTTTAAAATAGGTTAATTTCAGTTTAGCCATCGCCTACGACCATACCATGCTGAATATACCGGTTCTCGTCCGATCACCGCAGTCAAGCAGCATAGGGCCCGGTTAGTACTTGGATGGGAGACCGCCTGGGAATACCGGGTGTTGTAGGCTTTTTGCTTCACGTTTCCTAGTCATTAACGAGGAGGACATCATCATGTATTGTCTTTTCCTTCTTTTTTTCTTCAACTTTGACTTGTTATTTCAAAAATCGTTTACTTTCTTTCTTTCAGTGCGCCCGCAAAAAAAACGTGAAAAAATGCACCCCTGATAATCTCCCGAACGAGTTGGTAAATCTTTCTGACTCTTGCCACAGTCATCACATCTTCACCAAACATCATGCACACCAAAAATCAGATTCCTAGCTCAAATCGTTTTCAACAAGCGTCTACTTTCTTTCTTTCTGTTTACTTTCATTTGCTAACTAGCCGCCATTTGACGTACATCCTTTTCTCCTGAGTTTGATTGCAACTTTTTAGGCAAGAGGGCCCTCTACTGTTATCCCAGTCTGGTCTGCACTCGTTGGGGGCGTATGTCTTGAAAAAAAGGTGGTGACGATCGACGTCTTCATCATCTTTTAAATAGGTTAATTTCAGTTTAGCCATCGCCTACGACCATACCATGCTGAATATACCGGTTCTCGTCCGATCACCGCAGTCAAGCAGCATAGGGCCCGGTTAGTACTTGGATGGGAGACCGCCTGGGAATACCGGGTGTTGTAGGCTTTTTGCTTCACGTTTCCTAGTCATTAACGAGGAGGACATCATCATGATTGTCTTTTCCTTCTTTTTTTCTTCACTTTGACATTGTTATTCAAAAATCGTTTACTTCCTTTCTTTCAGTGCACCCGCAAAACGTGAAAAAATGCCACCCCTGATAACTCCCGAACGAGTTGGTAAATCTTTCTGACTCTTGCCACAGTCATCACATCTTCACCAACATCATGCACACCAAAAATCATATTCCTAGCTCAAATCGTTTTCAACAAGCGTCTACTTTCTTTCTTTCTGTTTACTTTCATTTGGCTAACTAGCCCGCCATTTGACGTACATCCTTTCTCCTGAGTTTGATTGCAACTTTTTAGGCAAGAGGGCCCTCTACTGTTATCCCAGTCTGGTCTGCACTCGTTGGGGGCGTATGTCTTGAAAAAAAGGTGGTGACGATCGACGTCTTCATCATTCTTTAAATAGGTTAATTTCAGTTTAGCCATCGCCTACGACCATACCATGCTGAATATACCGGTTCTCGTCCGATCACCGCAGTCAAGCAGCATAGGGCCCGGTTAGTACTTGGATGGGAGAACCGCCTGGAAAAATACCGGGTGTTGTAGGCTTTTTGCTTCACGTTTCCTAGTCATTAACGAGGAGGACATCATCATGATTGTCTTTTCCTTCTTTTTTTCTTCACTTTGACATTGTTATTCAAAAATCGTTTACTTTTCTTCTTTTCAGTGCGCCCGCAAAACGTGAAAAAATGCCAACCCCTGATAACTCCCCAACGAGTTGGTAATCTTTCTGACTCTTGCCACAGTCATCACATCTTCACCAAACATCATGCACACCAAAAATCAGATTCCTAGCTCAAATCGTTTTCAACAAGCGTCTACTTTCTTTCTTTCTGTTTACTTTCATTTGGCTAACTAGCCCGCCATTTGACGTACATCCTTTCTCCTGAGTTTGATTGCAACTTTTTAGGCAAGAGGGCCCTCTACTGTTATCCCAGTCTGGTCTGCACTCGTTGGGGGCGTATGTCTTGAAAAAAAGGTGGTGACGATCGACGTCTTCATCATTCTTTAAATAGGTTAATTTCAGTTTAGCCATCGCCTACGACCATACCATGCTGAATATACCGGTTCTCGTCCCGATCACCGCAGTCAAGCAGCATAGGGCCCGGTTTAGTACTTGGATGGAGACCGCCTGGGAATACCGGGTGTTGTAGGCTTTTTGCTTCACGTTTCCTAGTCATTAACGAGGAGGACATCATCATGATGTCTTTTCCTTCTTTTTTTCTTCACTTTGACATTGTTATTCAAAAATCGTTTACTTCTTTCTTTCAGTGCGCCCGCAAAACGTGAAAAAATGCCACCCCTGATAACTCCCGAACGAGTTGGTAAAATCTTTCTGACTCTTGCCACAGTCATCACATCTTCACCAAACATCATGCACACCAAAAATCAATTCCTAGCTCAAATCGTTTTCAACAAGCGTCTACTTTCTTTCTTTCTGTTTACTTTCAATTTGGCTAACTAGCCCGCCATTTGACGTACATCCTTTCTCCTGAGTTTGATTGCAACTTTTTAGGCAAGAGGGCCCTCTACTGTTATCCCAGTCTGGTCTGCACTCGTTGGGGGCGTATGTCTTGAAAAAAAAGGTGGGTGACGATCGACGTCTTCATCATTCTTTAAATAGGTTTAATTTCAGTTTAGCCATCGCCTACGACCATACCATGCTGAATATAAACCGGATCTCGTCCGATCACCGCAGTCAAGCAGCATAGGGCCCGGTTAGTACTTGGATGGGAGACCGCCTGGAATACCGGGTGTTGTAGGCTTTTTGCTTCACGTTTCTAGTCATTAACGAGGAGGACATCATCATGATTGTCTTTTCTTCTTTTTTTTCTTCACTTTGACATTGTTATTCAAAAATCGTTTACTTTCTTTCTTTCAGTGCACCCGCAAAACGTGAAAAAATGCCACCCCTGATAACTCCCGAACGAGTTGGTAAATCTTTCTGACTCTTGCCACAGTCATCACATCTTCACCAAACATCATGCACACCAAAAATCAGATTCCTAGCTCAAATCGTTTTCAACAAGCGTCTACTTTCTTTCTTTCTGTTTAACTTTCATTTGGCTAACTAGCCCCCATTTGACGTACAATCCTTTCTCCTGAGTTTGATTGCAACTTTTTAGCAAGAGGGCAAATAGGGCCCTCTACTGTTTTATCCCAGTCTGGTCCTGCACTCGTTGGGGGCGTATGTCTTGAAAAAAAGGTGGTGACGATCGACGTCATCATCAATCTTTAAATAGGTTATTTCAGTTATAGCCATCGCCTAACGACCATACCATGCTGAAATATACCGTTTCTCGTCCGATCATCCCAGTCAAGCCAGCAAGGGCCCGGTTAGTACTTGGATGGGAAGACCGCCTGGGAATACCGGGTTTGTAGGCTTTTTGCTTCACGTTTCCTAGTCATTAACGAGGAGGACATCATCATGATTGTCTTTTCCTTCTTTTTTTCTTCACTTTGACATTGTTATTCAAAAATCGTTTACTTTCCTTTCTTCATAGTGCGCCCGCAAAACGTGTAAAAAATGCCACCCCTGATAAACTCCCGAACGAGTTGGTAAATCTTTTCTGACTCTTGCCACAGTCATCACATCTTCACCAAACATCATGCACACCAAAAATCAGATTCCTAGCTCAAATCGTTTTTCAACAAGCGTCTACTTTCTTTCTTTCTTTTACTTTCATTTGGCTAACTAGCCCGCCCATTTGACGTACATCCTTTCTCCTGAGTTTGATTGCAACTTTTTAGGCAAGAGGGCCCTCTACTGTTATCCCAGTCTGGTCTGCACTCGTTGGGGGCGTATGTCTTGAAAAAAAGGTGGTGACGATCGACGTCTTCATCATTCTTTAAA
This sequence comes from Heliocidaris tuberculata, assembly GCA_025618425.1. Taxonomy (NCBI): domain Eukaryota; kingdom Metazoa; phylum Echinodermata; class Echinoidea; order Camarodonta; family Echinometridae; genus Heliocidaris; species Heliocidaris tuberculata. Next base: position 4,761,259 of record CM046842.1, read on the forward strand.
TAGGTTAATTTCAGTTTAGCCATCGCCTACGACCATACCATGCTGAATATACCGGTTCTCGTCCGATCCCGCAGTCAAGCAGCATAGGGCCCGGTTAGTACTTGGATGGGAGACCGCCTGGGAATACCGGGTGTTGTAGGCTTTTTGCTTCACGTTTCCTAGTCCATTAACGAGGAGGACATCATCATGATTGTCTTTTCCTTCTTTTTTTTCTTCACTTTGACATTGTTATTCAAAAATCGTTTACTTTCTTTCTTTCAGTGCACCCGCAAAACGTGAAAAAATGCCACCCCTGATAACTCCCGAACGAGTTGGTAAATCTTTCTGACTCTTGCCACAGTCTTCACATCTTCACCAAACATCATGCACACCAAAAATCAGATTCCTAGCTCAAATCGTTTTCAACAAGCGTCTACTTTCTTTCTTTCTGTTTACTTTCATTTGGCTAACTAGCCCCCATTTGACGTACATCCTTTCTCCTGAGTTTTTGATATGCAACTTTTTGGCAAGTCAGGGCCCCTCTACTGTTATCCCATCCTGGTCTGCCACTCGTTGGGGCGTATGTCTTGAAAAAAAGGTGTGACGATCGACGTCCTTCATCATTCCTTTAAATAGGTTAATTTCAGTTTAGCCATCGCCTACGACCATACATGCTGAAAATATACCGGTTCTCGTCCGATCACCGCAGTCAAGCAGCATAGGGCCCGGTTAGTACTTGGATGGGAGACCGCCTGGGAATACCGGGTGTT